>OZ025293.1:435076143-436276143 GCA_964019185.1 Maratus speculifer
ATTTAGAGTGTATGGAGTAAAAGAATGAAAAACACTAAAATATGTCACTTCTCATTTAAATTCATGCAAAATTACGAATAAATATACTGAAATTACTTTCACAGGCATACATATAACATAAATTTATTTAAAATAGATGTAAAACATCTTAAAATACATTAAAAACCATTAAAAAAACTTAAGATTTTTTCAACCATTACACGGCCTTCATAGTTTTTTAATGTTTTTAATGAACTTTAAGATTTTTTAAAAAATCTATTTTAAATAAATTTATAATATATGTATGTACCTGAAAGTAATTTCAGTTCATTTATTTGTACTTTTTACGTTAATTTAATTATTTAACACAATGTGGATTTCGCACAAGTGTTGAATTCAAGGCACTGAACAATGAATTCCCCCTCCCCCCGGAAAATGTGAGGTTTGTGTTTTCAATGGTCAAAAATGCAATCCCCCCCCTCCCGAATCTCTTTAATTCATTACAGAAGGCGCTACCGGAGAAAAGTGACTGAATTCAACACTGTTTAACACTAGAATTTTATCTGCATATGTGAATGTAAAGAAGTGTTGAATTCAGACACTTATCTCTGGGAGGGATTTCTGTGGCTGCGGGGGGGGGGGGGATTGCACTTTCTGACCATTAAAAACACAAAATATCAAAATTTTCGGGGGGGATCTTACTGTCCCGGGGGGGATGTCCCCCTCGAGCCACCCCCTGAATTAAATGCAGACCTGAATTAATTCAGACTTAATGAATGTCTTAATTTTTAGATACATAATCGTCTTAATATAATCATGGTATAAACGAACCAAGAACTATGTTAGAATTATCTAGGAAGTGTTTTATTTTATAACGACGTTGAACATTTCTACTATGCGAATTGCAAACCAGATTCAGATTTCTGAGCATGACGTACTGATATGACGTAATTTATGAGAAATGAACAAGAGCGGGAAGCATAGCTTTGTACGCCATTAGTTCGGTTAAGAAATGGATTATACTCTTATTTTGGATAATTTTAGAATAAAAGGGTGAGTCATATTTTATTTTAACGTGTTATTCCAGTGGATTTTATCTATGAATAAAAGTAAATAGCTTTAAAGATTGATCTCTTTTTGTAGTATAATGTTAAACTTTTTTTTGTCAAGCTATTGTTCGTTATGCTTTCTTTATGTAACCAGTGTAACTTGTAGCTGTTTTAATATTTAAATTGCATTTTTTAAATTCAATTAGCTTGATTTTTAAGAATAAACCAATGAGTGATAACTAGTTTAATCTTCCTCTGCGAAACTGTGAAATGATTAATTCGTCATCGTTCAAAAACAAAATTTGCTTACATACGTACTTTGGAAAACCTGAATGATTTTTTTTTCCACCTCATGATTCAGTGATTCATGGTTAAAGAGATAAAAACATAAAATTGAAACCGTTTGATACCGTATTTATTTTATGTTGTATTTCTTCTGTTTTTACTATTAAACACTTGCAGCTATATGCATCAATATTTATTTTATTTTATTTTATTTTATTTTATTTTATTTTATTTATTTGGTATTATTCCGGAGATAAAAATGATATTCATATATGATTTTGGAAAAGTTTTTAGATTGAAAAAATATCTTTAACACTGTAAAAATTTTCTTTAGATGTTACCATAAAGGAAGTTTGTGAAAGATTTATTCTTATTGATATTTTAATTTATTGAAAATCATAAATTATGATATCCAACGCTTCAGATTTAACATTTACCAAATTTCTAAAAATATCATAGGAATTTCTTGTATACTACCGTAAGATTTTTGAAAATTAAACGAACGCAGAAACATTTTATTCATGTATGGCAGTTTATTTTGGTTGTTTAACGGTATATTTAAAAAGCATTGATTAATATATTTTGAGTTTTTTAAATTGATGCATTAATTATTTTAATTTATACCAAAGCATTGTTTTTATATATTCTGTTAACGACTTTAAATTTTGAAAATTTAGTAATATTAGAAAACAGTTATTAATTTTCCTTTTATTGCAATCGTTTCTGGTACAAGTAATTATTAGCAGTAAAAAATTAAATATGATAAATTAGGCATAAATAAAAAGCTGTTTATTCTTGACGTGAAGTTTATAAATAAAATTGCCTTAGTATATATTTTTAAAAGTTCATATTTACTTATGTAATACAAGTTTGAATGTATTTTTTAGTGATTAATAACTATTTTTTTATATTCAAAGTATTTTTAAAGCAATTAAAAACAATAGATATATCATTTCTTTTCTTTTTTCTGTTTTCTAAATCTTTCTTTTTTTATTAAATTATGTAAAATTTGTCTAGCTCTTATTCATAAGATATAAAATTTACTGGCATAAAGAAATTAAATATGACTTATATCCTGTGATGTATGTTGTAACCATAGTATTAAAATCCACTTTTCAGGCAATAGCTAGTGAAAATTTAAACATAAGGAATATGTTTAAATATATGTACATATATACATATTCCACAGAACTAAAAAAAAAAAAAAAAAAAAAAAAATTCTAGGCTCCACGTTTATTTTAATGAAACAGTGATAAATCATAACACACAAAAACTTTACACATTCAAATTTAATAGCAAAGAATATAATTATTTAAATATTTAAAAGTTGAATTATGTATGAAAAAGAATGAGCTTATAACGTACATCACGGGAATTATAAAAATTCTAAATAAAATTTAATGGGTATCTAAATGGAAAAAATAATATTATCTGATTAAGATTACGGTTAATTATACTTGTCCTTATGGACATTTTAAAACTATCATATATTTACAGCGCATGCAATGAACACAAACAATAAGATTGTAATAAAATATTTTTTTTTTTTTTGTCAGTAATCTACTTTAATTCATATGTAATTTTAATCGAGTTTTTTTTTAAGTTCAATTAATGTTACAAAATATGAATTATATAAATACTGTTAATAAAATATTTTTCCAATCTTTATCACACTTGTATTTATTTTCATTGCATACTCTAAAGATGTGATTTTTTTTTAAATGTCCATAAAAGCAACATAAAAAAAAGAATTTGGTGCATAAAAAATAACATTTACTCCCATGTAAGAGTGACTATTCACTCCTATCCGGGGTGAAAAATGCACTTCTTTAGCAAGAGTGAATAGTCACTCCTCCGAAAGAGTCATTATTCACTCCTGCATACAGTGATTATTCACTTCCCAGGAGTGAGTATTCACTCTTTCACAGAGTCAACAATTCCACTTTTGCCCAGAGTGTCCAAACTCTAAAGAGTTTGGGCATATTTTGAGTCTGCTATAGAGTGAGTATTCACTCCTCCGGAGTGAATAGTCACTCTTTTTTATTTAGAGTGCAGGACGATAATAATCTCGTAATTTAGAACCTTGATCAGGTGACGAGACAGTAGTTAATGTTTAACCACTGGCAACTTCAGGGCAAGTGATTTCCTATAAAAGAAGAACGAAACATCATGCGCTCAGCGTAGATTATGAAACACTTTCCAATACTTTCAGAATATTGTAACAAAATTCCATAGTTTATTAAGGTATAATATGATACAAACTAATCTAGAAAATGCGTTTGTTTAGATTAACGTATATGTTTCCTCTCTCTGAATCACATCAATGATTCAGTGTCCATTGAGTTATGTAAAATTTGGATTTCCAGCAAGTTCTTGCTTTTGAAAAAAAGTGCGAAAATATTTCTATCAAGAATTATTTTGAAAATGTTGCCTTTTGTGAAATGAAACATACGTAAATTAAATAAAGATATTTTAAAACATTTATACCATCTTTTTGCATAGTTTGTTTTATTTTATGTTATTATCATACATATTTTTGTAAAGTAATTCTTTTTTTATGACGGCCGGTTATGCATGAGTGATATATGCCCGTGGGGAGTGCCCACCATGGGTGTATTTCTAAGTTAGCCTAACCAGTATTTAGACAAGGATATCAAAAGTTTGAAGAAAACCACGGAAAACTTTGAACGATTAGACCGACGAGTGCGAATGGATTCGAACCCAGGACCTCCGTCTACCAACATCTAGAGCAGAACCTCTCGGCCACTGGTATATTTTTGTAAAATACGATATCTAAATAAACAATTTGGAAACCTCATAACGCATTTGAAAACCCAATTTCTGCTATTAAGAAAAATATCCCTTTTTTGGGGTACCCCTGTACATGATCTCTGTATTTGTATGCATACTGCATAGTATGGAAAAAGATATTTCAATTAAATGAAAAGCACAAATTCAAAATTTCCATTCCGCAATTTCTGTCTGTGAATAAATCGAAAAAGTATTTGAGATCTTTTGTGCAGCGATGTATAGGAACTATAAAATTTATATAAACCAAGTAATGATTAAAAAATAACTCAAGTTTAAAAACACGAGTCACTGTTGAAAACGCAGTTTCAGAAATTATTATTCACACTAATTTCTTCTGCAATCAAATTTTTTCGTATGGCCCTGTAAATGAACAATGAATTCTATGCGCACCCAATGCTGCAGTAAGCACCGTGCAGTACATCTCAGTGATATATATCAATTTCACTGTGTTTAAAATAGTGTAATATCATTAAAATACACCGAAAGGATTTTTCTCACTGGCGATAATGTAACAGAATTCATTTGAGTGTCTATAAATGAAATGTAAATGCTATACACTTCTTTTCAATAGCAAAAATGCCATAGAGAAACCCAATAGTGTCTATCAGTTTCATGGTAACCGAATTATACTCACGTGAGTTACAGCCTGGACAGAGCGACAGGCAGGCAGATAAGCCGAATTCGTAAGCACTTTTCCACTTTTTTGGGAAGTTTGTTTGTTTGTTTGTATTTATGTCGGCCAATTATCTACACTTTGGGATAAAGGCCCTATGGGGTGGGATGCCCTCCGTGGGGGTCTTTCTAAGGGAACCTAACCCGTATTTACGCAAGGTTCGAAGAAAACCACGGAAAACTCCAAACGGTTAGGCCGACGGTCGCGATTGGGTTCGAACCCAGCACCTACCGTCTACCAATTTTGAGGTCAGAACCTCGCGGCCACTGGTAGGGCTTTTGGGGAAACTTTAAGAACACGCCAATCACGGGGGTTCATACCTCAATCAGTGTGTTAAATTTGTTGCTGGTCCTCTCTTTTCACGAAAAAAAGGCTGAAGATCTGTCTATACTGCGTTAGTCGCACATGTATCTAAGTCATAAAAGCCGCCATTTTTATCTTGTTAGAAAATCCGAAACTCCTCCCACTGGTATCAATTTTTCAACCGTGGTATACCGTTAAAAATTTTGCTTTAGTTTGAACCAAATTTTGGTGCTCAGTAGCTGGTGAGCTCTCGTACCAACATTTGGAGCTACCTATTTCAACAACTAGAACTATGCTTCAACAGGAGCTCCAAATATTGGTTTAAGATTTCAAGCACCAAAATTTGGTTCAAACTAGGACAAGATTTTGAACTGTGTTGTTGCTCTCGAAGGGATCCATGCAATAATAGCATAGAAGAAGAAAATAGCGATGTGCATCACAGAGATATACCGAATATGAAGGAAACATATTTAATATACTTCTAGAAATTTAGAATTTGTTGTTCATTTACGGGGACATACAAAAGAAATAAATGGGACTAATAATTTCTGAAAATGCGTTTTCAACAGTGGCTGCTGGTTTTAAACTTGAGTTATTTTTTAACCCTTTCCGGCACGGGTAAATTTTATAGTAAAATGAGAAATTATCGACTGACACCAGAATTCACAAACGAATTTTTTAGACATTTTCAATTCCTTAATTTAAGCTCTTATTGTAACAGCAAAATTTTACTAAAATATTATTGGTTCCATTCGTAAGTTTGGAATTAAAATTAGGTATCCCAGACCGGGCACAGTGTGCCGGAAAGGGTTAAACATTACTTGATATGGATGAATTCTATAGCTCCTATATATCGCTGCACAAAAAATCTCAAATATTTTTTTAATTTATTCAGAGAAATTGGAATCGAAATTTTGAATTTCTGCTATTCATTTACTACCTTTTGAACTACCTTTTACCATACTATGCAGTATGCATACAAATACAAAGATCATATACAGGGGTACCCAAAAAAGGGATATTTTTCTTAATAGCAGAAACTGGTTTTTCAAATGCGTTATGAGGTTTTCAAATTGTTTATTTAGGCATATTTCACAAAAATATACCAGTGGCCAAAGGGTTCTGCTCTCGAAGCTGGTAGACGTCCAATAAAACTTTTATCTGATTCGTACCAATTAATTTGCATTACAAAAGTGAATATATAAAAGAAAAAAATGCTTTACACAAAGGTAAAATTTCCGACTGACCATCAGATAAAAGAAGTGCCTATCGAAATATTGCTGTGTTTAAAATCCTATTATCGTAATATTTACTTGAATTGACTACTCTCTTATTTCTTAGAAATACATGTGTAGAACAATTTTTAATGTATTCTGCGAGTGACATAAACGATATTCGAAATTTTCATTTTCTGAGTGCATATCACAATTCTAATATCATTAAGAGATATTTATATTTTTTTACTCTGTAAAAAACAGTTAGGCAATTAAATTGAATCTAAATTATATCCGTATGCATGATTTTCATTTTTATGCGATACTGTATGATAGATGATCTTCATAAAGGATTCCAAAATACATGGAACTTGTGAAATTTAAAGTTTCATTATTTGGCCATATTTGTTTGTAAAAACTACGTATTTTTTATTATTGTAATTATATTTCCCGTGCTAGAGAGCAATTTTTTTAATTAAATATATGTTGGATCAAAATATAGTAGGCAATTATACAAATTAATAACTTTAGAGATAGCTTTTTTTCATTGTATATTTAAAATCTTGACGCATGAGAGTTTTCCTATGAATAGGTACACAATTATATTTAATAAACACAATTAAATCTAAATAAATTCTTCCTAAAAATAAGCCATGCTTGATACATTTTTAGAAAACAAGTCTTCTAGTTTAAAAATGTATCACACTCTTTATTAGTACCAATTTTCTTTGAACATATATCAGGATTATTTTTTTTCTGCATTTTACATTATTAAAGTGCTTTTTATTCATGTCTAACTTAGCTATTTTATTAGTATCATGAAATATCTTGCATTGTTACACTATATGGTTATTCGGTGACCGGTCACTTGCGATTCTAGACGTTTTGCTAAATATCTAGAAAAAATGCATGGGGAATTATCCCGAAATTCCAGGTGTGTAAATACAATAGTGCAGGTCATATATTTTCGTGAAGAATATTTCGCGAAACCCCATTGGGGGAAGTGAACAGATTGAAAAAGAACGAATATATTTTGAATAACCCTGTCAAAAAGCCCCCTGACCCCTGTGTTATAAGCTGTATTCCTTTTTTATGAGGATAGCATATATACTGGTAGAGAAATTAAGATTTTCCTAAAGACAGTTCCAAAGTTATATATATATATATATTAGGGTGGATCGAAAAATCGAAATTCGGATAATCGATTTCGCGCGGGGCGCAAAAGTTGCCTTTTATGCATACTAATTCACATATATTTTTTTATTGAAATCCATTCATATCTTCCGGTGCCCCAAACGCCTCAAAAATAGTTAAAAATTGAAATTTTTATAAATTTTATAATTTTTTTTTACTTCTTAATATTTTTAAAATTACTTTTGGCGCGGGTTGCGAAAGTTGCCTTATATATATATTAGTTAGATCTTTTTTTTAAATTTAAATCCATCCATATCTTCCGGTGCCCCCAAGCGCCCTCAAAATAGTAAAAAAATTGAAATTTTTATAAAAATTTATAATTTTTGTTTTTTTAATTTCTTTTAAATTATTTTATCAGCGGGATAAAAAAGATGCATTTTATAGTATATTAGCATGCATCCAAATAATTTTCGACTTTGATAAATTTTTTCCAGTGCCCCAAAACTTTTAATTATTTGCCGAAAATCGAGTTTCATGCAAATTTTGAGCTAGAAAATACAAGTAGAATTAACAGTTAAAGAATAATTTATCTAACGTAAAACGTAGATCGAGAGGATGAGAAATCGTTTATTGTATTTTATTAAATGTATAAAATAAACTTTTTATACTTTATTATTTGGAAGTCAACATAGATAGAAGAGTTCTCAGCAATGACCAGCAATATTTATATAATATTTGCATAGCAACATCACATGGTGAATGTGGTTCTGATCTAACATTAATGAAACCTGGTCCAGTTTATCACTCAAGTTGGCTAACAACTGCGTGTAGAATTTTAAGGTTATAAGTGGCTACAGAAAATCCTTCTGATAATCTCATTACTCTTAGAACATATATTATGAAGCTATATGCACCGATATGGTTCCATATCAGAACAAAGCCATCCATAACTGAAGGAGCGCGTCGTATTTGGAAACTTATCACATATTCTAGATATTTGGAACCCAATTTAAGAAAGATCGCAGATACTGTTATTCAACAAAATAGTTTTTTTTTTTTTTTTTTTTTTTTTTTTTTTTTTTTTTTTTTGCTATTTTGAAAATTTGCTATTGTCAATGCTCACAGATAACAGAGAGCATATCAGATCTTTAGCAATGCGAAAGCTAATTTATGCTAGAAATAAAAAGAGAAAATCACCAGAAGTGAGAACTTTCAAAGTACCCCAAATAAACTTCAAAGCGAAGGATTATTTTGAACTTATTGACTGGCAACGAGTTGGACATTTTGAACCACCTCTTTTGATGAATGTGCCTTGCGAAGAAATTGAGAATATGATAAAAGTTGTAAAAACGAATGAATGGTCAAAATATGGATGCCATACCCAAGCGGTTGAAAGATGCGTTCGACTAGTGTCTGAGGCATCAGAAACTGTATCTGGTCAAGAAAAGAGACACGGTTTTATATTGAATAGATTAAAATCAAGAAGCCATATAAAACACTATGATACCAAAAAAGATTACAAACTTTAAAAATATGTAAATTTCTAAATTGAAGGATGTAAAACTTTTCTCTACATAAGTTCGATTTTTGTAATTTTTATGATTTAATGCTTTGATTTTTAAATTTATATGTTGCTTATTATTGTAAAATTAATGTTATTTATAACCTTATACGTAATTAATTAAACTGTTTTCAAAATTTGTAAGTATTTTTCGTAAATTATAATTCTTAATACATTTTTGTAAAAACTTCAGTTTTTAATTATAATTGGTGCATCAAAGATGTGAATTGATTTTGATTAAAAAAAATATATGGGAACTGCAGAGTTATGTAGTGTTGTAATAAACACTTTCCAACCCAGTGCCAAATGAATTTCAAAAAGTAAAATAAAATAAAATAAAACAAAACAAAATAAAACAAAAAATACTTTTTTTCAAGAAAATTTCAATTTTAAACTATTTTTGGGGCACTTGGGGCACCGGAAGATATGAATGAATTTTATTTTTAAAAAATATGTAAGCTAAGATAGATAAAAGATAGCTTTTGCACCCCGCGCCAAAATAATTAAGAAAAAATAAATAAAAAAAAATATATAAAAAAATCATAAAAAACTCAATTTTTAATCATTTTTGGGGCGCTTGGGGCACCGGAAGATATGAATGGATTTTAATAAAAAAAAAATGCTGTAAACTAGTATGCATAAAAGGCAACTTTTGCACGCCGCGCCGTTAGTGATTTCTAAAAAAAAAATTTTTCGTATACTTTTCGATCCACCCTAATATATATATATATATATATATATATATATATATATATATATAATTTGCAGAGTTTTTAATATAATCAATTTTCTTTTAAGAAAATATGACAAACAACATTGTACATAATATTCTGTAGTCAAAATTGAAAATTAATAAAAGTTGTAGGAAAAATTATTAGTTTATTAAATAATGTTTCACTGCGCGTACGTGAACTCAATCAAAATATAATATGCATAATGTTTTAGCTAAATGTATAGAGCAACTTTTGTGAAAGTCTCAAGAACTTAGCTTGAAAATTCTGAAAAATACCGTAGACAGAATAAGCTGAAAATCCATTGTTCCCAAAAGGATACAAAAAAAAAAAAAAAAAAAAAAAAAAAAAAAAAAAAAAAAAAAAGAGGTGCTATATTTGAATATAGTAATACATGCAATGTTGTGTATGCTATATTGTGACTAATCAATGGATATATGGATACTCGATTCTTCAGACATTGAGTCACAATACAAACGTGATACCGATACCTTCAGTGAAAGTGATTTATTATGAGATTTTTTTGTTGAAAATTTTGCAAAGATTATTTGTAAATTTTAAAATATTACTATAAAAAGAAAAAATGGTATTTAATAAACAACACATAATCTGGAAACATTTGATAAGTTACAGTTTTTATAATAATGATGGTTTTTTTATGCCAGTTTTTGAGTGTACAATATTGCGTAAGAGATTTCATCGCATAATAGTCGCCCGTACACATTCACAATGAAGAATTGGCAAAAAAATGTGACTATTACGCGAGTAATACATTAATGTTATTTATATCGAATCAGGAAAGCAAAATTTTTATTGCATCATTGCTTCACAAAGTTTCCAATTTAAAATTGCTTTGTTGTTAATTATTTTTCTGAATTTCGTCATGAAATCGAAAATATGCTCTTCCCAAGGCCGCACACTAGGCACAGAAAAAGACCCGGATGATAATGTAAAGTCTATGGGGGCGTTCTTTTCAAATATCTCGCTCAAATTTTAATATTTTTACATAGTTTTTTTGCATAGGATAGCTGAGGACGATCTACAACCGGCCTAGTTTTTACTTTTTCGATTTTGCTTACATATTTTTTATATTATGATATTTTCAATTTCAGAACCGATTTAAACCGTTTTGAAGTTTAAATTTTTTTTTTTTTCATCTGAAACCAAAATTGAAAAAGTAAAAACTAGGCCTGTTGTGGATCGTCCTCAGCTATCCTATGCAAAAAAACTATGTAAAAATATTAAAATTTGAGCGAGATATTTGAAAAGAACACCCCCTTAGACTTTAAATTATCATCCGGGTCTTTTTCTGCGCCTAGTGTGGGGCCTTAAGGAGTCTCAGGAGCCTTACTTTTTACCTGATGGTGGAATTTAACAACATGTCACTCTTAATTTTTTTTTCTCATTCCCTATAAAACATGAATGCATAACATGTTTAATATACACAACTTAATATCGCTTCTATTTAAAATGTATTTTAATATTCTACCTTGAAATTTTATTTTATTTTTTTAATGTTTAATTTTGATAAAAAGTTTAAAATTGCTTTTTGACTTGCATCCACTGCGAGCAACATTTCTCAAAATCTAGTAAAGCAATCTCCATTAAACTTGGTAAATACCTTCATTTTAAGGTAAAGAATAACATATTCATCAAATTTAGTATTATAATTGCATTGTTTATTTAAAAGTGGCAATTTAATAATAATTTTTTTTTTCAAAGTTTCATAATTTAACTTTAAATTTTGAATAAATAAATAAATAAATTGCTTTGAAATGAACTATAAGTTAAAGATATATCCGTTTTACATCATTATCAATATTTTTGTGGACTCTTAAACCAGTAGTCTTGTTACAGTCTTGCGCGTAGTCGATGTAAATGAAAAGCAATTTTAATTTTTTAATCAAAATTAATCATAAAAAAATAAAATAAAATTTCAATGTAGAATATAAAAAAAATATTTTAAATAGAAGAAATATTCAGTAATTAAATATAAAAATACATGAAATTTTCACCTTGCTTGTAACACAAAATATATAACATAAACTTTAGAATGTTCAGGTTTATTTAAAAGGAGATTAAAGTAATCAAAGATAGATGTTAATAGTTAATTTTATTTAAAACCTCTTAGTAAATTTCAAGGCTCTTTCAGTGTTTTCGCTGATATTTGACCAACGTTAGTAATTTGGCTAATTAAAAATAAAAAAAAACATTCGCCAAATGAAAAAAGTATTAGCCAAATAGATTCGCGTGTAGTACATATATATATATCTTTAATCATTTAATATACCCCATTTTTTTTCAATATACTCTAAAATAACCTTAGTTTTTATAACTGCGACAACGATTGTTATTAATCTAATTTCAATTATCTGCTACAAATATATTAAAAATATGCATATTCTAAATATTTTGCGTAATCAAGAAAAAAAAATTCTAAAACAGATTTAACTCATTAAAATGTTATGAAATAAAACTTCCTAAGTTAATTCAGAATTTTATGATGTTACACACAATGAATCAGAAAAATCAAAATACAGGGTGGTCATAAAAAAACTTTGCCGATATATGGAGCTCTAGCGGCCAGTCCGCTCAACCGATCGAGGTGAAATTTCAGATATAGCTATTCAGAGGTATGAGCTCGAGATTCTGTGAACGGCAACAAAATGGCGCTCACGGTTACGGTTATAGTTACAGAAATTCGAAAATTTCCAATGGCAACACCCATTTTTTTCATCGCAAAAGGCTCAGCGCATGCGAAAACCCTAAAGAGCGTTGAAACCGTACGTGTATCACAAGCAACGGACATGTTATGCACGCACAAAAAACCGTTCTGCGAATCCTCTCCCCTCCCCCCATAGAAAAAGCTCGATTGGGGCGCAAGGAGGAAATTTGCATGTGACACAGAGTCAGTACACTAATCTCTCATTACAATACAGATTGGAGAAATTAAAACTTTTATTTTGATTACACATTTTCCACATGGGTGCCATCACCATTAATTGCCTGTGATGACACCCATGTGGAAAATGTGTAATCAAAATAAAAGTTTTAGTTTCTCCGATCTGTATTGTAATCAGAGATTAGTGTACTGACTCTGTGTCATATGCAAATTTTTCTCCTTGCGCCCTAATCGAGTTTTTTTTATGGGGGGGGGGAGGATTCGCAGAACGGTTTTTTGTGCGTGCATAACATGTCCGTTTCTTGCGATACACGTACGGTTCCAACGCTCTTTAGGGTTTTCGCATGCGCTGAGCATTTTGCGATGAAAAAAAATGGGTGTTGCCATTGGAAATTTTCAAGTTTCTGTAACTATAACCGTAACCGTGAGCGCCATTTTGTTGTCGTTCACAGAATCTCGAGCTCATACCTCTGAATAGCTATACCTGAAATTTCATTTCGATCGATTGAGCGGACTGGCCGCTAGAGCTCCGTATATCGGCAAAGTTTTTTTTATGACCACCCTGTATATCATATTCAAATTAACTTTTATTTTTCTAGAATTCCTCGGCTTTTCTTAGAAGCCCATACTTCAAATGCAGTATCAAAATTGTACTCTTCAAAACACAGGACAAAAGCACACACACACACAAAAAAAGAAAAGAAAAGAAAAAGAAAAAGAAAAAAAAAGAAAAAGAAAAAACTGAGCCCTAGCAATTTAGCGAATCTAATTGCTTGTTTACTCGCCAAATGAAGAATTTAGTCGCAAATGGGCGCAATGGCGAGCGACAGCGAGAACACTGGGCTCTTTCTCAGAGAATTTTCTTCTTTATTTATACCAAATACACTATATTGCCATTGATTATTGGACACTTGCGATTTTAGACATTTTACTAAATATCTAGAAAAATACATGAGGAATCATCTCGAAACTCTTAGTGTATAAATATAATAGTATACGTCATACATCTCCGTGAAGATTTTTTACCGAAACTCCATAGGGGACCGTCAACAAATTAAAAAAGAATGAATATCTTTTGAATAACCCTGTCAAAAGTAATGTAGCAAAAGCGCTCAAACTCTAGATTATGATTGAATGCTTTATTGTAATACACTATGTTCATTTTTATGCAAATAGCATGCATACTCGCAGAGTAATTAAGGTTTTTATAAAAATGGTCCCAAATTTTTCCAAGTTTTTCCCTTATAATTTTCAGAGTTCTTAATATAAAATATTTTTTTCAGAAAATATGACAAACAACATTGCACACAGTACCCTGTAATCAGAATTAAAAAATAGTAAAAATTGTATGAAAAATGAGTAGGTTTACTAAATAATTTTTTACTGCGCATGCGTCAAACATATCAAAATTTCATTTGCATATTATGTTAGCTAAATGTATAGAGCAACTTCTGTAAAAGTCTCAAAATTATAGCTTGAAAATTCTGAAAGTAATTGTCTATAGAAAAAGGACAAAATCCGTTGTTTCCAAAATGAAGCAAAAAAATGAGGGATTTTATCCAAAAGTAGTCGTACATCCCGTATTGTGTATTCTATATTGACACTAATCAATGAATATATGGATACAACCCCTCTTGTTTTTGCTTCATTTTGAGAGTAACGGATTTTCAACTTATTCAATTGACGATTATTTTCAGAATTTTCAAGTTATGATTTTGTGACTTTCACAAAAGTTGCTCTATACATTTAGCTAACATAATATGCAAATGAAATTTTGATATCGTTGACGCATGCGCAGTAAAAAATTATTTAGTAAACCAACTCATTTTTTATACAATTTTCATTATTTTTTTATTCTGATTACAGGGTACTATGTGCAATGTTGTTTGTCATATTTTCTGAAAAAAAAATATTATTTTATATTAAGAACTCTGAAAATTATAAGGAAAAAACTTGGAAAAATTTGGGACCATTTTTATAAAAACCTTAATTACTCTGCGAGTATGCATGCTATTTGCATAAAAATGAACACAGTGTATTACAATAAGGCATTCAATCATAATCTAGAGTTTGAGCGCTTTTGCTACATTAGTTTTGACAGGGTTATTCAAAAGATATTCATTCTTTTTTAATTTGTTGACGGTCCCCTATGGAGTTTCGGTAAAAAATCTTCACGGAGATGTATGACGTATACTATTATATTTATACACTAAGAGTTTCGAGATGATTCCTCATGTATTTTTCTAGATATTTAGTAAAATGTCTAAAATCGCAAGTGTCCAATAATCAATGGCAATATAGTGTATATGCGTATAAATAAAGAAAATATTCTTCGAGGAACAGCCTATTTAAAGGCTTGAAAGTACTAAGATGTTTCAAACAAAATAAACTATTGACATCTATATTTGATTATTTTAATTGCCTTTTAAGTAAACCTGAACATTTTAAAGTTCATATTATACATTTTTGAAAAATATGCAGTTCTCTACATTAAAAATTTTATGCATTTGTGTTTTATAAGCACTGAGAAAAACATGTTGCTAAATTGCACCACCAGGTAAAATGTAAGACTCCTGAGACCCGTTAAGGGTGTATATCGATTCAAACTACTTATTTTCCGATTTATTTTTAAATTCATTTTTGCTCTCATATGCATCAAACTGGCAAATTGTCTTATTTAGGAAGTCCAATAGGTCCGTCCATTCTTTGATAAATAAAGAAAATATTGCAAAAAAAAAACCAAAAACGGCATTTTGAACCGATTTTTTCGAAGCGGGAGATCTGTGAATGAAAAAATGGGTCATACTGAGAAGATAATTGTATATAAATCAAATTCTAATTAACTGAGCGCAAAATGACACCACACGGCACCTTATACGTCTCTTCAAAAATCTCCTCAGTATGTTTCATGTTTCTACTTTTAAAAATATGTCTCAAATTGTATCAGAAAATTTCAAGCTGTTGAAGGTGGAAAAGCGTTTTTTCGAATACACCCTTAAATACTTTAGAAAATACTTAAGTTACAGAAACCATGTCTGCTTTGGGTTTTTTCTTTTTTTTTACCAATTTCCTTAAAGATGAACTGAAGGAACTGAATTAGTGTTTCTAGTAGCTGTCTCTATTAATGAGATATCAAATATGTATTATCTTCATTAAGCTAGTAATAGATGAGAATCGTAAAATTTGAATGACCTTTGATGTAGCAATATCTTTCGAGACATTAAGAAGAAAAGATTTACATTTCTGCCCGATATTCAGAAAGTGCAATTTCAGTTAAATACATCTGTCACATTAATTAGATATGTCATTACCATAAATTCGGATAGAATATGCAGATGATTTTTCGTCTCGCAAACTCATGAATTCATTTGAATAGTATGAAAGGCGATAATTAAATCCAGCGTTATGCGCGTATTTGTTAATGATGAGACGCGGTCAAGAACAGTTACACATTAGGCTCTGAACAATCGAGAAAAACGAATTAAAAAAAAATTAGCTATATTTGTTCAGAGGTATTTAAATTAGGAATTTTTAAGACAAAAAAGATCCGATGTGACTTCATTCGATTTTTGAACACTTCTGAAACACAATGCAATCTACTAGTTACAAACACTAGACATCCTGATTTTGAAACAAGAGACAAAACCTCTGCCCAATTTTTGTTTGACCACCTTGTGCAATATTAACTACTTAACCCTTTCCGGCACACTGCGTCCAGTCTGAGATACCTAATTCCAATTCCAAACTTGCAAACGGCACCAGTAATATTTTACTAAAATTTCGCTTTTACAATAAAAGCTTAAATTAAGGATTTCAAAATATCTAAAAAGTTCGTTTGTGAATTCCGGTGTCAGTCGATAATTTCTCATTTTACTACAGATTATGCCCGTGCCGGAAAGGGTTAACTCTTTTGATGGAACTCGGTTCAGGCTTAAAAAGTTAGCTTGCTTTGTTACTAAAAACTTTTCGATACCACTAATTTTTACCGGTACTCTTCATTTCATTATTTTGCAGATATTTTTCGATTATTTATGGCAAATATTTTAGTACTTAAAAATGGGTGCTTGATCTTCATTTTTAGTTTATGGTAACAAAATTATGAATACGTTAATCGGTTAATCAGCTGTACTCCATCACATTTCCGCATAAAATTGATAGCAAAATTGTTTGAAAATCGTTTAAATAGGAATTAAATACCTAACGCGTCAGCCGAATTTTTCCGGAAATCTAGATTTCCTTAAATACTTTGGAAAATACTTAAATTACAGAAACCATGTCTGCTATGTTTTTTACTAATTTCCTTAAAAATGAACTGGAAGAAATGAATTAGTGTTTCTAGTAGCTGTCTCTATTAATGAGATATCAAATATGTATTATCTTCATTAAGCTAGTAATAGATGAGAATCTTAAAATTTGAATGACCTTTGATGTAGCAATATCTTTCGAGACATTAAGAAGAAAAGATTTACATTTCTGCCCAATATTCAGAAAGTGCAATTTCAGTTAAATACATCTGTCACATTAATTAGATATGTCATTACCATAAATTCGGATAGAATATGCAGATGATTTTTCGTCTCGCAAACTCATGAATTCATTTGAATAGTATGAAAGGCGATAATTAAATCCAGCGTTATGCGCGTATTTGTTAATGATGAGACGCGGTCAAGAACAGTTACACATTAGGCTCTGAACAATCGAGAAAAACGAATTAAAAAAAATTAGCTATATTTCTTCAGAGGTATTTAAATTAGGAATTTTTAAGAGAAAAAAGATCCGATGTGACTTCATTCGATTTTTGAACACTTCTGAAACACAATGCAATCTACTAGTTACAAACACTAGACATCCTGATTTTGAAACAAGGGACAAAACCTCTGCACAACTTTTGTTTGACCACCTTGTGCAATATTAACTACTTAACCCTTTCCGGCACACTGTGTCCAGTCTGGGATACCTAATTCCAATTCCAAACTTGCAAACGGCACCAGTAATATTTTACTAAAATTTCGCTTTTACAATAAAAGCTTAAATTAAGGATTTCAAAATATCTAAAAAGTTCGTTTGTGAATTCCGGTGTCAGTCGATAATTTCTCATTTTACTACAGATTATGCCCGTGCCGGAAAGAGTTAACTTTTTTGATGGAACTCGGTTCAGGCTTAAAAAGTTAGCTTGCTTTGTTACTAAAAGCTTTTCGATACCACTAATTTTTACCGGTACTCTTCATTTCATTATTTTGCAGATATTTTTCAATTATTTATGGCAAATATTTTAGTACTTAAAAATGGGTGCTTGATCTTCATTTTTAGTTTATGGTAACAAAATTATGAATACGTTAATCGGTTAATCAATTGTACTCCATCACATTTCCGCATAAAATTGATAGCAAAATTGTTTGAAAATCGTTTAAATAGGAATTAAATACCTAACACGTCAGCCGAATTTTTCCGGAAATCTAGATTTCTTTAAATACTTTGGAAAATACTTAAATTACAGAAACCATGTCTGCTATGTTTTTTACTAATTTCCTTAAAAATGAACTGGAAGAAATGAATTAGTATTTCTAGTAGCTGTCTCTATTAATGAGATATCAAATATGTATTATCTTCATTAAGCTAGTAATAGATGAGAATCGTAAAATTTGAATGATCTTTGATGTAGCAATATCTTTCGAGACATTAAGAAGAAAAGATTTACATTTCTGCCCAATATTCAGAAAGTGCAATTTCAGTTAAATACATCTGTCACATTAATTAGATATGTCATTACCATAAATTCGGATAGAATATGCAGATGATTTTTCGTCTCGCAAACTCATGAATTCATTTGAATAGTATGAAAGGCGATAATTAAATCCAGCGTTATGCGCGTGCTTGTTAATGATGAGACGCGGTCAAGAACAGTTACACATTAGGCTCTGAACAACCGAGAAAAACGAATTCGAAAAATTAGCTATATTTGTTCAGAGGTATTTAAATTAGGAATATTTAAGAGAAAAAAGATCCGATGTGACTTCATTCGATTTTTGAACACATCAGTAAGCGCCCAGGAAAAAAGAATTTTTAAGTAAATTTCTGAAACACAATAGAATCTACTAGTTACAAACACTAGACATCCTGATTTGAAAGAAGGGACAAAACCTCTTCACCACTCCTGTTTGACCACCTAGTGCAATAGTAACTAGTTATCTGTTTTGATGGAATTCATTTCAGGCATGAAAAGTTAGCTTGCTTTGTTACTAAAAGCATTTTGATACCACTAATTTTTACCTGTAATCTCCAGTTCATCAATTTGCAGACTTTTTCCGATTATTTAAGGCAAATATTTTTGTACTTAAAAAAGTTGTGTTTGATCTTTGTTTTTAGTTTATGATAATAAAATTATGAAAATGTTCAGTGGTTAATCAATTGTACTCCATCACATATCCGCATAAAATTGGTAGCCAAAATTATTTTAAAATTGTTTAAATATGAATTAAATACCTAACGCGTCGGCCGATTTTTTCTAAAATTTAGATCTTCTTAAATACTTTTGAAAATACTTAAATTATAGAAACCATGTCTACTATGTTTTTTACTAATTTCCTTAAAAGTGAACTGAAGGAAATGAATTGGTGTTTCTAGTAGCTGTCTCTATTAATGAGATATCAAATATGTTTTGGGATAATATATGGTTTTGGTTTATAACAATAAAGTTTTGGGAAATTCCGTGCATTAGTTCTTGAAATAGAGCGCCCATAAAATTTATGTCACATATATATAGACAGGCAGACTCACAGACGGATATTTTGTAAAAATATGTTTTTTGGAATCTCTCACCCCTAAAACATGTAAGTCCGTCGAAAACCGGAATTCGGAAATTTTCACGAATGCAATACTTTCTTGTTAAGATAGAAGAAAGTAAAAGTAGAATCGGCTTCAGTTGATTGTTCTTTAGCGGTACAAGAAACATAAAATGGCTCAATTTTTTTCAGTTTTTAATAATCGGGCTAAAAATTACAACAGAAAGATTATAGAGCTAAATGTTTATGGACATAAAAGATTATGGTGCTAGAAGGTTTAAAAATAATATGTTTTAAGCATTGCTGGTTGTGTACATATATTTTTTGCTTTTATTTTTTAATATGTTTTTTAATGTATTGGTATACTTTTTTAAAATTCTATTTTAAGTAAACAGTTGAAAATTTTGTAACTAACATGTTTCTGTAAAAATATCTAACATATAGATCTGAATGAAAAAATATAGTAATAACCAAAGCTATGTTCTTAAAATTTTAGAGTTTTCAAAGTTTTTTCGTGAAATAATTTTATTTTTATTATTTTCAAGCCAAAATGAAAATCTCTTCTTAACATTCACAAATTTATCATTTCTGACCCTGCAACAAGTTGTAAGGTGATATATTGAACAGTTTTTAGAAAAGTGCGTCAAACAGACATTTTGTTCCAAAAATATGCAAAAAGTTAATTAGTTCTTAAAAACTAATTTATGCAAGAAATGAATTTCCTATTCTTAACTCATTACACTGGAATATGCTTAAGGCAAGCCAGTTGACATAATTAGTGGGTGTAGGTTAACACAACAAAACGTTTCTCGCGGTAAACCATTTTTATTTTCCATATATAATTTTTATCAAATTGTTGCCCATATCACACACTTTGACGCGTAGTGGGTGATCTTATATTAAAAATTTTGTCTTGTTTCTTTGAAAAAGTGCACGTTGCGGCTACTATTTAAAATATGTTAAATAGTACTGCGCTTCTTAATTACTTGTTCCCATTTCGTAGCGCGATTGGATCATTTTTATGAAAGTTGGAGCATAAAAAGAAAAAAATAGACAATAAACATACTATTTTCTTATCCAAATGAAAACGACATGAGCCCATCCTTTCCAACAAAAAACAATTCTTAAAATCAAAACATACATTCTAAAATTAGGCATAGACATACATTAAAAAATATATAAAAGTGAACATAATTTCCTTTGCTGCAAAATATCAATAATCAATTCTAGAATCTTGCGTCTAATCCAATTTTATCTGCAATCCGACAACAATTGTTTTTTTTCTTTTGAATTTGAATAGGGTTAGTTTTAAGTGTTTCGGATTAAGATTGTACATTGCTTTAAGGTTCGGGCTGACAATTTTATCTTCAACTTGACAACAGTTATTTTTTTGTTTGCGTATCAGGTTTGAATAGGATTAACTTTCATTGTTTTGGATTGGGTTTTTATATTTGAGGTTCGGTTCCGGTTAAGACTTTTTTTTTTTCAAAACAAGCCAGACTGTATTTTCAGATAGAAAAATCTACATATTTTTAATTAATGAGTATACATCATGTCCAATTTTCAACATAAACGATAAAAGATATATTAGATATATAAATGTAAACTATTTTTTATGGATAATTTTTTTCTTTTTTCGAGCTTACATTGAAGGGTGTAAGCTACCGGGTTGACATTAAATTGAATTTTCAGGATCTGGTCGGGTATAACCTACCCAGTGCAGAACAATAATCACTTCTTCGACGTACAGTGTAGCTACAAAGTAACCTTCCGTATTTGGAGGCATTTGTACGCTAAAACTAATGAACGGAAGGATGTCATATTTTATACATATTGGACATAAATGAATTTGCCAAACATAATAGTTTTTTTTACTATGTGTAATTATGTAGTCAAAAATATCAATGCACATAATTATACGAAAGTGAAACATACAAAGTTTACATTTTTATGATTGTTTGATGTGGCTGCCCGGTTATTCTGCAAATGTGTGAAGTTCTCGCCATATGTTTATGAGCATTTTCGCGATAATTCCGTCAATTACTGTACTAATATGAGATTTCATCGATGTATCACAACGGTGAACTGCAAATCTGGTCTTAAAAAATTAAATAAATAAAAAATAAACATTTACCAAAATGTACAGATGAAAAGATTGGTGATCCTGACGGACATAAAAAATCACCTCTACACGGAAAAAACTGTTTTGTTGAAACTACTACATTTCGGTTCCAACCAAATATTTTGATTGGAATGACCAAATTTTGGTTAGACTAAGCAAGCGATTTTGTTAATTCAACAGAGTTTTGGTTAAAATTTGGTCATTCCAACCAAAATTTTTGAATGGGGATATATCAACCAAATTTTAGTAGTTTCAACAAAACAGTTTTTTCAGTGTAGAGGTGATTTTTTATGTCCGTCAGGATCACCAATCTTTTCATCTGTATATTTTGGTAAATGTTTATTTTTTATTTATGCGAAAATCAAAAATGTGACGACAGAGCTGAGATAAGAAATATATCTGCAAACTTATGATACAGTATCAATAATCTGTCATTGCACTGATGGTGTATTACAATTAATATTTCAAAAACTATTCAGATGCTAAATTCATTAGCAAAAATTGTATACAATAGGTTCGTTGGAATTTTGAAGGCAAAGGGAAATGAATGCTGCAAAAATAAATTAGTACTAAAAATAAATTACCGAAATTTCGCTGCACTCTTGCAAGACTAAAAGTACACGAATTTTTGCAGTTGATGAAAGTTACTTAAACATTCAAAAAGTACTTTTCAGGAGGAATGCGTGGCACATTTATGAGGTGAAGATAAAATATTCTGCATAATCCAGTTTAAAAGCAATTAATACAAATATCTAACTGTTTTCGAGTCTATATTAACAATATTCCCGATTAGTAACTATTTTACTCAATGTTTTAAATTTCTTGATGGAAAAACGAGTGAAATATACTGAATGAAACGACTACCACGAATTTTCTGATATTTAGCATTCAGCATGCCACACAAAATTGCAAAAAAAATACTTCTTTAGTGAAACGTGCAACTTTTTGTCAAAAGAATTTCAATTCCAAGAGTTGAAATTATAAAATAAAAAATAAGAAGAATGATGCCCAGTTAAACTGATGGCATAGAGCTCACAGACTATGCAGACTAATTGTATATTATAGTCTTATATAATAATGCCCTTCGAAAAAAAATAAGGAAGGAAGTACCCCCCTCCCCCATTTTCTTTCTTTATACTTATCATTGAAGCCCCAGATTGAATCAGGGATACGCCTTATCATATAATAAACCTGTATCCAAAATTCGAAGACAGTCTAATAATTCTGCATAAAAACCCGTTTGTGTAATTTAAGAAACGTTTTCCACTTGTTCCCTCCTTTATAATTAATCATTAAACCTCCAAAACTGTTTAGAAATTCAACTTATCGGAAAGAACCTACATCCAAAATTTAAGGCAAATCGGATAACTCTGCATAAAACTCTATTTAGCTAACTTAAGGGGGAGGTAATCGCCCGTACCCTCCTTTATAATTAACAAAAGAAAACGCCACAACAAATGAGCGAAGCTTCTTACTACTATGAACCTGTATACAAAAATTGAAACAAATCGGTTAATTCTGTATGAAAAACCATTTACATAAATTATGAGTGGTAGTTTCCCCTATCTTCCCTTTATACTTATCCAGTGAATTCCAAAAATAAATCAGGGAAGCGCCATTTCAAAATAAACCTTTATACAAAATTTGAAGCAAATAGATAAATTTTGCGTGAAAAACCTAAATTAAGACGGGGGTATTACCCCCCCCCCCCCATTCCCTCTCTTTAAACTTATCCAGTGAAAACCCAATATTAATCATGAAGGCACCTTATTAGAATAATCCTACATCTAAGATTTGAACGAAATCTGCTAATTCTGCAGGAAAAACCCATTTATATAAATTAAGGGGAGGGGCAATGGCCCCCGCTCCCCTTATTATATTTATCTAAGGAACTCTCAAAACTAATCAGGGAAGCGTCTTATCATAATAAGCCTAAATCCAAAATTTCATGTAAATCGGATATTTTTATCATGAGTTATCGCGTTACGTAAGAACGTACGCACGCACGTACATACATACATAGAGAACAGGCTGGCAAATAAACTCTCAGGCTTTGATAGCCTGTGAGCTAATAAGAAGTGACCCTAATCGATTTTTTCAACATTTTATACAACACATTGGATGTGTTGCACTTACTAAGAGTAAAATAATTGACTCAATAATTAACTTATAGAAATTTTAATCTTTTATAAAACAACTTATAAAAATATATAAATAATATGTTATAATCATTATGCCCGATCGGCAGCAAAATGAAGCAAGTTTTTTTATTTCTTTGGAGATCCAACTGTTCAGACAAAAGTCGTCATTTTTAAAATTTTGACATTTTATACTGCTTCTGGACATTGCATTACACAAATATATAATTCAAAGTCGTTAACTATGCTTTAACCCTTTCAGGGGCAAGGTATTTCTGCTCCAAAAATGTTCAAATAATTGATTCACACCACAATTTAAGAACAGACTTATTTGAAAATAATCAAGAGCTGGTTTTCGCGCATATTATAAAATCGAAATTGTACTAAAATTTTACTGGTGCCAGTTCACAATTGGAACAATAATATTAAGTGTTTGCAGACTGCAAACACCGCCCCTCCTGAAAGGGTTAAAAGCCGATGTTACATAGAGTACGTCGTCCCCGTCATTACGTATGACTAAATTGTCCGTTATTTAAGGGTTAATATCTCGGCTAATTACTGACGATTGTTTTCAAAAATCATTATCAACAATGCTTTTATACTTCTGCTACGATATTTACTTCCAGCGCTCAACTAACCTTTCCCGAATGCCCGCAAACTGCAATTTCTGTATAACGAAAAAATGCGCTTTTCTCAAAATAAGTGTGACCTATAGGGTCATCGCTATAGTTTTCCTGCTAGGTTTAAATTAATGTCGACTACCTCTATCTTTTTCATTATTTTAGTTTCAGTAGATTCAGAAATATATGAGGTGGGGCATGCTTTTGCCCTATATTTTCGACGATATCTTTGAAAATATAATACCTAAAGTTAAAAGAAATATATTTTTGAGTTATACGTTATGAAAGCTTTCTCACGATACCCCACACGATATATAAAGCATTTTTTTATTTATTTCCATAAACTTAATTTGCCCCTCTACATTTTCTCAAAATATATTTATGAATGTTTAATAATCGATAAATAGGGGGGTCAATAGCCCTTATTACTTCAGCCAATTTGAACTTTCCATGTTTCACAGTTTACGAGTAAAATGACTGTAGCAGACGGACAGACAGATACAGAAGTGATATTATAATGGTTCCGCTTTTACTTTTGAAGTACGGAACCCTAAAAATAAATACACTATGCGTGACACTTTAATCAATCTTATTTTTTCAAAGTTACTTCTCGTTTTCTCTTTAAAAAGCTTTGAGTCCGTTATGAGAGACTTATTTCGCTCGCTTTACGCACCTGATATTTTGGAACTTCCACAAAATTTCATATTACATTTAGGAAACACCTTTTCCAATTACAAAATTTGTAACCGGTTATTCGCATTTTTTTTTCGCTCATGTGTCGAGGAGACTATGAGTTAATGACAATTTTGAAATGAGAAGACAAATTTAATCAAGTTAGTGGATTGCAACCCTCCCAAACTTAGCGCGATTAGCTTAGAGAATCCCTGTACGGCAAACACATTCCCTCTCATGATTTTATCTTAATTAGTTCACGCAACACTCGCATTATTTTACTAGAAAATGTGCCATGGTTAACGAATTTATAATATTCCTAAGTGGCGAGAGGTTTTACTCAATTTCACGATCACCAGCGTCTGCTCAATATTGATATTAACAACACCATCATTTTTATAAAAAAAATCCGATTTGGGCCTCAATTTTTATTTGATCAAATTTGTGGGCAAAATCATTTTAAAATGCTTTATAATAAACTGGAAAAATACTAAAAAAATTACGCTATTTTTTTTTCTATTTATTTGATAAAATGTAAACGTATTAAATAGATGAATATGTATAATATTTATAATAGTATAACATACATGTGAATTGTGTGTTTTGTCTAAATTTAATGAGAATACATTATTATATTGTATATTACATATCATAATTAATATTTTTATGTATTATTAAAAAAATATATTTATTTCTTTACAGGGACTAATAACATTGTAAGTATTATTAGTAGTAAACTACTAATAATCGTATTTTAGGCTTAAAAACAATTTATTTGATAATAATCTTGAAAAGGACTTTACATGAATAACTATCCCCTAAATGGCCAATAAAAATAGGTACCCACTCGTGCCCGGCGTACTATATTTAGTACGTTACAAAATACCATAAAAAATAAACTTGAACATATAATTTTACAATTAAATATATATATATATATATTACAAAGAAGTTTACAAGCTAAGATTATGACTTATATATTTGTATGCTTAAAAGAAAAACACAAATAATCTTACTTTTTACATTTCGCCATTTTGAAAAATAAAAAATAGTTGAACTCCGATAAAAGTCTTCCATTTAAGGAAATAAATATCCATTTTATGCTAGGCTCTCTCGGTAACAGATATGAGTAAATAATCATTTATACTCTTATGTCTGTTAATAAATAATTTGTAAATAATCATTTCATACAACTTTCATATTATAAACAAGAAAGTAAAATCATGCCTTAAGCATAGATTATAAAACCTTTCCCACACTAGTCGTCAGCACAGGCCGAGATTTCCATATTCGAGCCCGACCCGGCCCGGCCCGTAGAAAAATATTTATTCCAAAAGTAGAGTTTTTCGCACCTTGCATTTTCTGGTAGCTTGAAGTCTTTAGAATATATAGCCTAAAAATGTTTAAAATTTTGAAATATTACAAAAGTTACTGCAATAGATACACCGCTTTAAATAATCGTCGTTAAAAACAAATTTTAAACTTAAAACGCATTTTTCTCAAGACGATTTTTAGGTGCGTTCGTATTTATACAAATACGTAGCACCTATAGTCGTCATTCAGTCCATCCGTCCGTCTGCCAGTCTGTCCGTACGCATATATAACAACGCAAAAACTACCCAACAGAATCGTTTGAAATTTAAAATATATAGTTATCACACATTTTGTCTAACCATTTCAAAATTTATGAAAATCGTACGCATAATTCAATTACATGGACAATCAAAATTATTCCATTACATTACGGTCAATGGAAAAATATAGTTTCAAGTGCGTTTTATTGATGTTACACTCTTTCGAACATAATACAATTCATATGCATCTATGACATATATACTAAAATGTACTTCTGTGGTGCAAAGAATATTTTATATTAATATACAGGGCCACACAAATGTATTCCATTACGTAAGGTTATGGAAGGAAACATTGTTTAGGGCACGTTTTAATTACATGAAACTATTTCACATTTTATGAAATTGATATACGTTGCTACAAATTACTTCCTCTATAATAGAAACCCGATAGTATTTACAGAAACACACAAAAGATCTCGGATACTTATACAGTATCCAAACTACTGTACACTGTTACACCAAGATCTGAATATTTTTAAATTTCCGTATACACTGTAAAAAAAAAGGGTCGATCTACTAAAAAAACTTTAGTGATCCTTGTAATTGCTAAAAAATTTTTAGTAATCTTAGTCGGTTACTAGAAAATCTGTAAGAATTACTAGAAAAAAGCTAGCAATGGATAGAGTTAATAGTTTTACATTTTTAATAGCTATTACTAAAACTCACTTGGTGTGGCCTTGATAGCGTTGTGGTTATAGTAACGGATTCTAGGCTAAGAGGTCCCGGGTTCGATACCAGACACCGTCAAATACGTCCCGAATGTATGTAGTGCAAGTACTCGTTAATAAAGGGATTATGAAAATCCTGTCAGAGCTGGTAGCATTTTTGGTGGTGCCATCTATTGCGGTTTTGCCGAAAATCTATCGCTTCAGAAGTTTGGATGCAGCTCCTATCCTTCGGGCGAACGTAAAGGTTATTAAAAACAATGTTGGAGCTATTACTAAAATTTTCTTGGTGGCTCATACTAAAAATTTTTAAGTTAGTTATACAAAAAATTATTTTGTTCAGTTTACAAAAGAAATGCTTGTTTCACTTGCAAAAAAAAAAAAAAAAAAAAAAAAAAAGTTTGTAATGGTTACTAAAAAATACTGTGGAATACAAATTTACTAAAGAACTTTTAGTAACCTCTTGAATTTTTTTTTTACAGTGTAGTACTCATTTACTACATTTGACGCGCAATTTATACGACTTGTAACTTGTTGTTGATACGTGGCCTCTTGGATTCTTCGAAACCACGTAATTGATTTCTTTTAAATTTAATACACATGTTTAGAACTAAAAATTTTATGGCGCTGTATAAGATTTTTTTAATACATATTCAATTTTTACAAATATTTTAAGTAAGTCCATTTTTACTGGACCGAAATAATTTTTTTAATTTACTGTATTAAAAGAAATACTTAAATTTTAAAAAAGCCTTACGCTATCCCTAGACAATACGCTAAAAATTAATTTAATTAAGCTTTTTTTACTATTAATTTGACGGTTTAAGAAGTCTCGATGCAAGTGGTCATACACTGTAAAAAAAAAGTGTCGATCTACTAAAAAAACTTTAGTGATCCTTGTAATTACTAAAAAATTTTTAGTAATCTTAGTCGGTTACAAGAAAATCTGTAAGAATTACTAGAAAAAAGTTAGCAACGAATAGAGTTAATAATTTTATATTTTTAATAGCTATTACTAAAACTCACTTGGTGTGGCCTTGATAGCATAGTGGTTATAGTAACGGACTCCAGGCTAAAAGGTCCCGGGTTCGATGCTGCCCACTGCCAAATACGCCCCGAATGTATGCAGTGTAAGTACTCGTTAATAAAGGGGTTATGAATACCCTGACGGAGCAGTAGCGATGTTTGGTGCTGCCATCTATTGCGGTTTTGCCGAAAATCTTCCGCTCCAGAAGTCTGGATGCAGGTCGAAGGAAGCTCCTGTCCTTCGAGCCCACGTAATGATTATTAAAAATAATTTTGGAGCTATTACTAAAATTTGCTTGGTGGCTCATACTAAAAATTTTTAAGTTAGTTATACAAAAAATTCTTTTGTTCAGTTTGCAAAAGAAATGCTTGTTTCGTTTGCAAAAAAAAGTTTGTAATGGTTACTAAAAAATTCTGTGGAATACAAATTTACTAAAAAATTTTTAGTAACCTCTTGAATTTTTTTTACAGTGTATAAGAAACAAGAAAAGAAAGTCCAAATTTATGCGTCAAGCATAAATTTGGAAGCACTTTCCAACACATTCAGGATAATGTAATAAAACTTCATCGTTTAAAAAACTAAAATATTACGTCTTATTTTACCATGTGGAAATACATAGCACATTTCAAAACCGAATTTTAGCTGTTCCCATCTACAATCGAGAAATTAACCGAAATTTTTAACAGCCCTGTGTATGATATAGAGATTTGTATCTATTAACAACATTAATTTCAAAATTTAGTTCATTTAAGAGATACATATATTTCAGTTGAAAATCCCCATCAACAATTTCCTCTAATAAGGAAAATGATACGCGAATACTTCTGTGAAGCCCTGTATATGATGTATAGAATTTATATCTAAGGAGTAATATTCAAACAAAAAATAAAATTTAAAAGCGCCTACTGAATTTTAAACACCTACTCTCAAGCAATTATTAATCAAAGACAGTATTGTAACCGTTTTATTTTGTGTGTCCCTGTAAATGAATAAAAAATGCTATGAATGCTCTGTTTTAAACTAATCATAGTAAAAAATTCAGTGATTTCATGTCGGTTTCAATTCATTTGAAATAGTGTAATGTCATTAAAATTCTCTCCAAACGATTTTTCCCCGTCCTCCATAATGTAATCGAATTATTTTGAGTGTCCCTGTAAATGAACCATCAATCGTACATACTTCATATGCAATACCACACGTACTTTCGTGACCCTAAATAAGCTTTATCAATTGCATGGAAATCCGAGCATATTTACGGGAGTTAGATGGACGGTCGGCCAGACGGACAGACAAACCAAATGCTTAGAACTTTTCAACTTTGTTGTAAAGTGCTAAATAAAAAATCGTATCCAAAACGGTTAATTTTCAACAAATAATTTCCAATTCTTTATTCTGTCAAAATATTAAAGTAGCGAACAAATTTAGAAATGTAGAAAAATATAGCCCATTATCTTTATGAATATTTAAGATATTACAATAGAAGGCAAAAATGAAATTATCAGAAAACAGGTCAATAATAATTTTGTAAAACATCACAATCCAATCAAAACCATTCATTCTAATGGAAAAATATTTTTCTGTGATTTTTTTTCTAAGACTAGCAAAATAAGATTATCTGAAATATATGTCAGTATCTATTTGAAAATCTAGCTACGAATATCCCCAAAATCCTTGAAATGCAAATTACATCTGTCAGCTTTCCAAATAACTCCATATAAATAAAATTATTTTATTTGCTTTTTAAAAGTTTTTACACACTCGGTTCTTCTAAAGAATCGCATCTTATATGAAAAAACACAACAGGGCTACATTTTAGGAATGCTCAATGCAAGTGGTCATATAAGAAAATAATCATACCCAAAACAGTTAATTTTCAACAAGTAATTTGCAATTATTTATTCTTTCAAAGTATTAACAGAGCAAAATAAAATAATATTGCCCAGTTAAACTGATGGCATTGAGCTCAGAGGCTACGCATACTAATTGTATATTACAGCCTTATATTTTCAAGGGTTAATTCCGTTCGGAAAACAAATTAAGGGGGGTGGATCAGCTACCTCCATTTCCCCGTTTTATACTTAATCACTAAAACCTTTAAACTAATCTGGGATATGATTTATCATATAAAAAATCTGCATGAATAATATTAATCACGGAGGCGCCTCATCAGAATGGTCCTACATCTAAATTTTGAACGAAAACTGATAATTCTGCATGAAAAACCCATTTATGTAAATTAAGGGAAGGGGCATGAGCCCCCGTTCCCCCTGTTATACATATCGAATGAATCCAAAAACTAATCAGGGAAGAGCCTTTTAAGAATATACATATATCCAAAATTTCAAGTGAATTAGATATTTTTATCAGGAGTTATCGCGTTACGCACATGCGCACATACAGAACGGAAGGGCACATAAGCTCCCAGGCTTTAATAGCCTGTGAGCTAAAAATGTATAAATATAGAAAAATATAGCCCATCATCTTTAAGCATATTAAATATATCTATATTTTAAAGGCCAAACGTATCTGTGCGTAACGCATACGTCATTTTTCGAATGGCAACATTTCCCCCCTGCAATTTTGGTTTTGCAATTTTCGCTACGGCAAATTTTACATTTCTAAACACCGAACATTTAAAATTTTTACACCGTCGTAATAGAGAAAAAATATACTTCTAAATGCAATTCGTTTCAAAGCTGTATCTCAATTTATTTTTGAGATATTAATTTTTTTATAATTTTTAGTGCCAATTTTGTAATTATGGCAACAGAATCACTCCATTTTCTCTTAAAATTAAAAAAAATAATAATAATAATTAAAATGCGTATACTATTTCAAAAGTATCGTCTGTTATAAAATCCGGTGAATTTCGGTTTTATTTTGTTCAATAATTTGGATAGTTGGATTTTATAGTATTTTGTTAATTTTAGCTTAAAATAATATTTGTTTGAGAGTTAGACTAAGCAATATACCATGGTTTTTTTTTTTTTTTTTTTTTTTTTTTTTTTTTTTTTTTGTAACTAATAATGTAGATTTATTATAAATCAATGAAACAGTTCTTTATTAAAGATTTTTCTTTCATCCAATTTTGACGGGTTCCATCTCGTATAATTAAGTGCAAAAATAAAATTATCAACTGCTGAGAAAACATTTCAACAATGATTTTGTATAACATCCCATTTCAGTAGATAGAAAAATGGGAAAATATTTTTCTGGGATTTTTTTTTCTTCTAAGACTATAGCAAAATAAGATTACCTGAAACATACGTCAGTAGCTAGTTAAAAATCTAGCTCGTATATCTTTAAAAATGGTTGAAATGCAAATTGTATTTGTCAGTTTTCCAAAAAACTCCATATAATTGAAATTATATTACAGTCGACTCCCGTTAATTCGAAATCGCATAATTCGAATCTTTGCTTAATTCAAACTAAACATGAAGTCCCAAAATTGTCAATGGTAGAATAACGTTAAAATTTTTCATTAATTCGAACTCATTTTTTCTTGACTTCGTTTAATTCGAACTTATTAGAATTCTAATGATTACAGACGAAATAAATAATAATAAAAAAAAAAACACTAACATTAATTCATTTGTAATAGCACTATATTAAGCTTTTTTTCATTTCATATTATCCATAATTCGAACTTCGGATAACTCGGACATTTCTTGCGGTACTGACAAGTTTGAATTAAAGAGAGCCGACTGTATTTGTTTTTTAAAAGTGTTTATACATTCACTTCACCTAAAGAATCGTATCTCATATGGAGTAACGTAACATTTTAATGTTTGTGGCCACTTAAGTAAAACTTTTGCCATATTCTGGGTGTGTAATTTTATACGTGTAATCTCCTCATGAATATTTTCTGAAGTTCTATCTCTGCATTCTGTTTGAGTTTTGAATCCACAGTGTTGTTACAATTTGTATGAATTTAAACTCGTACCAAGTAGTTTATATTAAGACGTTCAAATGATTTTTTTTAGGTGATATGATTAAAAGTCCAAAGAATTAACTTGGGGCCTGGGAGTAAGATTCCCTATCGGAGAGAATAAATTTAAATATTTCAAAATATAGTATAATAATAAATAATAATAATTCAAATAATAAATAAAAATAATTCAAATAATAAATAATAATAAATCGAATAATAAATAATAATATTTCAAATAATAATATAATAATAAATAATGATATTTCAAATAATAATGTAATAATAAATAATAATAATTCAAATAATAAATAATAATATTTCAATAATATTTCAAATAATAATATAATAATAATGAAATTTCAAATAATAATGTAATAATAAATAAAAATGATTCAAATAATAAATAACAATATTTCAATTTATTTGAAAGAATAATGATATTTGAATTCACATAAAAGGAGGAATTCTAAAAAGTATTAAAAGTATTTATTAAATTTGTTAGTTTTAAATTTATTTTATTTTTAATTGGTCTATGTGTTTATAATAATTTATTTTTTAATTATCTTCATTTTTAACTAGAACTGTCTTTTAATTAAAAAGTTCGTACTATTTGTTATTTTTATTCAAAATACATACTATTTGGTTGATAATACGTACATCTAACTATATCTTTATCTTGTAGCTATAGAAAAAATTGGAAGCAATTTGAAAGAGGACAGTGCCTACGACGCGTTGCATTATTTTTACTTGGAATATTTCCTTGCGTTTGGCATGCCAACTGTAAATTTTGAAAAAGATTGTTCTACATTAGAATAAACATAAATTTCTTTCAGCAATTTTTTTTCATTCAAATCTTACAGAAAAACTGAATTTAAAACTTTTAATTTAGCAAAAACAAAAAAAAAAAATCCTTTTCATATATTATACAGAAAAAGAATATTTTTTTGTTAAATTATGAATCATACCGCAGCGGAATTTTCATTTATGCTCCTGGGAATTTTTTCCAACTTGCCCCTCCTCGATGTGCTCGATTGGTTATGGCTTTAAATGCCTACATAGTTGTCAAAAGTTAACTGGGGTAATAGTCCAAGAGCCGAGAGCACAAAAACCTATGTCATCCAGCACAAGAATAAAACCTTTATTTTATGAAAGAGTAGTAATAGGGGAAACTAATGATCCATCACTGCCGGAAGTGAAGCGGTGCGTAAGCCAAAAATGAATACTACTACTGATTCACTCATAGGTTTAACATTGTGTTTTCCTGCTCCCAGTTTTAGCTGTTTTAATACCTTTTATTGTACGGCGAATACAATGTTAAACCTACGATTGAACCACTGGTAGTATTAATTTTTGGCTTATGCACCACTTCACTTCCGGCAGACATGGATCATTAGATTACCCTATTACTACTCTTCCAGAAAATAAAGGTTTTTTTTTTCTTCTTGTGCTCGGTGACATAGGTTTTTGTGCTGTCGGCTCTTGGACTATAAGCAATATTTGACAAAAGTAATTCTATTGATCTATCATTTTCAATGTTGTATAAAACTATTAAACTAGATTTTACAAAGCGACTAAAATATAAACATGAGCACATATGTTCGCATTAGGGTCAATCCATTTCAAATGGTCCAGAAAATATTTTTTTGGTCGCTCGACCATTTAAAAAAAAAAATGAAATTTTTTGTACAACAACCCTAACATGATGGAAGTTCAAAATGACCGTTATTTTAATTTTACTATTTTTTGTTTGTGCATGGCGGCCATCTTTGTTTCATCGTGTTCAGCGATTTTCTCAGATACTAGGATACACAAAATTGTAAATATCTCGTCTTTTATTTTTCCAATTGAAACGGGGTTTGCAGCATTTTGTTCAGAATAAAATAGGCTAAATGTACGGTTGTAGAACAATTTTGAAAAATAAATTTTTACAGGTGAAGTTTTAGCACAAAATTTAAGATTTTTTCAAAAATCTATCCGTTTGCAAGAGGAAATTTTTCATGTAAGGAAAACTGTCAGCCTTACACAATTTTTTCTACAAACAGATCAAAAGTGCGTGTACGCACACACCAAGTCCCAGATCTGGGAGTTGATTTCTCTTTGCGAAAAAAATTCCGAAATTCGTCAAACATTTCAAAAATCGCACTTTTTAGGCTTTGATATCTCTGGTGGGGCACGAGATAAAAATCTCAAATTCTGGCCTTTGATAGTATTTTGTAGTAGTGTTATGTGCAAAAAATTTCAAGAAGGAGATTTGACTACAAGCTGAGATATCACATGGACAATATGTGAAAACAATGCTGCCAAACTATTGTAACCTACTATGTAATTGTTCAACAAGACTGTCAACTTTACAGAATTTTTTCTACAAATAGGTCAAAAGTGCGTGTACTCATACACCAATTCCCAGATCTGGGAGCTGATTTCTCATTACGAAAAAAATTCCGAAAATCGTCGAAAATTTCAAAAATCGCATTTTTTAGGCTTTGATATCTCTGGTGGAGCACGAGGTAAAAATCTGAAATTCTGGCCTTTGATAGTATTGTGCAGTAGTGTTATGCACGAAAAATTTCAAGAAGGAGATTTGACTATAAGCTGAGATACGGTGATTAAAATAATGTTAAGAAATGCTATCACGAGTACATTAGGAGAAATGAGATTTGTCTCTTTTATTACAATACTAGCTGACCCGCCCGGCGTTGCCCGGGTCCGTATTAACAATATTAAACGAACTTGAAATTTGTATGATTTTATCATTAACTGGAAGCATGCAGAAATGCATTGTCTGAAATACGTCGCAGCTGACTTTGCGAAAAATCGGTTTTAAAAACAACAACTAATATTAAGCTCTAAAAATACTTAAAATGAGCAATGAGAAACACGGGAGGGAACATGTATCCAACGATTGCGTTAGTTTCGTGTTAAAGTGTTGATATTTACCCGTAAAAATCACTGTTAAATCATATAACTAATATTAATAACTAAACTAATTATTATTTTTTTTTTTTTTTGCATAGAAATCCCAAGTGAAATATTTTGAATTTCAAACTAATTATATCACTCTTAAATCCGACTATACCGTGAATGAAATCGATACGCGATGATAAAAGATTGGTATATAGTATTATAATTTCAGAGCCATTTAACAAAAGTGTATTTTTTTAATCAAAGCATGCGTAATGTTGACTCTGTGGACAAATTCCTAACCGTAAACTTTTGTACCATAGCCATAATCTGTCTGTAACCTAACTGCGACTTAACATCACCCTACCGTAACTTAAATATAACATAAATGTAACCTAGCCGTCACTTTGAAATATCAATATAGAAGCATCATTTAAGATTTGCTTGAAAAGTTAACATTCTTTCGTTAATGTCTTAAAATCGTCTGCACTCTGAATTCTAGATTTTAGACTAATATTTGTTATTTAAGTTTTCGCGCATGATTTTAAAGGAATGTTTTCATAAATATATTTTATATATTGACATAGAGTTATTAATATGTTGTTAAATTAAAAACATTTTTTCATCTACGTTATAAAGTATTAAAAAGTTCTGAAAAAAAAAGAAAACTTTTAGTAATACAATTTTTAGTTTAAATCAAATGTTTTCAATATTTTATTTAATTTTATTTTGACACTTTATTATTTCGAATTTATCAATTTCAATTATTTTAAAAGCAAACATTTTTTAAAAATAAATGATATAATAGAAAAAAGACCATTTTAAAAAATTACTATTTGTTCGTAAAATACGCTTCAGCTGTAATTCATTTCTTTCAATTCGTCTTATTAATACAAAATCCCTTCCACATGCTTTTGTTTGGAACATTAAAATTTGAGCGATAAATGGTTTAATCTTGTAACCCTTTTTTCGGTTTACTTCACCACCACTTATCTTTTTCCTCCATGGTTTACAACCGCTGTGATAAAAAATGATCATTTAAACTGACAGTTTGCAGTCTATGAATTTTAAAGGTCTGTTCCAGCTTTTTTAATTAATTATGCGAAAATTTTATGCAACCAACCAACCATAACTAAATGAAGGGAAAAAAAGAAGAAAAAAGGCGATTTTTTATGAGAGTGATCTTTGGAATTTAATTAATTACTCAGTTAATAAATAGAATTTCGAAATTCTGAAGCTCAGGTGCATCAGGAGAGATATTGGGCTACTCTCAAAAAAATTTTGAGCTTCGTACGTCCCATAGATTTTGCTAGCCATCGCAGACACACACACACACACACACACACACACACACACACACGCAGACAGAGCGATTTGTTATTTTATTAATATAGATTTACACAGAAAATATCGTTTGTTGAAAACGGTTAAATAATAAATTCAATTATTAAACCTAGATAATTTCATTCGAGTTAACAAGGGATGACAAGACTTGAGTGGCTTCAAATAAAATTTTGAGAAAGAACAGCCTAATGGACTGATAACAGTAACTGGTCGAACTCATAACATCTCTCGTAAATAATGTTAAGCTCTTTGTTGAGAATAAGTTTAAACAAAATAAGTAAAAACTTGAGAATAAGTAAAAACAAAAATTAAAATGTATTAAAAAAGTGGCATAATTTAATATCTTTATAGCTCGAGATATTAGTTGTAGAATTTCTTTTTAGGTAGATTTCGTATGACATATTACCTATTTCGTTTGCTCCTATGCTAAAATTATCTAAAAATTTTGTATTTATAAGTTTTTGATAAAACCAATTTTTATAAATAAAAAAATTAAAAACGAAAACAAAAAGGGAGGGGATGGAAATGAAAAAAAAAATAACTTTGTCAATTCTTAAGCTATCAAATGCGATTAAATTTATTTTGTATCGATTCAATTCATTGTTGCCACATGTTGAGCAAAACACACTAAAATACAAAAAAATATCAATTTATGTGAAGGACTAGCCTAATCCGAAGTTTGATATAAATCGGTGCATTTGTTCTTGAGATAGAGCTCGTAAAAAAAGCAGCATAGCAGTGTCGCCTGTTGAACGATTTACAACAAAAACTAAACAGCATTTATTTATATCAGGGACTAACTGAATTTAAATATTTATTCATTTCCGGGCATTAGTTCTAGAGATACAAAATTTGTGTCACATACGGGCAGACATTTTGTAAAAATATGTTCTCTGACCCATAAAAGGAGTAAATCTGCAGAAAACCGTAATTCGAAAATTTTCACGAATCCAATACTTTTTCTTGTAAATATAGATGAAAGTAAATATTAATATTCTCTATTCCAATTACGATAGAAATATGATATATACGTCATTTTAAGCAGAAAAAAAACAGAGTAAGTTTTAATGCAATAAAATATTTTTAGAAAATATTTAATTTTCCAGCGAATGCAATGTTTACGACAAAGATATTTTTTCTGAAAATTTGCTCTCCTAAGTGACATCTAATTTAAAATTCCATTTTTACGACCAAGATGACTCTAATGACACTTCTAAAACGTCTTATTACTGTTATGAATTTTTTTTTTACATTTTTAATAAAGTAATTACTGTAAACAAAAAGCAGGACTCCTCGTGCTAAAAATTGAAGCGTTGAAAATATTTAACTTTCCCACAAACGCAAAATTTACGACAAAGCTCTTTTTTCCTCTAACAAATGGCATCGAATTAAAAATTCCATTTTTACTACTGGGTTCTCTAATGACATTTTTACATTTCTTAACATTTTCTTGCATTTTTAATGAAATAAATACTGTGCGCAACAAACGAGACTGCTCGTGCCGAAAATATTAAGTTGAAAATATTTAACTTTCCAACGAGCGGGAATTTTAAGACAAGATTTTTTTTCTTTTTCACCCCTTCCCCCCCAAAAAAAGCATCGAATTTAAAATTAAAATTTTTCGACCGAGGTCTCTAGTGACACTTCTAACATGTCTTATTACTGTTATGAGAATTTTATTACATTTTTTAATAAAATAATTACTGTGTGCAAAAAACAAGACTGCTCGTGCTAAAAATTGAAGCGTTGAAAATATTTAACTTTCCAACGAACGCAAAATTTACGACAAAGTTTTTTTTTTCCCTCTAACAAATGGCATCGAATTAAAAATTCCATTTTTACTACTGGAATCTTTAATGACATTTTTACATTTCTTACATTTTCTTGTATTTTTAAGGAAATAAATACTGTGCACAATAAACGAGACTGCTCGTGCTGAAAATATTAAGTTCAAAATATTTAACTTTCCAACGAGCGGGAATTTTACGACAGAGAATTTTTTTTTATCGAATTTAAAATCCAATTTTTACGACCGAGGTCTCTAGTGACTCTTCTAACATGTCTTTATGAGAATTTTATTGCATTTTTTTAAATAAAATAATAAAAAACAAGACTGCTCGTGCTAAAAATTGAAGCGTTGAAAATGTCTAACTTTCCAACGAACGCAAAACTTACGACAAAGGTGTTTTTTTTTTTCAGAAATTGTGTTCTTCCAAATATGACATCGAATTTAAAATTCGATCCGAGACCGGAATTTAAGACCGAGATCTTTAATGACTGTTCTAACATATGACTTATTACTGTTATAAAAAGTTCTTACGATTTTAATAAAGTAAATACTATGTGCAAAAAACGCGACTGCTGGTGCTAAAAAAATGAAGTGTTCAAAATATTTAATTTTCCAACGAACGCAAAATTTGCAACAAAGGTGTATTCTTTCTTCTGAAATTTTTCTCTCTCAAATATGGAATTTAAAATTCCATTTTTACGACCGAGATCTCCAATGACTCTTTTAAAAGTCTTATTACTATTTTTTTTTTTTTTTTTTTTTTTTTTTTTTTTTTTTTAATAAATTACCTTGTGAAAAAGCAGGGCTGCTCCTGCTAAAAATTCAAACGTTGAAAATATTTAACTTTCCAACGAACGCAGAGTTTACGACAAAGGTTTTTTTTTTTTTCTTTTTCTTTTTTTTTTTTTTTTTTTTTTTTTGGTTGCCATCGAATTTAAAATTCCATTTTTACGACCGTAATATTTAATGATAATTTTATATTTCTTACATTTTCTTGCATTTTAATGAAATAAATACTATGCACAACAAACGCGACTGCTGGTGGTGAAAATATTAGGTTGAAAATATTTAATTTTCCAAGGAGTACGAATTTTACGACAAAGGATTTTTTTTTCTCTCCCAAAAAAAAACGCATCGAATTTAAAATTCCATTTATACGACCGAAATCTCTAGTGACTCTTATAACACGCCTTATTATTGTTATCAGAATTTTTATAAATTTAAATAAAGTAATTACTGTGTGCAAAAAACAGGACTGCTCATGCTAAAAATTGAAGCGTTGAAAATGTTTAACTTTCCAACGAACGCAATGTTTACGATAAAGGTGTTTTTTTCCCTCAAATTTTGCTCTCCCGAATGACATCGAATTTAAAATTCCATTTTTACGACCAAGATCTCTAATGACTGTTTTAACGTATGTCTTATTACTGTTATAATCTATATATATAAAAGGAATTCTGAGGATAATTGAGGCACAGATAGGCTCTCATCCTCTATACCTTTTATTTATAGAGATTTTACACAGCTTAGGTAAACGCAGAAGAAATATAAAACAGATAATGTATTTATCACAAAAAATCGTCTGCTAAGAAAATCTTTTTTCATTTTGAACTCTATAAATAAAAGGAATAAAGCAGAAGAAATATAAAACAGATAATGTATTTATCACAAAAAATCGTCTGCTAAGAAAATCTTTTTTCATTTTGAACTTCTATAAATAAAAGGACAGATAGGCTCTCAAACAGTGAATCGTCGAATATAATTGAAGAACAAATGGAAGAACAAATGGAAGAACAAATGGAAGAACAGATGGAAGAACAGAAAGAAGAACAGATGGAAGAACAAATGGAAGACCTCTTCATTAACAATAAAAAAAGATATGCAAACGAAACCCCAGAACACCGATCAAACATATCTGCCGGAAACTGACGAGACATGGCACAGAAACGTGAATGTGTGGGGTTGTAGAACTGGCATTCAGATAGTCTTCGGGCTACTGAGGGCGGGCAACCGTCTAGTAATAATAATAATAACTTACATTTTTAATAAAGTAAATATTATACGCAAAAACGCTACTCCTCCTGCTGAAAATTGAAGCGTTGGAAATATTTAACTTTAAGGTATTTATTCACCCGAATGGCATCGAATTTAAAATTCCATTTTTACGACCGAGATCTTTAATGACTCGTCTAACAAGTCTTATTACTGTTATGATTTTTTTTTTTTTTTTGGTAAAGTAATTACTATGTGCAAAAAACAAAACTGCTAAAAATTGAATGGTTGAAAATATTTAACTTTCCAACGAACGCAAAGTTTCCGGAAAAGGTAATTTTTTTCTGAAATTTTGTTCTCTCAAATGACATCGTATTTAAAATTCCATTTTTGCGACCGAAATCTCTAATGACTGTTCTAACATATGTGTTATTACTGTTATTGAAAAAAAAAGTTACATTTTTAATAAAATAAATATTGTACGCAAAAAAAGCGACTGCACGTGCTGAAAATTGAAACGTTGAAAATATTTAACTTTCCAACAAGAGCAAATTTTTCGACAAAGGTTTTTTTTTTCTCTCCTCCCCCTCCCCCCCCCCCCAAAAAAAAAGGGCATCAAATTTAAAATTCCACTTTTAAGACCGAGATCTCTAATGACAATTCTAATATATATGTCTTGCCGTTATATTAAAAAAATATTACATTTCAAATAAAGTAATTACTGTGCCCAAAAAACGTGACTACTCGTGCTAAAAATTGAAGCGTGTCCACTAAAAGTTTAAACATAAAAAATCTCAATTCATAAATTCGTTTCCGGGAGAGATTTTTATGATCAAAATATTTCCTAATTCTCATCAAAAGTTTTATTGAGCAGACGGATCTAAAAGCATCTATTTAATGAGTGTTCAGGAGTTATTCGGGTAATAGCGTTAAGGGGTTAATAATTAAGGTCATTTTCATAGAACTCAAACAAAACCAAAAAGCATTTTTTTTTTTTTTCGGAAATCGACGAAACAAAACATTTGAAATTACCATTCTCCTTTCTGGCTCCAAATAAAATTGGTTCGTCTAAAATCTCTTTCCGCGTTATTTGTCTGCTCTCAATTAACTTCGGATAACGAAGAGTATAGATGAATCATCATCTCCCTGTGTGTATTAAAGCAACCTCCACCCCACTTTACCAGCTGGAAGGAAATCTAGCGTATTATTTGCAGAATGTATCGGAAATTGAATAAAAGGGCGTCGATAATAATAATAATACTAAAAAAAAATACTACTGGTGTTTCTCCCTGAGTGAAAATAACACCGTTTGGGCCTGATGCTTATTTCACCGCAAAATCGATTGAATGCGCTTCCTTAAGTAGTGTTTGGCCAACGTTACGCAGACACTGACTTAAGCGCTCGACGCTGCTTCTACAAAACGGATATTTTTTATCTAATATTTCGCTGAACAGAATACATTTGCATCTTCTTTCCCGTGGAGAGTGTAAGAGGATTATGAATTTCATTTCCAGATTAAAAGAGAGCCATGACCCTGTCTTCAGGAGCGCAGGAGCGTAGCACGCGATTAAGTTTTAAGAAGTCTTATTAAAAGCAGAAATGATACGAAAATACGCTGCTACCTTCACTTGGAGGTCATGCCAAAGAAATCACTTTTTCGGACCCTTTTCTTTAGAAATATCTTTGTAAAAATACGATTATGCAACTTTTTGGATTTTACGGGAAAATATAAAAGGAATCGTTATTAATTAATTATTAGCTATTGAATCGAAAGTTTTTAAATTTTCGCGAATTTTCCTATATATATATATATATATATATATATATATATATATATATATATATATATATATATATATATATATATATATATATATATATATATATACGTAAAACTAAATTATATGTATGAAATGTATCTGAAAAATAAATTCAAATCAATTTTAATCAATAAAGATGTAGATTTAAAAAACAGAGCAAAAAAAAAAAAAAAAAAATATATATATATATATATATATTTTCAAATATAACACAAAGCAGAAATGATACGAAAATACACTGCCTTTACTTTTCTCTCAAGAAATCACTTTTTCTGACTTTCTTCTACAAATAAGCATCCTAATTCTTTAAAAGTATCTTTATGAAAATAGGATTATAGAATTTTTTAGATTTTACAGAAAATTTAAAAGCAGAAATCATTATTAATTAATTATTAGTCAAATAATCAAAAAATTTTAAACTTTAATTTATCGCGAATTTCTCTGAATATATTTACGTGTATAACTAAATTACATGTATAAACAACATCGAAAAAATACAATCAAATCAATTGTAATAAATGAGAATAATCATAACAAATATAAAAAATTAAAAAACAAAGCAAAATATGTATTTTGAAAAAATATAACGAAAATACACTGATTCACTAGGTCATGCCAAAGAAACCACTTTCTGACCTCTTTCTATAAATTAGCATCCCAATATTTTAAAAATATCTTTATAAAAATACGATTATACAGTTTTTTGGATTTTAAGACAAATTTAAATAGGAATTATTATTGATTAATTATTAGTAATAAATTGAAAGTTTTTATTTTTTCGAGAATTTTTATTAAATATACACATACGTGAGAAACTAAATTACATACATAAATTGCATCGGAAAAATATAATAAAACCATTTTTAATCAATAAATATAAATCACAATAAGTATGTAGATTTAAAAAAGAAAGCAAAATATATATATATATATTTTTTTTTAAATGTAGGACAAAGTAGAAATGAAATGAAAATACGTTGCCTCCACTTGAGGATCCTGCCAAAGAAATCCTTTTTTCTAAACTTTTATCTACAAATTAGCAACTTCATTCTTTAAAAAACCTTTATGAAAATACGATTATACAATTTTTTGAATTTCACGGAAAATTTAAATAAAAAACATTTTTAATTAATTATTTGTTATTAAATAGAAAGTTTTTAATTTATTACTTTAATTTATTTCGAATTTCCCTAAATATATATGACGACGTGAGTTTCAAAACTGGCCTTACCCGAAATTTAAAGAATCGATTTTTTCCATCAATGTATTCTATTTGTAAAACTGCATTGAAAAACATTCCAATACGAAAATAAAAATTCGATTCAATAACTAATAATTAATTATTGGTTATTGTATCGAAAGTTTTTAATTTATTACTTTAATTTAATGCGAATTTCCCTAAATATGTATGAGGACGTAAGTTTCAAAACTCGCCTTACCCGAAATTTAAAGAATCGAATTTTTTCTATCAATCTATTCTATTTGTAAACCTGCATTAAAAAACACTACAACTACACTCACTCTACGCCTCTCAAGAACTAATGCACGGAATTTCACAAAATTATAGATCCTGTTAGACTTTGATATAAACTAGATCTGATTAGTTTTTGGCGTATATCGCTCAAACACGTATATCTCAAGAACTAGTGCATGGATTTTTATAGAACTTTAGATTTAGTTGTTACTTCATATAACATAGAGTTGATTAAGTTTTGCTGTAAATCACTCAACAGGTAGCACTGCCATGGTTCATTTTTGGCCATAGCTCTATCTCAAGAGTTAATGCATGGAATTTCACAAAACTTTAGATTCTGCGAGACCTTGATATAAACTTGATTTGATTATTTTTTGGTGTATCTAATTCAACAGGGGGCACTGCTATGCCGCATTATTTACAATTTCCACAATAGCCATATCTCAAGAACTAGAGCACTGATTTTCATAAAATTTTATATTTGTTTGTACGTGATAAAGCATGAAGCTGATTCCGTTTTGACGCAAATACCTTAACAGGTGGAGCTGCCATGGCGCATTTTTCGTGATTATTGCAATACCTCTATCTGAAAAAGTAATGTACAAAATTTTACTAAGCTACAGATTTAGTTAGGCCCTAATATAGATTAGTGTTGTTTAGTTTTCGGCGTAAATCGCCCTACAGATGGTGCTGGTATTCGCATTTTTTACGATTTCGCAATAAATGTATCTCAAGAACTAATCCATGCATTTTCATGAAACTTCAGATTCAATTAGTACCTGATGAAAAATTTATTCTGATTAGTTTTTGGTGAACATCACCCAACATGTGGCGCTATTATGCAGATTTTTTTTATTTTGCAATTGCTCCATCTCAGAAACTGATGCACGGATTTTTATCAAACATCATATTCAGCTAGAAGTTGACATAAATTGTTGCTGACTACATTTTGGTTTAAGGCTTAACTTCTGCTAGCGGTCTCACATACCGCTGAGTTTTTGAAGTTTCAAAGTATAAATCGTAATTTTTACTTTAACTATAGATACTGGTAACAGTTTGTTTCATTTGAAGCTCTATCGCTATATCTAAAGACTTTTGAATAGCTGAATTTTATTTATAATAGTCCTGCACATAATGTTTAATACAAAAATAGTATTCTGAGAATTAATTTATCATTTTATTCATCTTTAGATTAAGCGGTCAGACAAATCGCTCACATTAGTTATGCGACAATTTTTGTCACGGCAATTAAGGGTTAAGCCACCTAACATGTGGCACTGCTATGCTGCATTTTTCAGGAAGTATTAATATGCATAAGAGCGAAGAAAGTTAAGAGATTGCCACATCTGACTAGTTTTTTTTTTTTTTTTTTTTTTTTTTTTTTTTTTTTTGTAACATTATTGCAACTTAACGGGCAATTTGTTACAAATTGGGCTTTGTTAATTGGGCGTTTACCACCACAAACGGGCCTGTTTTATCGAGCATGATTTGGCATCTATTTAGGATAATAGTTTGTATCTCTAAAGGATATTGTGAAGTGCATCACCTAACGGAAAAATGCCTTTAAATTATTATTTTATAATTAGTTCTAAAACATCTGTTGACAACTAAAACATTCTTTATTGAATTGTTTCCGAAAATACACCTGTTTGCATTTAAAAAAAATAATTATTCTATTCTATCAAGTCAATGAAAAATCGATTCATAAATTCCCATAGAACATTAAGTAAGTTAAAATAAAAGAGGAAGAATTTATGTTATATTTACCGGTGGAAAATAGAGCGATTTTTTTTCTAATACTGAGCTAATTTATTTTCTTAGTTTTGACATTTATTATATTAAATGCATTGAGGGTGTAAGGGAAGATACATAATGTTTTTTTAATCGTAGTCTTTATTTTAGGACGGCTTAAAAACATCTACTAAAATGCGAATTTACCCTCTTTTGTATAAAGTGCAGTAGACGAGTGTATGATATATTGAGATAAAGTAACCACGCGTAAATAAAATAATATCGTTACTTCGCCTTACATACATTGGTTTCAAAAGAAATTATTTAAGGATGTTCTTAACTGCTTCGCTCAACAAGCGCAAAACGTTTTGACACATTTACAAATTCGTTTTTTACAGAAAGTTATAAAATTGGAATGCCTGACTATGGAAGCGCTTTTGATATGAACTTATTTTTCCATTTTATGATCATTAAATTACCAATCCAGTTCTAAGCTATTTCGATCACGTGATCACCCGCTTTTCTCATGCTTTTCGACCGGTTTTTCTGATTTCGTCAGGAAATGTGCTCAAAAACGTCATATCGTATGATATCATATCATATCATATGATATCGAAATCATAGCACGAGAAAATAAACCATGTAATGATAATTTATCCTACAATATACCAAAAATATGGCATAACATCATAAAATCTTAAAAATTTTTATTTCCTTGCAATATTTTAATTTTTACTCACGTGTAAATGGCAACATTTTTTTAAAATTTTAATTCATTTAGATTTTAATTTAGTAGAAATATTATCTCTCGATCAAGATGCAAACGTAGTCCTTCCATTATCATATTTTCCTGAAGACGCCCGCAGAAGACGGCGCGAAACGTTGAAAGTTTTATTTTATTTTAATATGTACAAATGTATATTAAAATTCCTGTTTTGTGCACCACTGAGCAATGTGTTATTATCCTGTATGTAGTTGAGTGCACTAGCATCACCCTTTAGATCTGTTGTAAAACTTCCTGTAATGACCCTGTAAGCAGTAGAGGGGGTGTATCAATGTGCCCCAATTCCCCCTATATCCGATCTATGATAGATAGAGTTTTTTTTTTGGTAGATATTTTTGTGTTCTACTTTAACCTCTTCGGTCTTTGGGTCCCATTAGGGGACTTCTGTTCTTTTCCCTATAAATACTAAAATGTCCGATTTTTTTTTTTACATTTTCACATCACTTCTTAATAGCTGAATGTTCCTTGCATTGAAAACTAAGGAATAAATGGCAGCATCTAAGCTGAATCCCTCTTAAAATTAATGTTATTTTCAACAGAATTCTCAAAAAAACCTAAAAAGGCCTAAAAGACAGTGCGACCAAGAAAGTGATAAATTTTCATAAGTACACTGACGGAAAAAAAAAATCCCAACACCAAGAAAAACTTATTGTAGAGTAATGAAATTTGGACAGTGGATTTGTCTAGTTAACATGTTTAATTGATTATATTTTCGAGATCACAGGTTAATTTAAGGTCAATAAAATGCATTTCAAAAGTGAAATGCTGTTACACTAATTGTCGCTATAACCTCCAGATTTTTGAATGCAAGCCTGCACACGTGCATGCATTGTGTCATATAGGTGCCGAATGTCACTTTGTGGTATGGACTTTCATGCTTGTTGTACTTGCTGTGTCAATAATGTGGTTGTCAGTGCTGGCTGGGGATGAGGCCGGAGTTCTCATCCAATGATATCCCATACGTGCTCAATTGGAGACAGATCTGGTGATCTCGCTGGCCAAGGTAACATGTCAACACTCTGTAGAGCACGTTGCGTTACAACAGTGGCATGAGGGCGAGCGTTAGCCTCTTTAAAAACTCCCCTTGAATGCTTTTCTTGAATGGCTGCACTACAGGTCTAATTACCAGACTGATGCACACATTTGCAGTCAGTGTGCTTGGGAGAACTACGAGAGTGCTTCTACTGTCATAGGAAATTGCTCCCCCGACCATGACCCAGATTGTAGATCCAGTGTGTTTGGGCGGCAGACAGCTTGGTTGCAGGCGTTCCCCTGACTTCCTTCTGACCAACACACGGCCATCACTGGCACCAAGGCAGAACCTGCTTTCATCAGAAAACACAACAAATCTCCAGTCCATCCTCTAATGAGCTCTGGCTTGACACCATTGACGTAAAAAACGGCAATGACTTGGAGTCAGTGGAATGCATGCCTTGCACCGAGCTGTCCTTGAAGTAACCGGTTTCTAAGAATTTGTTGTGTCACTGAGATACCAACTGCAGCTCGAATTTCTGTCGCAGATGCAGTATGATGCGCCACAGCCGTACGCCGAATACGACGGTCTTCCCTCTCAGTAGTGCCACGTGGTCACCCGGAACCTGGTCTTCTTGATGCAGTACCATCCTTTGACTACTGCTCCCAACAATCATACACAGTGGATACATTCCGTCTAAGACTTTCTGCAAAATCGCTGAAAGAAAATCCATTTCCTCGTAGCCCTAATTTACGACCTCTTTCCAATTCAGGGAGCTGATGATAATGGCTTTTTTGTCTTCTTAAAGGCATGCATCATGAATCTCAACTCATTTCGTCAAATTTTGAAGATAAATAATGCTCACGAACTTTACAACACGCATTTAAAGCAAACCTGATTTTAAAGTTGTGAGTGGCGCAACTAGCGCCACACTTATGCGCGAAGCCTGAAATTTTAATCAATGTCATCTTTTAGATGTATAAACACGCCTACAAAATTTCGTTTAGCTAACACAAGTCTTTATTGGTGTTGGGATTTTTTTTCCGTCAGTGTATTTAACTGAAACCTTCTCAATAAACGCTTTTTAAGGTTTTGTAGATTATTTACTTGTTTGAAGCTCTTAAATTTGTGATTGCGTTCATTTAGGTTAATGGCTATTAAATTGGTATTTTAAAGGGGTTTGTAGTTTTAGATCGATATTTTTGAACCGAAATTATTAAGGCTCAACACTAGGCACAGAAAAAGAACCGGATGATAATATAAAGCCTATTGGAGCGTTCTTTTAAAAATATTTCACCCAAATTTTAATATTTTTACATGATTTTTTTGCACAAGATAGCTGAGGACGATCCACAACCGGCCTATTTTTTACTTTATCAGTTTTGGTTTCAGATTTTTTTAAAAAAATTACTTTAACTTTCGAAACCGGTTTAAACCGGTTATGAAATTGAAATTTTCGTAATATAAAAAATATATAAACAAAATCAAAAAAGTAAAAACAAAAGTAAAAACTAGGCCGGTTGTGGATCGTCCTCAGCTATCTTGTGCAAAAAAAAAAAAAAAAAAAAAAAAAAAAATCATGTCAAAATATAAAAAATTGAGCGAGATATTTGAAAAGAATGCTCCCATAGACTTTACATTATCATCCGGGTCTTTTTCTGTGCTTAGTGTGGGGACTCAAACACCTAAAGGATCAGCTACAGAAAATATATTTTTTTCTGTCATTCATGATGTCATTTTGCTTGTAAATAAAATTAATAAATATTTGCATTATTATTTTAGTTTCGGAACTAAACAGATTATGCAAATTCAAAATTTCAATTTTTTCTTTTCAGCAGTTTTTAAATTATGCTTAAAAACTATAAAATGATGGTTTAAGGGATGATCTACAAAAGAGCATAATTTCGAAAATATATATTTTACTTATTTTATAGAAACTTACAAGAAAAGTCTCCTTACTGGGCATACTCAAAATATTTTGAAAAGAAAAAATAATTAAATTACTTATGTATGTAATAAAGGATCAGTAAAATTGAACGGCGGAATTACAATAGAATGTCTGCAAAATAAACAAATAAATAAATAATAATAATAATTTCAAATATTTGGCGTCAAAAGACGAAAGCGTCACGTGATTGTGCGAGTAGCAGATTTCCTCGCCAAAAGCAAACGATTTTAATGCAAGTGAAAAGTGTTTATAATCGTATTTTTAGAATGCGTGAAAAATGGTATTTAATGAATTTAAACTTACAGAATTAGAAAATATAATATAGATATACACGTATATTGTATTACATATATATATACTACGTGTTGCAGCAGTTATTTAATGTATCACTAAAAAAAATATTTCCGTACATTCATACAGCGTATTCAAAAATTAAAGCCAGATGACGTCGTTTCCATAGCAACAGAACGGAATCGATAATGCTGAATTGGACTTAATCTTGATTTTGAAACAATTTTAATTAGTTTAAATTTTTAATTTTGTCTTAAATTGTAATTTTTGTTAGCTAAATTTTAATATAAATACATATAAATGTCGATATGACAAAGTTATAGTTAAAATAAGCTAAAACTGGCAAAAGTATTTTTTTAAATTTCAATTTATTTAAACAAGTAACATTTTACAGTACATGTAACATTTTTACCTTAAAGAATATTTAATATAAAAAAATGTCGTTTTAAATTGTATTTCTTCGCCAACCGATAAAAAATCGCCAAATAACGATTTTTTTTTCTGACGCTCTAACGCTATTTTCCTCATCATTACATTGATATACAAATTTCAAATAATTCTTTTCATAAAAAAAAGTGCAGCAAAGGGTTAAACTTTGACTACTATCATGGAAATTATCGCATGGCCAGAAAAAGTGGTCTCCGAGAGCGCTTGATAGAAAGATAAATAAAAAGCTCAATTGATTCATGGGAAACAGTTTATATACTAAGTTTTATATACAGGTATGTTATGAATAAAATTCATCCATTCTTATGTCTCTAGCGTTGATACTAGACCTGCAAACGAATCTAAATTTCACCAGTAGTTAAACTAAAATTCAATGTAAGCTGAGAATGGAAGAAAGGAGCGGTCTGTGAAACCGCTAACAATTGTTAAGAATGAACACTGAAAAAACCACGGTGTTTGAGATCACTATCACTAACAGCAATTAAAAATTAACTTTTTATCACGGAGGCGTTACTAATTCTTCGTCAACTGCTAAATTATTTATTAAACTTTTAAAATGTCGTTGATTTTAAAACTCCGATAATAAAAGTATTGCAGTGATATTTTATGAAAATATTTAATTTATAAACTGGGAGTAATCAAGGAGTATAGGGATTATACCCTCATAGCATGCATGGTAACAGTGAGTCACTGTGGTCACATCACATCTGTGACCAAAATGCCACCACTCAGTGACGTCACATTGTGACTGAGATGTGACTTTCTGAAAAATCTTTAGAAAATTACAAAATTTTTCAAAACATGTTATTTACTTTAAAAAAACACTTTTGTCACAACGTCACTTTTGTCACAATTTCGTCACGATGTTAATATCAAAGTAGTCACAAATGACACATTTTTCACACATTTGTCCCACCGTGACTTCACAAAGTGGTCGCAATGTGACGTCACAAACGAGCTCTAAAACGGCCATAACGACTTCACATTTTAGTCACTGTGACTTCACATCCACGTCACGTAACTTCACATCGACAATCGATAGTCACAAAGTCACAAAGTCACAGAGTGACGTCACCCTGCCTTTCGGGTATGTATTTCGTAAAGTAACCCTACGTAACCCTAACATCACGTCACGTCATAAAAATTACGAGGGATTACTGATCTAAGGTGAAACAATGCTAAAAAAGTTGATACAGTTTTTAAAAGTGAAATTTATTTATTTATGTAAGACATCAAAAGTTGACGCTTTATCTGATAAAATGAAGTAATTTCAAATTTCCGAAAATGTTGTTTCCGCAAGACTTCCCTTTATCATTTTGTCTTTTAATTAACAGATCCATCAATGAAAGTGATAGCTCGATTCCGCAGAATGAAATTCGATTCTGTCTCATTATTTTGAATTTTTGTTTTCTCTCATTTTGTTCAACGAGCCATTCATTTTTGGGTGGCTCAATTCACTCACTTTCAGCTTCCCGAAGTGCTCTTTCCTCATTAAAAATGCAAATTAAAATAAAATCATTTTATGGATATTTTCATTATTGAAAAATACAGTGTCTCATAAGTCATTTCATATTTAAAAATTTTATATGTGTATATATATATGTGAAAAGATAAAAAGTAACCCCTTTTTAAAACTTAAATTTAAAATTCAAATTCAAAGTTTTAATTTCCCAACTCTTTTTAAACTTTAATTCTGAAGCTAAAAGCTATTTTACCCCTGATAACTTTCTTTCTCAGCCTAACATTTATTATTTTCAGATATCCTTTTTCGATGTTCTTTAAGATTAAAAAGCGGATCTTAGTGCTTTTTGCATGCATTTGTGGTTAAGGCCTGATAACTTTCTTTCTCAGCCTAACACTTATTACTTTCAGATATCCTTTTTCGATGCTCTTTAAGATTAAAGAGCTGATCTTAGTGCTTTTTGCATGCATTTGTGGTTAAGGCCTGATAACTTTCTTTCTCAGCCTAACATTTATTACTTTCAGATATCCTTTTTCGATGCTCTTTAAGATTAAAGAGCTGATCTTAGTGCTTTTTGCATGCATTTGTGGTTAAGGCCTGATACGTCATAGAACACGGGGATTGTGCGGGGCTTGACCACATATCAATCAACTAATCAAAAAACAACCAATCAACTAATTCCTCCAAATTTACAACTGTGCCCTCTGCTGGAAAACATGACAAGTCCCATGATATTAGTTATGTAAACTCTTCTAAATCGACGATTAAACGACTCGTGAAACCTCCGATCGGACTCGTGGATCCAGCTGTAACATGGAGTGGCGAAATAAATGAGTTTGATTCCCAAGAGCTTCCTGAGTCAAATTATTATCCACGATTGATATCACCACAGAGGTCCTTAAATATATATATATATATATATATATATATATAACATGTATCGGAGTGTATTTTTTACCGCAAAACTCGTTAAGACTTGCTAATGTATGGTGGTGAACCTTCGCCAAAAAATACTACTATCTGCAAAAAAATTAGCAATACAGACCTACCCGTTTAAACGAATACTGACGGTTTTAGAAATAATATTCGATTAAGCGGATAATTTGGTTAAACGGGGAAACATTTAAATGTAATGGTTAATGTGCAATAAAATGACAAAATTATTAAATACATAATAGTTAATTAACAGAGTAAGAAAATCGTAAAAACTTTAATAGTTGACTTTACAAGTTGAAATAAAAACAGAATAATGTAAAGTAAATACGTAATAATTTAATGTCAGTAAACATACGCACAGGGCCGTAGCTAAGGGAGCGCTATGGGCAACCCAGCCCCCCCCCCCCTAAAATATTTTGAGCCCCCCTGGAAAAGATTCCAAGGTCACTAAATTAATTTTTGTTCCGAAAATCCAAAGGAAATTCTGTTCAAAAATCTAATTTAGTTTTGAGATCCTTTTACAGTTTTGCAGAATTACTAAATTGTATCTAAAATAAGTGTTTCAACACTCTCTTATCCCATTTGTACATATGAAGCTAACATGCTGTTTAAATTTTCACCAGTTATAGACTCAAAATTTTTATCATCACGTACTTTTCTTGGCATAAAATAAAGTTATTACAACAGTTTAATGAGAAACATAGTATCTACTATGTGAATATACACTAATTTATCTTTTTGTTTCAAAGAGAGAGAAAAAACAAATTATGAGCCCCCCTACATTTTCTTGAGCCCCCCCCTTACATTCTCTTGAGCCCCTCCCCCCCCCCCCCTATTGTTCACTTCTAGCTACGTCCCTGCACACGCATTTGGTTTATATAACATTTAATGCAGCTCTTCTGAATTAGGTACAAATTTTGTTATGCTTGTCAGAATTTTATTTGCATTATTTATAAAGGGTCTTGAAAAAATCGATTAAAGTGGTTTATGCGAAATTTTAGAGACACAAATGATGAGTTATTTTTCAAATGGTATCATAGTTACCATGTTGAGCGCTTGGTGGTGTATTATCATTAAAGAGCTATTCAGTCACGCGAAAGGATTCGCTCGCTAATGCTAATCCCATGAAAAAAATCTATAACGATATCTCGATCGCATTTCAATATTTTAAATTATCTTTTTTGCATTGGATAACTGAGAACGATCAGTATAATGGCCGACTTTTATTTTTTAGATTTTGATTGCTGATGCTTTAATGAAAATATTTTGACTTTCGGAACCGGTTTCTAAAATGAAAGTGTCCAAACAAAATACAAAATTCATCGAAACAGTGTAATTTATTTCATCATTTTTTAAATTCATCCTCTCCCCCCCCCCCCCCCCCCCCGCAAAAAAAGGAGGGAGCTCACGTGACCTGTCCATTGTACAGCTCTCGTCGAAGTCCATACTGGAAATACTAGAAGTTTGTTTTCAGTAAAAGAAACGAAGATGACAAAAGGTGAAGGGGAAATTTCAGTTGAACAGTCTTTTTTATACTCATTTTCCAAATTGTCTCACTAAGTTGTTATTCTATTAAGCGGAGAAAATTAACTTCAGCTTAATGGGAATGAATTCTGTTCCAGAGGATTTTATTCGAATGAGCGGTGTATTCGATTATCCGTGACCTGTGAAGGACTGTAAGAATAATAATTAAATAAAAAGAATATTGCCCAGTTAAACTGATGGCATTCAGCTTACAGGCTGCGCATACTGACTGTACATTACAGCCTTATATTTTCAAGGGTTAATTCCGTTCGAAAAAAAAATTAAGAAGGGGGAACAGCTCTCCCCTTTCCCCCTTTTTATACTTAATCATTGAATCTCCTAAACTATCAAGGCCATGCTTTATCATATAAAAAATTTAAATCCAAAATTCAGAGCAAATCGGATAATTCTTAATAAAAACTCATTTTGCATTTATATAATTTAAGAGGAGTTATCCACTTCTTTTATACTTAACCATTAAACTTCCAAAACTATTCAGAGATTTAAACGAAATCTGACAATTCTGCTTGAAAAACCCATTTATATAAATTAAGGGGAGGGGCATTAGAACCCCCGTTCCCCCTGTTTATACTTATTTAATGAACACCTAATAACAGTCACGGAATTGCCTCATCAGAATGATCCTATACCTAAATTTTGAACGAAAACTGTTAATTCTGAATGAAAAACTCATTTATATCAATTAAGGGGAGGGGCATGAGCCCCCTGTTCCCCCTCTTATACATATCGAATGAACTCCAAAAACTAATCAGGGAAGCGCCTTATCAGGATATACCTATATACAAAATTTCAAGTGGATCCGATATTTTTATCATGAGTTATCGCGTTACGCACGTACATACAGAACGGGCGGGTACATAAGCTCTCAGGCTATGATAGCCTGTGAGCTAAAAAAAAACGGAAAGAGAAGGAGGCTAGTTGGACATGTTAATTACACTTGTAACTTTAAGATTAGTTATTATTACTTTGAAATAAATTATAATTATCCTACGCTCTAGGTCAGAGGTATTTAAGCGTAAAGATTGAGATATTTATCTAAATTATGAGTAATTTGATATTAGTTAAGAATACTAACATATACAGTGTCTCACAAAAGTGATGGGACACTTGTGCTTTATAAAAAAGAAACTGCAATAAAATAAATAAACAAACATGTGCAAAAATTTTTGGGGTGTGTTTCATATTTAAAGTTAGTAACAATTATTACATAACATACATTTTGTCAAAATATTAAAATATTAATTTAGTAAAAATACAATTGTTCAGAACGGAGCAGAAAATGGCTCACATAAGTGATAGGACACTTACTTTTCCATCAAATATTTATCAAAAAATTTTACTTTTTAAAAGGTTTTAATATTTTTTTGGATTTCCTTTTACTTTTAAAACATGATTTAATCTTTTTGGGATGGATTCGACTAATTTTTTTGTGATTTCTGGAGTGATTTTACCCCATTCTTCTTGAAGCACCGATTTAGTTGTTGTTTTGAAGAAATGGTGTGTTTGCGAATTCTTGATTCCAATTCTTGCCAAATATTCTCTATGGGATTTAAGTCTGGAGATTTTGGTGGTGTTTTTATTATTTCAGGACAGTTATATAGCAGCCAGAGTCTAACGTTCAGAGCAGTGTGCTTGGGGTCAATGTCCTGGTAGAATTTAAAATCGTTACGAAGGTTCAATTTTCGTGCAGAAGATTTCAAATTTTGCCTTAAAATATCAATATACTTGTACTGATCCATTATACTGTCAATAAAAACAAGATTACCAACTCCAGCGGACGACATACACCCCCATACCATAACTCCTCCTCCACCATGTTTTACTGTTGGTACCAAGTTCTGTTTGCGAAATTCTTCCCTGGGTTTTCTCCACACCAAGATTCTACCGTCAGAACCAAATATATTAAATTTACTCTCATCAGCAAATATAACTTTATTCCAGTAATCAGAATTCTTATTTATGTTGGATTTTGCGAAAGCTAGTCTGAGTTTTCTATTCTTTTCACTTACGAAGAATTTTTTCCTGGCTACTCTACCGTGATATCCAGCAGATCGAATTACCCTTCTAATAGTCTCAGGATTAACAATTATTCCATATAATGCTTGTAAATCAGCAGCAACTATTGAAGCACTATTTCTTGGATTTTTTTTAATATTTCGAACGATAATTCGCTTTATTCCATTGGATAGCTTTGATGGTCGGCCAGGTCTTCTTTTATCCTGAATCATATGATTCTTTTTATATCGTTTAATGATATTGAAAACTGTTGAACGACTCAAGTTAACTGTTTCAGCAGTTTTTCTAATAGATTTTCCACGTTCAATATGCAAATTAATAACTAATTTTCGAATTTCAGGCGAAGTTTCTTTTCGTTTAGCATTCATGGCTACACAGAGCTAAAAAACACAAAAATTCCAAAACAAACTGGAGAGAAATACTGCAGACGATTTAATAAATTATTTCCAATTGCTTTTAAGTAAAAATAAAACCCCAAAAAATATTTTTATTGCTTATTTCAGACGATTTTTGTTGCATATATAATGGTGTCCCATCACTTATGTGAGCTATTTTTTGCTCCGTTCTAAACATTTGTATTTTTATTAAATTAATATTTTAATATTTTGACAAAATGTATGTTATGTAATAATCTTTACTAAATTTAAGTATGAAACACACCCACAAAAAAATGTGTACATGTTTTTTTAATTTATTTGATTAGTTTCCTTTTGTAAAGCACAAGTGTCCCATCACTTATGTGAGACACTGTATTAGTTTAATTTAATGAGTACTTTGACAATTTACTATGAGGGTCAATCTATAGCCTAGCAGGAGGGACCGGGTGTTGTTTTATCTGACCTAGTTGATTGGTAATAGTTTACAACTGAGATTAACGGTGTTCTTAAATAAAAAAGGGCAACTTTGTGATATATACTTTAATTTATTTTTGTTCGGAAATGCATGAAATTAGCAGGTGTTGTTATTCAGAAACTGTTTAATTGCACTCAATTTTCTTTTTTTTAAAAAATGCAATCTTCCATAACAAGCCTTCAAAGTTAATGCTTTCGAGTCCATTTCCGGACAATAGCAGAAAAACCAGTCTAAAAGCATGAGAAAAACGTGGGATATCGGGATCGAAATAGCTTAGAACTGGACAGGTAATTTAATGATCATAAAATTAAAAATTAAGTTCTATTCGAAATCGCTTCCATAGTCAGGCCTTCCAATTTTATATCTTTCTTTTAAAAAATGAATTTGTAAATGTGTCAAAACGTTTTGCGCTTGTTGAGCGGAGCAGTTGAGAACACCCTTAAGAGCCCACAATAGTCACAGAAAAATTACTCAAAAGACCCGGATGACCATGTAAAGTCTATGGGAGCGCTCTTTTCTAATATCTCGCTCAAATTTTAATATTTTTGCATGATTTTTTTGCACACGATAGCTGAGGGCAATCCACAACCGGGCTAGTTTTTACTTTTTCGATTTTGGTTATATATTTTTTATATTACGATAGTTTCAGTTTCAGAACCGGTTTAAACCGGTTTCGAAAGTTAAAGTAATTTTTTAAAGAAAATCTGAAACAAAAATTGAAAAAGTAAAAACTAGCCCGGTTGTGGATTGCCCTCAGCTATCTTGTGCAAAAAAATCATGCAAAAATATTAAAATTTGAGCGAAATATTAGAAAAGAACGCTCCCATAGACTTTACATGGTCATCCGGTTCTTTTTGAGTAATTTTTCTGTGACTATTGTGGGCTCTTAAGAGCCCACAATAGTCACAGAAAGAGTACGCAAAAAGACCCGGATGATCATGTAAAGTCTATGGGAGCGTTCTTTTCGAATATCTCGCTCCAATTTTAATATTTTTGCATGATTTTTTTGCACAAGATAGCTGAGGGCGATCCACAACCGGGCTAGTTTTTACTTTTTAAATTTTTGTTTCAGATTTTCTTAAAAAAATACTTTAACTTTCGAAACCGGTTTAAAGCGGTTCTGAAACTGAAACTATTGTAATATAAAAAATATATAACCAAAATCGAAAAAGTAAAAACTAGCCCGGTTGCGGATCGCCCTCAGCTATCTTGTGCAAATGAATCATGCAAAAATATTAAAATTGGAGCGAGATATTCGAAAAGAAGGCTCCCATAGACTTTACATGGTCATCCGGGTCTTTCTGAGTAATTTTTCTGTGACTATTGTGGGCTCTTAAGCGTTAAATGTAAGCAAATGAATATTAGACTAAGACTGGGGGTGGACGCTCGGCCTTGCTTCAGGATGACAGACGCTGTTGCACGAAAAAGAATGAAAAAAACTGGGGATGTCTCGGCTCTTTAAAAAAAAAAGGGAGGCAGAGATGGGAGAGGGGAGTGCGGCCTACAGGGACTGCCATTGATTATTCTAAAGTTGCTTACTATTTTCTTAGATAATTTGTTACACTTAATTGATGGATACAACTTTGGGAGACACCAGCTCCACCCATTGACGAATTATTCAAATAAAAGGCAGGCAGTCATTTTGAAATCCCCGATATGTCACAAAAACAAAAATAAAATATTCAACTGTTTCTCTCTTTCTGTTCTTATGATCAATACGTAGTAATTAATAAATACATGAAACAAAATTTTAAAAATTGGACCAAAAATGGAACATATGCATATGTATTCGGAACTACCATTTCAAATTCTACATCAAAGCTATTCATAAATGTGATGTTACCCATTATTAGTACTTTATAAAAATCGTTGTCGTAAATGATTTTTTTTTTTTTTTTTTTTTTTTTTTTTTTTTTTTCCCAGCCATAATTCTGTGTGAACCATACTATGAATTTTTATCCAAAAATAATATTGTAAATGTTCTTTTAATCTTTCGTTGCGATCAACTTCACCCTTTTAAATTTCAGAAAAGTTTAAAGACTAACATGCAATGGGACATTTAAAATCGCAGTTAATGTTCATTGTTTAGAAAGAATGTAGTTTATTATCTTAGTAACATTAAATGCACAAATTGAGAAAAATATGAGAATTAGGTGCTAAATAACTAAAATATTTGCATCAGCAAACCTTTATTTCGTAGTTCTTTGAAATTTCTGTTCTATTAATGAGTTCATAACATTCTCATTAGCAGTTACAGATGAATTTTTAAAGTAACATTCAGTTTGACGAATTGATCTGAAATCATTAGCCGCCATAGGCTGAATATTAGCAAGCTTGTTGTTTACTTAGCGATGGTCAACTAAAAAAATCCCCAATACCACCACGATAATAAGGGGTTTTTTGTTCAGAGAAGAAATATATGCACTTTGATATTTGTAATCGAGACAAAGACTTGACTAATTAGCGGTTCTTGTTTAATGATCTTTGCGTAAAGTGTTTCTTACTTTAAAGTATTTGAGAATTTTAAATTTCTAATATAATTTATCGCTTATAATAGTCTTAACCGTTATATGCATAATAAAGGTAAGATAATTAAGCTTTCAAGGGTCGTTTACGAGAAATGTATGTACACTAATTATATGTATTATTCTTACATGCCCTTCTGACATATATCTTCATATATGTACTTATTTAAGGTTAATTCAAATTCAAGTGCACATATTTTTCAGATTTTACTTTTTTCCTTAGACTGTACATTTAATTTTTGTACTAACTTAGTGGTTATAGAAAAAAAAAATTATTTTTAAAATACTTTAAGTGCAAGGATAAGTTTATGAACGTGGAATATATTTATTGCGCATGTCATCATGGTTTTCACATTTTTTTGAGATTTTAAACCGATGATTGTATAGAGATATATCAAATAAACGAAAAAAATTAATTTATAATTTCAAGGGAAATAAGAAAATATATGAACGTTTAATATTTTTACTTTAAACAGTTATATCCCATGTTTTGAACAAAAAATGTTCTTCACCTAAATAATTATTTACGTTAATGTCTAAAATATACAGAACAACACCCTAATAGCATGCATGGTCACAGTGACGTCACAGTGACGTCACTGTGAGTCACTTTGGTCACATCACATCTGTGACCAAAATGCCACCACTGAGTGACGTCACATTGTGACTGAGATATGACTTTCTTAAAAATCTTTAGAAATTTATAAATATCTATCAAAACATGTTATTTACTTTAAAAAACATGTTTCTGGCAATTTAAATGTCGTTGCTTTTGTCACAGTTTCGTCACAATATTAATGTCAAATTAGTCACGAATGACACATTTTTCACAAATTTGTCACATTGTGACCACTTCGTGAAACGTCAAAAAAGAACTCTAAAACGGCCATAACGACTTCACATTTTAGTCACAGTGACTTCACATCGACATCACGTGACGTCACATCGACAATCGATGATCACAAAGTCACAATGTAACTTCACAACGACGTTGCAGTGACGTCACCATGCTTTACGGGTATATAGGGGACAGTGGGAGGGGAGTGGGACAGTGGGGGGAATAGGACAGTAGACTTTTTTCTTTATGTACCATTCTAAACATTTCATTTAATCGTACACAAGATCAAGCTACGGTAGTTTAGTTCAATCTTCAGTTGAAAAAAAAATTATCTGTATAAGCTTGCAATTGCATAAAGGAAAAGTTTATTTCAAGAATCAAAAGTAAATTTGCTTCATATACTTTTTTATGCTCTCTGTATATTAAGGACATGTTTATACGCAGATGTAATAGTTTCCCTACTTATGTAACATTATACTGTATATCATCTATAACTTAAACTAAGCCTAAATACAGCTTTTATGTTTATACAAGAAGTTTAACAAAAAAAAGTAAGTGGGCAAAATTGAGACATGCCAGTAAAGGGAGGAATGTTACATGTCCATTGTCCAATTCCTAGTTTTTGATAAAATGAATGCAAATCGCTAACATACAAACATTTTTAGAGGTAATACATTAGTTATAACATTGATAATATATTCATATAAATTCTCTATAAACTGAAATTTTGGTATTCGTGTCAAACAAAATTGATTTTATTACTTTTGTAAAAAGTGTCCCACACGACCCTATCCTTATAATAATAATTTGATTTTTAGGTAATTTTTTAATACATAAATCCCTGTCAGCTTGGCGTATAGGCGGATGTAGATTTCGTTAACTGTTCATTCCAACAATAAAAAATAAAATATAATTAGAGAAAAACCCAGTTTTACAATTTTATTTGGCCGTTTTTGAACAAATTTTAATTTCATTTTTTTATAGAGCCGGTTTTATAAGAATAAACTTAAGCTAAATTTGGCTCAAATGCCCACCTTGGCAATATTTTTAAAAATATATTCTGACTTTATGAAAAAAAATCGACCAATACAGCAGATTATATAATTCCTAAATAAGAGAAACTACCAACTGAATGCATTTCAGAGTAAAACTGACTTTAAAATGAGTCATAAAATAAGCAATTTGTTATTGGAGTCCTTTTTCTTAATTCTTCAGTCACGTTTGCTTTAGGAAATTTTGTTCAAATGCCCCCTTTGATGGCATTTTTTAAAAAACATTCTGCCTTTATTAAAAAAATGACCAATACGGCACATTATGCAGATCCTAAATAAGAGAACCTATCAATTGGATGCGTTTGAGAGTAAAATAGGATTTTAAAATGAGTCAGAAAATAAGCAGTTTGTTATTTGAATACTTCCTCAATTTTTCAATTATGATCGCTTCGAGAAACTATGTTTGACAGAATTTTTAAAAATATATTCTGTCTTCATCAAAAAACTAGCCAATACCTAACATTATATAGTTCCCAAATAAGAGGACCTGTCATTTGGATGCGTTTAAAACCAAAAATGAATTTAAAAATGAGTCAGAATATAAGCAGAATGGATTTGAGATTTTTCTTTCAACTCCTATTTTTGTTTAACTTATTTTTGCTATAAGTATTGGAAAAACTTGCCAATGTAAAAGTGGTAGATATTATTGAGAAGATGTAAAATAATTTTAATTTGATATCGTAAGAATTGACGAAGTTATGGATTTTTCCACCACCATTTTTTGTTTTCGTCTTTATTTTATTTATTTATTTGCAGTAAGAATTGGTCCTATCAAAAACTTGCAAAAAAAAAAAAAAAAAAAAAAAAATAGATAATATTCAGAACATTTATAAAAAATAATTAAATTCGATATCTTGAGGATTGATGAAATTCTATTTTTTTTCTTCCAAAAACCCTATTTTTTCGACTTTGGAGCCCATTTTTAACTTTATCAAACATCTTACAAGCATAAACTTTTGGCACATTTTTCAGAAGTAATATAAATTTTAAATCGATTCGATATCTATTTTCATTAAGAAGCTAAGGTTTTTTTTTTTCAGTTTTTACAAAAACTTTCCCTATTTCCACCCCTTTGGTCCGATTTTGCTCATTAACGTGCTTGACAGAGATTTTATATATCAGTTTGGAAGAGATTTGAGCAGAATTGTAAAAATGATCGTGTCCATAACAAAGTAGTAAATCTCCAGTAGCCAAGCAATATTGGGCCAATATTAGCTACAACTTGGAGAAATATTGGCACATTGGCGCAATATTCGCATGAAATATTGCTCTAATATTGGAGTGTTTACATTTTCTCCTTATTTAGTCAATATTTGCAGCCAATATTATGCCAATATTGGGGTTTCAGTGGAAATATTGCCAATATTGGTTAAATATTGGGATTTCATAGGAAATATTTTCAATGTAACGCCAACATTTGTACAATATTGGCGTTTTATTGGCAATATTTCCAATGAAACCCCAATATTGGCATAATATTGGCTGCAAATATTGGCTAAATAAGGGCAAAATGTAACCATCCCAATATTGGAGGAATAGTGATGTTTTATAGGCAATATTTCCAATTAATGAAATATTGGCGCAACGTTGGACCAATATTGGTTTGCTACTAAGGATATATATATATAAAATTTTTTACTGATGGCACTTTTGGGGTCTTGGGGGTCATGACCGGTGTAGTTCTGTAAAGATAGGAGCGACTGTAATAGGTAGTATTTCATACGAAATCTACCTAAAGCTGACTTAATGAGTCGGTAGTCAGAGTTCTCTTTACAAAATATTGACAAGAATAATGAGATTTATGAACAAAAAATACTATTATGGAAATCTCACAGTTGTCATAAGAACTGTATCAATAAATATATTATGAGGCTGCAACAGAGAAATGTTTTGCAGTTGCTAGTTTTTTGTATAACATTTTTTAATAGGATAAAAGCGATACCTAAGTAAATGGTTTTGTAAATAATCACTTTAAAAATGTTTAGCTTCGACTATTTCATTGTTCTTTCTGAATTGCGCAAATTATTTTGTATGAAAAGTGCATTTTTTAGGTTCGTTCGTAATTATATAAATAAGCAGCACCTGTTGTTGTCGATCAGTCCGTTCATCTGTTCGCATATAACAGAGCAAAAACTACCAAACCGAATCGTTTGAAATTTAAAATATATAATTGCGGCGTAATTTTGTCGAGTCATTGAAAATTTTATGAAGATCGGATGCATAGTTTAATTACAGTTACAATCACAAGCATTCCGTTACGTTACGTCCATGGGAAAAAAATGGTTTCAAGTGAATTTTAATGATGTTATACTCTTTCGAACATAATAGAATTGATATGCATTTATAAAGCATGTACTAAAAAATACATTCTGTACAATCTGCGGTGCAAAGAATGCTTGTTATTAATTTATAGGACCACATAAAAGTATTTCATTACACAATGGTATAGGGAGAAACACACATTTGTACCGCATTTTAACCCTTTCCGGTTCGGGATACCTCATTTTAATTCCCAACTTGCAAACGGCAGCAATAATATTTTAATAAAATTTTGCTTTTACAATGAAAACTTAAATTAAGGAGTTCATAATATCTAAAGAAAAGTCGTTTGCAAATTTTGGTGGCAGTCGATAATTACTCATTTTACAGCAAAATTTGTCCGTGCCGGAAAGGGTTAGTACTATTAAATTATTTCACGTTGGTATACACTGTAAAAAAAAACAAGTTGGAAATTGCACGTGAAGCGTAGCAAATTAGGTGCGTTCGTACGATAACGAAGTTTTAAAAATATTACTTTCATATATCAATCTCATAAAATTGTAAATAGTGAATTACAATTAAAACGCTCATCAAACAATGTTCTCCCTATACCTTTATGTAATGGAATACTTTTGTGTGGCCTTGTAAATCAATAACAAATGTTCTTTGCACCACAAATTATGTAAGATGTATATTATAATATGTACTTTATAGTTACATATAAATTTTATTAAGTTCGCATGATTGTAACACGATTAAAATGCATTTGAAACATTTTTACCCATTGACCGTAATGTAACGGAATACTTTTGATTATCCCTGTAATTGATCTATGCATCCGATATTCATAAAATTTGAAATAACTCGACAAAATTATGTAATAATTATGTATTTTAAATTTCAAACGTATATAATATATTTAAAACTTTTCCCCCATTGATCATAATGTAATTGAATACTTTTGATTGCCCCTGTAATTGATCTATGCAAACGATTATCAAAAAATTTGAAATACCTCGATAGAATTATGTAATAATTGCGTATTTTAAATTTCAAACGATTAAAATGCATTTGAAACTTTTCCCCCATTGACCGTAATGTAATGGAATAGTTTTGATTGCCCCTGTAATTGATCTATGCATCCGATTTTCATAAAATTTGAAATGACTCGACAAAATTATGTAATAATTATGTATTTTAAATTTTAAACGATTCGGTTGGGTAGTTTTTGCGTTGTTACATGCGGACGGACAGACGGACGGACAGACGGACGGACTGAACGGCCACTATAGGTGCTACGTATTATATAATTACGAACGCACCTAAAAAGGGTCGATCTACTAAAAAAACTTTAGTAATCCTTGTAATTCCTAAAAAATGTTTAGTAATCTTAGTCGGTTACTAGAAAATCTGTAAGAATTACTAGAAAAAAGTTAGCAACGAATAGAGTTCATAGTTTTATATTTTTAATAGCTATTACTAAAACTCACTTGGCGTGGCCTCGATAGCATAGTGGTTATAGTAACGGACTCCAGGGTAAAAGGTCCCGGGTTCAATACTGGACAGCGCCAAGTACGCCCCGAATATATGTAGTGTAAGTACTCTATAATAAAGGGGTTATGAATTTGCTGTTGGAGCTGGTCGCAATGTTTGGTGCTGTCATCTATTGCGTTTTTGCCGAAAATCTATCGCTTCACAAGTCTGGATGCAGCTCGAAGGAAGCTCCTGCCCTTCGGACGCACGTAATTGTTGTTAAAAATAATTTTGGAGCTATTACTAAAATTTGCTTGGTGGCTCATACTAAAAAATTTTAAGTTAGTTATACAAAATATTTTTTTTGTTCAGTTTACAAAAGAAATGCTTGTTTCACTTTCAAAAAAAAATGTTTGTAATGGTTACTAAAAAATTCCGTGGAATACGAATTTACTAAAAAATTTTTAGTAACCTCTTGAATTTTTTTTTACAGTGTACGTTGCTGAGGTTTACTACAAGTTACTTTTTGTATAATAGAACGCAGGTAGTATTTACAGGGAAATACAACAGATTTCGACTACTATATTGCATCCGAAGTACTGTTTACTATTACACGAAGATCTAAATATTTTTTAAACTTCGTGATGTTACGTACACACGTCATTTGTTACGCTTGACGTGCGATTTCCAACTTGTTTAAATTGATAGACGAATTAAATACATTTTAAACTGAATTTTCTTTAATCGTTCTTGAAAGTACCTTCAGAATGTAACGGGTTAAAGAGTTGCATAAATATACTCTTTGTATCTTTTCGGGACCAGAATATACAGGGTGTTTATAAAGTCCCAGACCCATTTTGATGTTTAATAACTGATAAAATAATAAAGATAGATTAAAATTAATAACATAAATGATTAGATTGACTCAAAAAGTTTCATGACCCTTGTCAGTGAACTTCCACGTGTGCCCCGTTCGTCGCACGGAGAATATCAAGTCGATAGTCAATTTCACGCCAGGTAGCGGGAAGCATGTCGGTATCCATTGACTATCGACTTGATATTCTCCGTGCGACGAAGGGGGGACACATGGTAGTTCATTGACAAGGGTCATGAAACTTTTTGAGTCTATCTGACCATTTATGTTATTAATTTTAATCTATCTTTATTATTTTATGAGTTATTAAACATCAAAATGAGTCCCGGACTTTATAAACACTCTGTATATTTTTTAAAATATAAAATATCATAATACGCCTCAGTACGATAGAATCCAAATTGAATTTTCTACAATGCATAGATGACATTTTTGGCCACATCTCTAAAAGTTAGCTTTGATTCTTCCAACCCTCATCTCCTTTCATTCTATTTATTTTAATTTGCAGCTGAATCTCCAGGGAAATAGCTAATTAACACAAAAGGAGACAAGGGAAATTTGCAATAACTGCGAAAGGCTTCACTATCTCGCTGTGGAAATGCACATATTGGATTGCAATTTTGAATATTTAGAGCATTAGAACATTCCAGTAAATATTAAACCTTGATCTCCTTGATAATCTCCTGAACTCATATTTTCAGGTGCTTTTATAATTTCGTAGTTTAACTTTTGTTTTGAACGCCTTTGTTTTAATAGGGTTTCTCTATGCGAGATTTTGCTAAACTTATTATCACTTAATTGAGTGAAATCAATTTTACGTGAGTTTTCAAAATATTTTTCGGGATGCAGATTTGACTAAATATCGCTTAAATATCTATGTCATCTCTGTAAAATGTATACTGGTATCAAAATATTCAAATTTAAAATTAAAATATATTCATTTAAAGTTATATTTCAAGTAAGAAAAGAGAAAATATTGTAAAATAGATTACATTTAATAAAATAACCTTTTTAAAAAATCTTTTAATTGTATACTGATAGAAATTGGTGGTTTATATAAGGTTTATTTACCTATTTTTATAAAATTAAATGGAAGCGTTTATGCTTAATACAATATTTCAACTTAAGTTGGAGTAACAGAAGTTATGAAGAAAAAATATACTTACCTCGAAAATGAAACTTTGCTTTAAATTCTAAACAGATTGAACAAAGTCAAAGTAACACCAGATTTTTTAATAAAAAGCAATTTTACATAGATTAGCAGTATTTTCTAAGGGTTCTTATTATTCATGCTACTAAATGCATTTTTCTGGTTAAAATAATTGCATGGAATTCAAAAGTAAATATTTTAATAAATTCAAAAACATTTATTATATTAAAGTCCTAATTAGATTAAATATATAAAGCTTATGTTTGAAATGGTATTTAGAACTTTAGTTTATTCAAAGTTGTCATTTGGATAGATTAATTTGATAACTGTAATCAAGAAAAATGGATGAAATTCAAAAAATTAAATAAAATTCAAGAAAAATTTGGTTTAAAAAAATCTTTTTTTTTTCTTCAGAGATAACAGTTAATATTTGTTTTTCCTTATGTATAATATCAACAATAAATATTGTAAATTTGAGGAATTGAAAAACAATTGTAAAATTGCTTTCACCCATTTCTCACAGATAAATTACACTTTAAAAAAATTTCCAAACATTGTTATACGCGTACAAACAAAAAATTATAAAATTCTACACAATGGAATGAGTTGGATTTGAACGAAATTACTGATTTTTTTTCTCCTTCTTTTGAATTTTCTTTATATTTTTGCTCTGTAAAAATAACTTCTGTATTTTGCCAGTACCATTTCTGTGTTTTAACGCATGTTACCTTCTATTTTGCAATGTCATTATAACAATAAACCCTTCCACTTTTCAGAAAATGAAAATTTTGCATTATATCTATATCAACGATATTCTCAAATCCTTAATGGCAATATTTTTTTAACTCATCAAAAACTCACTCTTATTGAAAAAAAGAAAAATGTGAAAGTATAGAAACTGTCATTATTATTATTATTATTATTATTATTATTATTATTATTATTATTATTATTATTATTATTATTATTAATTTTATTATTGTTATTACTATTATTATTATTATTATTATTATTATTAATTTTATTATTGTTATTACTATTATTATTATTATTATTTTAACAGATAATGTGAAAAACTGTAAATATATAAAATTAATGAAAATTTGTTTAATCCAATCACACTGACTTCTAAATTGCACGGAATGTACGGAAATTAACACTTCAATACCACTATTTCTGAGTAGATATTTTCGTCTTTTTAATCGCAGAGCTTATCAGCCGAGTATTATCTTTCAGTTAGAATTGCGCTAAAAATCATTACCATCCGTCTGTGTACATAGCGCTTTTTTCTGATTTACGAAAATAAGATGTACCCCTGTATTATGAAGAAAAATCCGGTTTGCTTGCTAATTGAAAATAATGAGAGTGAATTACATTTTTATTTAGATTTCTTTTATTTTCATTGTGGTTTCCATAATATTTTGACATATGTATGCAATTAAAATCATAAGAATTTATTATCATGTTTTACACTGCACTTGAATTAAAATTTAAGCAAAATTTGAAACAGTCATTAAATTTTTAATATCACTGAGTGATAAGCGTATTAAGCAGCAAACATACAGGGTGTTCAGTAAATAACTGACCCATTTTGAACTTAAATAACAAATAAACGGTTTGAGAGAAGAATGCACGGTTTGCTGTATTGCTATTAAAAAATCAATAGATTTTACTTACCCATCATACGTAGTATAGGGTAAGTCTTGCAATCGTTTTGAAAATCGAAAAATTTTTTTGACGGATTTACACGTTTTAGATAGTGGAGATTCCGAAAAACATATTTTTAGAAAAAATTTTTTGCCGTCCGTCCATCTGTCTGTCTGTCTGTCTGTCTGTCTGTCAGTCTGTCTGTCTGTAAACGCTCTATCTCCCGAACAAATTGAGATAGAGACTTGAAATTTTGTATGTAGTTAGTATGTAAGAATGGGACGAACCCTATTTAATATCAGCAACCTCGATTATCCGGAACTATTTTTTTCGGACTCTCGAAAAATTCGTTCTGATGAAAGGTACATAAAATTTTTCGAATTTTTTTGCTCTAAGGAATGGACGTAAAAGGCAATAAAATAACACATATTTTGCATATAGAACGAAGTCGATCGGATTATTAGTCGCCGAGATATTTGTAATCTTGTTTTCCACATTCTTCGATTTTTCATGACCCTGTATTTCATTCAAATTTCAATTCAGAAGTATATTTTAATTGGAAATGAGACGCTTAATCCGACGCAGTTAATTGTTAGTTAATAGAATTATTATTTTTGGAGTTATAAGGATGTTTCTTTTTCTCAGTTCGGTACCACTTGAGTAATTTGGCGTTTTATATAATTTGTCGAAATTGGTATTTCAGCAGTTCTTTCATTACTATGTATATTAACAATATTTAAATTTTGTTTATGAATTGCAATGCATTGTATAAATAGTTTCACATGTTTTATTTTGATATAATATCCATGATGGGTAAGTATTACGGTGGCCCCCAACGACTAGTTTAAATATGCACTTTGTTAATATAGTTCGAACGTCGGCCAAAATATGGCGCTGGCGGACACAGGCTGTTTGAATACAGAAATGACTCTAGTTTTCATAGGTATGAGCTTTTCGGCTGAATCTGAATCTATATATCGTCGAATCTGAATCTATATGTTGAATCAACTCTCGACTCAGCTTCGGAAATAGAACATGTTAATTGGAAAGAGATTTTAAATATTTATGATTGAACAATCTGTATTATACTTAACCTCCTCAGTCCTGAGACTGAGATATTATTTTAATTATTATTATATTATATTAACAAAGTGCATGTTTTAAAATTTATTGATATTTTAATAACAATACAGCAAGTCGCGCATTTTTATCTCAAACCATTTTTTTTGTTATTTACATTCAAAATGGGTCAGTCATTTACTGGACGACCTGTACATGTTACAACAATGTTCTATTAAAGTTACGCATAAATTTATAATTTAAATTGAAAAGAAATATCCTTTTGTTTTGAAATTTGTTTTTTACTTTGCTCAGCTGTTCTTTATAACTTATACAGGGTGTATCTAAACTCTTGGGCAAAACTTTAAGGGGTGATAGTACACATCAAGACAAACAATATTAAATAGGAAAGTAAGGGTCCCAAACGTCTTCCGAAGGAGATAGGCGCCATTAAAGTTTAGGGTCCAAAATTTCAAATGATTATAAAAAACGGAAAAATTAGTCGATTCGTTTGCGGTTTTCACTAAAACTATTTTTTATGTCAGTATTGTCTTAAAAATAAATTATAAAAGATACATTTCAAAAAATATGCCTATAGAGGGCGCTTTAGACTTTGGAGGAACGTACAACTATTTCTTACCGTTATTTTTTGCATTTCATTAAATTTTTTTAGAAGCTTAAGCATAAACTTAAATTTTGAGTTGAAAATCTGAATCGTTGGGAGTGGTTAAGTAGCGGAAACTGAACTGTGTTCAATGGGGGTGGGGAAGTTCCAATTTCAAATGATTATAAAAAACGGAAAAATTGGTCAATTGATTTGCGATTTTCACTAAAACTATTCTTTATATCAGTATTGTCTTGAAAATAAATTATAAAGATAAATTCAAAAAATGCCGATAGAGGACACTTTAGACTTTGGAGTAATGTACAACTGTATTTTACCATTATTTTTTTCATCTCATTAAATTTTTTTAGAAGCTTAGACATAAACTTAAATTTTGAGTTGAAAATCTGAATCGTTGGGAGTGGTTAAGTAGCGGAAACTGAACTGTGTTCAATGGGGGTGGGGAAGTTCCAATTTCAAATGATTATAAAAAACGGAAAAATTGGTCAATTGATTTGCGATTTTCACTAAAACTATTCTTTATATCAGTATTGTCTTGAAAATAAATTATAAAGATAAATTCAAAAAATGCCGATAGAGGGCACTTTAGACTTTGGAGTAATGTACAACTGTATTTTACCATTATTTTTTCATCTCATTAAATTTTAGAAGCTTAGACATAAACTTAAATTTTGAGCTGTAAATCTGAATCGTTGGGAGTGGTTAAGTAGCGCAAACTGAACTGTGTTCAATGGAGGTGGAGAGGTTCAAATTTCAAATGATTATTAAAAACGGAAAAATTGGTTGATTCATTTGCGGTTTTCGCTAAAAAATATTCTTTTTTTTTCAGTATTTCCTTAAAAATAAATTTTAAAGTTAAATTTCAAAAAATTCCGTTAGTGGGCACCTTAAACTTTAGAGTAACCAACAAACATTTTTAACCGTTATTTTTTGTATCTAATAAATGATTGTAAAAGTTTACATTTAAATTTTGAGCTCAAAATCTAAATCGTTGTGAGTAATTAAGTAGCGCAAAATTGAACTGTGTTTAAGGGGTGGGGAGGGTAACATTCCAACTCCTGAACACAGTTCAATTTGCGCTTCTTAATTTTTCCCGCAATAGCACAATCTCCAGAACTCATATATGGATTTTCATCAAACTTCAGATTAAGTTAGTCCTTGATATGAATTGACGTTTTCTACATTTTAATGTAAATCTATTAATAGGTGGCACGACTATGCTGCATTTTTTACGACTTTCGCAATAGTTCAATCTCCAGAAGTCGTGCACAGATTTTAATCAAGCTTCAGATTCAGTTGATATGAATTGATATTTTCTATATTTTGATCGTATGGCTTCAAAATGTATGATGTTTTAACCATCGGTTTTTCATTCTTATTATTATAATTACATTAATTTTTTTTTCGATGAATCTTCAATTGAATGTAATAGTCGAAGAGGCAAAATTATCATTGATGTTTGAACCTTTTATCGCAATCCAAGACATACATTACAAATTTCCCATAAATATGTATGTTCTTTAAAAGAATATTAATTGCATATTATAACTAGATGGATGTGCCAATCCCAAAACTTCGCCTTTTCTATTCAGAGTCTGTGGATCTGAAATAGTAAAATTTCCGTTTGTTTTCTTCATTAGGTTTCAATAGTTGGATTTTTCGGTTTTGCAGGAATCAAAATAACAAAATTAATAAATGGGAAATATAATATTTTCCCTTTTTTTTTTTTTCAAAACCCTTAGAACAGAATTAATGCCAAAATAGTGTATTTTTTTGCTTTATTTTTCTTCAGTTCCTTCATATTTTCAACTAACAAGCAATACTGGTACTATATTAGCTAGCCCGGAGTTGGAGTCGGAGTCGGAGTCGTGGCTATTGAAATTTCCAGAGCCAGAGACAGAGTCAGCCATTTTTGTCACCAACTCCACATCCCTGGTGAAAACTACGTGTTACAATTCAAAATTCACGAGGTTTATTACAATTTCCGTACGTAAACAATCCCCATCTCCTATGCAAAATTCAACTATAGCATTAATTACTAGATCCTGTTATTATCGACCGATGCAAATCACAGCTATCTATAAGATGGCTTTGGGGGAAGATTAGTAAAATGTGGTGTATTTTTTTCCAGATAGTGTCATTTTCGAATTTAGACGATTTATCGAATATCTAGAAAAATACTCTAAAAAATTTTCAGGAATTTTAGGGATGCAAAGAACATATTTCACCTCATATTTTTTAGTGAAAATATAGTTAAGAAAAGTCAACAAGAAATTGAATAAAATACATCATATTTACCATCACCCTGTAAAATAAAATAATGAAAATGGTTTTTTAATTTATCCTTTATCATTTTTATATTTTATGTAGCTTTTGATGCAGTAAATAAATAAATAAATAAAATAAAAAGCTCCCTACTGCAGCCCTCCGGATATGAAGACTTCCGGAAAATTTCGGTATATTTTCACCGATCATTGATCCCGAGACCCTAAAACTACATATCATTGAAATGTATATATATAATTCATTTTAATTTATTATGTTTTGATTTATTGCAATACTATTTTTAATAATTATTCTGTTAATATTATTAATAATAATTTTTTTCCTGCATTATTTGCTAATTTTATGCTAATTTGCTTATTTGCTATATTTTTTAGATTTTTTTTTTAATTTTTTGAATTATCCAGTATATTGCCATAGAGTAAAGTTCAGTACTTTTTATATGTTCGTGCAGAAACCTTTGAAATTCCTAAATTTAGCCCTACAGAAATACCAACACCTTATCCTCAATTTGTTTTCTTTGGAAACAAAGAAGTGATTGCGTTTCAGGGGGGGGGGGGGGTAATCACGTCTTTACTTTTTATCTATAAATCACTTGAAACGTATTGGAAATTGAAAAGTCATGTTTTAGCACTAAACTTTACTCTTTATTTAGAGAATGAAAATAACTCGATTGCTGCGACGATGAAAATATAGAGTGGGACAATCTGTATTGGATAAGTTCAAATATCATTTAAGAAAAGAAAGTTTTTAAGTTTATCGGAACACTATTTTTTATTAAAATGTATATTCAGTTTCTTATTTCTATTTTTTTTCCTTTTTTCCTCCATTTCGAAAGTTATTTGTTTTATTTTCCCGAGCTTTGTAATTCACTCGTTAAAACTGTGAATATTTCGTGCCAAATGTTCAATGTCTAATATATAAAGGCTCTATTCATAAGAAGATCATGACACTTTTTATGATTTTTTTTTTTTTAAATCGCACCTCGACAAATTTAACAGGTGCATTTCTTTACAATTTCCAAAGTATAAGGCACCTCTTTTTCAGATTAAAAATTTTTGCCAAAAAATTTTCTTCAGATTTTAATTTTTTCTGATTTTTACTGAAGAATATGTAAGGTTTTCTAAAATTAAATAAGCCAAAAAATTCTATTCAAAACTTTTCGTAGAGGGTTATAATAAAGTTGGAAGCTGCCATGGTTCGTCAGACTGAATTAACAGAATAGCTGTTGCTTCAAAGAAAAAGCGGCAGCAGGCCCCTTCCTTTTAGTTGCAGACCCGATCACGGAAGATCACACTGGGATTTTTTAATCCTATAAGTTTAAACTGTTAACCAAACTCATTCTAGCTCTACGCATCCTGAAAGTTAAACACGTCATATTATTCCTTTATGTTCCAAAGTATGGATTGTTTAATATATATATATATATATAAATTAAAAAGCATTTTTCGTCAATCTTGCAGCTACTAAATTTTTATTAAAAAAAAGATTCGTCGATGAATGTTACAAGATTAAACTGTATTTGTAGAGTTGCATTAAATATTTTTACTGTTGTATTTACAACTGTACTCAAATCATTGCTTTGAAATATTGTTTTTTGTCTTTTTGTAGAAGTAGAAAATGAGCAAATAGATTGTAAATATATATATATATATATATATATATATATATACATAAATTCTTCAGAACAGAAAGCTTCCACTCCATGTCTTTCGACATCAAGAAAGCTGAACAGCTATAATTGAAAAAAAATATATCCATTAAAAATACTTTTGTTTTAACAACGAATACTGCTATTAGAAAACGATAAAGTATTTATAACCTATCCTAATTGCATATTACTGTCAATCAATGTGTAATTTTCAAACTATTTTTGGATGCGTTCATAATTATAGAAATCCGTAGCACGTATCGTCGTCCCGTTTGTCTGCCAGTCCGTCTGTCCACATATAACAGTGTAAAATCTACCCAATCGAATAGGTTGGAATTTAAAGTATATATATATATACATATATATATATATATATATATATATATATATATATATATATATATACACAATCGTTTCGGAAATTAATCGAATCATTTCAAATTTTATGAAAATTGAATCAAAAAATAAAAAGGTACTAATAAAAGTTTTCTTCATCCCATTAACTTCTATCATACGAAATGAATTCAATGATATTCCATGATGGGTCATGATATTCTATGTTGCTATGGTGATAAAACCAGTTTCAAGATGGGGTCCTATTACTTCTGTATCACTGAATTTATATAGCATCCTAATCTATAGTATCTATATCCTGGGCCTGATTACTAACGGAGCACTCTTTCACCAGGGAAATTTTATAGAAAATTTTGCCTTGTTTAAATTTTCTTTTCATTCAAAATTAGTGTCGTGAATAGGTATTTATTTATTTTTTTTTTCCTGGTGGGAACATGCCCCGTTGATAAGCACACTGTAAAAAAAATCTGTAACCTTAGTAATCTAAATTAACCGAAATCTCTTATGCTTACTAAAATTTTATGTGTACACTGTACAAGAAAATGATGTCAATCTACAAAACTTGTAAGCAAAACTAAAACCATCTGTAACTTTACAAAAGAATTTACTAAAATTTTGGTAACTTTACTAAAATTTTATCTATAATGCTCGTTATCGTCACTTAAAAAGTTCTTGGAATACGATTTCCCAAAAAAATTCTTAGTAACCTTAAAATTTGTTTGATTCAAAGTGCAAATCTGTATCTGTTTTTAAAATCGCTTTTATTTTTTTTAAACTTTATTATTTATTTATTTATTTATTTTATTTTATTTTTTTTTTTTTTTTAAGAATAGTATATTTAAATGCTAAAAAATTTAAACACAATAAAACCAGAAAAAAATCCGCCTATGATGGAATTCTGTCTTAAACAGAAAATCTGTTTATCCATGCAAAATGAATACAATAATACCTGATAAAAAATAAACACCATTTAACCCTCCTAGGAATGGCATTTGTCTATTACGTATTTTTTCTTTCATATGTGATTCCATCTTAAAAGGTTTCACTGTATAACATTTTTCAAAGTCTCCAACGCACAGGATATGGATTAGCGATTTTAAAATATAAGTGAAACATTTAGATATAAACAGAGATTCATTGATAAAATAAATATATCACAGCCTTTCACACTTCTTTAATAATAAAAAGTATAAATATAAAAAAACGAAAAGCTATAATAAGTATATTTGGTCAGAACTCCTCCCCGCAAAACAATTTTTAAGGTATCCGAACACGTTCGGAGCACTTTTTTAGAAAAACATGATATATAAACATTGTAACTATTTTTTTTACAATCCATTTTAGTTCAAATTAATAATTGACTGTCTAAATTATATGTAAATCCTCAATATTTTTTAAAAAATGGTGAAAATGGGAAGAATTTTTTAAAAATTTTGAGGAAACTTTTTTTTTGTTTTCATCAAAAAATATTAAACTTATTCAAAAAAAATTACTCCAAAATAATCTACGCACATTTATGCAGGGAATGACCTAAAAGCTTAAAGATATATCAATAAATAAATATTTTAGAACGGATCGAGTAAATTATTAAGATCGAGTAAATTATTAAGCATGTTTTCAATATAACAATTCAGAAAAAGGACCCAAATTTCAAAAATAATTATAATATCAACATTCTTTTAGGTCATGCCCTAACAAACAGCATATAGATAAAGTTTACAAAGTTTCATAAAAATATAATTTTGCAATTTTAAGTTATCTTTAAAATGAACCAATTACACGTAAAAATCACTTTTGAGAAAAATGCATTTGAAGTTTAAAATATTACATTTTTATGAAAATCAGGAACATATATACTTAAAATTCACCACATTTGTAAGTTAAACCCTCTTTTTGTTCAGCCTTAGTTAATTTTCCTTTTTTAGCCAACCTATTTTTTTTTCTGACTACAGATTTTTTTCTGTTTGGCAAGGAATGACGCTTTGATTCCGTTACACGTTCATCATCAAGTCAAGCAAAACCTTTCAAAGCATGAACACCAGGATGTAGTCTAATACTTTTAATAATATCCAGCAATCCTTCAAATCCTTTGTTAAACTGAATAACAGTCATTAATGATCCCAACTGAAGTGTTTGCAGCTCAACAAATACATTTTTTTGTACAAATTTCCAGATGACATCATTAAAACTCTCATTCGCATTTTGTGTTTTTCCATGCAAACATTTTGTCAAGAGTTTTTGATTGCAGGGCTTCATATATATTGGTTTGATAATGTTCATCACATTTTTTGGAAGTCCTTTTGAATTATCATTATAAATTCTCCCATTCGAAGCAGCTCGTAGCTTTCTTTTCCAGCAGGACACTGTCCATGCATTGGTGCTTTTGCACTTGAGCAGCAATGGAAAACTGCAGCAATTACTGCAGTTTGCATACCCTGTAAATCATTTACATTACTGCGGATTGCAATGCCATAATAATTTTGCAATTTATCGATAAAGGCATGGGGCAATTTTCCTCGACCTCCAAGACCCTTTAAGTGTTGCCACTTAATATCCGGAAGTTTAATTATTTTAAATATTTTATTAAATGCTTACAAATAATAACAAATAATGTTTCAAACAGCACGTTGTTTATTTCGTTTTATAACAGGTGTTTGGCTCTTTAAACACCCACTCCTTGTGGTTTAAAAGCCCACTTCCGGTTTATCGACCTTCACAAAATCTTTAATAACTCCCGTTCTAATTAGCCTAGAGGCAAAAACAAACCTGTTTTGGAAAGCCAAATAAATGTTCTATGTAATAAAATAATAAAAAAGAAATTATGATTTTTGGCCCAAAATGCTGATTACAACGTGTTCGGATACCTTAACTACACTGAAATAAAAAACTATGTAGAAATTCACGGCTGAGCCGGGCTATGATTTAAACTTCTTTCCAGGCTGGTCCAGATTATGATTTGAACATTTTTCCATGCTGGGCAGAATTTTTTTTCCTATGGGTCGGTTTGGGATCGGACCTAGATATTTCGTCCCATGCAGACCTCCAGTGCTAACAATCAACATATTTTGAAAACAAGTTTTGATTCAAATCAATACGCTGCTTTATTATGTCCAAATAAGAGGCACGGTCTTAAATCGACATTTAATATGAATAATTTGTAGCCTGTCCTTCATTTGTTTTGACCCCGAGTCAAAAATTCTTCGTTTCCAATCATGGTAAAGTGGTTTAAGTCACGAATTTTGGAGAATTTTGGATTTTAATATCTCTGTCAGGTTTTCAGATACCGAGATGAAAATTTTGTTGCTCAATTTAGGAATGGATAAGGAATAATTTCCTAACTGGGAATTTTGCTCTTCGGGGGCCGTAGAAAAATTAATTTTCGTATTTTTTCAAATAGACCCCCCATAGAGTTGCAACTTATCAGAAATTTCACTCTTTTCTATGAATTTTTGCAATTGGAAGTATGGGTCTAGAGGCAATATCTAAGGCGATAGCCTATTGTTTCGATATTTATGGCTCACCCTGTATACAAATACACATTTTACAAGGAGTAACTCACTAACTGAACCACGCGGGCAGGAAAAAAAGAGGGGAAGGGGGAGTGTCCCACCGATGTGGGACAGTCGGTGGAAGTGGCCACTACTGTTATTGGTAATATATCCACCATGTTTATATATGACATGGAATATACGATATGACATATCATTTATTAATCTCTGGAAGACAGTGGCATCAATATTATCCCATGCTTCAGTAATGGCGTCTTTCAGTTCATTCACAGACTTAAACTGTCTGTCATTGGCATATACAATACAGATCTAGTGAGGATAACCAACACATTTTCTTGAGGGTTAAGATAAAAGTACAGGGCATGCCATCCAATTATCCAAAAAACATTCCTAGGAGGATTTTGCAACGGTTTTAGGGGCGTTGTTCTGCTATAAAATGCTAATGCCTTCCGAGGATTGGTAAATGGTATGCCATATTCCAAGTCATATATAAGCATAGAGGATATATTGGTCAGTAACAGTAGTGGATTCATTTTGGTGGAAAACTTTTTTCTCCCTCGTTTCTTATACATCCATTTTTTCTAACAAGTGAGCTACTGCTTGGAAATATGTAGACTTTCTTAATATATTTGTTTTGTTCTTATGTGTTTGTTTCGTGTCCAAAATCACGGTGGCTTTATTTAAATGGGACACACTGTATCCGGGCGTAAAGGAGGAGTAGAAGCAAGCAGTTTCGCGTTCTGTCCAATAGATGCAGCAGTCCGTCTAAGGACATCATGGCAAAAAGTAGGTGATTGAGGAGCAGCGAGGTGTCTCTTTAAAGCATGGTGCAGCGTGACATCTGATAACACCCACGCGTTCGCACAATTACAATGGATATTCCAATCACGTCCCTCGAAGTCTGACTACGTAATCCCAAAGCGGCATATTTAAATTTCAACCGGTTTCGTTTTTACGACGTTTCGTGTCTTTTCATTTGAACACCCCTAATTCAATAAAAAAATTACTTGGCGCAGTATAAAAAAACTAATAAAAAATAACGCTTAAAGCACCGAAACACTTTATTTTTTATTTTATTTTATTTTTTTTTATTTTTTTTTTTTTTTTTGCAAATTAGTTTCGGTAGCCATTGCGTATCGTCATCAGTGCAAAATATAAATATCATATTTTGCACGGATAACGGTACGCTTTGGCTACCGAAACCAGTTTGCAGCAAGAAAGAAAGTGTTTATGGTGCCTTAGGCGTTGTTATTTATTTATTTCTGATGTACTTATATAGTCATCTTACATATTAAGGCATAGAACATACCTAATTTTTTGACAGTATAGAAAAGGGCCCTCAAAAATATTAGGTCGTGTGCCTCTATTTGGCTTCATTCCTCCCTGCATTAAAATAATCATTTGAAGATATGCAGAGGAATATTATGGCTATGTAGTACATACGAAATATAATATTTAACTTTTTGGGGATGAGCGACGTGTATACATTCCACTTAAGGCAGTCTTATTATTTTCACCCGTCACTTTTAATTAATAAGTTTATAGGAATAAGTTGAAAACTGGTGTTATACAATTGAAGATAAAAAAAAAACTTCTTTAAACGCCATAAATAAATTAAATTGCGCAAGGCCTTTCGAAAGAACTTAGTCTTTCTTCATCAGGTGCAAAAAGACGAGCGTCTACTATGAAGGTAGCGGTCCTACTACCTTCATAGTAGAAGGTAGTCGGGCCGCTACCTTCATAGTAGACGCTCCTCTTTTTATAGTAGTAGTATGACGTCCTTCATAGTAGAAGGTAGTCGTGCGTCTACCTTTATAGTAGACGTTCGTCTTTTTGCGCCTGATCAAGAAAGAGTAAGTTCTTTCGAAAGGCCTTGCGCAATTTAATTTATTTATGGTGTTTAAAGGAGTTTTTTTTATCTTTAATATTAAGTCTGCCTTATTAGAATCAGAGATATTTCGCGTTTTAATTACAGAAAAATTTCTCTTTTGAAAAACTGGTGATAATATATTAAGCATAAAGCAAAGGCACTTGTCGCAAAGGGTTAAATAGTAGCAGCGAAACATTCAATAGTCAATTATTTATTCTTGACTTTCCATTAAAAAAACCCCACAAATTACAGAAATTATCAGAAAAAAATTAAAAACATTTTAGAGGTTATTTTAAAATTTTTAAGTGATACAATGAATGGTCATTGTAAAGTTCTCTTTAATGATGAGTTTGGTCATTTTTATTTAATAGGAATTGTTTCTTTAATTTCTCCAAATTTTCCTTAAAGAGCTATATATAATTAACTGGAAATAAAAATTCAGATATCCAAATCCATTACAATTTTAATTTCTTCCCAAATACAGTTTTCACATTATAATTTTCATTTTCACTTAAACTTTATGCTTAGAATTAATAAATAAATTAGTTTCACAAATAAAATTAATCTCCGATACAAAACTTTTCATTAAGATTTCGACTCATCAAAGAAATCAAAAATGATGTTGTTTAATTTACAAAATATTATTTGAACTTTAAACAAAGTTATAAAATTTTGTAGTATTAAATTCAAGCTTTTCCTACGGTAATTTTATTTAGTTCAAGATATTTTACCCTATGCGCGGTACCTATAGAAACAAATCCAATTTCGCGTCGGATAAACAATAAACTAAATCGTATTTTGAAGCAATTCTATATAAGCTGCATTTGTTATTTATGTAAAATAGCTTAATTCTTAAACACGCACTCTTTCACCCGGATTCACGCTTTCATTCTGCTAGAGCTAACGAAATTCTTATAATCCATGGAAAAAGGAAAAAGCAATTTAAAAACATGCTTTTTTTTGTTGTTTCTTTAAAAAAATGAATTTTTACACTTTTCAGAGAGTAAATTATTTCTGCAAAGTGCATGTAAACTTTACATAGTCATTTACAGTTTTTATTGTAAATGAATTTAAAGAAAAAAAATTACCCCAAAATATTATAGTTAAAATTTAACAATCAAAAAATATCTGTCACTGGTTAACCATAGATATGCTTTCAATATGGATTTTATGGCAAGTTTTATTGAAATGACTCCTAATACGTTCAACAATTTCAAATATCCACTTCTTATTTAAAAACTTTTATGCCATTTTTTCAAAAAAAATTAACCCCAAATGAAATGACAAATTTAGTCATCATTTTTTAATTAAACATATGAAAATGCATCGTTTAGGTGAAACTATCATTAATCTTTCAATTCCATTTGAACTATCTTATATCAAATATTTGGAACACTGCTCGTTAGACTAGTAATGACATAATCATATCCCAGTTCTAAGTTATTTGTTTATTTATTTATCATTGTCTAAAATGTACTGTTCAGACTAGGCAACCAAGTCTATAGAGCATAGATGTTCCTTCCGGTAACCTTTATTAAAGTGTAATTTTTTTTTTTAAATAGCCAAAATTGAGCCTGTTAGTTAATTCGTAGTTAAATTTGCATTTAGCTGTAAACTGTAGTTTGCGTAAAACTTCACCCCCCCCCCCACAAACACACACACTCCTATTAAGGCCCCACACTAGGCACAGAAAAGACCCGGATGATAATGTAAAGTCTATGGGGGCGTTCTTTTCAAATATGTCGCTCAAATTTTAACATTTTTACATGTTTTTTTTTTTTTTTTTTTTTACAAAGGATAGCTGAGGACGATCTACAACCGGCCCAGTTTTTACTTTTTCTTTTTTGCTTATATATTTTTTATATTATGATAGTTTCAATTTCAGAACCGGTTTAAACCGGTTTTGAAATTTAAAGTAATTTTTTTTTAAATCTGAAACCAAAATTGAAAAAGTAAAAATTAGGCCGGTTGTAGATTGTCCGCAGCAATCCTATGCAAAAAAAATCATGTAAATATGTTAAAATTTGATCGACATATTTGAAAAAAAAACGCCCCATAGACTTTACATTATCATCCAGGTCTTTTTCTGTGCCTAGTGTTGCGCCTTAACCCATTAGTACCTAGCCTTCCATTTTTGGGACAGTTTTGAAAAATTCAAGTAAACGCATTCCACACCAGTAAAAAAGGAGTATAAATAAATACTTTCTTTCTCGAGACAAAGTCTTCGATAAATTAAGATAAAAGTTATTCTTGCTTTAAAAGTGGTGGGAAAATGCAAAAGTTGAATTTTAACCAAGAAAATAATTCAGACAGTAATGGGTTAAAGTTAATCGGGATCGCCAGCATGAGTCCGGATCCTTCATAGTTGGAATAAGGTTTTCACAGGGGCGATATTTGGGAGAACTAGGGGGAGTTGCTCTATATAAAAATGAGATATTTCGGAGTGTATCAGTCATCACGGGTTATATTCATTTTTTTAGAAGTTACACAAAAGTTTAAGATATCTGCTTACATTTAAATATCCGTTTTGCTGAAATTTTCGTGGCCCCACCAGTGGCCGAGAGGTTCTGACCTCAAACTGGTAGACGGTAGGTGCTGGGTTCGAACCCAATCGCGACCGTCGGCCTAACCGTTCGGAGTTTTCCGTGGTTTTCTTCGAATCTTGCGTAAATACGGGTTAGGTTCCCTTAGAAAGACCCCCACGGAGGGCATCCCACCCCTTAGGGCCTATATCCCGTAGTGTAGATAATTGGCCGACATACATACAACAACAACAACTGAAATTTTCGAATTCTTTTCCATTTGCTTTTATTCAATAAAACAATCTGTTAAAACTCCAATTCTGTTTTAATTTTATTCCTACGATTAGAAGAAAACAATTTATATCCAATTTAATAAAGAGGAAGTAATGAGTCGAGTCGTTGTAGAAAGACCAAGAGATACGTAAACAATGTTTTTATGCATGATTTTCTTTTTCTTTCTTTTTTTTTAAGCATACTAACCTTAGTTGACACTTCTATAGATTAATTTTGAAAACTTAAAATTAACTAAAAGGAAATCTTTAAATATAATTTCTCGAAAATCAACTTTTTCGCTATTTTCCTATTCGATAAAGTTCAATACATAAAATGTTTTAAACATATTTAAGTGAATTTCTGTCAGAGTGATATCCATACTACTCACTTTCTTAAAAATAGAATCTAAGTTTTGTGATAATGTAATTACTTTATATGCAATCTAATATAAATAAAACGGTAATTTTTAATGACGAATATATATTTTTAAATATTTCAGTTAATTTTGAAGATATTATAAAACTCATAGTGCATAGTGAACAAGCAAGTGTAATAGTAATATGTAGTAGAAAGGAAATCGAAATATGTTTATTTGAATGGAGTGTTACGTTGTCTGACGTAAGCATAAAATTTTGCTAAAGAAATCGAAAAAAATAAAATTAATTTCGAATGCTATGAAAATATTGCTAGGTTTTTATGATTTCCATCTTTTTGTATTACAATGGAACTAAAAACATAAGCCTGTAATCAATATTATCCTTAAAAAACGACTACTTTAAAATAACTTGTCAGATTTAATTGAAATTGAAACTTTATGATTAAATAAACACTTATAAGCACAGATATTTATAATAATGAATAAATATTTAGTATATTCGTGATTCTTAGACGTTCTCAAATTGAGAAATAGTTACCATTAATAAGTACTATGCGATTCCACCCGAGTCTTCTGGGTTACAGAATAAAGGTGAAAACCATTTTTTAGGTGCGTTCGTAATTATATAAATACGTAGCACCTATAGTCATCTTTCAACACGTCTGTCTGTCCGCCTGTCCATCCATCCGTCTCTCCGCCCATTTGTCCGTCCGCATATAACAGAGCAAAAATTATCCAAATGAATCGTTTGAAATTCAAAATATATAATTATTGTATAATTTTGTAGTCACTTCAAATTTTTATTAAAATCGGATACATAGTTTAATTACAGGGACAATCTAAAGCATGCCGTTACATTACCGTCAGTGGGAAAAATAATTTCAAGTTAATTTTAATAATGGAATATAACTAACTCTTTGGAACATAATAAAATTGATATGCATCTATGTAGTACATAATAAAAAATACATTCTGCACAATTTGGGGTGCAAGGAATTTTTGTTATTAATTTACAGGGCCACACAAAAGTATTCCATGACATAATGATAGGGGAGAGGGGGGCACTTTTGAACACTCTAAATATTTTCTTTCAAATAAATTATTTAAAAAAAAATGTATATGGCAATGCATTACTACTGCTTCAAGGGAATAATTATACAAAGCTGTACCATTTTGTATGAACAGTACTGTCTAAACAAGATATGTCTTTTTTTCCTTCTTGAATTTAAACTTAAGAAAATTAAGATGTAAGATTTTTGTTTACAAACTTCTGTCCCTAAAATTTAAATTTATTATTCAAAGCTTAAACAAAGATGCTAGCTTTAGTTTATAAGCTTTGTTTTATTCAGATTCTTCAGCCGAATTGTGTAAACCGTTGTAATGTTGAAATCCATGTAATGGGGCACCATTGAACAAAAAAGTTGGGGCACAATTGAACAGCGAAAAAACACTGAATAAACTCGATATAAAAATTAATTGAAATAATTTAAAGAGAACACTTAAAACTATGAAGTAAAGAGTTGTTAATGTATCTAAATATTATTATTTCTGAATTTTTTTAATGAGAAAAGAGGTTAATGAAGAATGTCAAAAAACATGGACTTATACTGCTAGCAATTCCTCTTGCTGCACACATAGGTTCCATCCTCTGTAGGTATAAGTGATGGGAAGTTTCAAATCTAAATTGAATCAAATTTAAATTCATTTATTGGATAATTGCAAATAATGGATACAAAATAATAATTCATGATTTAACAGGTTTCCAAACATTATTTCTGGTTTCGGATAAAGCGGAATTTTATATCAGGTCTCTTAAAAAAAAAAAAATAGCGAATGAAAAATTTTAATTTTCCAGAAGCATCAGATATCACATTGGTGTATTTCAAGGAAATTGTAAAAAAGTTTTCACAACCAAACACAACTGGAGGGACACTTGACATCAACTTTGATGGATTAAAGTTTAGTTAAATAAAAAAATTAGTAATTTCAACAAAATGTAGTTATTTAATTTTATTCATATTACTTTATATTTCTGTAACATATGCAACTTTTTATAAAAACTCTCAATAGTTTCATATTTTATTCATTTGTTCAAAGGTATCCCTACATGGGGCACGTTTGAACAAAAATCTTTCAACTTTTTAAATCCTCGCAACTTATTTAATTTCTTTGGAAAATGTTTAATTTATGGTTCATATGATGAAGAAATGCGTCATTTTTATTATGTAATATTTAAAACTCAGTAAATAAAATTCAAATAAGAAATATATTGATTTTCAGAAAATTTTTTCAAAGGTGCCCCCTTCTCCTTCACATTATTTGGAGCGCGTTTTAATACTTTTAAACTATTATATACGTTGATATTGAAAATGATATATGTTGAGAGAACGAGAATGAATGAGTTAATGAGATTTACTACAAGTTACTTCCTGCATAATAGAAAGCTGATAGTATTTACAGGGACAGACAAAAGAATTCGGTACTGTATTCCGATGTACTGTATACTATTATACCAAGGTGTGAATATTTTTTAAACTCTGTCATAGTACGAACGCACCTCATTTGCTATGTTTGACGTGCAATTATCTAGTGGAATACAAAACTAGCAACGTTAAAAAGCACCAAAAATTGTGTATAAATAGCAGACCGGTTTCGGTAGCATTTCGCGTACCGTCATCAGTGCTGAATCTCTAAAGCTCGTTACAGCAAGATCAATTAGTAATCAGATAGAGCTTGGTGCAATACAATGGAATACAAAACTAGCAACGTTAAAAAGCACTAAAAATTGTATATAAATAGCAGACCGGTTTCGGTAGCATTTAGCGTACCGTCATCAGTGCTGAATCTCTAAAGCTCGTTACAGCAAGATCAATTAGTAATCAGATAGAGCTTGGTGCAATACAATGGAATACAAAACTAGCAACGTTAAAAAGCACTAAAAATTGTATATAAATAGCAGACCGGTTTCGGTAGCATTTAGCGTACCGTCATCAGTGCTGAATCTCTAAAGCTCGTTACAGCAAGATCAATTAGTAATCAGATAGAGCTTGGTGCAATACAATGGAATACAAAACTAGCAACGTTAAAAAGCACTAAAAATTGTATATATATAGCAGATCGGCTTCGGTAGCATTAGCGTACCGTCATCAGTGCTTTGCATTAGTGAGCACTGTTGACGGTACGCTAAATGCTACCGAAACCGGTCTGCTATTTATGTACAATTTTTGGTGCTTTTTAACGTCGCTAGTTTTGTATTCCATTTTATTGCATCAGGCTCTATCTAATTACTAATTGTGCAATTACCTACTTGTTTAGATTGAAATCTTATAAATTTTCTCACATTCATTTTTTGCAATTGCACTAAAAATATGAAAAACCATTTTTTATGAAAAAATCAATAATGTATTCAAATAAAATTTTGAAAACTTTCTAAATCGATACATTTGTCTTTTTGGTCGTGCCGGGAATTATTAGCCGAAGGAATTGCCAAAGTTTCCGATGCTTACAGCAGCCTTTCTTTTATTCTCATCATTTCAGTCATTTCACTCAGCGTCCAAAATTCCTTACCAAAATGTGGATGTCCTATGGATGTCCTATGGATGTTTGATGCATTTTTAGTCTTAAAATATCTCCAGGGGAAATTAATATTTTTAACTTTTTTTTTCTAAAAGACCCAGATGATAATGTTAAGTCTGTGGGGGCGTTATTTTCAAATATATTACTCAAATTTTAATATTTTTACTTTTTTTTTTTTTTTTTTTTTTTTTTGCATACGATAGCTGAGGACGATCCACAGCCGAACTAGTTTTTGCTTTTTCGATTTTGGTTGTATTATTTGTATATTAGTATAGTTTCAGTTTCAGAACCGATTCAAACCGGTTCTGAAAGTAAAAGTATTTTTTTTAAATTTGAAACGCTACGTTTAATTTTATACAAAGTGTTAAAATTTTACTCGTAGTTTGTCGGCTTTTAAAACATAAAATATTAAATTGAGCAAAGATTTTAGAAATATTTTGAGAACTCAGGAAAAAAGGTTATCTTTTAAGATTTCCTGAGGAGATATTTTGAATATAAGAATGCATCGAACGCCCATAGACTTAACATTGCGAAGGGGAATTGGGAAACTGGGTGATTTAAATTTGTATTTTATAGAAATTTATTTTTTTATTCATTTACTGATAAAATTTTGATTTCCTTACTTAACCTCTTGAGACCTGAGCATAAAATAACTCTACAAATATATATTTATTGCTTTTGCATAATCTAAATGATACCTTAGATAGTCATTTTTATGAAATCAGTACTTTAGGAGACAGGTAATTTAGGTTTACAAATATGGATAGAAAAGTACTAATCCCCTTAAATCATCAGTTTAACAATCAGTAATAGAAATTTACGCAATAACAAAATTAAGGTCTTTAAACAACGAAATGATCAGCAAGTTCTCAAAAATTTTTACTGTAAAGCATTTAAATTAAATAACCATGAATATTTCTTGCTTTCTTGGCCACAATGTATTTTCGAAACTTGGATGAAAATAATATTTATTTTATGAGGTAATATTCATGAGTGCTGACATTTGTTGGTTTTGTTTTAAAGCAAAAAACATTCAGCTGTATAGAAGTAAAGTAAAAATGCAAATAATTCGAACAGTCTAGTTTTTAAGAGGAAAAGAATGGAGTTTGTGTACATTTGTGTACTTCAGGTCTGAAGAGGTTAATATTATTCGATAAAAGATTCTGAATTATTTGTATTGTTTGAAGTGGCAAACGGTTTAAGGTTTCTTAATTGCGGTGTATGCCATAGAAATAGATATTTATTTAAATCATGCTTGAAAAAAAATTAAACCATAAAATGTAATATAATATACAGATTGAGGTAGAATTTCCAGACAAATAGCATATAAAATAGAGTTTTGTTCCTATTAGATGGTGTAAAAAGTGAAATTGTGCGATGTTTAGAAATTAATAAAATTAAAGTAAAAATGAAATTTATGAATCAGATGGCGTTTTTTGTTTAACATTTTTAATACAATAAAAACAACATCTAGCTAAGTGGTTGAGAAAATAACCCCATTAAAAACTTCGACAATATAGGATTGAGCCAATTATTTTGTATTAAAAATGCCATCTACTTTTATTAGTTGACGAATTAAATAAATTTTACGTTGAATTTTCTTTAATGATACTTAAAAGTGCCGCCAGGATAACTAATTAATTTCTTAGTATTTTTGGAATTTGTGTTTCATTTTTAGCACTTTCCAACAAAGATGAAAAGTGCTTATGCATTCGGTTTGTCTGTCCGTCTGTTCACGATCTAACTCCTGTAAATCTACTCAGATTTTCATGCAATTGATAAAGCTTATTGAGGGTCTCAAAAAATGTTTGTTATTGCATATGAAGTATGTACGATGAATGGTTCATTTACAGGGTCACTCAAAAGAATTCGATTACATTATGGTATATGGGGAAAAATCGTTTGGGGAGTATTTTAATGACATTACGCTATTTCTAATGTATTGAAACTGATATGAATAACTGAATTTCACTACGATCACGTTAAAATAGAGCATTCATAGCATTTTTTATTAATTTACTGTGACGCACAAAAGAAATCAGTTAGAATACTATCTTTGCGTAATCATTGCTGGAGAGTACGTTTTAAAATTCGGTATGCTCATCTAAATTGATCAATTTTTTTGCATGTTACTCTTTATATATATAAATTCTATACTTCATGTACATAGCTACACAAAAGTATTTGCATACCATTCTTTTTATTACAGGAAATTGCTGAAGGGGAATTTGTTGAAATATATGTATCTCTTAATTGAGCTAAATTTTGGAATGCATGTTGTTAATCGATACAAATCTCTATATCATATACAGGGCCACTAAATTTTTGAAAATTTTTCCGATTGTAGATGGGGACATCTGAAATTCGGTTTTGAAATGCGTTATACATTTCCATAGAGTTAAATGAAACGTAATATTTTAATTTATTTTAAACAGTGCAGTTTTGTTACCTTATTCTGAATGCGTTGGAAAATGCCTCATAATCAATGCTTGACGCATGATTTTTTTTCTTTCTTGTTTATATTAATTTCTCTCGAGTTACTTATTGATTTATTTATTTTTGTGATTTTTTTATTTTTCAACAATTCATCGTATCATTTGGCTATTTGCAAATACCCATATGTAACAGTACATTGGATGCAATACATACTTATAGGATTGAAAAAAAAAAATTATTGTTTAGGGCGTGTTGGTGTGCCTCAAGGGTGAGGTTAAGATGCTTACCAGTGCAAACAATATTTTATATCAAGATGGAATTTCTAGAGTGAAATACTTTTTCGTTATTGAATTTTTAATATATGGAGTAAATAAAAAAAAAGTTATCCGAGGAGGTATATAAAAAGATAAACATCTTTTTTTTTCCCATTCCAAATAAAGTAAACAGTCCTCGTTAGAAGCGACAAAAATGTATTTCATTGATTTTAATCATATTTAACTTTATTCTAGATCTGGAAAAGTACAGAATCTCCCTAAATAAAGATTAAAGTTTTCTTTTTACTTTTTTTTTTCTCCAGATTTCAAAAGCAGAATAAAATTTAAACAAAGTAAAAAGCTACGAAACAAGAGAATTTGTTTTAAGTTAGTTTTATTTCTCCTCGCTGGGTTTCGTGCGCGACGAATAAAATAAATGGCGTTTCAAACATTTTTCTTTTTTTCCACTTTTCCCATCGTACCATTCGAAAGTTTTTTTTTTTCCTTTTTTTTGTTGAGGTTTATTTTTTAGGCGTTCTTTGAATAGAAGAAGAAAAACTCGAAATAAACATCCAGAAAGAAAACATAAGGTGCACCAAGTTTTCCGTTACACTTAAAAACATTTCGAGAGAGACTTTTGCAAAATGGACAGCTCGAGCTCTCTTACGGAAGAGGGAACCACTTGAAACATAAAAACGCATCAAAATCCTAACAGGAAGTGTTTAGTTGGAACTAGAAAGAATGTTGATATCTTTTAACACAGTATCAAAAAAAAGAAAAAAAGAAAAGAAAAGAAAACTGATAGTTTTTTTTTCCTCAAGCAGACTCATTCATCCCTTGGCCCCACAGCTTTTGTTGCACTACTCAACGAATTTTAATGAACTTTGTGTTTCTCGATATACACAGCCTGTTTCCTATAGATTTGAAGGCGCTAAAAAAGAAACGGTTGTTTAATCTAACCTCCCTTTTTAAATTTATTTTTTAATTTTCAACTATATCGAAACTTTTGTAGCGATTATGATAACTGAAATTTTCATTTTAATTGCGTTTCATTTACAATGACAGTTTTGACTTATAATCAGGTCTTATAAGGTCCTATAATCCTAATAGGAAGTGTTTAGTTGGAACTAGAAAGAATGTTGATATCTTTTAACGCATTATAAAAACAAAAGTAAACTGATGAGTTTTTTTTTTTCTCATTCATCCCTTGGCCTTTGAGCTTTGTTACACGCAATTCAACGAATTTTAACGAACTTTGTGTTTCTCGATATACACAGCCTGTTTCCTATAGATTTGAAGGCGCTAAAAAAGAAACGGTTGTTTAATCTAACCTCCCTTTTTAAATTTATTTTTTAATTTTCAACTATATCGAAACTTTTGTAGCGATTATGATAACTGAAATTTTCATTTTAATTGCGTTTCATTTACAATGACAGTTTTGACTTATAATCAGGTCTTATAGGGTCCTATAATCCTAAGAGGAAGTGTTTAGTTGGAACTAGAAAGAATGTTGATATCTTTTAACGCATTATAAAAACAAAAGTAAACTGATGAGTTTTTTTTTTCTCATTCATCCCTTGGCCTTTGAGCTTTGTTACACGCAATTCAACGAATTTTAACGAACTTTGTGTTTCTCGATATACACAGCCTGTTTCCTATAGATTTGAAGGCGCTAAAAAAGAAAAGTTTGCTTATCCCAACCTCGATTTTAAAATTTATTTTTCAATTTTGTATTCGATGGAAATTCTATAACGAGTACGATAACATAACATTTTATTTTTAATTGCGTTTCTTCTACAAAGACTAGGGATTACAATCCCGAGACTAATTTCCGATCCCGGGGTTTCGGGATTGTTTAGACTCAATCCCGGGATCCCGGGATAATCCCGGGATTACAAAAATTAGAATTTTTCCATTATTATCAATTTTCACAATAGCTAAATTTCATAATTTTGTAAAAAATAATTAAAGCAAAAATACAGCCTAACTTAAAAAAATATATCAAGTTCAAAATTTATTAATTAATAATAAAATACTATAAGATAAATTACAACAAATATGCTGGTAATGTTTGACAATGTAACAATAACAACAAAATTCTATGTTTTATCTTCCATATAATTTCTTTCATTTGGTGTTGAAAAAGTCTTTGAATGGGTTAATATTTATAATATCGAAAGATAATTAATAAATTAATAGTACTAATTAAATTTTGACTTATTCTCATTACCAAATAACTAAAAAATACAAATTAGGGATATCGGAAACACGAGATTTTCCTCTACATAATGTTTTTTTTCCTTGAAATAAAACTACTTAACACGTACTTACATATAATAATAAAAATTTAAATAAATATATTATTTAAATTTCTAATTAGTGATAGTTGTTAAAATTTGAAAACATTGCATAACATAAAAAAATATTGCATACCAAGATAAAAAAAAAAAAGAACGTTAGTTTGAATAGCTCAGTGTTTCTTAACTAATTGGTTTTCCTTTGAAACTATGATCTAAGAAATATCAAAGCATCTAAAGTATCACCTCCAAGTCGACTTCTAATTTTGTTTGTAATAAATCCTCCGACCGAAACTTCTCAATCTGTTTCGACACTCGCGGGAGGAATTGTCAGCAAATATAGATAAACTAATTTTAAATGATGACCGCATACTCCTCCATTTTCAAAAAGAGACATCTCATTTCTAATTTGTATTGATAAATCCTTTTGTTTTGGTGTTTCAGGTTCAAAAGTTCGCATGTTTTTTTTATCTATTTCTTGTTGTAATTTTTCCTTAAATGTTCGATTATACTTTTGACGTTTCGCAGTGGGCTCAATATGCGTTATTTCTATATCTTCAAACTTGCTATTGTCAACACTCTTATTCACTCTTCCAATTATTTCTTTTATTTGCTTCTTAATAACAGTTTTGTTAGGAATAGAAAACATACTGCCAGTTTGCACTCAGGTCATCTCATTTAGGATTATGCAAATAATTTAAAACACACGATAATTCCATACGTCATCGTTCTCTAATGTATAGTTTTAGCACGTCTGTCATTTTATAAGCAAATTTTGATTTTTTTTTCTCCGACAATTCGTTCCGACAATTCGTTTTCGCCTTTATTCGTTAAGGTTGCGTCTGCGGCTAACAAATTAGAATTCCTGCGACAGATTGCTTCTACTATGTGATTTGCGTCGGTTTGAGGACTTCGACAATTTCGTTTATAAGTAGAAAATCAGAATCGTCAATTCAGATCCTATGCTCTAAATCGATTAAAGCTTTCTGTATGCAATTTTTCAAGAAATAAAATCGTTCGAGTATAGTTACCAGCTATTCCATCTAGTCTTGCAATCTAAAAGAAGGGTAAGTTCTTTCTTTTTTTCATATTTAACATACTTTTGAAGAACTTCATTCCTTGTTGCAGATCGCTTAAAATAAATTACTAATTTTCGAACTTTTTTGATAAGGTCATTGATATATTCATCAGAGTATGAAAAGCCGTTTTCATCTTCAAAATTTAAAACAAATCCCGATTCTAAACTTTCGGAAGATTCAATATCTTCATATTTATCATCTTTTTCTAGGGCTAAATTTTCCCTTCCGCAGCATGATTCATCTATTGTTCTACTGGAGGAAGTTTCTGGTTCTGTATTTTGTTTATTACAATATAAATCATCACAAACTGTTAAAAGAATGCCATGAGAGAAACAAAGCTGTTGATCAGCTTCAATTTCTTTTACGGCTTTCAGCATTACATTTTGTTCATCAGTTACGATAGCAACAACATATTTTTTCATTGAAATGTCATTCTGTTTTAGGCGCAGTGTTAGCATTTCAATACACTTTTTTTCAATGAAAGATCTATGTATAGGCTACTAATTAAAGAATTTGTTTAAATTTATATTTCTTGAATGGACATCATTATTCACAAATCGCTTGTTTGCAGTAGATGTCCATCCGTCAAAATCAAACTAATTTTTTCCCCCGAAGATTTAAAAGTTTGTATTTCTCTTGCAATTAACATCTTTTGTATGGAACTATAGTTCACTACACGATTTCGAGCTCATACTGCAGATTTTGGCAAATCATTATAGCCTTTAGCTATAAGTGAATTTCTTAAATCAATTGAAGCGATAAAAACATTAAATGAAAAACCATCTTTAGCAGTCATTCTCGATAGAATCAGATCCAGTGATCACTACTATAATTGTCCTCTATTTTTTTTGAAGGCAATTTATCTTCTGTGCAATCTTGACTTGTGGATGGTAGCGCCGAAACTAGCCTTTTTCGCGCCCGGGGCAAACATGGATTTTGGCGCCCCCCACCCTCCACATATATGCATTCTTTGTATCAAACACACCAAACAAAATCTTAATTTGGCGCCCCCTTCACCTTCTGTTCTGGTGGCGCTCGGGGCACGTGCCCCCTCTGCCCCCCTCTAGTTTCGGCACTGTGGAATAGAGTATGTAATAAATTCTGCAATCCCTTAGTCGATCCACCTAATGTTTTAAGCACTGCTTTTACATTTAGCGCTTTTTCCATCTTTTGGCGTTAAATAGTAGTACCAAATTGAAGATGTATCATTGTCTTTCCGATGAGCCACGGAATCCTTTTCATTCGACATCATTAAAGCAAAGTAAGTCTGAATTCACGAAAAGTAAAGAAGTTAGCCCATAATGACTATCATACACAAATGCGACGCTTATCAATAAAAGCTAATTAAAAAATGATCTACGAAGTGAAGAAAATTTCGACAAATGCAGTAAAATCGAAATAAACAAATGATTTCATTTTTCCTGTCTAAAAGCTGTATGTGTTACATCTGTTGGCAAGTCAAAAGATTTCTACTGTAAAAGATTTACTCGCTTAGAAATATATGTAAAAAATATTTGAGGCATATATTCTTTTTCAATCATGTATAAATTTCATGAAAATTGATTTTTTCCTAACGAAAAGCGAAAGTTTATAAACGTCTTTTTTAAATTCAGCTGAATATTATTCCACTAAAAAACCAGTCAATCCCGTAAATCCCGGGATTTTTTTCTAACAAATACCGGGATTTTCGGGATTAAAAATACACCGGGATCCCGGAATCCCGGGATGCGGGATCCCGGGATTGTAATCCCTAACAAAGACCTATTTTGATTTATAGACTGATAACACAACCTTTTGACACGTTAGGTGCCACGGTGATTGACACCAAACTTTCCATTTAAACCACGTCAGTAACCGGTGTAAAATATGATATAAAACTAAAAATGACCTTGTTTTAAATAATTATTAAAAATGTATAATCCTGTAATAAATGAAAGTCAAGTAAATTTTAAATAAATTTTCAGTAATTACTTGAAACAATATGGTTGTTTTAGTTGTGTATCATATTTTAGACTGTCAGTCATCGGTGACCACTAAGCTCAACAATAACATGGTGAGCTAACTCCCTATTCTGATACATTGAAGCCAGCGGACCGCCCATGAATACAATGCCAAAGATTTTCCGACAAAAATCTTTGGCAAAACGTAGATTTCCTCCCATAGGATAGTATGGGGTAGATATTTTCAAATTGAATTTTCTTTTCAAATTAAGACGAAGTTGCTAAAATTTTCACTGATATATATTCTTTTATAAAAAATCTATTGATTTTACTTAAATTCATCGCAAATTTTAAATTTGATATTAGTTAAAAGAAAATTTTATTTAAACTCATAAAAAAATAAAGAAAGATTTGTTAAATATTGCTCATAAAAAGACATAAAAATAATCCAAATTTTGCAGAAAAGCTTCAAAAATTGATTGTAATATCAAGAAAAATAGAGAACTCCTTACTTGCGCGTATTGAAAAGTGCGATGCGATCCCGGCAGAAAATGGTTTGGCGAGTAGGCTCTCCGTATAATATATGGAGCTCAGTGCGCGGCCTAAACAGAATATCCAGTGTTAGTGATCGGGAGACTAGTTTCGGTAGCATTGAACCTACCCTCATCATTGGAAAAAACAATAGACTTCGGTATACTGCCTACATTGTACTGCGTTTGTTAAGCAGTCTCATTCATCCCTTGGCCCCAGAGCTTTCGTTACACTATTCAACGAATTTTAACGAACTTTGTGTTTCTCGGTATACATTGCCTGTTTCCTATAGATTTGAAGGCGCTGAAAAAGAAAAGATTGTTTAATCCATTCTCCCTTTTTAAATTTATTTTTTGATTTTCAACTATATCGAAATTTTTATAGCGATTATGATAACGTAAAATTTTTATTTTAATTGTGTTTCATTTACTTCTTGTTTTGACTTATAAGAATCAAAACAACCTTTTAACCCATTAGTGCCTAGTGTCCCATTTTTGGGTCAGTTTTGAAAAATTCAAGTAAATGCATTCCACACCAGTAAAAAAGGAGTATAAATAAATACTTTTTTCGCGAGGCTAAAGTCTTCGATAAATTAAGGTAAAAGTTATTCTTGCTTTAAAAGTGGTGGGAAAATGCAAAATTTGAGTTTTAACCAAGAAAATAATTCAGGCAGTAATGGGTTAAGCAACGGAACTTTTAACTCATAGCTGACTAGTTTCGGTAGAATAGAGCGTGCCGACATCAGTGGAAAGAAGGAAGAACTTCGGTATACTACCTACATTGTCCAGCGTCAAGTATTGTTTTAATTTTCATTTATTTTGACTTATTACCTCAATAGTATATGTAAGGGAATATCATTGAATTTTACTTTTAAAAATGTTGTTTATGACCTTCAAAAGTTTTTATATTAAATTCCATTTTATGTTTAAAAATCTGTTCTTTGATTGTTGTCTAAGAATTGATTAACACTGTATTTTTTATACTATAACGAAATCTTATTTTCCAACAGTATGCTCGTTCAATGTTAAACGACACGGTAGCATACATAGTCTTAATGAAACAAGTAAGAAAAATCATGCGTTACAAGAAACCCTTTCCAATACTTCCTGAAATCTTTAACAAAACTTTGTTATCCAGGGAAATAAGGCGTTACTGTCCATAGCCAAATATGTATTCTAATACTTTTGAACAGTATTTGATTTGTCAGTTGATATTTGTACTATATAATGGGGAATTTAGTTTAGCAAGAAAACGCCTAACTGACTGAAATTTTTCTTTCAGCAATTTATGCTAATAGATGGAAAAATACTTGAATACTTTTGTTCAGCCCTGTAGTTTATTTAGTACCTTTATCACACGAAAGTATTTTGCTAAAATTTAATTCAAACAAAAATACGCTTTAAACTACTTAAATCACTAAATATAAAAACTTTGTTAAATCACCATAAAGAGAAAAAATAAACAGGACGCGTTTCGAGCTGCAAAATTACTGCTCGTCATCAGCTGGTCCAAACACGTGTCACTATGACACGTGTTTGGACCAGCCAAGGTGACACGTGTTTGGACCAGTCCAAACACGTGTCACCTATTGTGACACGTGTTTGGACCAGCTGATGACGAGCAGTAATTTTGCAGCTCGAAACGCGTCCTGTTTATTTTTTCTCTTTATGGTGATTTAACAAAGTTTTTATATTTATTGATTTATATTTATCGCCAGTATTTTCGGTGTTTCTCAATACTTAAATCACATTTCCAGGAATTATTATTCATAGACGACACTGTATCAAGTTCTTTGCGTGACCTTGTGTATAATTTTATCTATAATCTGCAATAATTTCTTAGTAAACTGAATGCAGTTCAACGTAAAAATGCATAACTTATTTAAAAACCACCTTTAAGTAAATTATTCTGAATTGCGGGTACTAATTGATTGTCTCGCTGACACATTGCAACAAATTATATAAATCACTAAACTAATCGTAAATCATACAAATTGGCCTAATTTTATTTTAAATAACGAAAGAAAAAATAAATTAGTAAAAGATTCATAAAAATACAAATAAAACGTCTAGTTGAAAATCGTACTTGATGACATAACAAACACATATAATGTGTTTAATGTCAAGTGGATGTGACATTGACGATAAGCCATTTACTGGCAATCTTATAGTTTGGCGATAGCTTTTTGGTCGATGGTTTAATCAAACAGTGAAAAAAACATCCTTATAACTCTAAAAATAATAAACCTATTAACTAACAGTTTACTCAGTCGAATGAAGTACATCATTTTAAAAATATATTTGAATGAAATACAGGGTCATGAAAAATCGAGGAGTGTGGAAAATAGGATTACAAATATCTCGGCAACTAATATTCAGTTTAACTTTATTCGTTACGCAAAATTTGTGTTTTTTTTTTAATTGTCTTTTATATTCATGTCTTAAAATAAAAAGAAATCAAAATTTTTTTTATACTTTTCATCAGAACGAACATTTCGAAAGTCCGAAAAAATAGTTCCGGATAATTAAGGTTACTGATATTAAATAGGCTTCTTTCCATTATTACATACTAAGTACATACGAATTTTCAAGTCTCGATCTCAATTTGTTCGGGAGATAGGGTGTTTACAGTCAGACAGACGCCATTTTTTTTTTTCCCCTAATAATATGTTTTTTCGAATCTCCAATATCTGAAACGTGTAAGTCCGTGAAATTTTTTCTCCGATTTTCAAAACGATTGCAAGACTTACCCTATACTATGTATGATTGGTAAGAATAGTTTAGCTGTTTCACTGTGCTTTTTAAATAGGATTCAACCAATTATTTTGTAGGAAAATTGCCATCGACTTTTATTTATAGACGAATTAAAATTATTTTACATGGAATTTTCTTTTAAAAGTACCGTCAGATTATAAAGGGCTAGACAAGAATGTAATTAAAAGATGTTTAGGCTCTACGAGCCTGTGGCGGGTACAATGCACCGCCCGTGTACTTCTTTATTAGCACAAATCGTCAGCGTATTTACAGTTTAATCACTTATAAACTAAATATCAAAAATGAAATACTACTGTTGCCAAGATGACAAAAAAGTAATAAAAACTTTAAAAAATAATATTAATTTGAAAATAAATTGTGATAAAGATTTCAAACAAATTTCATTTAAAAGTGAATATTTTTCTCTACGCTACGGTGTACAAATTTTAAACGTGCGATGTTTAGAAGTTTAAAAATTTGCAGTTCTGAAATTTGTAACGCTGAAATTTCATTTGAAATTTGTTTATGATGGTTCCAGGAATATCAATGTTTAATCCATATCGTACGTTATATGAGGCATTCAGAAGTCAGTCTGATTAACTCCATCTAATAAAATGCACATTTTAAACAGTTAAAGTTATATATCTATTAACTACTGTTTTTTTTTAATCATTGGTCTAGGAGTATTAATGTTTAATGCATGGCGTACGTAATATTTGACTCGTTATGATCATCCTAAAAAGAATGTTTATTATTCTCATTAATTTAAATATACAATTTGTTTATAAATCTTTAAAATTTTAGTTTTTGACATTATCATTTTCCAAATAGTCGTTGTAGTTTGTTAAATTACAATTTTGTTATTTCTTTTAATTACTAAATCCATTTGAAAAAAATCCCATTTTACATTATCCAATTCAAAAAGATAGTAAAATTAACAATATCTTATTTATTTTTTCAAAATCTCCAGCGAAGAAAACTTTTCAATGCCGCTCAAATCTAAAAACTCCGCTTCCATCCTGATAAACAGTTACTTTGTTGAACAGTGTTATTTGTCAACCTATAACACAAGCGTTAGATTAAATAAACAAAACGTCAGTGCAAATGCAAATATGAATCTGTTTCAATATCTTGAAATTTGAAGAGAGAGAAAATAATCCTAGCGATCGGAATTTTTACCCTTTCTCGTGGGAAGTGATTTGTTCGGGAACTATGATTTTGTTTAGTGAATATTCTTTACATATTTCAAGTGACTAGAATCTTTTATGTCTCACGGAACATTTTATCTTAACCCAAGAAAGGTATATTCATTTAATCATTCAAACGGAATGATTTGCAATTGAAAGAAAAGGCAGATCGGAGTTATTTATTTTTTGTTTGTCTCTTTATTATTATTATTTTCATTCAAATTGTCTGCTATTTCTTACTTCTGTTAATTTTTTTCTCATTTGTAATACGCATATATATTTACTGTCACGCATACACGCATACACTGTAAAAAATATCCGTTAAATTTACGGCCGTAAAAATTGCAGTAAAATTAGATCTAATTTTTTTTTTATTGCTTTAATTTTATTGCAGATTTTGACGTAAATTTAACGGTTTTTTTTTTTTTTTTTTACAATGTACTATGCATTGTGCAAAAAATACATTTCTCATCTAATCCAGACAAACTGAATTAAGTACTTTTGTGGTGATGTTATTTTTTTTTTTTTTTTTTTTTTGTTATTGTTGATGAAGTTTTTTAGTAAGATTTTTATTTCCTTTACGATTTACCCACTGAAAATGTTCGCGGCCCACCGCTTGAGAACCGTTTACTTAGAAGAATGAAATTTAAACACATATACAATTAATAAAATTTAGATCTAGTACATAAAGAATTTAAAAAAATTCTCATGATAAATAAAATGTGTGGCATTACATAAGGTTACATCGCATAGATCATATACAGGGTTGCACAAAATAAGCCGAATTATTTTCCATTACCATCTCTAGACGGAATTTCCTGATACGGTAGATTTTCAATTGTGATTACATTTTAAAGTAAATTTTATTTTACTATTTGCAGCTTATACAGTATAAAATTTATTTACAGGGCTGGGAACAAACGTATGTAGATGCATTGGTGTCTGTGGGTGGTAGTTTCCGTTTTCAGTATTCGAATATTTTCAGGTCTATGAATAGAAATAGATTGAAAATAGATTGAAAATAGATTTTCAATCGTGTAATGTGTTTTATAAATAGTTTATTTAGATATTTCTTTATAAACAATTTATATATTTTTATTTTTCATAACAAACTGATAAAGTTTCCTAGGAACTTTCTGAACAACGTTGGAAAGCATTTTATAAATAATGCGTGGTTCATGACTTTTGTTTTTTGTGAAATGTAAGAAAGTAATACATTATGCCATTTTAGGAAGATACTGACAGCGTCTTGGGACTGTTTAATTACAATCGGTATTTTGTAGTTTAGAATCTATGCTAATAACGCAAAGACACTCATAATTTAATGTTAAACCATATTAGCATTCTTTTCAAAATCCTTGTTTTCATTTTGCTATTTTTAAATGATTTTGTTTGCTTAGAATATCTGAGGTCATTTTCATTTTCGTAACTGGTTTTGTACGTGAAAGGGTCCCCAGAAATAAACAACAGCAACCAAAGTCTAAAGCTACAAGATAAGTTAAAAAAAAAATATCAACCGACTTCAAAAAAGAAAAAAAAAACGCTAAAAAGAATTAAATAATATTATATTTACATTCTTTAAAATTCTCTAATGACAAAACGTTAGCCAAAAATCATACATCGGATATCAGGTACTGGCATAAAAATGGTTAAATTTAATATATATAATTTAATATCCATCAAACATGGATTTCAGAGAGAATATTTGTTACAAGAGATGAATTTACATATTTATGATTTAATTTATGAATATATACATATAAAATGTAATGAATTACTTTTTGAAGGCGGTGGCAAACAAAACAATCACAATCGATAATGATCATCATTATTTTAGTTATGGTACTAGGCACAATATATTCACAATTCTTATTACATTTAAAATAGTTTGGAATCAACTTCAAAAAGTAATTCACTTTTTATATGCATATATAAAACGTATGTATATATAACCCGGACCACCCCTGAAATGAACAATAGACAAATGGCTATTTTGTTTAGGTTCCATTCACACTAATTTTATTTATATAAGTGAAAAAAATATTGTAAAGGTGTGTATCCTATAGGATCCATCAGGTCTGAAGAGATTATGGGGAAAGAAATAATTGGTTGTTAGTGATTACTAAATGATTTTTTTCGATTCAGTATTCTTCTTCTCATTAACGATTTTCTGATTATCCCGAGGTGTCCCATGTTTGTACAGGGTGATTGTAAAAAAAACTATCCCGACATTTGGGCTCCTAACTATCATACCATTCACAGAAATTGAATGAAATTTTGGCAAAAGGTATTTTAAGTTATGCGCTCAAGAATAATATGGAAAACAACAGTTTCACTCAAACAGTCACAGTTACAGTGAGAAAATTTCGAAAAAATCAAATGGCAACACCCAGTTTTTTGTATTGGAATGTGATCTCCATTGTGAAAAACCCTAAATAGCGTTGGAATGACAACTGTAGCATGAAAATCACTAGAGATACGCAAGGTAAATGTAAAAAGGACTTTGCCGTGCACCACAGCATTAATGTTCGTTCCATTTATGTCACAAATCACACCATCTCTTCGGCTGATATCCCAGCCTGATTAGTTCTCCACAAAACGAGAAGAAGAAACCAAGAAACGCAATTTTCGGGTTCTACGTAAGACACCGTCATGACTGACGCCGTCACGCTAGATGAAAGAAAAGGCACTGCGAAATGCGAGCCACATATGTTGCTTTCTGCCATTCCAAACAAGATGCCGTTTTCAGGGAAAGAACGTGGGGAAATCGTAAATATTTATTACCTGAATGGACAAAATGCCGCAGAGACATTGAGTGTTTACCCCCGCAACCATGGATTACGACGAAGCCCGTGCACTTTCAAGACTGTACGGGCACACTTTTAATCGACTTCGGTCTGGACTACCTTCCGTTCATGTGAAAGCTGTTGCAGAAGTCCATCAAACGATAAGCACAGTTCGTCCTGAAACGGCACGCGGTGTTTCACGTGTTCTGAATATGACGAATTCTACAGTACACAAGATTCTGCGCTCTGTTCTAAACATGTTTCCTCATCGATTCCAGCGTGTCCAAATGTTGGAAGCGGGAGGCTATCAATTACGGCTGGATTTCGCAAATCAATTCCTTATCCGGTACGATGAAGGTAGCAAGCTGGCCTTTACGCATTCTGTGAACAGATGAAGAGCATTTCTGGTTAACTGTTGATGTGAATTCGAAAAATTGTATGCACTGGGCAGAGAATAATCCACATGATGTGCTTGCACGTCCATTACACGAGGAAAAGTGACTGTGTGGTGTGGTAAAACGAGTTCGTTCATTCTCGGTCCTTACTTTTTTGAAGAGGTTACTGCCGGAGATCTGCAAATGTGTACACTAATGAGCGCTCGCTATCTGGACAGGTTAACTCGTAACGCGATTCCCGCATTGCAGAGGCAAAATGCTATATCTGAAATTATGTGGATGCAAGATGGCTATTCTCCACAATTCGGGTCTTCAGTCAAACGTGTCTTAAGTCAACAGTTCGGTGACAGAGTTGCCATTTCCGTGGTCACCAAGGTCTCCTGATATGACACCAATGGATTTCTGGCTGTGGGGATATCTGAAATTCAAAGTGTACCAGTTTCGTCTTCGAACTGCATCTGATTTGAAACATGCCATCAGAACTGCGATTCAAGAGATTGCCATGGTACATGCTGTAGTGCTATACACCATGTGCCACATGCAAAGTCTAATCGTATGTGAAGGAGGTCTTGTGGAAAATTCGTGAAACACAATAAAATGCTTTATTTTATGCTGCTTCTCTCTCCTATTGGTTGGCCTCACTTTTAGCCTATCTATCGTCGGTGATTTTCATGCTACAGTTGCCGTTCCAACGTTATATAGGGTTTTTCACAATGGAGATCACATTCCAAAACAAAAAATTGGGTGTTGCCACTGGATTTTTTCAAAATTTTTCTCACTGTAACCGTAACTGTTTGAGAGACACTGTTGGTTTCCATATCATTTTTGAGCGCATGCCAAAATTTCATTCAGTTTCTGTGAATGGTATGATAGTTAGGGGCACGAATGTCGGGATAGTTTTTAGCTCACAGGCTATCATAGCCTGAGAGCTTATGTGCCCGTCCGTTCTGTATGTACGTTCGTATGTTCGTGCGTAACGCGATAACTCATGATAAAAATATCCGATCCACTTGAAATTTTGTATGTAGGTATATCCTGACAAGGCGCTTCCCTGATTAGTTTTTGGAGTTCATTCGATATGTATAAGAGGGGGAACGGGGGGCTCGTGCCCCCCGTTAGTTGATATAAATGGGATTTTCATGCAGAAATAAGTTTTCGTTCAAAATTTAGATTAGGATCATTCTAATGAGGCGATTCCGTGACTGTTATTAGGTGTTCATTGAATAAGTATAAATAGGGGGAACAGGGGCTCTAATTGCCCCCCCCCCGGTAGTTGATATAAATGGGATTTTCATGCAGAATGAAGTTTTCGTTCAAAATTTAGATTAGGATCATTCTGATGAGGCGATTCCGTGACTGTTATTAGGTGTTCATTGAATAAATATAAATAGGGGGAACAGGGGTTCTAATGCCCCCCCCCCGTTAGTAGATATAAATGGGATTTTCATGCAGAATTAAGTTTTCGTTCAAAATTTAGATTAGGATTATTCTGATGAGGCGATTCCGTGACTGTTATTAGGTGTTCATTGAATAAGTATAAATAGGGGGAACAGGGGTTCTAATGCCCCCCCCCTTAATTTATATAAATGGGTTTTTCAAGCAGAATTTTCAGATTTCGTTCAAATCTCTGAATAGTTTTGGAAGTTTAATGGTTAAGTATAAAAGAGGGAAATAACTCCTTTTAAATTATATAAATGCTAAATGGGTTTTTATTAAGAATTATCTAATTTGCTCTGAATTTTGGATATAGATTTTTTATATGATAAAGCATGTCTTTGATAGTATAGGAGGTTCAATGATTAAGTATAAAAAAAGAGGAAAGGGGAGAGCTGTTTCCCCTTCTTAATTTTTTTTCTGAACGGAATTAACCCTTGAAAATATAAGGCTTTAATGTACAATTAGTATTTGTAGCCTGTGAGCTCAATGCCATCAGTTTAACTGGGCAGTATTCTTTATTTTATTTTATAATCACCCTGTATATACTGAAATTAAGGCGCCACACTAGTCACTCAAAAGAATCGGATGATAATGTAAAGTCTATGGGAGCGTCATTTTCAAATATCTCGCTCAAATGTTAATATTTTTGCATGATTTTTTTTTTTTTTTTTTTTTTTTTTTTTTTGCATAGATTATCTGAGGACGATCTATAACCGGGCTAGTTTTTACTTTTTCGATTTTGCTTATATTATTTTTATATTAAAACAGTTTCAGAACCAGTTCAAATTGGTTCTAAAAGTTTTTTTAAAAGAAATTTCAAACCAAAATCGAAAAAGTAAAAACTCTCGCCCGGTTGTAAATCATCCTCAGCTATCCTATGCAAAAAAGAATCATGTAAAAATATTAAAATTTGAGCAAGATATTTGAGAAGAACGCCCCAATAGATTGATATTATCATCCGGGTCTTTTTCAGTGAATAGTGTGGCGCCTTAATTGTTATCCCGAGAAAACTGCGGAATTCGTCACTACAATTTCTCTTATTATATTTTTACTCGGCTGAAAGTTTGAAAAATAAGAAAATATCCTTATATTATTGTAACTAATTTTATATAAAAAATATGCGTAATATTTGATTGGTCGTTTTCCAAATATTGTGATGTGAAATGCAAATTATAAAATACAATGATCTAATTGCAAAATATGTGATGGTTTTTGCAATTTTTTTTTCAAATTTTTTTTAAGGGAAGTGGACAAGCGGGGTGTACTATGAATTAAACTGGCTTTAAAGGCACTAATTTAACCAAGTTACTATATTCGTTAAAACTGAATATAAGCATATGAAGAAACTTATACTAGTCACACAAAGATACTCACAAGCTAAAGTTTAATCAATCGTTCTTTTAAAATTTCTGGTTTCGCTTAACCCTTTCGCGACGGGAATCTTTTACGAAATTTTTAATGTTTTGTCAACGGTTTTTAAAAACAGAAATTTCTGCCGCATTAAATAGAGAAAATAATTCGATTAAATAAGACAAATTTTTCAGTAAAATTTTACTGGCAGGGATAAACACAGATTCTTAAGCCTTTTTACGACACGTATACGTGTCGCAAGAGGTTAAAAGAATTTAAATGACTATTTCTGGTACAATATTTGAGAAGTCGACTTCTAACACCAAAGTCGAAGACACTTTTACTTTTCCGATTTTAGTTGTTTTTCTTATCTTTATTTTTAATTATTATTATTATATTATCGTTTTGAATTCCAATATAACAGCTAAATAGATATTGACTTCATAAAAAATTTTACAACTGAAATAAAAAAAAAAGTTTAAAAAAGATTCTATAAGCATCTAACCTCAATGAAAAAAAAGAGAAAAGAATTAAAATATTGAAATGCAAATGAGAAATTTGAAAAAAAACAGGCATTCGTTTAGCGTTAGTGCAACTATTGTAGGCTTTTACGTATAAAAAATGACGCAATTTGCTTGTATTCACCACCCCTTCTAAGGCATCGCTATCATCGGGTCACAAAGGATCACGGTTTAGCAAGATTTCATTGTGCAAAATATATTTGTACGCAAAAGGATTTAATTTCCCCTCAGACTTTAAAAGTTTCGCAACACATTTCTTAGACAAGTATCCCAAGCCTCGGTATACAGGGTGATTCAAAATAACGTGGACAAATTGATATGACAAATCAAGCATACAACAAGGATAAAAAATCACATAGGAACATAGGGTCGCAAACCACTGGTTGAGTCACAAATACAGGGTGTTCCATTCTAGCTACACCCGGTTTGAAAGTAATAATTTCGAGGAAAATAAAGATATTGTTATGAAAATGCAACGATATGTACCTTATTTTGTGGTAAATGTGATAAAGTCATGAAAAGATCTGGAAAAACATATTGCTCAAGTAATCGACGATATCGTATAAACTGATTACCACAGTCCAAAATGTGTGGTGCCAAGTGCATATTGCTGGTGCGCATAATGCAAAATTCTACTACTTTTGTTTGGTGTTATCACATTTAAAACAAAGGTGAGAATGTCTGTTAACTGCTTTATTATAATATACTTCAGATTTTTGAAATTTATTACCGTCAACCTAAATTAAGTTACGATGAAACACCCTGTATTTGTGATTCAGTAAGTGGTTTGCGGCTCTATGTTCCTATGTGATTTTTTATCCTTGTCGCATGCCTGATTTGTCATATCAATCTGTCCACGTTTTTTTGAATCACCCTGTATTTATTAAACAATCCCTTTTTATATTGGTCTCCTTCGGAGCGGAATAGATCGAGTTTATCTGAATAATAAGATTTTATTTAGCAGTTAAAAAATTTTTTAACCCTTTCAGATCCGATCTTTTTTTCAGTTTTTAGAAACAATTACTTCTACGATAATGGCATCAACATTAGCTATCGAAATAGATTAATGAGTGTTCAACGAATATTTCATTGTTTGAATCATAACAAATGCTGTTCTTTTGCGTACTGTTCAATTCATATTTATGTTGCAGCCAATACCCGAAATTGGCCAATTCTAGAACTGGCCGGCCAATTCCCGAATTGGCCAACAACGTTAAAAAATGACTGGCCAATTCTAGAATTGGCCAGCCAATTCGCGAACTGGCCAGATGCGATTGGCCAATTCGCGAAATAGATATAAGCACTCGGCTTAATCCTTTCTAACATACCTGAAAGTGTCTATGAATTCAAATAGTCTAGACGTCAGCCTGTCCTTGATGTAACTCGAATAAAGTTTCCGGTTAACTTGTAATTGTCATCGTATTTGGTTTATCAATAAATTTCGATATTGAAAGGGAATTGTGTACTATTTTTGGTTAATTTAGTTGGGTACACAAAAATATTTCGTTTCAATATAATCAATGGGAATCTTTTTACTGTACATTTTAATGTTACATTATCTTAATTACAGAAAAATTGGTACCTATGCATCATAGTTCGGATATTGGCCAAGGCTTCCTGGTCAGTTCGCGTATTGGCCGGCCAAAACCCGAAATACGCTATTCATTTCATGTATTTCGGGTTTTGGCCAGGAATCTTGGCCTGTTCGGGTATTGGCCGGCCAGTTCTAAAATTGACCAGGCTCCGGGTATTGGCTGCAACATTTATATGACAACAAGCTAAGGAAGAATATTTGGAAATTTTTAATAATATTGTATTACAACAAGATTTAACTTATTTTACAACTTTCTAATGCTTTTTCGGCTTTATTACACAGGATTCTTTCAGGATAGTAACTTTTATTTAAAATTCAAAGGGTGAAACATATGTTTAAAATAAAGGAATCACAAAAAGCGCAAAGAGATAATAATAATAATTCTTATTACTAAATTCCTAAACATGAAGTGATATATTAAATGCATAGGCATATAGTAACATTACTACATTTAAATAGTAGCAAAAAGTATTTCTTTAAACAAAATAATATCTCCATTAAGGATGTATTCGAAAATAAGCTTTTTCACCTTTAACAGCTCGAAATTTTCCGATACAATTTCAGACATATTTTTAAAAGTAGAAACATGAAACTTGTTAAGGGGATTTTTGAAGAGACGTATAAGGTGCCATGTGATGTCATTTTACGCTCGATTAATTAGAATTTGATTTATAAACAATTATCTTCTCAGTATGACCCTTTTTTTGTTTACAGATCTCCCACTTCGGAAAAATTGGTTCAAAATGCCGTTTTTAATTGATCTTTTTTGCAATATTTTCTTTATTTATCAAAGAATCGACAATCACGGCACCTTGTGTACTTTCTAAATTAGACAATTTGCCAGTTTGATGCATATGAGAGCCAAAATGAATTTAAAAATAAATCGGAAAATAAGCAGTTTAAATCGAAATACATCCTGAAAAGACGCGTACAATTAACAGTATACCAGACCCGAAAGGGTTAAAGAACTATTAGAAATCGCATGATATTCCAGGCATATTTCACATTCCCATTTTAATACGAACACGACACTCAAGAAAAACCGCAATTTTACTTTTAAACAGTACAAAAACAACATCACCTTTCATTGCGACAACGTTACTTGGCAACGCAATAAATCTGAAAGAAAAAAGTTTCGACGCTTCCGTTATTTCGGAAGCGTTTTAGAGACGGGATTACAAGTCCATAAAAACCATTGCTTTGAGAAAAGGGAGAAACGAGTTTATGATAGTTTTAAAACGAACGACTTTCATGAAATGGTTGCAGAAATAATAGGAGTGACAAGACTCGTTTCAAATTTACTGCTTCATTTTATAACAAAGCTTTCGCAACGAAATATTTTCGCAACAGTTAAAAATGATTGTGTCATGTTATTAAATAACAATGATACCTTTTTTTTAACTTTCCGAACATGATATCGTGCAAGGAAATATTGTAGTCAGAATCACGTGTGTGTGTATGTGCGTCTGTCATCAGGATTTATGTATGGTTGTCAGTGAACACGATAAGTCTTAAAAGGCACTTCTGATAGGGAATAGGTTATATGCACCATCCCAAGAACCATACTTTTCCGTACAAATTCGTCTTATATTAAGGAGTCTTGCAACATTTGAAGTTGTCGAAAATCAACAAAAACCTTTCAAATTTAAATTAGCGTATTTTCATTGATTTTTTTTTTTTTTTTTTTATGTAAAAACATGAAATTTGGACTATTCATTAAATAGATGGTGCTGACTTAACTTTTACTGAATTTGTATGTCGGTGAAATTAAAATTGTACTTAATCATTGCGCGCATAATATCTTGAGAACGTATGAATGAATTGCTACGATATTTGGTGAAGAAAATGAGACAATATGTGTGCTTAAAATAATCTACTTTTAAGTATTTACAGTTATAATATTTTTAGTTATGACAGTTTTTATTCGTTAAAAATGCAAAATTTTTTTTTTTTTTTTTTTTTTTTTTTTTTTACAAAAATAATTTTTGTTATAGTTAATAAAATAATTTTTACCTAATAATTTTTACCTGAAAATGCATCTATGCTTATTATATATATCAAATTTCATAACAATCCATACATACGTTCTCAACATATCATGTGCGCAATGACTTACAGAGTAAAAAGAAAGACATTTTTTAATTTCAACAATACACAAATTCTATAATAGGCTAATCCACTTTTAATTATAGCATGAAGTGTGCTATGTCTGTTTAATAAATATTCAAAATTTTACGTTTTTACATAAAAATTTTTTTGAAGATAACTAATCTAAACTTTGAATTTTTCCGATAAATTTCATCTCGTCTAAAAGGTACAACACCCCTTAACATCTTGCATTCTATGACGTACGCAGCGTACGTCATGCTATTTTGGTCATTTCAGACACTGACATACGCAATGCACGTACGTACATTTAACATATAAAATAATTATTATAGCATTAAACAATTAATATTAGCCATTAATTACATATTACATCACTACATGATAGAATTAGATTGCAACTCATAATGGGAATTTCCTGTGAAGAGGAATAAGAAAACTGCAAAATAGAAATCTGAATGACAATACACTAAGGTGATGCGCAATGCAGTATATATATCTGCCAGATGCAGCAGCACTGGTAGCGAGATATACATCCGCTGACAACGCCAGATCTCAAGGAGTTAATACATTTTTAAACCATTTTACAGAGAAAATCACTGAAGAAATGGGAGTGTAAATTGATAAATACTGAGCCGGTGTATTTCTTTCTTGTAGTCCCTGTTTGATTGAACATGTCTGGAATAGTTGTTGTTGACGCAAGAGGGGTACTGGATCTTCCATTGGACTGCACCCAGGGGGTTTTAAGTCAAACTTCTGCAGCGGAAGATGTTTGGCAAGACCCCATTAGATGGCGGTACCAAACATCGCCACCTCTTCAATTTCGACATGTATCTGAAGGGGAGAGAAGAAATCAATACACATGGTAACTGCTACGACCGACCACAGGACTTTCAGAACTTCAGACTTTCAGACTTTTCAGACTTTTTATTTAAAGAGCGCGTACACTGCATGCACTCGGTGGGTCGATCGAAACCGTCACCTTTCAGTCTGGAGTTTGGTGCTATGACCATTAGCTACCATATATCTAAAATTAATGCATGTATATATAGTGAAATTACTCTAGATGTTGTAACCGAATTATAAATCAGAAATTTGCTCCTCTTCAATAATTATCTTCGTCAATGCTGAAGATATAGTGCAGTTCATATAATAACAATTTGAGTCTGAGATAGATTTTTAAATAATACTGATTTAATAAATCAGTAATTTCAGATTTTTTTAAACTAAATTAATTCACAAATAATACTGTTATGGAAATCTCAAGATTCTTACAAGAAAAATGTAAATCAATGTATTGTGATCCTATCTGTAACAGAAAAGAGTTTTGTAGTTGCAAATTTTTCGCAAAACATTTTTGAATAACATATGTACAGGGGGTCCAACACACAAGACCCTGATTTCAAAATTAAATATCTCAAAAACAAAGATCGATAGAATTATGTGGTAAATGGTTTGTTTGTTACATAAGCTGTAAAAATCTTATACAGAAGTTTCAAACGGTGAATATTTTGAAAAGATTGTGTTCTGATTGCAAAGAATGCTTGATTTGATATTTTTCTTGTTTTAGATTGTTTGCAGAGACCAAGGTTTTCGGCGTACAGTGCCATATTTTAACGATTTTTGAAATTTCCATATCTGAAATTTCGAAATTCCAAAAATTTAGTTCGAAAAATCGTTTAAATATGGCACTGTAAGCCGAAAAAGTCGTTCTCTACAAGCAATATTAAACAAGAAAAATGTCAAATCAAGCATTCTTTGTAAACAGAACATAATCTTTTCAAAATATTCACCGTTCGAAACTTCTGTATAAGATTGTTTCAGCTTACCTCATAAACAAACTGTTTTTCGCATTGTACTATCGATCTTTGTTTTTGAGAAACTTAATTATGAAATCGGGATATTATTTCCTGGACACCCTGTAGTAAGCTATGCGTGTAAATCCATGTATAGCTAAATCCAGGTAAATGACTGAGAAAATAACCACATTGAAAAATATTGAGCTTCTACTGTTTCGCTGTGCTTATTGAATGGGATCCAACAAAGTATTTTGTATAAAAAGCGCCATATACTTTTATTAGTAGATGAATTAAATAAATTTTATGTTGCATTTTATTTAATTAATCACAGAATTTATCCGCCTCAGTCCTGAGACAAATATTACAAAGGAGCACAAAAAACACTTTAACCCTTTCGGGTCTGGTGTACTATAAAAAGTAGGGGGAAGTGGAGTACATTGATACATGAGGCACATTGATACACCCCCTCTACCGCTCACAGGGTCATTACAGGAAGTTTCACAACGGCTCCAAAAGGTGATGCTAGTGCACTCAACTACATACAGAAAGTCTTGGAATGATTCAGTAGTTTGGTGAAATGGGACGGGTGATTTATTGTTTTCGTAGGTCAAATTAAATTTGAGATGTATAATTGAAAAGGTATTATACAATTGTTCCAGCATTTTCAACCGAAAAGAATACTCTCCCTGGCAAGTGAAACTACTCTTTATCAGTTCCTCATTTTTTATTGTTAGATAAATTATGAAGTGTTGGATTTGAGACTCATTTTATTCAAAATGGCTGTATGGGGCACATTGATACACTCTATATCGGGGCACATTGATACAACCTAAATCCTTTTTTAGCTCATTTTTTGATTACTTTTTTTTTTTTTTTTTTTTTTTTTTTTTTTACCCTACACTCCTTAATCCAACCATTTTTCACCAAAACTTTCTAATATTAATTTCCATTGAAGTGAAATAGCTCTAATTTTTTATATTAGAACATTTTATAGTATTTTCGCTAACAGAAAAAGTACGAACTTACCCAAAAGCTAGTACTAGTAGAACTAATAAAAGTCCTTCCGGCAATGCCGGGAGGAAGAGGTAGCTTTCATATACTTATTTATTTATTTTAAATTAGGTTAAATTATTCAAACACACGAAGCTCAAATTAGTGGAACCCGATTTTATAAGATTGAATACTAGTTTTTATCAATACTAAATATTAATAGGATAATTATCATATTTTATTCAACCTGGTTTTATTTTAAGCGATTTATAGGGTCGCCAAATTCCACGATATCCATTTTAAAGCAGCATGATGGATAAAAAAACCCAATGAGATTGATCGAAATCTTAATTCATGTGAACATGCACACTCACATAGAAATTGATTAATATATACGAGTACTGTCAAATTGACTTTTAAAAAAAATGTCACCCACATTAGAAATTCAAACTGCTATATCCCCGGCGTTTTTCAAGGTAAAGACAAAGCAAAAAATATTCCGGAATTCATTATTAAGATAAATAGTTTAGAAAGAACCTTTTTTCAATTTCTAATTTTTTTGTTTATACATCATTATACATTTAAAAGATTTTTGACAAATTTCAATGGCCGCCATTTTGAAACAAGATGGCGGATAAAGTTGGCCAGTGAATTCGGTCAAGCCATTGGTATGTACCATGAACACACTGAGTTATATCGAAATCAGTTTATAAGTATGCGTATTAACGCGTGACAAATTTCAGACCGTTTCAAAATATCAATCACACTGGAAAAAGAAAGTGCTAAAACTAAAAAATGCTCTGGAATCTTTGTATCAAAGTCAAAACACAAAAGAAAAATCTTTTTTAATTTCTTACATTTTGCACCTAATTTTAAAATTTAAATTAAAAAAATTAATATTCCGCCATGAAGGCGGCGGTTGGTACTGGCCAACGAACTCGGTCCAGGCATCAGTATGTTCTATCTACGCACCAAATTTCATTCAAATCGGTGTATAAATACGTGTGTTATCAAGTGACGAAAACCAGATCATTTCAAAATGTGAGCAACACTAGAAATTAAAAGTACTATAACTCAGACATTTTTTAAGATACAGACGAAACAAAAAATGCTTTGGAATCTTTGTATCAAGGTCAAACGGATAAAAGAAAAATCTTTTTCAATTTCTCAATTTTTTGTACCTAATTTAAATTTTAAATTTAAAAAAAGTTTAAATGGCTGCCATTTGAAACAAGATGGCGAATGGAACTGGTTAACGAACTCGGTCCAGGCTTTATTATGTACTATGTACACACCAAGTTACATCCATATCGATTTATAAACACGAGTGTTTTCACGTGACAAAAATAAGATCGTTTCAAAATGTCAGCCATAAGAAAAATTCAAAGTGCTATAACTCAATCCATTTTTAAGATATAGACAAAATAAAAAGTGTTCTAGAATCGGTGTTTTAGGATGTAACACATACAATAAAAATGTTTTTAAATTTTAATTTTTTCGCATTTAATTTAAAATTTAAATTTTTTTATTTTTTTTTATTGCCGCCACTTTTAAACAAGATGGCGGATGATGCTGGCCAACGAACTCGGTCGATATATTTGTATGTGCTATGTACATACCAAGTTTCATTCAAATCGGTTCATAAATACGTTAGTTATAGCATGACAAAAATCAGATCGTTTCAAAATGTCAGCCATGAGAAAAATTCAAAGTGCTATAACTTAATCATTATTTAAGATATATACAAAGTAATTAGTGTTATGGATATGGTGTTTTAAGATCTAACACATAAAATAAAAGTATTTTTCAACTTTTAATTTTTTCGCATTTAATTTTAAATTTAAAATTTTTTTAAAAATTTTAAATGGCCGCCATTTTTAAACAAGACGGCGGATGATACTGGCCAACGAACTCGGTCGAGATATTTGTATGTAATATGTACATACCAAGTTTCATTCAAATCGGTTCATAAATACGTTAGATCAGATCGTTTCAAAATGTCAAGTGCTATAACTCAATCATTTTTTAAGATATAGACAAAATAAAAGGTGTTCTAGAATTGGTGTTTTAAGATCTACACATGAAATAAAAATATTTTTCGACCTTTAATTTTTTCGCATTTAATTAAATTTTTTTTTTTAATTTTAAAATGGCCGCCATTTTGGAATATGATGACGGATGGTGCTGGCCAACGAACTCGGTCGAGATATTTGCATGTACTATGTACATACCAAGTTTCATTCAAATCGGTTCATAAATACGTTAGTTATCGCATGACAAAAATCAGATATATATATATATATATATATATATATATATATGAACATTTGAACGGAGGGTGGTTTTTGGGTCTGGGGGTCATGATCGGTGAAAATATACCAAAATTTTCTGAAAGTGCTTTCCTCCGGACGGCTGCAATATGTAGCTTTTTACTTTTTGTAATGAAAGCTCCCTAAAAGAAAAGGACGGAATTCTGGCAAATCTCGAATTTATATCGATTCTCCAGAGAAAAAAGCATTTTCGACATAAGAAATGTTAAGTAAGAGAAACAAACTGCAGAACAGAAAAAGATAATTATATTATAAACAGAAATTTTAATATAATTATCCTTTACTTTCTGTTTATAAATCTGTTTATAAAAAGAAAACCTGGTAATTTTTTCATCTTTCCCAAGAAAGATGATAATGCTGGGATTGAAGTGCTAGATATGACAAAGTTACCACAGCCAACAATCAGACAAGGAACAGCCAGAACATCAGGTCATAATATATTTAATTTTGATTGCTTTAATATTGCTTAAAAATAAATTGTGGGTGATTTGAATTTCTATAAATAAATATAAAATGGTTTTCTAACACATTTTCTATGAAAAATATGCATTGGCATTATTTTGTCGTCATTTTTCTCAAACGTATCAATCTGCCCCGCGTATGGGGCACATTGATACAAATGACTTTTTTTGATTTTTTTTTTAAATTACATGCAAAAATACTATATAAAAAAATGATTGTACATTTTTATAACATGCTACACAAGTTTTGCTGTCATCTCATGGAAAAAAAAAAAAGTTGAATTTTCTACTTTTTTCACACCAAAAATAATCAAAACTGTATCAATGTACCCCACTTCCCCCATGTCTTTTAATGGAGTAATATTTTGTTTTAAGAAATACTTTTGCTACTATTTCCATGTAGAAATGTTAATATATGGCTATGCATTTACTATATGGCTTCATTTATATTTAGCCATTTAGTAATAATAAAAATTATTATTTTTTGCTTAATTCTCTTTGCAATTCTTTTATTTTAAACATACATTTCACTCTTTAAATTTAGAATAAAAGTTACTTTTCTGAAAGAATCATATGTAATAAAGCGCAAAAAGTATTAGAAAGTTGTAATATAAGTAAAATCTTATTGTAATACAATATTTTCCAAACATCACGAAAAATTCTTCCTTAGCCTATTGTCATATGAATATTAAATGAATAGTACGTGAAACAGTAACATTCGTTATGTTTCAGAAAATAAAATATTCGTTAAATAACCAAATAATTTATTTGGATAGCTAGTGTTAATGTTATTAAAGTGAAGTTATTTTTTCTAAAAATTTTAAAAAAATCAGACCCGAAAGGGTTAAAACTAATTGTTGGGAGCCACATTAATACTTACTCATCATGGATATGCATAATATAAAATGTGAAAATAAAACATGTGTAAAGTATTTATAAATGCATTGCAATTCCAAAACAAAATTTAAACGCATATTTTAAATATTTTTACTATACATAGAACTGCTCTATTAATGAATTGCTGATGAACAACCAATTTGACAAATTATATAAAACGCCAAACTACTCAAGTAGTACCGAATTGTGTAAAAGAAAATTTATTATAACTCCAAAAATAATAATTATTTTAACTAACAGTTTACTGAGTTAGATTAAGCGTGTAATTTCCAATTAAAATATATCTTTGAATTGAAATTTGAATGAAAAGCAGTGTCATGAAAAATCGGAGAATGTGGAAAACAGAATCACAAATATCTCGGCAACTAATAATCCGATCTACTTTGTTCTTTATGCAAAATTTGTGTTTTTTTTTTTTCTTTTACGTCCATTTCTTAAAGTAAAAAATTTCGAAAATTTTTATGTACCTTTCAACAGAACGAATTTTTCGAGAGTCCGAAAAAAATAGTTCCGGATGATCGAGGTTACTGATTTTAAAAAGGCTTCGTCCCATTTTTACATATTAAATACATACAAAATTTCTAGTCTGTATCTCAATTTGTCTGTATCTCAGCGTTTACAGGTACACAGACAGAGACAGACATACAGACGGCAATTTTTTTTTCTTTTTTCTGTCAAAATATGTTTTTCGGAATCTCCAGAATCTGAAACGTGTAAATCCGTCATTTTTTTCGATTTTCAAAGCGATTGCAATTCTTACCGTATACTACGTATGATTGGTAATAATAACTATAGAACAAATTTTTAAAAATTCAGTATATATATCGATGTGTATGATATACACACCTTCATTAGAAAGATCTAAACATAATTTTAATGATTCTAGAAGCTTTTGAATTACAGTAGAACCTCGATTATCCGAAATAATTGGGACCCATCCTACTTCGGATAATCGAGAATTCATAAATAATCATCTAGTTTAATACGTAGTATCATCATTGAACTGTTATTATGACTTATTTTAACATTTCTGAAACAATAACTTATAATGGTTTACATTTTTTCCGGGTTCCATGTGAGAAGGAATTCTAAAAAAGGAAATTCTAAAATATTTATCTGCGCTCATAGCTTGGAAATGAATACAAAAATGAATACAAATACTTGCATACAAAAGGAATGTAGGGGGGGGGGGACCCTTAAACAGAGATGGGCAGTATCGAAAATACATGTATTTGAAATACATTTTCAAAATACATTTGTATTTTGTATTTTGTATTTTATCCCAAAGAAACAAAAGTATTTTAGTAATGTATTTTGAAACACTTTTTCCAAGTATTTTGTATTTTGAAAATACATTTCATATTCAAAATACATTTCTGTAGATTTCAAGTTGCTTCGTTTAAACCACCGCAGATGTAAGATTCACAAAAGCAAAACAGATGCCTCTCTCTTTTGTTTTGTCTGATAGGATTCGTTTCTAGAAGTTAATGTAAACATACTTTTTCAACTATTGCTATGATAAGGATTAGAATGAATGCTTCTGTTTTACTTAAGCATTTTTGCTGAACTGTACATTTACAATTCTAACGTTCTAGTTTTTATAATTATAACGTTGCTGTGGGAACGACAAAAACTATTGCGTGATAAACAGGAAGAATCATCCAGAGTTTTGCTGTGTATAGTACTTTTTAAAAACCATAGAAAGAAAGCTAATGTGGTAGCAGAAAAAAATGTAATGTATGTTTAAATCTCGTGAAAGAATGGTTGATATTGCCCCAGCTCCGGATAACAATATATCAATGAATTGCGATAGTGCACGTTGCGCTATATTAGATGGGAAATTTTTAAAAATAATTTCCGTTGATAGTAACGGAAAATTAAAGCAGCATGCCAAATGTGTACTACAAAGTCTACCTTTATAAGTGGAACCTTCGACGCAACAACGCATTTTAAAACAAATTTAAAGGTAACATTTTTAGTTTTATACCGTTATACCTTGATTTCAATATTTTATCTAGTTTCTTTGTATCCTTTTTATCAAAGTTCGGGCATATTTTAACCCACCCCTGATATTCATTTAATTGGGAGATAATTTTATTATATAAATAGTTCAATTTATTGATATACAGATCCGATTTTTAATAATTGTATTTACAATTGAGTATGTCAAATACCGGAGTTTTGGCTATAGACTTAATAATGGAGATACATGTTTATACAACGTAATTTCGCTTATTATTATTATTATTATTATTATTATTATTATTATTATTATTATTTTATGTTTTATTTTATAGTGCTTTTTTAGTAAAGATATAAAATATAAAATGGTGTCCGACCGAAACGAAAGTTGCTGTCCGAAACCAAAGTTTTATTCCTTTTTTAATTTATAAGTAATAAAACTTCGAAACGAAATTTTCAAACGAAAATTTCTCAGATGAAAATTTTATTATTGATAAAAACATTAATCAATTTAATTACAAAATTACTCCCCTACAGCAGATTTATTATATATTTATGATTTTGATATTTATTTTGATATATATTTATGATTTGAAATGTGTGGATATGTGTAAGGGCATGTGAAGAGAAAACCGCGCCTGGGGCAAAGACCCAGTTTCGCACAACCCCGCGCCAATTTTTTCTTTTGACAAGCTAAAAATGACATTGGTAGTATAAATCTGCCGCCCCCTAAATTTCCGCGCCCAGGGCGACCACCCCCTTCGCTCCCCCCCCCCTTTCGCACGGCTCTGGGTATGTGCATTATTTTTTTAGAATAAAATTCAAAAAATAATAATAGTTAAACATTATTTTGTACCGATTTATAAGCACAGAAAAGTATACATTATTAATTGTGCAATTATTTATGTATCCCGTGTATTCTTAGATTATTTATGTATCAAGCAATATTGATGTTCATTGTACAGAATTCCAAAATTTTTAACATTTGGTTTGCAAATTAATCAAAAAGGATTATAAATAAAACATTCTTTAAGAGAATAGTAGTGTATTCATGCCTAAAGAAAATAAATAGCAATTTTTAATTTGCAATCATTATAACAAATATAGTATGCATGAGTTTTAAATGCAGTTTTACAATATGCATGATGGAAAAAACGTTATGAGTATTTAAAGTAATTTTAATGCTATGACCAGTTCAAGATTGTAGGGTCTTTAACTTCTTGAGGGGCAGTGAAATATATTATATCCAGCGTTTAATTCAGGGGGTGGCAAGGGGGGACATTCCCCCCAGAGCAATAAAATGCCCCCCCCCCGTAAAAATTGAAATTTTGCCTTTTCAATAGTCAAAAAGTACAATCCCCCCGGAACTTTATATTGTCCTCCTCCGGAGCCACGGAATTCCCTCCCAGAGATAAGTGTCTGAATTCAACACTGATTATATCCCACTTAATTTTAATCAAGATTCGCACTATAAACTTTTAACTAAATTTTATATACTTAACATTGGTTCAAAAATGTTTCAAAATTGTTTTTTTTTTAATTTTTAGACTAAAATTTTTCGATTATTCCGGTGTGAATTTAACATTACAGAGACACAATTACTTGTCCCGGAAATTGTTGAAACAGACCATGAAGAAGAGCGATGCACAAATGGAATACACTAATTATCTATTAAACACTAAACACCATCACTTAAAAAGCAACAAAAAATTATTTGGTGTCATGATATTCCGTCGTATTGTTATATATGTTACGATATTTCCAGGATTTAAATGAAAATGTTTAACATGTTGTTTATTTAATATTTCTTATAAAATTTTATCGTATTTATTATTCATGGGAAATATATCTGCGTTGTAGTGATCAAAGCTCTATCGAATTATATATACTTTTTAAAAAACTTCCAACGAAAGAGATTATACAATTCTTTTATATATGTGTGTTTATGTATGCGTGTAAGAATAACTACTGAACTGACACTTTGATTTTCAATCTCTCGCTCCTTTTACTTTCCTCTATCTTTACAATAAGAAAGTATTGGATTCGCGAAAAAATTTACCTCAGGTTTTTCATGGATTTATATGTTTTAGAAGGTTCTGAATATCATTTGATTGATTTTAGAAAGTGTCCATTTTGTGAGTTTGTTTGTAAGTGACAAACATTTTGTGGGTGCTCTATCCAGCGCCGTGAGAAAAAAAAAAAAAAAAAAAAAAAAAAAAAAAAGGGGGGGGGGGGGTGAAGGAGGCGGTCGCCCCGGGAGCGGAAATTTAAGGGGCGCTAAATTTATATTACCAAAGTCATTTTTAGCCTGTCACAAGTAAAAGTTGGGGGGGGGGGGTGCCAAATTGACACGTAGCCCCAGGCGCAGTTTTTTTCGCACGCCCCTGGCTCTAAAAATCTAAAAAGAAAAAAATCCTTTAACAGATTTCCTTTCAGCTGATACACAGTTTTCTCTAAAATTATTATATTATTTTTGCTTGTTATTAAATCCATTTTGCAGGAATTAACACATTTGCCATTTAAGGCTGTTCTCATCTACTCTGCTTAACAAGCGCAAAACATTTTGACACATTTACAAACTCATTTTTTAACGAAAAGCTATAAATTGAAAGACCCGACTATGGAAGCGATTTGGAATCGAACTGTGTTTTAAATTTTTTTATCAATGAATTACTTATTGATACATAAGCGATTTTGTTCATGCGACAAACACGTTTCTTGTTTCTGTTTGAGTGGTTAATCTTCTTACGCGCACAAATGCAGTTCAAAACTCTCACTTTGACAATATTTTCTGAAACACATATTGTGTTTGTAAAAACACGGGAAAATGAGTGCGATTCCATAACTTTTGAATAACAACACTTCCTACTTTCATCCATTTCGAACAAAAAGTAAATCAAATCTTATTTCATAAAGTTAACCATTTGGATTTAAGAACAACCTTAAGACAGGATTCCTGGACAGATTCATTTTCAGAGTTCCTTTTATTGTGCTTTAATTTTATTGTCCAGAAATATATTTACCATTCTTTAAAAATGATAAAATTAAAACTTTTAACTGTAAAATTATAGCAATTTAAAAATACATACATTATTTGGAAAAAAACTGTTGGGTCGAGCCAGATTGTACTGATTTTTGGATAGTTCAGACCAGGACGGGATACCCAACTTACGGACTGGATTCGGAAAAATACCACACTTTTTGACTAATTCAGACCTCTAGGAGGGATGAAGTCAAGTCCTGGTCCGGTCTGGACAGAATAAATCAGGCCCGGCCCGAATTTGCAGAGAAAAAAGTAAAGCCCGGGACCCGAAAGAGTAATGAACAGGTCTATTTGAGACTATTCTTCAGGAAAATATAAACCGGATATCTGGCCCGGACCAGCCCGGAAAGCCTGAAGAGGAAGTCCGGCTTGGCCCGGCCAGAGTTTTGTGGATGAAAAAAATGTCCGAAACCGAACTGCTGACCGTGCCGGACACGGTCTGTGAAAACCCCAAGTGTTATGCATAAACTTTTAAAAATTTCAAATGTATTTTGTATTTTAAATGTATTTTCAAAATACATGTATTTTGTATTTTGAATTTTTTTTAATAGGAAAGTATTTTGTATTTTGTATTTTAGGTTCTAAAACTAATGTATTTTGTATTTTGTATCGAAAATGATTTTTTGATGTATTTTGCCCAACTCTGCCCTTAAAAATGCATGTTTAAGAGGACATTTTGGATGATAGTAGGGTAACATCCCTAGTAATTGGCAGGCATCAGTGACTGGCACATCCTACAAAAATGTCCTAAAATAAGATTTATATCCAGTCTTTTAAAAATGCAAGACCATATATTAGTTAAATACTTATTTACTTTACAGGTTATAACTTTGATTTATGCTACTACATGACAATAGTGCCTAGGAAAGACAAACAATTATGGTTTGTATCAAATTAGCCATTTTTTTTGCAAATGCTTCTTTTCTGGCTTAAGAAAGGCTTGCTTTTCAATTCATTATCATCCGATTTATAATATATTTCAAATTTTAATTGACAACAGTCTTGTTTAGTTGAAAAGGGTTACTTTAATTGTGTAAAATTCTAAGTGCCAATTACTGGTGATTACAGCAACTTTTTATAAATATATTTTTATAAAAATACTTTTTCAAATATTTTTGCTTTTAGTAGGCAAAATAGATGCACAGATATGCACTGTTTGATTTAAAAATATTTGCAAGTAAATATTTTATTTTTTGGTAATGAAAATAGAAGTAAATACAAAGACAAATCCTTAATGTGCCAATTACTGGGGGTGTTATATCGAGATTCGGATAATCGAGGTTCTACTGTAATTTAAAGGACTTTATTTAGTGTCTCCTACATGTTACATCAGGAGAATAAAGGGTTAAGAATAGTCAAAACACAATTTTTAAATTAAAAATAAAAAAATAAAATAAAAACTGAATCACAGGTCTCCATTAAAAAAAATTACCTCACCATAATTTCTTTAAAAAAAATTATATTCTTTTAAAAGAATTTCAATTTTTAATTAATCATATTTTTACAGAAGATTAATTTAAAATATTATCTCATATATTTTAGGAAGTATTCGGTCTTTTAAATTTGTCATGGTTTTGCAGAAAAGTTGATTTTAAGTAAAATTTTAATTAAAGTTAAACAATATTTTTCTTTGACACAGAGTTTATTTATTTCATTTCAGATCTGACTTGGAATCTAAGGCTTTTTTTTTTTCTTTTTAAAGATTTAAAGATTATTTTAGAAAATTTCATTGGGTCGTCAAATAATGATGAATCGGCAAATACTCTAGTTTTCTTTATGTTTTTGGATGAATTATAGCGATTCTTCAACTTTTTTCCTTTCAATTATACGTATCCACATGATTATAATCTTCTTTGTTTCTTAAGTTATTTTTAGTATGTGCTTTTGTAAAACAGTGAATCGGCGCCTTTTTAATTTCCAGGCATATATAGCGCAATTAAAAAGTTGTAATCACAATAAAAGTCGATAATGAAAACTGTGTTACAGTCGGCTCTCGTTAATTCGAACTCGTCGGGACCACAAGAAATCCGAAGTTCGAATTATGGAAAATATGAAATTAAAACATGCTGAATATAATAGTATTACAGAGGAATTAATGTTATAGTGTTTTTTAAATTTATTTCGTCTGTTATCATTAGAATATGACTTAATATTAAATTATAATGGATAAATACATAAACTAAATTAAAAGATTAGAAAAAAGCACGATGAAAGAAAAATTTAAACGTCACTGGTGGACAAACGGGACTCTAAGAAAGTGGATATCAATTGCATTGCATTGTATGTATTCTCGTTCGGAACAATTTTCGCAAAAATTAAAGAAAGAAAGTTATTCAAATGATCTGAAATCCGTGAGAAAGAAAAGAAAAATGAAAAATCAGAATTCTTGTTAGTTCGAATTAAACGAAGTCAAGAGAAAATGAGTTTGAATTAATGAAAATTTTTAACGTTATTCCGCCATTGAAAATTTCGAGACTTAGTGTTTTGTTCGAATTAAGCGAAGATTCGAATTATCCGATTTCGAATTAACGAGAGTCGATTGTATATCTTTACATTTAGATCTTGAATCCTGAGTTTTACCCCGAATCTGTTTTTGTTATTTTTAAAACGATTTTGTGTGTATGTATGTATGGGAGAATATCACAAAATACGAAAATAGCAATTCGCACAATAAAATTCCTTTTAAATGTTATACAGGATGTCCACTCTCAACGGTGGCCAATGGCTAATTCCTAAACCGTTAGTCATAGACAGCTGTTTATTGTAAGAATCTTAGTATAATCCAAAAAAATTTATAAATTATTGAATTAAATAAAATTTAATTTAATAAAAAAATAATTTGTCTTCCAGTATTCGCCCGGTATGGCTCAGTTGGAAGAGCATTGGCGGCTTCAGCTAATACATCTCGAATCCTGGCACAAACTTTATTAACCCACTTGGAAAATGTACAAATAATTCATTTGTAAATTTGCTGATTAAATAATCGTGTTATAAATTAATCTAATATAGTAAGTGATTGTTAATAGAAATCACTGCTAACTCCAGAGAGACGGATTTCCCCGTTCTAAAATATTCTAATTTTTAATAAAACAATTTTGAAACCAAATTTTCTTCTTAAATATTTATAATAAAATTTTAAAAGAATTTCAAAAGCGTGCACACTGTAAAAAATGTCAGATGTTTCTGAATATATAAAAATGCACTGTAATCAAAAACGAAAATATGCAGTAACCTCTTCTAACTCCCGCAAGGTTTCGAAAACCATTCCTTTACCTTTAAAAATTCCAGAAAACTATTTGATTTCGAAATTTAAAGAAGAATTTATAAAAATTAATTTTTATTAGCTGCCCGTCGTTTTCGGAAACGTTTCTAAGTAGTTTTTACAGTAACAATCACTTTTCTCAAATCAAAATATAACTTTTCCGGATGCTTCCAATTCTCAAGTAAACATTTTCAACTGCATAACTGATTTTGTGCATGCAATTGTAGCAAAATAATGTTAATTTTCATATTAATGTTCATACTGTTAATATTGTATGTTTGTCTATTAAACATGCTCTCTGAATATCAAAATATTTTCGTATGAATTGGTAGCATCCGAAAAGTGATATTTTAATTTGAGAAAAGTGATTATTGTACTGTATAAGCTACTTAGAAACGTTTCCGAAAAGGACGGGCAGCTAATAAAAATTATTTTTTATAAATTATTCTTTAAATTTTGAAAGCAAAAAGTTTTCTGGGATTTTTAAAGGTAAAGGAACGGTTTTCAAAACCTTAGGTGAGTTAGAAGAGGTTACTGTATATTTTCATTTTTGATTACAGTACATTTTTATATATTCAGAAACATCTGGCATTTTTTACAGTGCATTTTGAATTGTAGGTTATAGCATAGATAATAATAACTTTAAATAAAATTGCAATTTGATAAAAAAAAAAGGGGGGGAAATTTCAATGAAACAATGACTGAGAAACCCAACTGAATCCTTTAACCGAGAACTCGTGTGAATTTACAGAGATTCGAAGGTATTTTTCTGTGTTTTTAGAGAAATTTTATCAGTAAGACATCATTCCAAATTTTTCTTACTTTTTCAAAGTGGAAAGCGACGACAGCGACGTTTTTAAATAACCTTCCTACCAATCTCGATTTTGCTTATATGTTTTTATATTAAGATAGTTTCAATTTCAGAACCGGATTTTAAACCGGTTTTGAAAGTTAAAGTATTTTTTAAAAAAATCTGAAACCAAAACTGAAAAAATACAAACTAGGCCAGTTGTAGATCGTCCTCAGCTATCATATGCAAAAAAATCATTTAAAAATATTAAAATTTGAGCGAGATATTTGAAAAGAACGCCCCCATAGACTTTACATTATCATCCGGGTCTTTTTCTGTGCCTAGTGTTGCGCCTTAAGACATTCCTATAGTCACTAACAAATCCTAGAATGAATCTAACACGAAATTTTATGTTATAGACTTTTGAAGACAAGGGGAAATGAATTAAACGAAATAAAAAAATAAATACATGTATCATTACCATTTTGTACATAAGTTGTCGGTAGGGAAAGTTTTGACACTTTCTGAATCGAAAAAATCCCATATTTGTATTATGTTAATCGTTAATAAAATAGGCTGTGCAAACTCCTGATATGTACAGTACAGCGTATCAAGTAAATGACTGACCCATTTTGACTGTAAATAACAAAAAAAAAAAAAAAAAAAAAGGGGGGGGGGGTGAGATAAAAATTCGCGGCTTGCTGTATTACTATTAGAATATCAATAAATTTTAAAACATGCACTTTGTTAATATAATATAATAATATTTAAAATAATACACCAATCTCAGGATTGAGAAGGTTAAGTATAATACAGATTGTTCAATCATAAATATTATTTTAAAACTCTTTCCAACCAACATACACTATTTCTGAAGCTGAGTCAAGAGTCTATTCAACATATAGAGTCAGATTCGATGACATATAGATTCAGATTCAGCCAAAAAGCTCATACGTATGAAAACTAGAGTCATGTCTGTATTCAAACAGCCTGTTGCCGCCAGCGCCATATTTTGGATGAAATTGGAAGTATATTAACAAAGTGCATGTTTAAAAATTTATTGATTTTCTAATAAGAATACAGCAAACCGTGCATTTGTATCTCAAAACTTTTTTTTTTTTTTACAGTTAAAATTGGTCAGTTACTGGACACTCTGTATGTACTTGTAGAGCAGTGTTGTTCAAAATTTCCTATTACAGGCACTTTTTATTGCATAATAGTATTTCTGTGACACCTAAAAGAAATATTAGAAACATATGATAACATATGTTAATATAATAAATACCGTATTTTCGGGTGTATAGTTCGCGGCTTATACAAGAAAAAAACCTTCGAAAAAGCCGCTGCGGCTTATACACGGTGCGGGCTATACTAAGATTTTTTTAAAATTAGAAATCGTGATATTTTTTCTACAATTTTTAAACCTCCAAAAATTTGTAAAAAACATCGAAATTTGTAAATTCTTTCGCTATGCCGCAAAATATAGAGTTCTCTCATGTTTGTATAGGCTTTTTTTTTTTTTTTTTTTACTGCTTAAATACAATTATTTCTGGGTTTGGAAGAACTTTCGCAACTATCGCCAAGTATTGCACTAACCGGCAGCGAGAAATAATGACGCTCGAATGCAGTTTGCTCTTGATTTGAGAGAATAAAAACAACAGTATAACATGTTACTTATTTTAAACTTACTTTTTGCTGAATAAGTCGTTTTAACGTTAACTGTAATCAGTTTTTTAGTAGAGATGTGTCATTTGTTGAGGAACGATTCAAAAGGAGCGATTCTGGCAGTGGAACTAGACGAACGATTCCAGTCTGTAAAAAGAATCCGTCCTTTTCGGAACGATTCCGAAATCACGGAATCGTTCCTTTTTTAGAAAGGTTCCCTAAAGGTTCGAATCCTCGGAATCGATCCGAAACTCCAAAAAGCTTCGATTCCTTGGATTCGATCCGAAAAGGAGTTCCTAACTCGTTCCGTAATAACACGACTCTGAAAAGAAAGGATGTCTCGGAATCGTTCCGAAAAAGAGCGACTCCTCTGAATCGTGCCGAAATGACATAAATCAGACTTTTTTTTTGTTCTTTGCAACAGGGCAGGGTAGATTATTTTTTGAGAAAAAAAACTAAAAATGATCTTAAACTCAGAATTGTCAAGGTAAGAAAGGTTCCAGATTTTGGATTCTGTACTCTACAAACACAAAGGGGTGCTGCAGAACCGATTCGCTAGCAAACTATTTTCCGATATTTTATTCATAGATTTTTTTTAAGGTCTTGCGTATAAGTCGCCCCCCCCCCCGCCCCACTTTGAAATTCTTTTTTGTCTAAAATTTTTCGACTTATACGCGCGTATATACTTTACCGTAAAATACCGTTGATCCGCCCCCCCCCCCAAAACGTGACGAAAAATCATAAAATAATTAGAGGGGGGCGCTTACACGGGATTTTTCCTCGGTCGTTTCAGAAAATTTGCAGGGATGAATCATTATAAAATGAATGAATCGTGAAACTTTGAATGAATCATGAATTTTGATACTTGAGCAATACTTGAAAAAATTTGCGTTTTTTTAAACGTAAATTCTATTGAAAAAACGCAAAAAAGGAGAAATTTGTAAAAAAAAAAGCTTGAAATCAATTAAATCTCGAAAAAACGCACATTTCATCAAAGATTCATGATTCATTCATTTCATCATGATTCTTGCCGTTCTCAAGCGATCCGTTTTCAGCGATTTTTTTGAGAGGGAGGACACTTTCTCTGGATTTTTTGAAAATTTCAAATCTTTTATAAAGTGGGGAGGGGGCGTTTGATCGGGAAGGGCGGATTAACGGGATTTTACGGTAATGGATTTTAACTTCGAACCCTGATCGAAATATACGTTCTTAAATGGTGTATAGCCCGCGGACTATACACCGATGCATCTCCGTGGCTTATACACGAACTTTTTTTACTGCACTGCCCGATTTAGGAGTGCGGGCTATACACCCGAAAATACGGTATATGATATTAGAAAAAAAAATCTGCAAAATAAATCTATATTTTTTCAATTCATTTATAGGCGCAAAAAAAAAATATCTCATCACGGTTATTGAAAATAATATTTTAACACAAAATGTATTAAAAAACAACAACTAAATTTTTAAAAATTATTTTTTATTTTGCCCTTTAAGGCTGTCCTTAAATCAAAAAGGGCAATTTTAGAAAATTGAAGAAAGAAGAGTTGTTTAAAGTGTTTTTTTTTTAATTTTATTTTTGTTTGATTTCATAAAATTGTATAAAATCTTATATGTAAAGCGTAATATGAAAATAGAGAATTTGGAATGTTTTTAAATATTAATAATCGTATTCAAAATTAAATTATAACTCGTAGAACTAATCTGGGATTTTGCTATATGTGGTACTACCTTCGCGGACAGTGACACATGAATCTTACGACAATATAATCTAAGTTCGCTTCTATTTATTCTAATCGTCGGCTAGCTCATAGTTAATAGCTGCACAAAATTTATTCACATTTGCCAGATTTGGAGGATAGAACTAACCACGCTAGATCAAACTGCATTAGAAGACGTACTTGGGAGGTAAATATATAGCTTTGTATTTCTGGTACAGAAACGATATTCATTTATCTTTTTAACCCTTTAACGTTCATTGATTTCTCCACAAAATTTTGACACCAGAATTTTAATTTTTAAAAAGTTAATTTTATTACGTATGTGAAAAATCACCTTTTCTTAGTTACAAATACATGTAATCGCAATTACCGGCGTCATTCATTATTTCATCATCTTAGCAATAAAAATGCTATGTCCTTTAAAGGGTTAAACTTTTGTGTAGTAGGAATCATTTCAAGTTATTTTATTGCCCGAATGGTAAATAATGTTGTATTATTGTATTCATCCGCATATAAGCTATATACATTGTATATTAGATAATTTTTTAACATAATCATTCAGTTGATAAATAAAACATAACAGGAAAAAATTTCTACATAGGGGGAAAAAAAAAAGAAAACTAACCTTCGATTTATTCTGCTGAGCTAACTCAAAGATCAGACCAGATACTGCGATCGTTAAAGATTAAGAGCCCACAATAGTCACAGAAAAATTACTCAAAAAGACCCGGATGACCATGTAAAGTCTATGGGAGCGTTCTTTTCGAATATCTCGCTCCAATTTTAATATTTTTGCATGATTTTTTTTTGCCCAAGATAGCTGAGGGCGATCCACAACCGGGCTAGTTTTTACTTTTTAAATTTTTGTTTCAGATTTTCTTTAAAAAAATACTTTAAAATTCGAAACCGGTTTAAACCGGTTCTGAAACTGAAACTATCGTAATATAAAAAATATATAACCAAACTCGAAAAAGTAAAAACTAGCCCGGTTGTGGATCGCCCTCAGCTATCTTGTGCAAAACAATCATGCAAAAATATTAAAATTGGAGCGAGGTATTCGAAAAGAACGCTCCCATAGACTTTACATGGTCATCCGGGTCTTTTTGAGTAATTTTTCTGTGACTATTCTGGGCTCTTAATTGGGTGAATCAGTTCCCTAGGTTAGTCAAAAAGGTTCAGTCAGAAGAGTATTGGTGGCTTTCTCCAAAATATTCCTGGTTCGAATCTTTTTGTACTCACTTGGAAATTTACATCCATATGCGTTGATTTTATTAAAATAAACAAACAATATAAACATAGAAAACATGAAATTTAAAATATTTTAAATTTAAATTTTTACAATATAATTAAGTTCACATTAACTGGATATGCTATATGAGCAAAGATTAAAAGAATGGAACAGATTTTTCTAAATTATAGAAATAGTATAAGTTCATTCTGCCTTCTTTGTATTTAATGATTTCAATGTAGCATTGTGTCACACAATTTACAAGATTTTCAACTAGTCGAGGTGACAGAACATCTTATGTCTTATTTGAATTCTGATTTCAATTGATAATGGACCAATTGATCTTTCATTTTACACATTTCGCACAATATTACACAAGATATTCTCCACAAGATTTTTAAATTCAGACCGTTCTAATGGAGTTTGGATTTAATTATCTTCAAATCCCTTTTTTGTGACTTTTGCGTAGTGAATTGATACACTGTATTATTGAAATATATAGTCAAGTCCGTCAATTTTTTAATACGGTTTAACAAATGGTGGCGTTGTAACAAGACTATATATCAGTGGCTTCCGGTAATAACCAGGTAAGGCACATTTTTGAAAAAATTGAGATAATTTGGGAAAATGTAACTTTAAAAGAGTACTTTCATCTGCCATAGTACTGAAAAATGAAAATCGAATCATCATAGGGTGACTATAAATTTTCATTTAAAAATTGAAAAAAAAATTTAATTGGTTCTCAATTAATAAAAACCATTTTTATGCTATTATTTTGGCGAAAAAAGAGGTTCTTATATCCTGATTGAATGTAATGAAAATTATTAAGTTCTATTTTATAAAAGTAATGATAAAAAGACATTTGAAAACTTTAAACGATAATTACTCAAACTATTAAAAATGTGCCTTACATGGTGATTACTGGAAGCCACAGATATACATTTTTATTGTGTTATCCTTTTAGAAGAAAATTTTCAGTTAGCCGAAATCAATCAGAGAATAATCACCTTGTTGACGCGTGTAAATACGTCCTTTTCCTTTGTCAGTTGAACCCTTTATCGCTTAAGCCATAAAAATTAAACTTTTTCATAGCTGAAAATAATTTTAAATTAATTCGTTTGTTGCTTCCAAAGTTTCTTTGCAAACTGAATACGAGCTTTTTATGGGCAAATATGTGTTAAACATTACCCTAAAAGCATGCATGGTCACAGTGACGTCACTGTGAGTCACTCTGGTCACATCACATCTGTGACCAAAATGCCACCACTCAGTGACGTCACATTGTGACTCAGATGTGACTTTCTTAAAAATCTTTAGAAATTTACAAATATCCTTTAAAACATGTTATTTACTTTAAAAAACATGTTTCTGGCAATTTAAATACCGTCGCTTTTGTCACAGTTTCGTCACAATGTTAATGTCAAATTAGTCACAAATGACATATTTTTCACAAATTTGTCACATTGTGACCACTTTGTGAAACGTCACAAAAGAGCTCTAAAACGGCCATAACGACTTCACATTTTAGTCACTGTGACTTCACATCGACAATCGATGGTCACAAAGTCACAATGTGACTTCACAACGACGTTGCAGTGACGTCACCATGCTTTACGGGTAGTGTTATTACACAAATTGTTTAGAAACACCCGACTGTTTAGTTGCTCTTTTTATAACATTTACTGATGCCAAAATCATTATAAAAGCCGACAGCACTTCTTCTTTCTTCTGACAAGCCAAAAATGTTGTTGGTACTATAAATTTGGCACCCCATAAAATGGAGGGGGGGGCGCCTCCCCCCCTTTCGCACAGCGTTGATTTTCCGGCTCCCCCTATTTTTTCAAAGTTCCTACTCCACTAGCCCGAAGGGAAGTGCTACATAAGCCCAAAAAATTAATACCACTAGTTGTTTACTAAGGTTTAACATTGTGTTTGCCGTACAATGAAAGGTATGGTACCACTAGTGGTATTAATTTTTCGCTTATGAACCACAGATATGGATCATTCGATTCCCCTATTACTACTCTTCCATAAAATAAATGTTTTTTTTTTCCCTTGTTCTCGATAACATAGGTTTTTGTTCTGTCAGCTCTTGGGCTATTATCTGACAGAAGATTTCTCTTACTATCACCGTTTTACTTGAAACAGTGAAGATGATCAAACGTTCTGATTGTTTCGAAAGTTACTGTGGATTTTTCAATAACATAAGTCGACTGATTCTGTGTAAAATTTAAAATTATTGTTCTGAATATTTAATTTAATCAGAAATCGCTTAAAGAGTTATTCCGTTTTTTTATAAACTAGAATTTGGCTTCTTTCCAGGTCAGAAAGAACAAATTCTCAAACACAAAAATAAACACATTTCGGAACTTTTTTATCCCCAAATTCAGAACACATTAATGTGTTGTGAAACGTTCTTTGTGTTGGTCTTAATATATTGCAAAAGTATTACTATCTAGAAATGTGTTCTAAAAATAGTGTTGTTAATTGTGTTGAAATAGTGTTGTAAATAGTGTTGATGAAAACAGTTTCTTAAAATAGTGTTGTACTGCACTATACTTTGTCCCCAAATGAACAGCACATTGTAAACACCACGCAATTTAGAACACTATAAAACAACACATGTAAAACACTTTTAAAATATTTCCTACATGGTGCCATTAAAATGACAAAATTTTAAAAATGAATGTTTAGAAAACACATTTTCACCTCTCGTAATTTTTAACAACACTTTTTGCACAATCTTTTTATTTCGTACAACACACTCTTAACACATTCACAACACAATCAAAAAACTATTTTAGTTACAAGTGTTGATTTTTCTGTTCAATTAGTGTTGCAAAAGTGTTTCATGCATTTACAGGACACTTTTCTTTTCCCTAGCTTCAACAATTTTCGTGAACTGAATGAATTCGATCCCAATGTCTTGTAAATGCATTTCTGAATTATAAGGTGTTTATAAAGTCCCGGACCCATTTTGATGTTTAATATCTCATAAAATTATAAAGATAGATTAAAAGTAATAACATAAATGGTTAGATACACTCAAAAAGTTTCATGACCCGTGTCCATTAACTTCCACGTGTGCCCCCTTCGTCTCACGGGGAATATCAAGTCGATAGTCAATTTCCCGCCAGGTAGCGGCAAGCATGTCGGCATCCACAGACTATCGACTTGATATTCTCCGTGTGACGAAGGGGGCACACGTGGAAATTCATTGACAAGTGTCATGAAACTTTTTGAGTCTATCTAACCATTTATGTTATTACTTTTAATCTATCTTTATTATTTTATGAGTTATTAAACATCAAAATGGGTCCGGAACTTTATAAACACCCTGTATATGCAAAAGCCTATCAGGAACGTGGTTTTCAGGTGTAGACGACTTTCTCACTATTTACTTCAGCATAAATTTCACAAAACACACATTTTGAAGTAGATTTTAAAATATATACATTCAATTTTTTTATAAACTATTGATTTAACATCAATTAGAATATTACGTATTTCATTTTAACAGAAGGATTGGCGCATTTACATCGCAAACAGCAGATTATTTCAATTGCCCTTGTATCATTCCTATCATTTTGCTACCGGTTGAGGTTATGAAAAAAATTGGTGAAGTTATAGAAAATATTGCAGTGGTTTAGAATAGCTTTTAATATACGAAGGCTGTTCAATAAGTAATAAGACAAAAATTATAAAAAATATATTGAATACCTTTAATCGTCATCATTTACATGGTCTTTTTCAAAATAACTACCGCAGCATGTAATGCATTTATCCCAACGTTCTGGCCCCACCAGTGGCCGCGAGGTTCTGACCTCCAAACTGATAGACGGTAGGTGCTGGGTTCGAACCCAATCGCGACCGTCGGTCTAACCGTTCGCAGTTTTCCGTGGTTGTCTTCGAACCTTGCGTAAATACGGGTTAGGTTCCCTTAGAGAGATCCCCACGGAGGGCATCCCACCCCTTAGGGCCTATATCCCACAGTGTAGATAATTGGCCGACATAAATCCAAACAAACAAACCCAACGTTCTGTCCACTTCTTAAAAACATGTAAAAGTCCGTTTATTGGTAGCTTTTTCAAAACCGCCTCCGCAGCCTTAACGCATGCTTTGTATCTTGCAAAATGGTTGCCTCGTAGTGGTTTCTTAAGTTGAGGAAACAGCCAGAAATCGTATGGAGCGAGATCAGGACTGTATGGAGAGTGTGGTAAAATCTCTACGTGTTTCTGCAGCAAAACATGATGGTCGATGAAGGTCGTCCCTCACGGTCAAAATCTTACCCATTTTGCCTTCCTTTATGTCAGCGAAAAATGCTTGTCCTCGACATTGCTTCATCGTTGAAAGCTTCACTTATCATGTCAAACTTCTGCGATGCTAATTTTTGCAGACGAACACAAAGTTTAATCTCTTAAGGCTGCGGGTAAACAGCACTACTTTCACTTACACTAAAAGAGCAATAAATCTATTTTTGTTTCCGAACGGAACAAAAGCTTGCTAGTTTTGGAAGCTCTTTAAATGATTTTTGAGGTAGAAAGCCTATTGAATTGACAAAGGAAGGGAAAGTTTATCTCCCCCATCTTCAGTCGTAAAGCTGTCAACTGATTTCGAGTTCGATTTCTCTCTTGAAGTTCAGATTCAGAGCACTGAAAAAGCAATTTATACATCAAAGCGCGAAAGATCAAAAATAGCGACGCTTGACCAGAAGAAGTTAGTACTATGTGCCCGGTCCTTAACGTTGTTCAATCGACGCTTCCATTTCGACAACTGGTCGCTCTCATAGGCACCTGCAAACACACTTCAGTTCAACCACGTGATACTCAGGAACATGAACCTGTACACGTCATTTAACGGTAGCTTTTGTTAATACAGACAACAAACTTTTTTTTAATGCCACTGAAATTAACATTCCGATGAATGGTTTCGCGTCAATAAAATTACTTTTATTACTTATTGAACAGCCTAAGTAGATCTTTAAAATCAACAATGACTTACATTTTTTTTTTTTAAGTTTAACTCTTAAATGCATAATTCGGGAATTGCGTGATTTCTTTTGCAATTTGGCACTTACTATTTGCTTTTTGGTGAACTATTGTCTGTTACCTTACATGGGCTATCATTCATTTAAGGTCGGAGAGTCTATTTTTCTTCTGATTTGTAATCACGGGGAGATTATAACACGTTTTAAAGATATCATAGCATGTTTTAAAGACACTGCTTCCGAGGTTCTCAACTGTATCTCTGTTTTTACTCTTTCTTATTCTGTTTCTATTTTCTCTATCTTTATAAGGTAGTCATTATTGATTCTGCAAGCTATTAAAAGCATTATAAAATTTACATATCGTCGAATAGTTGTTATTGAGCAATGCAGAAAATTGTACTTGTTGTATTTTGACTGTAGGGTCATTCCATTTTAAATCAACAAATTTTCAAAAAAGTTGTTGCATCACCATTTTTAATTTTGATAAAAATTTGCATGTCCATTCCCCATGTTTCCTAGACCTAAAAAAAAATATTTTTTTTGTTTTAAAAAATTTTATTTTTGATGTATAGGCCAACTTTGTCGTTTGGCAACAGTAAAAATTTGGTATTTTAAGGCTTTGTCTAATGAGCTGCAACTTTTTTTCTAATAAAGTTTTAGAGCACAGCCATATCTCATTGCAAAGCTAAGAGAATGGTCTTTTTTCATATGGTATCAATAAATTTGAGATTTAAAAACAAGGCGTATCTTTTCAAGGTCAAAGTTAGTGATACAAATTTGATTTTTTACCATTTTTGAAAATTAAAAAAGTCATGAAGGGCTTGGAATAACAAGCCCTCTTTTTTTCTTACATTCATATGGATGGATACTTATTGTATTAAAAAAATTGTCTCGTTACTCTGCCCCCTTCACAAGATATGGCCCTCCAAAGTTGCACATTTTCTAAAAAATCCAGTTTTCAATGCTAAAAAAATTAATGTGGGGGGCGAGGTAAAATTTTTTGTACTTGCCTGATCTTAAGTACTTCATACCAGCTTTCAAACAAAAAAAAGATTGCTTTGTTATTCAAAGGCATTTGGGAGCTTTAGGGGGTCTGAATTTTCAAATAATCGCTCTGAAACGACAGTTTTTTCATGTGCTTTTTTTTTTGTAAATATGCATTTTTTTGCATATATTATGAACTTATCTTATTTAAAGGTTTTAGATTAACCTCATAAATAGTATTTTAACATATTCCAAACTCTCATCATTTGTAAGCATCCATTTGCTAACTATGACAGGAATAGCCAGGTCTCAACTTGCCCAGTTTGCTTCCCATTTGTTAACAAACATGAACAGTTCTTTGTATCTTTCCTATTAGTGGTTGGCACTGTGCCAAAGACAGAGCTGTTCACATATTATTAGATACAACTATCCAATAACATCAGAATAAGAGAGTTGCATAATGATGTCACTGCAACTGCTCAGTTGATTCTTTAACTCTGGAAAGTTGCTAAGCAAGCGTTCCTGTTGTATTCTTGATATTTCAGTGTTTAATGTATTTTTTTTTTTTCATATCAAGAACCAGTACATATTTATAGAATATTTTGGTGAAGCACTTTTCTTCATAAGTTTTTTTTTTTTTTTTAATTTGTTTTTCTACATATAAATAAAAAATGGATTCTTAACCCTTTCCGGCACGGTCAAAATCTGTACTAAAATGAGAAATTATCGACTGACACCAGAATTCACAAATGAATTTTTTAAATATTTTAAATTCCTTAATTTAAGCTTTTATTGTAAAAGCAAAATTTTACTAAAACGTTACTGGTGCCGTTTGCAAGTTTGGAATTAAAATTAGGTATCCCAGACCAGGCACAGTGTGCCAGAAAGGGTTGATGGGTCTTTTTACATATAAAGAGTAAATTGTGGATAACCCTAAATGTTCTGTAGGAATTTTTAAGAAAGATGATTGTAACATTTTAAGTTATAGTAGACAGTTAACTATAAACAGTATTTCAAAAATTAGTGATGAGGATAAAACTTTACTACATTTAAGAACTGGATGTAAAAGCATTGAAACTGTTTGTACATACCATGAAAAAAAAATTCAAGACAAATATTCCCACCAGGACCTGGAACATCTTTTAAAATATCACGTCAAGATAACCAAACTTGGGTTCGATTTCAAGACATCTTAAAAATTCTAACTCCATCAGAATTATGGTCTGCACAGGAAGATGAGTGAACATTTATCAACTCTTCTCCGAAAGAGAGCAAAACACTGAACAATATACTTTTGCATGCTTTGAGAGTTCAGTTTTATTCTATGTCTTCAGGTGTTAAATTTCTTAAATTAGCTTATTAAAGTTTAAATAAATTCTTTGATAATTCTTCTTTGCCTTTTCTAACTGTTTTCAACATATAAAATTAGCAATCTTTCACAAAAAACTAATATCAGGAAGTATGAAAAAAATTGTCGTTTCAGAGCGATTATTTGAAAATTCAGACCCCCTAAAGCTCCCAAATGCCTTTGAATAACAAAGCAATCTTTTTTTTGTTTGAAAGCTGGTATGAAGTACTTAAGATCAGGCAAGTACAAAAAAATTTACCTTGCCCCCCACATTAATTTTTTTAGCATTGAAAACTGGATTTTTTAGAAAATGTGCAACTTCGGAGGGCCATATCTTGTGAAGGGGGCAGAGTAACGAGACAATTTTTTTAATACAATAAGTATCCATCCATATGAATGTAAGAAAAAAAAGAGGGCTTGTTATTCCAAGCCCTTCATGACTTTTTTAATTTTCAAAAATGGTAAAAAATCAATTTTGTATCACTAACTTTGACCTTGAAAAGATACACTTTTTTTTAAAATCTCAAATTTATTGATACCATATGAAAAAAGACCATTCTCTTAGCTTTGCAATGAGATATGGCTGTGCTCTAAAACTTTATTAGAAAAAAAGTTGCAGCTCATTAGACAAAGCCTTAAAATACCAAATTTTTACTGTTGCCAAACGACAAAGTTGGCCTATACATCAAAAATAATTTTTTTAAAACAAAAAAAAATATTTTTTTTTAGGTCTAGGAAACATGGGGAATGGACATGCAAATTTTTATCAAAATTAAAAATGGTGATGCGCACCCCATTTGTTGATTTAAAATGGAATGACCCTGTAGTAACGATTGTTGTAATATGCACTTTAAAGTAACCATATCATTTAAAATTATCCCTTTTTAAGCAATTTTTGTCATGTAACTCATGAGTGACATTACATTATAAGTAACAAAAACATAATTTTTTTCACTATATTTCTTTTGGAACTAAAATAGACTCAAATATAGTGCTTTACGGACAAAATAAAATAAACTGCATTAAAGGGTTAAGGAATGTTTCCATAAAGCTTAATGCGTATGAAATTTTAGTATTTTAAATAAACGTCACACATCCAAAGCAATTTCTATACAAATATCATAATATTACATTTAAAACCAATCAGCGTAAAAGCATATTATATTATTATAATATCCAAGAGCCGACAGCCTATGTTATCGAGTACAAGAAAAAAACCTTTACTTTATGGAAGAGTAGTCATATAGGGAAATCGAATGATCCATGTCTGCCGGAAGTGAAGTAGTGCCTAAGCCAAAAATTAATACCACTAGTAGCTCACTCGTAGGTTTAATAATGTGTTTGTCGTACAATCAAAGGTATGAAAACATGGAAAATTGGGAGCAGGAAAACACAATGCCTACGAGTCAGCCACTTGTAGTATTAATTTTTGGCTTATGCACCACTTCACTTTCGGCAGACATGGATCATTAGATTCCCCTATTAATAATCTTCCATAAAATAAACATTTTTTTTTCTTGTGCTCGATAACATAAGTTTTTGTGCTGTTGGCTCTTGGGCTATAATGCACGGTGTCCCATCCTGCAAACGAAATTGACCAGAATCGAGTATAATCAATATCTGGCAGGGTTTATTTCTAGGACTCTGCAATTGCCTCTACATGGATGTCATAATATATGCACGTAAAATCAGTGGTTCATAGGTAGGTGGAAAAGAGATGTTGACCAGGTAGATCTTCTCATTTAAGGATAAAAAATTATGGGAGAATGTTGAAATTTCGTCAATTTCCTCTGTCTAGTACGGTACTTTACCGGATGGCGGCTGCACAGCTTTCAAAACCTAACCTAACTTTGCTGTCGAACATTGGACATCAGTGTATTCCGAAAGCTATAACTTTTTTTTTTACAATTGAGAAGGAGGAGTAATAATTTCAAAACTTTTTATAATTGTAAACAAAACCAAGACAATATGAATATTATACAAAAATAAATAAATAAATAAGTAAAATACACAGTCACCGATTTTCTGAGAAAAATTAAAACTGAAGTTTTGCTGTCCCAAAAGTTTTTCAGTTAACTCCTTTTTGATTTAACGTTCAAATTTTTAAGCGATTTTTTCTAGTCGCTTAAAAAAACTCAATCAGGTATACTCAAAAGAAGAATTTGAAGAAATTCCACTTCTAAAGCAAACCAATTTTGTTCAATTTGCAGCTTTATATCTCGAACGATTGCAAACTAACACACATTAACATACCCATCTCTAGTTAATATATTCGCTGCCGATCACGCGCCAGCGCGTGATATGGCGTCAACGTTAAAGGGCCACTCACGCATCAGCGCGTGATGTGGGGGGATTTCCGATAGCCAGTCACGCGCTGGCGCGGGAAAATCTTTCATTGATTCTTTGTTATAAAAAGTAAATCGGCTTCTGGGAAAAACCCACTTCTACAGTGCGGCATTAACTATCATCGCATCTTCACGTGAGTGGCAGCGAATGTGTTAATCTTCTTCAGTGGTTCTCCATTCGGTTCATGTCAGCACTTATGGCTTGCCAGTCTATAACAATTATTTCGTTTTGTCGAAACCACTGCATTGTTGAGTAGGACATGTGAATGGAATAATTGTCTTGCTAGTATATCCATTTGTCCCCACCTAGCAACTTTTTAAATGGAAGTAACTGAACTTCAGGCCTTTTTATAACCTTGGAAACATTGACAACTTTTCGAAAAAGGAATATTAGATGCTACATCATAAGAAAATGCTCATCATACTGTAAGTGAAACCACCATTTGTTGTCTGCAGATAAAAATTCGTGGTTCCATTCGAATATCGTGCTAGTAATATTGCCCACCGTCGGCGCCATCTAAATAAAAAAAATTTTCATCACTGAGAAAAAAAGCACTTAAACATTCATGTATCTAATTCATAAGATTTCGGGACCACTGAACACGAGCGTCTTCATACCATTTTGTAAACTTGTGATGCATTTTGCTATAGTCTAGAAATTTACTTGCCTGTAGCCATCGATGGACCATGGATTTTGGGTTTTATTGGTACTGTTTTAATCCCACAACATACCATATGACATCAGTAATCCCACTGAGCTTCTATTTACACATATATTTTAACCCTTTGAGCTCTGGTGGGAAAAAATTTCAAAATTCCAAATGTCACTTTCGCACCAGTATTTTGCAAAGAAATAAACCGGTTAACGATATACACGAAAAAATGCATTAAACTTTTTTCAAGTAAATTTGCTTGAATTTTCTGGTGTCGTTGTGACATTTCGTAATTAAAATTATGTGGTAAAAAGTTCTACCATCAGAGCTCAAAGGGTTAAATGTACCATCGTTGCAGAATTTCTGCATAGTATTTTTCGTTTCTTTTATTGACAGATATTCTTTGGTTAATTAAAACAAAATTTACTAAGCAGAAATTCCAGCAATATACATATATATTTTTACATAAATAGCTAATTTGACAACCCTGTACTATATTGGTACACCCATCGTTTCTCTTCACTGAAAAAAATGGTTTCTCAAAATTGAGTAAAAAGTACTCAATTTTAAGTACTTCACATACTCAAAATAGCTCCGATCCAAATATATTCAAAACTGAGAAACACATGTTCTCATTTTTGATCCCATGGTTGTGTTCAAATGTAAATTGCTATGAACTCCCCCCTTAACTTATAAATTAAAGTAAAAATGTACCAACATTTATTTCTTGCTCAAAATTTTTAACAATAAAAGTTTAATTGATTGTTTATTAAGAAAAATAGCAAAAATTATAAGCAAAATGCCGCAATGGAATATTTTTTATAGCAAGAGCATTATTTGCAAGCACTTTTAAATTATTTCAAAATTTTGTGTATAATTTAATATTTACATTAATAACCATATTTTATGCCACCATGAATGAAATAAATCATTACAGGGTACAAAATTATCGTTAGTTTGGGTTTGATAACATGTGATGTTTCAAAATTGAGAAAGCATAGTGATCGTTTTTGATCCAAGCATACTCAATTCAGTATGAGTACATCAATGTACTCATTTTTGAGTATGTCAATTTTTTCAGTGATTGACAATACTAACTTCATGAAAGAATTTTTTGCGCATACTTTAACATTACTGTTTCTGTTGCATTGGTAATAACACATTATCTTCTTAACCAATTCGCGAATTTCCGTAAAAAGTTTTTACGAAATTTTTAATGTTTTGTCACCGTTTTTCAAAAACAGAAATTTGCGCCTTTTTAAATCGAGAAAATGCTCCGATTAAGTAAGGCAAAATTTACAGTAAATGTTTACTGGTGGCTATAAACAAGGACTCTTAAGCCTTTTTTCGGCACGTATACGTGTCTCTCGTCACCAAGGTGTTAATACAAATTTGCATTTACCGAAATTTCGCTAATCATTGTCTTATTTCGCATGCAGAAAACTCTGAAATCAGGTAAGTGTCTTAAATATGATTTCTGATTTATTTTTAATTTAAAGTTACAAAGAAGTTTATTACTAGAAGTTTTTGTTGGTTTATTATTTATAAATTCAAAAATATAAATTTTGGGTGTCTAGAGAAATTCATTTAATTGCAATTGAGTGAAAAAGACTCACGTCAGGAATCGAACTACAGATCTTTGGCTTCATGCGCCAACGCTCTACCCATTAAACCATTCTCGGAAACTTCACCGACATATTTCAATCAAATAATCGGATAGAAATACCACCCAGTTTGCAATATCAAACAGCTGAGGACAGACTCGCTATTAACCACGGATATTCAATCTAATTACAAATCCACGGTTAATGAAGTTCCCAGATATAAGGCTTTGACTATTGAGTTACGTGAAAATAGTAGGAAACTAAGTTAAAGCTTAGTTTCCTGAACAGAAAACAGTTTTGCAAAATTAATTTTCTCGTGCATTAGTAAAACTCTTGTTATTGCTTTTACAATCTAATCATTATTTTTTATTTCTATAGAACACAAATAATGACAAAAAGAAGTAATAATTTAAATTAATTACATGTTTTGTAATTCATGATCAAAATTCAGTCAATCTTTGACATTTAAAAATCCTTTATCGCCTTAAAAAATACAAAATCTTCCAAATGCACCATCAGCAAGAATTGCGAAAAAATTAGGCATCATCTGATGTTAATAAAACAGTCAAACGAAAAAATATAACTTACAAAATTATTTAGGAATTCTTTTTAAAATGAAAAAAAGGATAGAAATTCAAATTTTAATTATTTAGATAAAAATAGGAAATTTTTTTTCATTCTCAAATTTTTTACCTCATATAATTCTTTATTTCGCGTATGTAGAATTTTTTTTTTTCGTTTTCCCCAAAATTTTTTTATTATTTCAAAGGATAACTGTAATTTCAGAAACGTCATTCCTGTTGAATAAACTTCATTATACCTCCAAAATTGTCCACCCGAAGAAAAAAAAAAATAAAAAAACAATAAAAACGTTAAAGGTATTCTGGAAAAAAATTTTACCTATTTATTTTAAAAAAATTACAAAATTCTATATTGACGCTTACTTCTTTTAACTGCCTTTCCAAAGTTTAATCTGCAAGTTTGAATAGATTTTAAAATAGAGTTTGGGTTTTGTATCCAAAATATTAAATCAAAATATTGCTGACAGATATTTCTGCGAATGAAATTAAGACAACTCCTTTATACAGCTGTCATATTAGTTTCTCCCGAAATATTTACCATTTAATGCAAATGCGGTATGTCTGATGCAAATATTGGTCACCAGAATTAATTTATCGATTTAAACTGAAGCCCATAATAAATTCTGCTAAACATTCCATTTAATGTTCAGATTCAATCTAGATACTCTTTCTTATACATACCTCTAGAAAGTGGATTTTCACGAGAAATACTAGATGCCTTATCTTTTGTTAATATTTAAAACATTTCTTTTTATAAAATATGCATTAAATGTTAGTTATTCGGAAATAAAAAGTTTCAGAAATTTGCGTATAACTCTGCTGTTAATATTTCGGAATTTATTCGGCTAGCTAAAGGATTTAATTCTATATATGCTAAATATTGACATCAAAATAATGAATATAGCCTTAGCTAAAAGTATTGAGCAACTTCAAAATACAAGGCAACCATCATTAAAATATAGATGTTTAAATCTCAATTGAACACCATTTTGTATATATACAAGTTAGACTACGTAGAATTTATTTAAATAAAGAAAAAAAAATCATAATTTATTCATGAGTGGTAAAAGTACAGCTTCAAGCTGATTTGTGAAGTTATGAATTGTAAAGTCAACAAGTGAATTGAAAATATGTAAAAATACAGCTAAATGATAAAAATGAAATATAACTTGTAAAAAAAATTATGCGTTAAATGTTGATTAATTGTTAGCCAATGTAAAACGTTCATTTTTAAATTTTTATGCAAAATTCACTCTCAAAATTAGCCTGAATTTTTTCGTGATAAAAAACAATTAAAAAAATAAAAGTTATTTTTCTTTCGTTATAAATACTTTGTTCAATAGTCTAAATTATATGTATGGGTGATTCTCAAAATAAGGAGCAATTTATGTCTTTCGGCATACAAAAAAAATTGAGAGGTTTTCTGTCATATTTTTATATTTAGATATGTTTGTCTTAATATTATTCATTATTTGCACTCAAGAATTACTCACTTTGTAGTTTAAAACACCTTAAAATAACTGAATAAATGTTCAAAATGTCATTAGCATGGATGTCCATAGCAGCTGTGCCTTGTATATACTAGCTTTTTAAAGAGTTACTATCATGTTTATAAAATAAAACAAATGTTATTCTTTATTTAAATTAATCAAGGAGAGGATTTATCCAATAAATTTCTTTTTAAAAATAAAATTATAGTATATAAAAAAAGAATTAAAGTTTGTCCTCCATATTCTATTTTCAAAACAAGGTCATACTATAACAGCTGGTTAATAATCAAAATTTCATTTTCACATATGACAATAGTTTGAAAATATAAAGTTTCTTCATGGCAACAAGTAGCCATTTTATCCCAGCCTGAAAATAGAAGCATGTATTGTATTTTAAGAATAGAAGTTGAATATTAGGGGCGTACATCAATTGTATGTCATTAGAATGGATAATAATCTTCATGTTTATTTTATAATTAAAATTTTTATTTTACTTATTTGCATAGGACTTTTGTGTTTTAAAAAGCCCCAGAAAGGACTATTGCATTGTGATTATATTATGGCTCATAATTTTATTTAAATTAAAATTTTAAATTAAAATTTGTCATTAGCATGGACAAATATCAGTGTCATTAGCATGGTTTTTCTGTCCATGCTAAAGACTCCTATGTGCATAAATGTAACCATTGCTTATATTGTATCTTTTACAAAGTTTAATTTAACATATAAATTTAGGTATTACATTTATTATCCCTAAAATATGCATTAAATCTGTCAGAAAATCACTAAGACAACTTCTTACATTGTTAGTGTCAGAATGTTGCTCATGTAAACAAAGTTTGCTCTTTGGTAATGTTTTTATTCTCCTTATATATGTAAAAATGGAAACCATTTGCTGAAAAGGAAGGCTAATAAATATAGAAAAAAATATTTAAACAGGAAGAAAATAAAAATTTCTTAATATATTTATTCCATGCAATTTGTTTTGTCATTAGCATGGTTCAAAAAATACTAATTTTTTTTAAAGTTAATTTTTAAATATTTAGCTCTGCTAACTACATATAAGGTATACCTAATACTATATTAACAACACCTATTTTTTTCAGAAATTTTGCTAACAGTAATTTTTTTAAGATTTCACTTTTGAAATTGTCCCCTATTTTGAGAATCACCCGTATACGAAAAAATTTGGTGCTTACCCTGGTAAATATTTTATAATTGAACTCTAAAAAACTATGCACAAATTATGCATACGCTGTACAATTAAAATTAACAGTCGGATACAAATATTATATATTATTTAACTGAATAAAATTAGGAGTGTCTTTTTTATTATTATTATTTTCTCGAAAATGAAAAAAAAATAAATAAATAAATAAACTTTTACTTAAACCTTTTTATTTAAACATTTTCCAATTAAAAACGAGGGTTTTCTTTTAAAAAATATTAAACTACTTTGTTAAACGTAAAGGTTCGTTGTTGTGCTGGGCTAAGTTAATAGATATCCATGAAAATTAGAAAAATCCTTGCTGAATCTCTCAATATATGCAGAAATATAGCATCTATGAAGTATAATTTTTAGCATATTCATTACACTTTTTCTTCATGAATAAGATATATTTCAGATATAATCTTACAAAAATGGATATTTATGTTAATATCTAGTTCAGCTTCAACTGAAAATATTTTGAACCTTATGGAGACGATATTTATCATAAACATTGAGTTAAATTCATCCAAAAATGGGATTTTTATGGTTATTATTCACAAGAATACTGATCAATTACAGGATGCACCAGAAGACGTTAAATAGTGTTCAGATTATCGATGATAATTACTGAATCCTCTTTTTTAAATATATTATACGTTTCCTAAAAGGAATTCTTAGTTATGTTATTTATTTTATTAAACATAAAAGTACTGTTAAAGTATTCTGAGAGTGTTCGCAACTGTCTTACAATATATGCTTGACGGGTGATTTTTCTTTCTTGTTTTAGATATTTGTATGCAAGTATACTTTCAACGTTTAACGTACAAGTAAAGAAAAAAATTCGCACAGAATACATTTAAAAAACATAATGTTTATATACAGGGTTTTTCAAAAGTTAGATGAGAAAGTAAAACGTGATAATAAAAATCTATGAGTCGGAGAGACATGCGGTTCGCAGATAAATATTCGGTATAGTACGGGATTTTGTATGCCACCAATGAAAAATTAAGTTCAAAATCTCGACAACAGAGGGAGCTATTTCAGATAATTCCATGGAATAATTGCCTTCTGCTCACACAACGCAAGATTTGGATATTTTCAATTCATTTCTTCTTTAATCATTCAACTGTAATTTTTTGTGCAGAATTTGTTTACGATGTTTCCCCCCTTTTCCCGTCACGGCTATTTTTTTTTCTATCACTGTTTATAAAAACACAAATTTACAAACAGCCTAAACCTAAGAAAATTTTCAGAAATTACAAGCATAGTAGAACCCGAATAATATGAGTCCGGTTATATTAAAAAGAAAAAATCTATTACTTGTTAACATCCGGCTTTTTAAAAATCAAAAAATGACACTTTCAACCAGAAATTTATTTATTAAATTAAAGTAAGTCTTTTCAAGCCTACCATATTTCATGCAACACAAATTTAACCCTTCACTGAACAATTTTTTCTATTTTTATGAAAAAATTATTTGATGTCTGTACAACGATCTAATAATAAATTTCAAATTTTCAGCTAAAATTTGATATTTTACGGGGTATACCCTGCGTACACAATTTAGATTTTTAAATAATTTATTGCTATATTTTACAACTAAATGAACTTAAAATAATCAATTTAATTTTAGCTGCTTAACATTCTGCAATATTTTTTACATTAATATTTTTAAGTATTCCGTAAAAGTAATGAAAGCAAATTTTGCCTCGCTGGTTTGATCGATTTCCGGAGAAGAAATTCTAATTTTTTGTCAAATGCAGCCATTTTACATGAACAAAATAGATGTTATTCCATTCTTTGAAATCTTTTTTATCATGGATAGGCATCATATTGACCAAATTCATGACACACAATAAGAATTATAATATAATATTATAAAAGGACATATTACACTGTTTGATAATACAACACACAATTAATTCGCTCATCAGTGTATAATACATGTTAAAAAACTTTAATTAAAAATTATGTACTACTTACATTATAAAGTAGAATTAATTTCCTACAGTTTCGAACAATAAAACTTGTTCATCATCAGGGAAACATTAACAGACAAAACCAAAACGTGTTGGTTTTGTCTCTTAATGTCTGTAGGAAATTAATTCTACTTTATATTTTAAGTAGTAAATCATTTTTAATAAAAGCTTTTTGACATATTATACACTGATGATCCGAATTTATTGTATTAGAATTATAATGTTTTTAGGTATGTGCCAGTTGTGGTACACGGTGCAGTGAAAGGTTAACTAAACAAATTTTTCTGGTTCAAAGAATATATTTTTCGTTTAAAAAAAGTCGGAGGATGGCAAATATGTAATATATGGAATATTAAAAAGTTTTTTAAACGAATATGAAAACAAAACTCAAATTCAGAATTTAAAAATTCCGTTTCTGGGTGTCTCATTTTTGTTTCAATTTATTTAATGAGAAATGTACGATAATAAATACCGTATTTACTCGTGTATAACGCGCTCTTTTTTTTTTTTTTTTGAAAAAATTAAGGCAAAACTCGTAGGAGCGCGTTATACACGGAATATTTTTTTTTTACTGCTTGAAGTAATCACACGATATACATATGAATTAAGAAATGTATTCAAAGAAGACATAAGGAATAAGAAAATCTTACTTATTAGAAGTATTGCCGCATCTTTATTTCACTCCTTGCACTTTTCTTTAAAATAGAAAAACGCTAGTAACGTTATTTAAACACTAATTAGTAATTCTCATTGTTGTCATTCACTCCTATCCCCCTTTCATGTACTCCCTGCCCGAAGTCTAAAAATGTATTTTCGCCTTGCTTCCTGGTCTAACGCTATGTTTGTTTCGACATTCTTTACTTAAATTCCTTTGGCCATTCATTTATTTGCATATCAAATTTATTGTGCTTTTTGTACAGGGTGATTAAAAAAACGTGGACAAAACGGTATGACAAATCAAGCATACAACAAGGATAAAAATCACATAGGAACATAGGGTCGCAAACTACTTATTGAGTCACAAATACAGGGTGTTTCAGTCTAACTACACCCAGTTTGAAAATAATAATTTCGAGGAAAATAAAAATATTGTAATGAAAATGCAACGATATGTTCCTTATTTTGTGTGAAATGGGATAACGTTACAAAAAGATCCGGAAAAACATATTGCTTAAGCAATCGATGATACCGTATAAACTGATTATCACAGTTCAAAATGTAAGGTACCAAGTACATATTGCTGGTGCGCCTAATGCAAGTTTCTACCACTTTTGTTTGGTGTTATCACATTTAAAACAAAGGTGAGAATGTCTGTTAAATGTTTTATTATAATATACTTCAATTTTTAGAAATTTATTACCGTCAACCCAAATTAAGTTAGGATGAAACACTCTGTATTTGTGACTCAATGAGTGGTTTGCGGCCCTATGTTCCTATGTGATTTTTTATTCTTGTCCTATGCCTGATTTGTCATATCAATTTGTCCATGTTGTATCAATTTGTCGCCCTGTATACGAGATTTTAAAAAAATCGTCATTTTCCCTTCTAAAGTAAGGGTTGCGCGGTATACACGAGTAAATACGGTATGGCAGAGGGTTTCTAAAAATCCATCATAAAGAAAAAAAAAACTAAAAAATGAGAAAAGTAATTAAAAGAAACTCGAAAACTTACGGTTTGCTCATAGATGAGAAAGTAGTCTCCAATAGAAGAATGCAGTTAATCAATAAAGAAATTTCAAAATCACACGTACCTGGAATTCAAAATCATCATTTTAATAATCAGAAGTACAAATAAATTTAAAAAAAAATTTTAATCTTTTTACATATTATATAACAAGAAAAATCATTCTGATAAAGATTAAAATATTAATCATAAGAATTAATTGAATCTGCCACTCATAATTGTAATTTCAATAGAAATTAAAGAAATACTCATCAATATCTTAAAAAATTGTTAATTGCAAAGTATTCCTTACATTTCAAAGTTTGATTTAACATTTAAATTATATTTTTAACTGTTAATTTTTTTTGTTGTTGTTCTTCTTCTAGGAATTTAAGTAATGTTTTATTGAAACAATGAAATACAATATTACAGTAAAATTTACAATGAAATACAATTTCAATGCAAATTATCAGACACTGTACCACATATATTTATGGTAATTTTAATCACGTTATAATATGATAAGTATATGCAATCATTTAAGACCAATAACAAAAATTGCAAAGGATTTTTTAAATAATTTATACGATTTTTTAATTGAACAATAAATTAAAAAGTATTAAACAGCTAGACAGTTGAATAGTATAAATTTTTAAAGTATAGTAATAATCTTTTATAAAACATAATTTTCTGACACATGCACAAAGTCATATTTATTTTAAAGTGCACAAAATTTGCAGATATTTTTAATCAGACTGGGTGAAGTGCGCGGCGTTGCCCGGTATTATAAGAATGTTTGTTTAGAAAAACCAATTTCAAAATTAAACTCCGACGGACTCATGCTTAACAACATATTTTTTCCCATCAGTACAGAAATTTTTCGCAAATACATTATGTTTTAATTATTGAAAATGCTAAAAAAAATAATTTTCATATCAATATTTTAAAAAAAAAGTGTTTTTAGCCTAATTTAATTTTGCTTCTTGGAAAAAAAATTGAAAAAAATTAAAAATTCTTGTACTATAAATGTAAAGTTATTAACTTCATGACTTTCTATTGTAAAAACCATTAAGGCGCTACACTAGTCACTGAAAAAGTCCCGGATGACAATGTTAAGTCTATGGGGGCGTTCTTTTCAAATATTTCGCTCAAATTTTAATATTGTTACATGATTTTTTTGCATAAGATAGCTGAAGATGATTTACAACCAGGCTAGTTTTTACTTTTTCGATTTTGGTTTCAAATTAAAAAAACTACTTTAACGTTCAGAGCCGGTTTAAACCGGTTCTGAAATTGAAACGATCATAATATAAACTAGTTGGATGTGCCAATTCCAAAACTTTCTTCTATCTCATACGTACATTATAATATTTAAAAAAAATAGTTATTCATTTTAGTGTTTTAATAATTTTAATTCAATACCATACGAACTTTGGTTTTCATCTTAAATATCTGCTTTAGTCAATTAATCGGAGTAAAAACGAATTTCCGTCTCTACACGAGCCGATGGACAATAGAATGATAGGCAGATTTTTTTTTCAAATTCAGGGAGGACATACTTGCCTTACCAAGAAATAATCATATACAAAAAATTTAGTTCTGTTCTAGGACTAACTATATACACTTTTAGGTAGTGCAGTAGTGAAAATGGCATAAAATTGGCTGTTGCAGCGCCTCCTTCCGGTGGATTTTTTTTTCAAATTCGGGGAGGACGAACTAGCCATACACTTACACAAAAAATTTGGTTCAATTCGATAGATAACTTCATACACTTTTGGTCGGTACAATATTGAAAATGGCACAAAAATCGCGATTGCAGCGCCCCCTTCCGGCGGAATATTTCAAAACTAGAGGAGGACCTGCTTGCCACAGCCAAAAATATTCACAAAAAATTTGGTTCAATTCTATGCATAACTTCATACACTTTTTGATGATCGAATGGCGACATACACACAGACACACACACAGAGACAGACAGACATTTTGTAAAAACATGTTTTTTGGAATCTCTGACCCCTAAAACGTGTAAATCTGTCGAAAACCGGAAGTCGAAAAAATTTCGATTACAATACTTTCTTCTATTGAAGATAGAAGAAAGTAAAAATATATAACCAAAATCGAAAAAACAAAAACTAGCCCAGTTGTAGATCGTCTTCAGCTATCTTATGCAAAAAAAAAACTTATCCTGTAAAGATTGAGTGAGATATTTGAAAAGAACGCCCCCATAGACTTAACATTATCATCCGGGTATTTTTCAGTGACTAGTGTGGCGTCTTAAGCACATATTCGATTTGAATATCACGTCCTATTTACCCGCTTTCCATTCGCACTTTCATCGATGCTCCTTGTGTTACACAGCTCAAAACAATTAGACGTTATTATGATTTTGAATATAAACTGCTCATGTGGAAATATTTTGTCGACCGTTACTGAATGTATACATATTGTAATATATACATATCTTAAAAGAAGTCTGAGAAACGACCATGAAATATCTAAACGTTTATCTGTTGGCAAACAAAAAGTTTACAATTTGTGCAAATTTTATGAACAAACAAAACATGGGATTTATCGGATATAAATGAATAATAACAAAAAAAAAAGAGTATGGCTCTTCTGATCGAAAGCCCTTTCTCACACTTACGAGGAACTAAAAAAAAAAAATCCTTGTCGGCTTGGCCTACAAGCAAAGGTAGATTTCGAAGTTATTTTTAAGTACCATTAAGGCTGTTCTTAAATCAAAAAGGGCAACTTTATGTCACAAGTTTTAATTTATTTTTGTTCGGAAATGCATGAAACTAGGAAGTGTTGTTGTTCAGAAACTATCCAATCGCCCTCAGTTTCCCGTTTTATTGAAAACGTAATAGATGTTTCAAGAAATACTGTCAAAGTTGGAGTTTTGAACGCATTTCCCGACGAAAGCAGAAAAATCAGTCAAACTAGGGTAGAAAACGTGGTTGTCACTAGATCGTTTTCGCCTATAACTCAATACGTAATTTATTGATAACAAAATGGAAAACAGAGTTCGGTTCCAAATTGCTTTCATGGTCAGGTTTTATATCTTTGCTTTAAAATGAATTTAGAAATGTGTCAAAACGCTTTGCGCTTGTTGAGTGGAGCAGATGAGAACAATCTTAAGTGCTCATTTCAATTACAAAAAATAAATTAAGATTAGAGATCATATTTTAAAAATATTGCTTGAAATTTGCAACTTTATTTGGCCGCATTTGAACTATGTTTAATTTCATTTTTCTGTAAAAACTCATTTTATCAGAATCATCTTAAGTGAAATGCAGCTCAAATGCCCACTTTGACAGCATTTTTTGAAATATATTCTGAACATATGAAAATATGACCAATACGACACATTAAATAGTTCCTAAATAAGAGAAATTGTCAATTGTATGAGTTTGAGAGCAAAATTGAATTTAAAAATGAGTCAGAAAATAAGAAATATGATATATGAATACATTCTCAATTCTTCAATCATGATCAATTCGGGAAATTTTGTTCAAAATGCCCACTTTAATAGCATTTTTCGAAATATATTCTGCCTTCATGAAAAGACTGATCAATACGGCACATTATACAGTTCCTAAGTAAGAGAACATGTCAACTGGATGCATTTGAGAGCAAAAGTGGATTTAAAAATCAGTCAGAAAATAAGCAATTTCCTATTTGAATACTTCCTGAACTTTCAGTCACGATTGCTTCGGGAAATTCCGTTCAAAATGCCCTACTTTGACAGCATTTTTTGAAATATATCTACCTTTGTCAAAAAACAGGCAATGAGATACATTATATAGTTCCTAAATAAGAGAACCTGCCATTTGGATACGTTTCAATTCAAAAATAAATTAGAAAATGAGTCAGAATGTAAGCAGTTTTTATTTAAGATTTTTCCTTAATTTATTTTTGCAACAAGAATTAGTAGATTTTCGAGAAATTTAGTTCAAAACGCCCACTTTGATAGCATTCTTTTTGCAGTAATTTCTGCATTTATCAAAAAATCGACAAGCACGGCACATTGTGTAGTTTCTATGTAAGGGAATTTGCCAATTTGATGCGTTTGAGAGCAAAAATAAATCAGAAAATAAGCAGTTTGGATTTGAATACACCCTTAATAGAAGTATGTGGCAGAGATTACATTTCAAAAGTTGTACAAACAGGATAAAACATAATCCGTATATGTAATCATCCGTAATGAAAGGGTATGGGTGCTCAGAGGAGTAGAGATGGGGAGGCAGATTACAACAGAGATTGAGTCGCTACAAACCCATCACTGCGCAGAAGTTTATTACTGATGTTTTTCTTCAATTTTACGCTGGAATAATGCTAGTTTGTTCAAAATACTATTTAACTCTTTCCGGCGCAGGGCACTTCCTTTGCGAAAATATTGAGATGACACCGGCATTTACGTACAAATTTATTTGAAAAAAAAAAAAAAAAAAAAGTTATTTTTCCCATATACGATAAACGAAAAATATTTATATCAGAAGTCTGGTGGCTTTGTTACATTTTGAAATTAGATTGGATATTTGATGTATTGGAACACTGAAATAAGAAGCGCGGAGAAACACGGAGTTCAACTCGGAGATGCAGAAACTTATGTTGAAGAAAACTTTAATTTAAAAAAAAAAAATAATAATAACATGTTGGTGTTGTGATTTGTGTGCGTTTCTGTGTGTCATTCCAACTTGCGCATATTTTAACCCTTTTAGTACCAAGGAGCGTCGTCGTGCTGCTTGAAAAATGCCAGCGTCGTGATAGCGCGTCCGTCACAACACTCGGTAACACGGTCGTCCCTATGTTTATCCAATTTTCGAAATTATATCAGAACAAGAAAAACAAAAATATTTTTTCAAAGATATTTAAAAAATAATAAAAATCACGATGTTTATATAAAAAATATGCGATCGAAGATAGTTAGAAAGCCATATAATGAATAAAAATACGAACACTGTAACACGGCCGTCACTATGTTTATCCAATGTTCGAAATTTATCACAACAAGAAAAACAAAGATATTTTTTCACACAGCTTAGAAAAAACTGCAGAAATAAAATGATAATGTCTTTCATTCACAGTTGAAATTAGAAAACTTCTTACATTTTGGTATTTCTGTTACTAAGCGAGAATAAAATAAATTTAAGTAGCACTTTATCAAACACTGCGCGCGCCAAAAGTGAGCTGTCAAAAGGAGCGCTATCGCGACGCTAGCATTTTTCACAACTAGCAAGAGCAGTGCGACGGCGCTCCTTGGCACTAAAAGGGGTTAAATATAACTCAACTCACACTCGCTTTTCAAAATGGAATCAAATCCACGAGTTTCAACTGAATGCGTTCTACTCTGCATAACACTGACCATCAGTGTATACGTGAAATGTAAAAATGCAAAAAAACAGTGAATTTTTGAAACAGTAGAATAACGGAGATTAAACCGAAAAGGTTTAATAATTTTGATAAAAATGAATAAATACATAAAATTCTCATTTTTTCCCCACAAACAACATATTTTACCAAAATATAATATATATTTTTTACTTTCTAAAATTCAAGTTGAGTAAAATATATTTTTATAAGCCATCTATAGCCATCTATATATCTTATTTATTTTATTTTAAAACAAGCATTAATGTTATACGTATTACCTTATTGACATGAGATTGCCGAATTAAGTCGTGATTTTTTCATTAAGGAGGCAATAAAATTTATATTATTTTTAACAATCAAGTGTCTCAATTCATTAAAAATGATAATATTTAAGAATATACACTCATTTATGTGTTAAGGGAAAAAATGTTAAAGCATTACATTAATATAAATTTTAAGATTAGAAGGGAAAAAAGATTATTTGACATCTCGATTCAAGCAGTCATTCAATAAATACAGGAATCCCAATTAATGAAATCAACTCTCATATTTTAAAATTTAAGGGTGCTCTTGACTGCTCCGCTCAGCAAGCGCAAAACGTTTTGACACATTTACACATTTATTTTTTAACAGAAAGTTATGAAATGGGAATGCCTGACTATGGAAGCGATTTTGAATCTAACTTTGTTTTCCTTTTTATGATCATTAAATTACCTATCGAGTTCTAAGCTATTTTGATCACGTGATCACCCGTTTTTCTCCTGCTTTTCGACCGGTTTTTCTGATTTCGTTCGGAAATGCGCTCAAAAACGTCCACTTTGAAGGCTTGTTATAAAAGATCTATTGTGTTTTTAAAAAAACAGAAAATTGAGTGCAATTAGACAGTTTCTGAATAACAACACCTGCTATTTTCATGCATTTCCGAACAAAAATAAATTAAAGCATATGTAATAAAGTTGCCCTTTTTGATTTAAGAACACCCTTAAAGTAAGCAAAAATCGTTGAAATTTTCGAAATATGCTTCCCAAAAAAGACTTTTTTTTAAACTCTTGCAACTCTTTTTAGAAGTTCGGGCAGAGGCGAAGGGTGTACGAACTGTGTAAATTTATGGTCTTAAATATCCCAGTGAAGTGGGAGTGATTCCTTTCAAATTCTCAATCTGTGTAAAGTGCAGAATTGAGGTCGCTTCGCATTAGGGGAGATCAAAGCTTTCGGCTCATTATTGCAGCAGAGAAATGGGATTCCCGCCCCCTCGTTCATGAGGCGGTCCAAATGGGTCCCAGTCACGCGATCCCATCCCATCACAAAGAGCGACTCATGCTCCCACGACTGAAACGAAATGGTCTGCAGCTTCTTAGATCTTCTTACCTTTTACTTTGCACTCGCCTTCAATTTTTCTTTAACTCTAGAAAGACGGCAAATTTTACTCAAGTTTTAGAAAAAAAAATATTTCACACCATATTTTTTATAATTGGATTTAAGAACAAAAACAGTGCAGAATTCACCTTGTGTACTAATTTGAAACGTAAAATTACATTTAACTGTACATAAATTACCTAAAAGGTGCATAATAAAACATATAAAAACTTAAAAATACATTTAAAGCACTTTAAATGTATTTTTAAGTTTTAAGTTTTTATGCACCTTTTAAGTAATTTATGTTCAGTTAAATGAAATTTTACGTTTCAAACTAAATTTTTTATTTAAAAATGTTTGATTTATTTATTTTACTTTATATTTTCTGCATCTTTCAAATTTATCTTTTAACCGCTTGAAGGGCAAGCAATAATGTCTCTGCAATATTAAATTCTCACCGGAAAAAAATTGAAAAAAATTATTTTAAATAACAAAAGGCAATTTTCCAATATTTTATCGAAAAAGTTAAAAATATAAAATTTCGTTAAAAGTTTCTGGCGAGAATCTCTTTTAAATTAGGCGGGATCCCACCGTTAAAGAAGTTTGTGGTTGAAATGGAAACAGATTCATTTGATAGCGGCCAAAATCACCACTCACCGTTTTTCGAATGTTAAGAGCCCACAATAGTCACAGAAAAATTACTCAAAAAGACACGGATGACCATGTAAAGTCTATGGGAAAGTTCTTTTCGAATATCTCGCTCAAATTTTAATATTTTTGCATGATTTTTTTGCACAAGATAGCTGAGGGCAATCCACAACGGGGCTAGTTTTTACTTTTTCGATTTTGGTTATATATTTTTAGCTCACAGGCTATCATAGCCTGAGAGCTTATGTGCCCGTCCGTTCTGTATGTATGTGCGTATGTGCGTAACGCGATAACTCATGATAAAAATATCGGATCCACTTGAAATTTTGTATATAGGTATATCCTGATAAGGCGCTTCCCTGATTAGTTTTTGGAGTTCATTCGATATGTATAAGAGGGGGAACGGGGGGCTCATGCCCCCCGTTAGTTGATATAAATGGGATTTTCATGCAGAATTAAGTTTTCAAAATTTAGATTAGGATCATTCTGATGAGGCGATTCCGTGACTGTTATTAGGTGTTCATTGAATAAGTATAAATAGGGGGAACAGGGGTTCTAATCCCCCCCCCCCGTTAGTTGATATAAATGGGATTTTCATGCAGAATTAAGTTTTCGTTCAAAATTTAGATTAGGATCATTCTGATGAGGCGATTCCGTGGCTGTTATTAGGTGTTCATTGAATAAGTATAAATAGGGGGAACAGGGGTTCTAATGCCCCCCCCCCCCCCCGTTAGTTGATATAAATGGGATTTTCATGCAGAATTAAGTTTTCGTTCAAAATTTAGATTAGGATCATTCTGATGAGGCGATTCCGTGACTGCTATTAGGTGTTCATTGAATAAGTATAAATAGGGGCAACAGGGGTTCTAATGCCTCCCCCCCCCCTCTTAATTTATATAAATAGGTTTTTCAAGCAGAATTTTCAGATTTCGTTCAAATCTCTGAATCGTTTTGGAAGTTTAATGGTTAAGTATAAAAGAAGGGGATAACTCCTTTTAAATTATATAAATGCTAAATGGGTTTTTATTAAGAATTATCTAATTTGCTCTGAATTTTGGATATAGATTTTTTATATGATAAAGCATGTCTTTGATAGTATAGGAGGTTCAATGATTAAGTATAAAAAAAGAGGAAAGGGGAGAGCTGTTTCCCCTTCTTAATTTTTTTTTTCGAACGGAATTAACCCTTGAAAATATAAGGCTTTAATGTACAATTAGTATTTGTAGCCTGTGAGCTCAATGCCATCAGTTTAACTGGGCAGTATTCTTTATTTATATTACGATAGTTTCAGTTTCAGAACCGGTTTAAACCGGTTTCGAAAGTTAAAGTAATTTTTTAAAGAAAATCTGAAACAAAAATTGAAAAAGTAAAAACTAGCCCGGTTGTGGATTGCCCTCAGCTATCTTGTGCAAAAAAATCATGCAAAAATATTAAAATTTGAGCGAGATATTAGAAAAGAACGCTCCCATAGACTTTACATGGTCATCCGGGTCTTTTTGAGTAATTTTTCTGTGACTATTGTGGGCTCTTAAGGCCTCACACTAGGCACAGAAAAAGACCCGGATGATGATGGAAAGTTTATGGGGGCGTTCTATTTAAATATCTATCTTAAATTTTAATATTTTTACATGTTTAAAGATATAAAACCAACGATTATAAATGCACAAATAAAGTATGAAAAGGTAGCAAACAGCTGTTTCCAATCTACTATAGAGATTCTTCATCAGTGCAAAAACACAGCGAGCTAGGCAAAGCAATACGGAGCAAAGTTTTGCTTTGTCTAGCTCGCTGAGTTTTTGTACTGATGAAGAATCTCGATAGTAGATTCGAAGCAGTTGTTTGCTTGCTCAGTTTTGCTTTGCCTAGCTCGCTGAGTTTTAGCACTGATGAAGAATCTCCATAGTAGATTCGAAACAGCTGTTTGCTCTCTTTTCATACTTTATTTGTGCATTTATATTCGTTGGTTTTCTATCTTCAAACATTTTTGGACAAAGGCTTTATTTGCTATTTTAATATTTTTACATGATTTTTTTTTTTTCTTTTTTTTTTTTTTTGCATAGGATAGCTGAGGACGTTCCACAACCGGCCTTGTTTTTACTTTTTCAATTTTGGTTTCAGAGTATTTTTTTAATTACTTTAAATTTCAAAACCGGTTTAAACCGGTTCTGAATTGAAACTATTATAATATAAAAAATATGTAAACAAAATCGAAAAAGAAAAAACTAGGCCTGTTGTAGATCGTCCTCAGCTATCCTATGCAAAAAAAAAATCAGGAAAAATATAAAAATTTGAGCGATATATTTGAAAAGAACGCCCCCATAGATTTCACATTATCATCCCGGTCTTTTTCTGTGCCTAGTGCACTCTAAAAAATAAATGTGTAAATTAGCTAATTTTACACACACATATGTGTAATATTTTAAAATTACACACTTGTTATCAAATTTACACACTTTAAATGAAAAATGTACACACTTTTACGTGTATTTAGCTGATGAAAGCAAGTGTGTAATTTGTTATCGTTTGATAAACACAAACAAGTGTGTAAATGCAGAAAAAGGTCTGATTTTACACGAATAGGAGTGTTATTACAATTTAAGCATAGTCATGTAAACACGGAGAAGTGTGTAATTTTCAAAAATCACCCAATTGTCACAGAAAATACACATTTTGTACAAAACGTTACCTGTTTTTACGTGCATTTAATTTATGATATTGAGTTTGCAAGTTGTTATCGGTTGATAAACACATTTAAATGTGTAAATATAAAAAAAATACCTGTTTTTACACGAATTGAAATATTAAATATAATTATAAATGTTTAAATCTTAAAAGACAGTGTTTAAATATGCATATTAAAATACAAATATGAAAACAAAAAAACTTTAATACATTTTAAAGTGCATATTTAAATGTGTAAAGTTAGTACTTTAACAGCAGTTAAAAACTGAAACAATTAATGTTTAGCTCACAGTTTAACAAAGCCTGAGAGTGAATGTGCTTGTATGTTCAGTATGTATGTACGTATGTAAGTATGTAGCGCGATAACTCACGGTAAAAATATTGGATTTGCCTGAAATTTTGTATACAGGTTTATTCATAAGGCGCTTCCCTGATTAGATTTGGGATTTCACTGTTTAAGTATAAAGGGGTAACGGGGATTAGACCCCCCCTTAATTTAGGCAAATGGGTTTTTCATGCAATTTCATACATATTTTATATATAAGATTATTCCGACAAAACGCCTCCATGATTAATTGGTATGTTTATTGGTTAAGTATAAAAGGAGGGAATGAGGGGTTGTTACCCCTCTTAATTTAAGTAAATGTCTTTTTCGTGCAAAATTTACCGGTTTGCTTCTTTTTTTTTGGGGTGGGGGGCATAGATTCATTCACATAAGATGCTTACATGATTTGTTTTGGGGATTCATTGGTTTAGTATAAAGGAGGGAATGGAAGACTACACCCCATAATTTAGATAAATGTTTTTTTCATGGAGAATTTACCGATTTGCTTCAAGTTTTTTATCCAATTTTTTTTTATAAGGCGCTTACCTGCTTTGCTGAGGGGATTCATTATTTAGGTATAATGGGTGGGGGGGGGGGAACGGGGGTTACTTCTCATAATTTAGGTAAATGGGTTTTTGATGCAGAATTTACCGATTTATTTCAAAATTTTTTATATAAGTTCATTCTGATAAGCACTTACCTGATTTGTTTTGAGGATTCACTGGTTAAGTATGAAGCGGGGAACGGGTAGCTGCTTCCCTTAATTTGGATAAATGGGTTTTTCATGCAGAATTAACCGATTTGCTTCAAATTTTGAATATTGGTTCATTTCGATAAGGTGCTCCCTGATTAAGTTTTGGAGCTCTTTTGTTAAGTATAAAGTGGGGAACGGAAGATTAACTGCTATAAATTAGATAAATGCGAATTATCCGATTTGCTTCAATTTTAAATATAGGCTCTTTTAAATAAGGCAAATGCCTGAATAATCGTGGAGTTTAATGGTTAGTTATAAAGTGGAGAACGCTCTCCCCCTGAAGTTAGATAAATGAGTTTTTGTGCAGACTTATCCGATTTTCTTCAAATTTTGGATACAAGTTCATTCTGATAAGGTGTATCCTTGTTTAGTTTTTAGGAGTTCGATGGTTAAATATAAACGGGGAAAGGAGGAACTAATCCCTGCCTTAATTTTGTTTTTCGAGGTGCATTATTCTTTGAAAAAAATAAGGCTGTAGTATATAATTACTGCGAATAGCCTATAAGCTCAATGCCATCAGTTTAACTGGACAATTTCTTTTTTCTTTTAACATGCTCTTTCCTCCAGAGCTGATTCCCCGCGCTCCCTCCGTATGTTAAATAAATTGCAAGCACATAAACAGCTCCAAAAATCAAAATTAAAATTTGTCTTCTAAAAGAGATTCAAAAGTCTTTATGATGTCACTGCCAGTCGCGGTGGTCATATCATATCTGTGACCTCTGTAGTAACGTCACATTATGACTCAAATGTAAATTGCTTAGAAACATAAAAAAAAAAAAAAAAAAAAAAAAAAAAAAAAATACAAGAACTTTACAAAACATGTTATTCAGTGTAAAAAAAAAAAAAAAAAAAAAAAAAAAACTTTTTAGATAAATTTTTAAACGTTTATGCCATTACTACAAGTTGCATCACATCAAAGGTGTCACAAATGTGAACTCACATTTTGACAAAAATATGAATTTTAAAAATATATCAGAATGAGAAAAACTACATTAATCATTACATAAATTATTTTGTAACTGATTTAAAACAAAGGTAAAATGCGTAAAAAGAAGAAAAAAATCTTCAAACAGGAAATTCAAAGTACAGATGCTCTAATATAAAAATATTATTTATTTAACTGCCATATCGAAGAACGTAGAACAAAAAACATCTGCGAAAAATATCGTCTGCTGGTGATTGCAGAGAGGTAAACACAGTGTATATTTATTCTTCGCAGTTCCTTCGAATTGTTCATTGGACATTAGTGGCTGTGTGCTGTGTTTGATTTATAAACGTTTATATTTTGCATGTATTTTAAAACTTTACAAAAAAGATATATAGGAATACTGCTTATTAATATTTTACAGAGATTTTCTGTCCGAAGAAGGTACAGGGGCTTTAACGTTGTTACATGAGCACGGTAATGTTACTGTACTGTATTCGGATATAATGGTCTTCAAAAGAAACCTTGATCTATTTGGATATTTGAAATGGAATACATAAAGGACGATTTTAATAGAAAACAGGTATGAATTTTGCCGTTTTTTATAACGATTTAGTTAATTTCACATAAACATCTTATAAAAGCAATAACAGTCATTAAATTAACTTTTATGAATTAAATAAGTTTTAATAAATTAAATATTTATTTTGTTGAAATTATGTCCAACGATTGTAATCAAATGATTAAAATCATTTATTTTAAACAAACCGTAATAAGATTTTTTCTTTAAAAAACTGTTAGGTTAAAATTTCATTCCTTAAATTTTAGTTTTTAAAAGTATTTGGAAAAGTGTTGTAATCAAATCTTAACATAACTAACAAACATTTAATGATATTTAAATTACTGACAAAAAATTAGCATGTGCTCAAAAAATGATTTTATAACAAATAAGAATTTGTAGACACATTGTCATACAAGCAACTATGCTGCATATCAGCAACATACCCAGAAGTCAAAGTTACTAATTAAATTTGTTTAAAAAGACGATTTTATTTAAGACTACTTCCAATAAGCAGTTAATGTAAACAGTTCACAGAATTCTCACCATATAGCATTTGTGACGATTAATCTTTTAAACAAAAAATTTTATTTATCATTTTAATTTTTTGATATCGTTGTTGATAAAGCCAGTTTCATAAATTTCATAAAATTAAAAATGCTGGTGGTGTTTAAAAATAATTTCTTTATAAAGGTAAATTCTTATTCTTTGCAATTTTTTATTTGAAAATTGACAGAATTATAAGAATGCGCATAGTTTTATTGTTTATTGCAAATATAAAAAAGAAAACTTTTAGTCAATATATTTTTATGCTACTACTTTTTACATGCTTAAAATGGTGTATTCTATCATATTAGTGATTTCAACCTAACAGGCCCATTCAAAATTAATCAAAAAATCAATTTTCTTTTTAAAATATTAAATGAAAGTGTATTTGAAGTGAATTTTATGAACCTTTTTACTTATACGGTAATTTGATCGTGGGAGGGAGATATTTTAAATTTTATTAATACACTCAGCGCTATTACCTATACAAATTAAAAATTTAAATGGTATTTTTCTCCAAGTTCATATTTCCTTCATTTTCCTGTTCTAGCTGTTAGGCTTTTTTTTTTTTTTTTTTTTATCTGAGGTAGAGATTTAAATTTTTTTGTACATGTTCTTTTATAATACATGTGATAAATTAGCTCATGGAATTAATCTTCGCGTTTTTTGTTATTTTTTAATAAATAAAAGGATATGAAGATGCGTTAAATTTTATCGTCTTATATAATATACAGTAGACTCCTTCAAATCCGCAAACCAGAAATCCACAACTCTCTAAAATCCGCATATATTTTATGGATGTAAACAATGAAACTTTCATTTCACATATTGGGACAAAATTTGATTTTTTTAATTTTTTACCAATTCCATATATTTTTTAATTTGTAATTTTCTGAATAATACTCTATTCATGTTTTTTTTTCATGCAGAAAGAATAATTTTTTTTTTGGATAAAATTCAAGATATTTCTGATATCACTGGTAATCACAATCTCCTTACCAAATAGATATTCATTAATCAAGATTTTTTGGTTATTAAGCCTGGCTAAACTTGAAAAAAAAAATCCTTATTTTATGATTTTCATGTGAATTAGTAATGTATTTTTATGAAGCAAGTTTTGTTGAATAATTCTGGAAAAATACATTTAATCTTTATAATGTATATTTAATCATACACTATTGATTATTAATTTTGCTATTAGTACTTTAATCATTTTAAAAATGACCTAAAATTTATCATTTTAGTTTATTACTTATTTTAATAATTTATTATATTGTAAGCATTCATTATAGTTCCGATTGCACTATTAATTGCACTAGCAATGACCAGAAAGCAGCAAAATTCTAAAATCTGCACAACCTCTGGTCCCCAGCTGTGCGGATTTGAGGGAGTCTACTGTATCAGTAAAAAATATATCAGTAAACAATTAAACCTAATATTAATATAAATATTAAATATAATATTAAATATAATATTAGATGTATCTAAAAATACATTTAAAGTTTTTGTAATATTCACTTGAAAATCTCAAAAATAAAAAGGGGCAAAAATATCAATATTTTAAAAAGTAGTAGAAATTTTTAAAAATTCAAACATTTTAAAACAAAAATTTAAATATGCAGTAAAAAAAAGATTTTTTTTCAAAATTCATTGTTAGCTGAACAGAGAAATGCAGTGAGTTCACCATTTAAACTAAAGTATTTTTTAAATAAATAATGTCATTGATATGGTAAACTGTCCTCTTAAATGACAAATAAAATAATCCTTCGATTTAAAATTTACGTGAATGCATTTTACCGTAACGGATATATGAAACATATCAACGTAACATATGATATATGTGACACATACAACGTATATATACATATATAAGCATCCCGCCCTTTTTCTTTTTAGAATGAATAGAAAATACTGAATTATCGTTTTAGTAATTAAAGCATTACAATGTCTATTATATGCCTAATTAAAGATTGTAATCAATTTAAAATTAAATGCAGCTACTGATAATTTTAATAAATCTAAAATCACTATTTTTTGATATAGTTTTACATAATTATTGCAAAATGTTAATGTGTATAACTTTATAGTATTTTATTAATTAATGAAATTACTAATTTACAGTTTTTATAATTTTTGTAATTACTAACTAATAATTAAATTTTGCTAATTAAATTGTAAAAACATAGATTATGTTAGTAAATAAAGGTTTAATTGTTTTAGAAACCTAAAATCTATTATTCTTATTCTATTATTCTTCTCTATTATTCTAAATTTATATCTATTCAATATTTTAATGCTTGGAAAAAAAAAATCCGATTTAAATAAAAAGAAATATGATTTAAATACAGAAATCCGATTTTATTATTAATATTTTTTTAATTATGATTTTTTTTACATCCTAATTTTACTGTACTTTTAACTATTTTTTATTGGCCTAATTTTTATTGGAACGGTCTGGTAGGCAGAGCGTTAAAATAAGGTTTGTTATTTATAACTACCCTCTAATCTTGTAAATAAAATATTAATGATACTATACCAAAGTGTGGTTCTATTTTATGTTTATGGTCTCCAATTTTATACTTCATTCACATAAAAAAGTGATACACTGTATATTCCTACACTGTTTTTAACAGTGTCTGGTAAAAATAAGTACGATTATATGGATTTCTAACAGACTATATGGAATTTTTTTTTATCACATTTCATTTAAAAAGCACTATAGTAAATTCTTATAAATATGCTTGTCTTCTTTTATGACGATATCAGAGTGATATTGGCCCTAGCAACATAGATCCTGGGAAAATCGTACAAAAACTTTCATATTAGACCTGAAAATTACCTTTGTTTTAAAAAATAATAATCATAGATAGGATGAGTTATTATTTTTTAATGTATAATTTTATTTTTTAAAAAAGTAATTTTGGCAATCAATTATTAAATTTATTTTTTAGTAATTAAAAATTTATTTTTAAGTATGAATTTTGCTGCAGTCAAACCATGATGTAAAATGAATTAAACCTTTGTATCACTGTGTTGCATACCTGCAATATACACTAAAGTCAAAATGACCCATACAGTGAGCATTAATCGATGGACTTATTTATTAATGCTATCGTCCAGTACAGCATTTTTGTCATATATGTTCTTAGAACTCTCAACATACAAAGATATAGAATTAATCTTTCATATCAAAGCATTCTTGATCACTTGAGCAATTTCAGATTGTTATTGCTAAAATGAATTTGTAAAATTAAAACGGTTGGAGATAGCCCAAAACAGACTTTTTCAAAGCCAAGTTCATTTATTTTACAATTTAATACTTGAAAAATTAACAATATGGATGGGAAGTGTGTAATTTTCTGCTTATTACAAATATGGAAAAAATAATTTATTATTTTTGTATTTTAAATAATTTTTTACATGTTTAAAATCTAATATTCTAACGTTAGAGTAAATATTTGCAATTTACATTAGGTAGCATTTAAAATAATTATTCGATTTAAATACTGTCTGTTTCACCATGTTTATAATATATATTATGCTATAAAACTTCGAGTTTTCATATTTTTACATGCTGTAGATTTCTTATTTCATTCTGTACCGATGACAAAAGACAGCTTTTCATAGGTTTCAATTCATGGTTTTTCGTTTGTGACTTTCAAATTGCAGACTTTTTATAAGCGTATTGCATTCAAAAACTACAAGAAAAGTAAATGAAAACTTTAAAAATGTGTCATTTGATATTAGAAGAAATAGTTTTAACCTAGGCAGAAAAATTCAAATGTTTACACCAAATCCAATTACAGACACAGAAGCAATTGTAACTTTTTTTTTTTCAGATTGAGCGTACAGCGATTTTTGATCTTGTTTTCGACTACTTAGACTACAAATCTGTTAAAAAGAAAGAACACGCCAAACATACGAGTTTGTCCTTCATGCATTTTTTTTCGGTAATGAAAACACTTAATTTACATTTTACACTCCAAAGTATAAGATAAAACTATGTACACAAAAATCTGTGTATTTTAAATATTGCACAAAATTATGTATTTTGCATGTTACGTCGACATACGTGTAAGAACAGAATATTACACACAAATCTGCGTGTTTTGCATGTTACACAACATTATGTGTATTTCCCTAATGCACAGAAATATGTGCAAAAACTGAATTTTACACGGATATATGTGTAAAAGTATTACACAGAAATATGTGAAAAAATGAATATTACACAGAAATATGTGAAAAAATGAATATTACACAGAAATATGTGTAAAAATACTACACAGAAATATGTGTATTGCCTAGCAATTTACTCATTGAAGCGTGTATTTCAGGAGTTATCAGATAATTTTTACACATTTGGACTTATCATCAAATTACACATTAAAGTGTGTATTTTGAAATTTACACATTTGGCGCAATTTACACACCAATTTACACATATAGACATGTCGTTTTTGTATCATCGATTTACACATTTTTGAGTGTAAATTTACACATTTATTTTTTAGAGTGTGTGGAGCCTTAAAGGGGCCAAAAACATTTGAAATGACGAAAATTAACTTAAGGTATGTGTACTTAACCCTTTCGGGTCCGAACTTTTTTTCTGTTTAAAAAAAAATTCTTTTATGTTACTAACTTTAACACTAGCTATCCTGATAGATTAATGAGTTTTAATGAATATTTCAGTGTCTGAAACATAGCGAAAGTTGTTGTTTTGCGCGCCATTCAATTCATATTCATATGACAATAGGCTAAGGAAGAATTTTTACAGATTTTTCGAAAATATTGTATTACAGTAAGATTTAACTTATATTACAACTATCTAATTATTTTTGCGCTTTTGGACACATGATTCTTTCAGGAAAATAACTTTTAATTTAAATTTATAGAGTAAAATATATGTTTAAAATAAAAGAATCGCAAACGGGGCAGAGAGAATTAAGCAAATAATAATAATTATTATTGCTGAATGCCTAAAAATAAATGAAGTCCATTAGTAAATGTATTGACAAATACCAACATTATTTCATCTAAATAGTAGCGAAAGTATTTCTTAAAACAAAATAATACTCCACTAAAAGATATGTACTATTAATAGTACATCAGACTTGAAAGGGTTAATAAAAATGTTCTTTTTTTTTCTTTTAGAAAAATATGAAATTTTTATTAAACACGTGTATTTTTAATTGAAAAAGGTAAGAAAACTATGAATTCACATAAATTGTTAATGAAATTTTGATTAATTTAGGCACTATTTAGTTGAATTTTAGTAAAAAAATCGCATTTATGCCAAACTTTCTATCACGAAATCTTTCCAATCTATTCCACTTTGTTTTGTCTTTGCAATATTTCGCTTTTGATTTACTAACATATACCAAATTTTGCATGCAAAACGTGATTTTCTTTTTAAAAAATTGTTTCTTTTTCAAGGAAAAATAGCTCTTAATATATATAAAGTTAGAAGCAATAATTGTAATAGGGGAATCGACTGACCCATGTCTGCTGGAAGCCAAAAAATATTATCCCTAATGGCTCATTCGTAGGTTTATCATTGCGTTTTCCTACTCTCAGTTCTTCATACATTTGATTATATGGCAAACACAATGTTAAAGCTACGAGTAAACCACTACTGGTATTAACCCTTTCGGGTCTGGTGTACTACTAATAGTACATGTCTTTTAAAAGAGTATTATTTTGTTTTAATAAATACTTTTGCTACTATTTGCATGTAATAATGTTAGTATATGTCTAAGCATTTACTATAGGACTTCATTTATGTTTACGCATTTAGTAATAGTAATAATTATTATTATTTGCTTCGTTCTCTGCGTGCCGTTTGCGATTCTTTTATTTTAAACATATATTTCTTTTATTAAATTTAAAATAAAAGTTACTTTCCTGAAAGAATTCTATGTAATAAAGCGCAAAAAGTATTAGAAAGTTGTAATATAAGATAAATCTTATTGTAATACAATATTTTCTAAACATCTCCGAAAATTCTTCCTTAGCCTATTTTCATATGAATATTAAATAAATAGTAAACAAAACAACAACATTCGTTATCTCTGACAATGAAATATCCATTAAACACTAATTAATCTGGATGGATATAGCTGGTGTTAATGTTATTAACAAAAAAGTATTTTTTCTAAAAACTGAAAAAATTTTCGTGCCCGAAAGGGTTAAAGTTATGAGTAAACCACTAGTGGTATTAAATTTTGGCTTATGCACCCCTTCACTTCCGGCAAACATGGATTATTAGATACCCCTATCACTACTTTTCCATAAAATAAAGGTTTTTTTTCTTGTGCTCGATAACATAGGTTTATGGGCTGTCGGCTCTTGGACTATATCTGTGGCTTCCGGTAATAACCAGGTAAGGCATATATTTGAAAAAAATTGAGATAATTTGAGAAAATGTAGCTTTAAAAGAGTACTTTCTTCTGCCATAGTATTGAAAAAAAAATTGAATACTTCCCGTCATAGGGCGACTATAAATTTTCATTTAAAAATTGAAAAAACAATAATAATCGTTCTCAATTAATAAAAACCATTTTTATATAACTATTTTGGCAAAAAAGAGGTTTTTATATCCTAATTGAATGTAATGAAAATTAAGTTCTAATCTATTTTATAAAAGTTATGATAAAAAGACATTTGAAAACTTTAAACGTTAATTACTCAAAATATTAAAAATGTGCCTTACCTAGTTATTACCGGAAGCCAAAGTTATTACAGTTCCACTTAGTTCCCTTAAATGACGTCATTTAGGGGAATTAGGTGTCTTTTGGATTTTTCTTTAAATTTATACATTTCAACGTACTTTTTTGGCATAATGATAATATCAAGAATGAAGGAAAACGATTCTATCAAGAAATCGTGCGATTTCCTAGTAAAAATTCGAAAAAGTAAAAATTAAAAAAAAAATCAAGTCAATTTTAAAATATTCTCTAATAAATTTTTGAACATTTTGAACTATTTTTAAAAATATTCGTAGAAGTGTGCTGTAGAATTTTAAGTATCGGATTTATCCTAAGTTAATTACATGGGGAGAAAAAAAATAAAATTTGCAAATACGGGTAAAATTGCAGTAAAAAATTTTATTTATTTACTTTTAAGCGAGAAAAAAAAAACAGCTTCAAGGCATTGTGTTCCCTTAAATGTTCAAATCTTATAAAAATAATAATAATAAATACATTTTTCCTATTTTTCTAAAATTTAAATGATTTTTTAAAAAATTAACTATTTAAAAATTCCTACTACTTTTTTAAAAATGAATATTTTTGCTTTGCGATTTTTTTTCTACATTCATTCGAATATACTATATAAAACCGTGCGTGTATTTTTAGATGTATGAGGAATTTTACATTTAATATAATTTTTTTTCTTTATTGCGTAGTAAAAAATGAAGAAAATTCAACAAATTCTCAATTTAAATATTTTTCAAAACATAACTATAAACTTGAATGTCAAATTCATGCATAAAAATATTAAATATATCATGGAGAATAAGAAAAAAAAATTCAAACCTCTATCTAAATTAGCAGAAAAAGCTTAGTATTTTTCGAACAAGCAAGTTATAAAATATGAACAGGGAGAAAAATCAGTTTCAAATTTTCATTTGCATGGGCCATGGCGCTGAATCTATTGATATCTCGCAATACAATAGTCGTATCGATAGTAATAAAGTGCCAAAATATTCACATTTAAAGAAGCTTTCAGTTAAAAGATGAAAATCGATATTTTGACCAATTTCAAGGTATTGTGTCCCCTTAAATGCTCAAACATTATAAAAATAATAATAACAAATACATTTTTTCGTCTGTTTTCAAACCTTTCTATTCTCTATAAAACATGGTTTACTTTGTGATTACTAGACGAGAGATGCATTTTCTGAAATAAAACATCTCCTTAACGAATAATGAATCTTGTCCCCATAAATGAAATTGGTCTGCAAAATAAAACTTTTTTTCTTTCTTTTTGCATAAATGATACATTTTTTAGTAATTTGGAGCCACACAATATTAATTAATCATTAAAATTTTAATATTAGACAATTAGTTAATAATTAATAATTAGTTAATAATTAGTTCATTCCGTTCGAAAAATCAGAATTCAGAAATCTCCATGAAAAACCCATTTATATCAATTAAGGGGAGGGGCATCCTCATCAGAATGATCCTATATCTAAATTTTTAAACGAAAACTGGTATTTTTGCATAGGAAAAACCCATTTATATAAATTAAGAGGAGGGGCATGAGCCCCTGTTCCCTCTCTTATACATATCGAATGAACTCCAAAAACTAATCAGGGAAGTGCCTTATCAGAATGTACTTATATCCAAAATTTCAAGTAAATCCGATACTTTTATCATGAGTTATCGCGTTGTGCACATACGCACATACAGAACGGACGGTCACATAAGCTCCCAGGCTTTGATAGCCTGTGAGCTAACAAAACGATGTTTATAGTTGAAAAATTATCAGGTCAGTATGATTCACCGCGAATGCTGGAGGGTTAACACTATACTGAATATACATATATAACAAGTATAATGAATATACAAAGTGTGCAAGTCGTTTTGCATAGCATTTTAGAATTTGTTTTAGTTCAAAAAATTATATATTTGTATGCTTCACGATTTCTTTTTACATTTAATTCAAAACATACAAAATTGTATTAAAATGTCATCGGATTTTTTCTATAGAAACATATGCACATTTATATTTTCTAAAAATCAGAAATATCAGCATGTCGAAATAATAATTTGGCTAACTGTATATTTTATCTTGTTTTCTATTTATCTGGATTTTTAATTTTTCCAAAAATTAATGAATAGCTGTGAAATATGAATGCATTTTCGGAAAAAACAAAGCTTGTTAACAAACCAACATTTCAGATTTATGTTGTATTTTCTGACAAAACAAAGACAAATTGTAATAATAGCTGTTTAAATAACAAGAGACTATTTAAAAAAATTTCAGGCTAATTATAGCTAACACAATTATACTTGAATTATACTTGAAAATTATACTTGAATTATAAAAAAAAATTTTTGGTTACTACAAAGAACCTGTTAAATAATTGTATATATATCAGTACAAAAAACCCTGAACGGGTTAAAAGCTTGTGACGCAGCACTTTATCTTATATCTCTAAGAATTTTAAATTTGGGACTTAAAATTAATGATATCAAAATTTATGTGACGCTATGCTATTAATTAATATATACCTATATTAAAATTTATTCATTAAGGTTTTATCAATTACATCTTTCATAAATTCAAAATATGAATCTTAAAAGATATGATATCAAAATTTAAGTGACGCCTTGATGAGGCTTTAAACGATGTTTTAAAGTTCCATTTATTTATTTATTGTCTAAATACATTTTCATATCTAAACAATACTTTTCATTTTCCAATACACTGTTAAATACATCACTTTCACTGAATATATATAATGCACTGAAATGTATTTATTTGAATAAATAGATTTATCTTTTGGGCTACGCTATCCAAAATCAAAAATAACATTTAAATAAATAGTTTTTGCGTCATTTTATCTATTTGCATCTATTTAACTTACTTTGGATACAATGACGCAAAAACTATTTATTTAAATGTTATTTTTGATTTTGGATAGCGTAGCCCAAAATATAAATCTATTTATTCAAATAAATACATTTCAGTGCATTATATATATTCAGTGAAAGTGATGTATTTAACAGTGTATTGGAAAATGAAAAGTATTGTTTAGATATGAAAATGTATTTAGACAATAAATAAATAAATGGAACTTTAAAACATCGTTTAAAGCCTCGTGAAGGCGTCACTTAAATTTTGATATCATATCTTTTAAGATTCATATTTTGAATTTATGAAAGATGTAATTGATAAAACCTTAATGAATAAATTTTAATATATGTATATATTAATTAATAGCATAGCGTCACATAAATTTTGATATCATTAATTTTAAGTCCCATATTTAAAATTCTTAGGGATATAAGATAAAGTGCTGCGTCACAAGCTTTTAACCCGTTCAGGGTTTTTTGTACTGATATCAGTGCTTTTTTTAGGTTAATAATAAAAAGATAAAAACAAAAAATTAAAGACTAATGCAAATAATTCATATTCATGATTTCTGATCACCTTTAATTACCCCTCCCCCACCCACTTAAAAAAAGACATTTCATATTTTATTATTAATATATGCTGTGCTACTTGATTTCGTTAAAAACAACTCTGTGGTAAAATACGTTAGTATAAGAAGAGAAAGTAATGTACATTCAGCACCGTATTTCTAAGAAAGGATTTCATAATCTATGCTGTATGTATCATTTCTCATTTTAGTTAACTATGTTTATTCTTTACACATAATGATACATAAATTGCAGATGGATTAAAATGATCAGGAATACAATATTCAGAATGTGCTGGAAAGTATTTCATAATCTATGCTGCGTGCATGATTCTTGTTAATTATGTTTCAACCTTTGTATAGGTTGGTAATATTGCAGATTGATTAAGACTATATCCGTTACAATATTCAGAATATGCTGGAAAGTGTTTCATAATCTATGTCGCACACAGGTTTTTCTTTCTTTTTAATTATGATTTGTTCTTTACATAGAGTGGTAAAATTACTGCAAATGGATTAAAATGATAGGCTTACAATAATGAAAATGTGTTGGAAAGTGTTTCATAATCTATACTGTATGTGTAACTTTTCATTCTTGTTGGTTTATTTATGTTTTGCTGTTTGCACAAAACATATATAAACTAACAAGGGGGGGGGGGGAGATTTGGATGGGAAGATTACTGTACAAAGATGAAACTGATAGGTTTAAAGTATTCAGAATAAAATGGAAAGTATATAAACATGTTTAATGGAAATTTTTTTACTCTCGTTAATTATGCTTTGTTTTTTGCACAGAATGGTAAAATTATTGTACATGAATGACAATAAGTTTACAATATTCAGAATGAGTCAGAAAATGCATCATAATCGATGCAGTATGCATGACTCTTCGTTCTTGTTAGTTATGTTTTGTTCTTTGCACAAGATTAAATGCACAAGGGAAAATTACTGCATATGGATGAAAATAGTAGGTTAACAGTATTCAGAATATGTTGGAAGTTGCATCATAATATATGCTGCACGCATGACTTTTCGTTCTTGTTAGTTTTTTCCCCCTACACAAAGATAAAATTATTGCAGATGAATGAAGGTATTAACGTATTCAAAGATGTGTTGTAAAGTATTTCATAATCTATGATGTGCGCATGATTTTTCATTCTTGAGGGGTTTGGTAAAAATGCCCTTAAGGAGACACATTAAGCAGATGCGAAAGGCAAGTGCATTATATGAAAGAGTGAAGAAATGGCTGTCTAATGATATAGTGCTTTAAAATGTTATAAAAAGGTCTACCGAGAAATTTGGATGTAATTTCAAAATCAATAAAAACAGTAAATTAAGTATGCTTATTTCTTCTTGTTAACATCTATAAACAATATAATTAAATCAGGTTTACATTAAAATTGATAATATATATTCTAAATTGATCAATGTACTTATCATTTGTACAAAGAATGTCCTGATTGGTAATTGCCCTGGGGTGATCAATAATTACAATGTTCCCAGGGTAGTTTCCGATCATCGAAATTTTTTTATTAAACAAACTTTAAATAATATTTTATTCAAAGTCTATATTTTATTAAATAGACTCATAGCAAATCATTAACTATGCTAAATTTGGTCACATCAATTGTAAACATTAAAAAGATATTTAGATGTTAGTGTTTTTTTTTTTATTATCAGGAATTATCCCGGTTCACCCTATAAGTTTCATACTTCAATTAGGAAAATGTTTAACCGACAAAGAAAAGAAAATAAGGACTATTATTTATTATATTTTTTCATTTCATATGAAACTTTCCATTCTTGGGCGACTTAACTTTCAAAATAAAAATAATATACTTTTATCGAACATTTCAGTCACTAAGCATAAAACGTGCAAAGTATGGAAATTTACACATTTAACATTGTACGAAATATTTTGAAATTGACGACTTGAAAAATTTTAATTTTTTTCTCATAAATCATGTAAAATAATATTAATCCATTAAGAACCAACTTTGATTTACTAAACAGCTATAAATAAAATAAACAACTCAAAAAGCATCACAAGAATTTATGAAAAAAATTTGTGTGTACAGTGTAAATATTTAAGTATTATTCAGATTTAGTTCTAAAACCAAATTAACAATTCTAGTAAAAATTTTAATTGTTAACACTATAGATCACTAAAAAGCATCATAAAAAATATTATTTATCTATGTGAAACCTTTTTATACAACATTTCAGTTGCTAAGCATAAAACAAGCATCATTTGGAAATTTTAGCGTTGCTAAAATATATAAGGTACCCTGGGGTAATAACGCCAGGCAGGGTAATAACGCCAAGTGCTTATATTTTGCATAATTATGAAATAACCAGGTAAATGACACCCATGTGCTCTGCGCAGAAGGGTTTTGAGTCATATAAATCACAAAATACAGCTTCAAGTTAATTTGTTTCATTTTTAGGTCTTATTGTTTTTACAAACAACTAAAATTAACGCTTGATCTAAAATTTGCGAGATACGTTTTGTGATGTGAAGACTATCTTTTTATCCGGAAATACTTTGTTAATTACATAAATTTGTAGTGCATTTCATGTACTTTTAAAATGTTGTTGAATATTTTGGTTATCTTCTCGAGATAATTTGTAATTTAAAATGTACTGCGCAATAACTATACCGGGGTAATAACGCCAATCCTTGACTTTAGTACCCCGGTTGATTCCCTACAGTGGCCGAGCTACATCCTAAATACTGATTCAAATAAACACAGTTAAAACTGTCCAATGTTTCTCATATTTCTATTTAAGCGGTCCTTTTTAAGCAAAAAGAAGCCCACGGTCTGATATTCTTTTGCCTCATCCCTTCCTCCCACACCACACCTTTATTTTTCTTACACTTTCACAAAAAATTGAACATTTTCAATAGCTTAGAATGCAATTTGTCAATTTCTAAGTTTGTAGAGTTTGTATTTTTAGAATTGGGCTATCTACATGCAATTATTCCATCTTATTTCATAGTTTTGTTTGCATGGCGTTATTACCCATATAGGTGGGTAATAACGCCAAATAGCATTGGTCAAGAGAAAACGCCATTACATTTTATGAATACATATCTGTTAAATTATTTTATTTTATATAGATAGTCAATGAGTTGCTGTATCAGATCCTATATTTGTTTGAAAAATACAATCTAAAACTAAGCCGTGAAAATTGGTAGAACCTTAACGTGGCGTTATTACCCCAGGGTACCTTATATAGCTTGAGATGAAGAATTTTGCAAATAGAATGCTGCAGACTTCTGTTCTGGATATTGTTTACATTTTAAAAGCAGTAATTTGAATGTAATAATGGATTAGAAATCATAATGAATGCTTAAAATAATGTATAATACAGTCAACACTGTAAAATCTGCAAAATATATTATATGCGATGTTTGTTACAATGTAAATATTGAAAAATGTCTTAACATTTAAACTTATAGTTGAAGTTATGTCATACTTCTTTTTCATGAAATAATTTTTTAATGAAATAAACAAAGATGTAAGAAAATTCATGTATTTTGTACCTTGCATTTAAAAATAATTTATGAAAAAAACTTATGTGTATATATTTAAGCATTATTCGATTCTCTGAACTAAAAACCAATTAACGAATCTAGTAAAAAATTTTAATTGTTAACATTATAGATCACTAAAAAGCATCATAAAAAATATTATTTATCCATGTGAAACCTTTTTAATCTAACATTTCAGTCGCTAAGTATGAAACAAGCAATATTTAAAAAGTGTAAAGTAGCTGAAATCTGTATAGCTTGGGATAAATATTGTGCAAATAGAATGATACAGACTTCTGGGTTTATTTACATTTTAAAAACAGTCATTTGAATGTAATAATGGGCTAGAAATCATAATGAATGCTTACAATAATATATAATACAGTCAACACTGTGAAATACACAAAATGTATTATATGCAATGCATGTTAGAATGTAAACATTGAAAAGCATCTCAATATAAGCTCATGGATGAAGTTAAGTGATACTTTTTTCATGGAATAACAATTTTTTAATGAAATAAACTAGGATGCAAGAAAATTCAAGTATTTTTTATTCAGCACTTAAAAATAATAATTTGAGCGAGGAAGTGATGTATGCTCGATTGGTTATGCTTAATGCAAACCTATTCTTCGTTAAAACAGTGATAAAAATTTAACAATAAGTGATTTTATCCTTACTAACTTTTTGTTTATTTCACAATATACATGAATATTTCCATCAGTAAATTTTCTTGAATCAGAAAGTTTTATATTGGTTCAAGGAGTTATTTGTGTTCTTAAACCAGAGGAAAAATTACTGACAATAAACCAAAATAAAATACAGTACAGAGTTTTTACCTGGCAATCTCACAAAATTTGGAATATACTCCCTCCCCCTCCTTCTCTAATCCATAAGTTTTCAAAAACACAAACATAGCAAAATTTTAACAATGTAGAATCAAATTCATCTTTTTGCAATTATTTAAACAAAAATTCCTGCATTATTCAATGGTAGTAATCAAAAGATAAAAATATATAATTGTACATAAGTAGTATTGTTTTATCCTTTCTACACAAGTTTTGATTGGTATAGTTAGAAAAACCTGAAATTTTAGGAATTATGAAATTAATTAGTGAGACATTATTCAAATTTACTTTCCAAATTTGTGTTTTTTACAAAACAAATCGATAAAATTCGCAATTCTTAGATGCTGATAGCGAATTTTTCTTCACATGATAGATGAAATTCTCTATTTTTTTCTGCACCAGATCAAGGAAATTTTTAATTTCCGGTGCCTAATCGATGATATTTTCGATTTTTCGGCGCCTGATCGACGAAATTTCGTGATATTTCTGAACCTGAACAACCAAATTTCCTATTTTTACAAAGTTGATCAAGGAAAGTCGCGACTTTTATAACCTGGTCGATGAAATCTGCGTTTTTTTCTAAACCGATCAATGCATTTCGCAATGTTTAGGAAGCCAATCCATGAAATTTGCGATTTTTCTTTGCATGATCGACGAAATTTGCGAATTTCCTCCACATTATCGACGAAACTCATGATTTTTCATCACAGGATCGACGAAATTCGGAATTTTTACGTGCCTGATCAACGAATTTTGCGATTTTTTCGCGCTTGATCCACGGAATTCACGATTTTCATGAAGCCGATTGACCAAATTCTCGAATTTTACAAGCCCGCTCGACGAAATTTGTGATTTTTAAAAAGCTAATCGACAAAATTCACTATTTATCTTCGCATGATCGACAAATTTTGTGATTTTTTTTTATCCCAATCGACGAAATTAGTGATTTAATGAGAGTCTGATCACCGTAATTAGCGATTTTACCGTGTGTGATCGCCAAAATTCGCAATATCTCGGTCTCAGATCAATAAAATTGCCATTTTTCGGAATCCGATCAACTCGCAATTGTTTTGTGTCCAATCGACGAAATGTGTGCTATTTCCATTCTTAATTGACGAAATACGCATTTTCCGCTCCCGACCAACGAAATTCGCAATTTTTGTATCAACGCTGATGAAATCTGGTTTTTTTACACGGCAAGATGAAACTAGTGATTTCTTTCTCTTTATAAATTGACGAAATTCACGATTGTTTTGCAGCCGAACAACGAAATTTTTAATTTTCCGCGTGTCATCTCTAAATTCGCTATTTTTCTGTGCCTCATCAACGAAGTTTGCAATTTTTTTTCTTTCCTGATCGACGCTTTTTTCTCTCTAAATCAACGAAATCTGTGATTTTTTGCACCCGAATGACATAATTCATGATTTTTCCATGCCTGATAGACAAAACACTTTCGTGCCTAATCGAGGAAATTTGCTATTTTTTTCCGAGACTCGTGTGCAAAATTCGCGATTTTTCCATGTCTGATGAGCGAAACTTGCGACTTTTCCGGTCCACATCGACAAAATTCGCTTTTTTTCCACACTTCATCAATGAAATTGGCGATTCTTAAGTGATGAAATTTTATATTTTCTCGCAGTAAATTGGCGATTTTTCCTGCGATATATGCACAAAAATTGCAATTTTTTCCAGTTGTAAATTGACGAAACTCGCGGGCCACAGGTTGTGCATCCCTATTTTAGAGGTTTTTTAAATTTTCAAATTTGAGAGTTTTTTAATGTTTTTTTATGTGATAGTTATATTCTTAATTCTTTCTATAGATAATGATGTTATATGCATGCAAAAAAAAAAAAAAAAAAAAAAAAAAAAAAAAAAAAAAAAAAGCCATTTTATCAAATAGTTTTTTTTTTTTTTTAATCTTGGTGTTAGTCGTCAAAAATAAAGTTTTGAGAAAATGCGACTTAACGTTGAAATTCTATGGGTGCGACTATGAATGTGTTCATACATAAAAGCTTATAACTCCGTTAAAAATGCAAATATTTGTGAAATCCACAAAATGCATTATCTGCAAAACATGCTAAAATGTAAACATTGAAAAGTGTTTTAACATTAAAACTCAAAAGGTAAAGATATGCAATACTTTTTATTTTCATGAAATGACAAACTTTTTAATGAAATAAACTGGGGATTTAAGAAAATTCATGTATTTTGCACCCTCTATTTTTTAATAACATTACTTTAAGCAAGTCAGTATGTTTCAGTTGATTGGGTATGATTAATGCACACCTATTCTTTGCTCAAGCAGCAAAAAAATTTTTAAAATAAATAATTTTATCTCTATTTTTTTTTTTTTTTTTTTTTTAATCAAACAAAACTCATACATATTTCCTGTATCCAAAGAATGACTAGTCTATTAATCTATGCTTAAGATAAAAATTTTGACATAATTTTTAATATCTTTGATTTTTCGTGACAACGTAAGCAATGAAACAAAACTTCCTGCAGATTGTGACATAAAGACACATTTAGACATAAATGTAGCAAAATATGGTTTTAGAAACAACAAGTAAAAAAAATCAAGCGTTAAGCATAGGTTATGAAACATTTTGCAACACTTCCTGACATCTTTCACAAAACTTATTTATTTAGGGAAATGAGGTTACTGTACATAGCCAAATATGTATTACGATACTTTTGAACAGCCCTATACTTGATCTGACGGTTGATATATATATATATATACAATATGACGGGAAAATTTAATTTAGCAAGAAAATGCGCAGCCGGTTGAAATTTCTCTTTCAGCAATTTATGCTGATTTATACCTAGTATCTTTATTATACGCCAGTATTTAGATAAAATGTGTTTTTAATTAAAACGCTCTTAAAACTACTGAAATCACATTCTCAAAAATTATCATTCATAGGCGTCTATGTATCCAGTTCTTTGCTTGGCCCTGTATATCATTTTATCTATATTCTACAAGCATTTCTTAATAAACAAAACGCTGTTTACCGTAAAAATGCATAACTTATTTAAAAACCATTTTTAAACATATTACTCTCATATTCAGTAACGTTTACGAGCTCTTTTGTGTAGCCCTGTATGTCAACTATAGCATTTATACACACCATATAATGTGCATAGATTTAGTGAAACTTAAAAGCACATATAATAATTAAAATGCATTTATATCCATCCATCAGCAGTTATCGGATACATATGCAGTACTTCAGAAAGAATATACTATTTGAAATATTTTGTGCGTCCCTGTAAATGTTACGCACTTCGTATTATGCATAACTATATCGTATAACTTATGTTAAGCCTCAGCGACGTATATCAATTTTATTATTCATAAAATAGTTTAATATAATTAAAATATGTCGCACATAATCCCCCCCTTTATCATTATGTAGTGGAATTCTTTTGTATAGCCCTGTAAAAGAATAATAGGTATTTTTTTCACCGTATATTTTACAGACTATATATTTTAGTATACTTCGTAAATGCATATAAATTTTAATATGTTTGATAGGGTGTAACATTTTAAAAATTTATTTGAAACGATTTTTAGTCCATAGGCCGTAATATAACGGTAAACTTTTGACTATCGCAGTATATAAACTAATCGAGCTGAAAACTTCATTTGAAACAAGGTTCGTGCTAGGGTAAATGTCAATACCGTCCAAAAATTTCAGGGCAATCCGTGTATATTTACGGGAGTTAGAGCACGACTAGGCGGCCAGACAAACCGAAATCATAAACACTTTTCAACTTTGTTGGAAAGTGTTAAAAATACGTTCTGCTGGTATTTGGATTATCTAAATTGTCTTATATTAATCAAGTAAACATTCCAACTAGAAATTTGAATCAATTTTATATATATTTTTTGAAAAAAAAATTAAATTCCTCATTCGTCTTTGGGTCAAATGTTAGTTTATTTTTGCTTCATTTTCAAATTTAGAAAAAATATCAATTTATTTATTTTATATAAACCTAACAAAAAGATGTAATGAGAGGAGCCGAAAGTTTATATATATATATACATATATATATAAATTTACGTAATTAATTTTGAACTAAAAAATGATTAAAGAATGAAGATGAAGCGTGTTCTCATACGGTTGCATGCTACGATAATTTGAAACTAAATGGAAAGCGAAAAATCTTGCGCAGGTAGAAGCAGTCTTACATGAGCACGGCTTTCATTTTTACGCTAAACATATTAAACTTGTTAGATAATTTTATTTTACAAAAAAAAGGATAGAACAAGTTCAAGAGAAATTCTGAAGAAGTATTTCTTTTTTTAGCTGAGTGAAAAAAATGATGCCTCTTTTAATTCAACCTAAAAGCATCTTTTGTGAAGAACAAAGCATAAAAAATGTGTCAGTTTATAAGAGCAGACAGGGAAAAGAGAGGAAATTGTAAAATGAATTCTATTTTCATTTATTTGAATTATTTTTCGTATAGAAAAGAAGAAAAATCAGTTTTTTAAACCTATAAATAAAATAAAGTTTTACAGGAGTAAATGTGATAAAAGTTAAGTATATAATAATGTAGGATAATAAATATAAGGTTGCATTTTTTTTTCCTTACGATGTTTTTAAACAGAATATGAAGCGAAATGTTTAACCATTAAAGGAAACAAAATGCAAGGAAATTATGTGCTGAACACAGATTATGGTGAAATTTCCTAAATTATACAGACTTTATATTGCATTAAAATACGTTCAGTTGATTTTTTTTTTTTTCAAGAGTAACGTATTCATGAATAAAACAGTAAAATGCTTTTTAAATAAAAATAGTCAGTTTTCCATTCTCCTTTATCCGATCGAAAAGCTGTTTATCTCAAATTTGGATGCGTTTTTGTACAATTGTAGTGTGTAACAAAAGGAAACAAAATGCAAGGAAATTATGTGCTGAACACCGATTATGGTGAAATTTCCTAAATTATATAGACTTTATATTGCATTAAAATACGTTCAGTTCATTTTTTTTCAAGAGTAACGTATTCATGAATAAAACAGTAAAATGTTTTTAAAATAAAAACAGTCAGTTTTCCATTCTCCTTAATCCGATCGAAAAGCTGTTTATCTCAAATTTGGATACGTTTTTGTACAATTGTAGTGTGTTTTAAGTGACTAAAGAAAACTTTTTTTAGTCTTCATGTGTGTGTATACGTGTATATGTGTGTGTGCGTATATGTGTTTATGTTGTCAGTTTTCTAAACTACCACTGAACGTAGATTATGGTGAAATTTCCTAAATTATGCAGACTTATAATGCGTTAAAGTAAGCTCATTTGTTTCTTTTAAAAGTAACATATTTATGAATAAAACAGTAAAATGTCTTTTAATTAAAGACGAGGTGGAACCCGTCGAATTTCGACTAAAGAAAAAGTTTAAGAAGGAACTGTTTCATTGATTTATAATAAACCTACAAAAAAAAAATGCAATAAAAAATGCTTCTTCCATTGGCTAGTGTAACTCAAACAATTATTATTTTAACCTCAAATTAGCAAAACATTATTGCTATAAATCTTAGCTGTCCAAATTGTTAAAATTGAACTTTAATTCCATATGTAATCACTAAAATATAATAAAGATCTGTTATTATGATGAAGTTGTCAATTGAAGCTCTTATGCTTATCATTCCTGAATGAAAAGAACAAAAATTATTCCACTTTAACACGATCATAGAATTTTTTGCCCGTAAAATCTAAACCCAGCGCCACTTTCAATTTCTCAAAATTTATATACGCACTTCTCATTTCTTTATTCATCATGCTTAAAAAAAGGTATTTTAATTTGATCATTCAAAAATCATTTTAACTCATAACGTGAAGTCACTAGCAACATTTTTGCTTCTGTACAATTGCACTTTTAACTTCATTTACTAATCTCAGTACACACTGTTAAAAAAAAAAAAAAAAAAAAAAAAAAAAAAAAAAAAAAACTGTGGATTTAAGGTAAAACTACTGGCAGCAAAGTTGCCAGACATTTACCATTCCGTTAGTAAATTTTCCGTTTGGAAAAAAAAAAAAAAAAAAAAAAAAAAAAAAAAGGAAAACACCGTTTGAAGAAGCGGTAACTTTCCGTTACAAGCTTTGATTTTAATGATAATAATTTAATTTAAATTTTAAAATTAATGAATTGATCAACCGTCAAACTATTCGAACTTTCCGAGTGACTCGGAGCCAGTGTTGCCAGATTGTCAAAAGGCATTTTCCCCAAAATTTCTGAAAATTTCCCCAAATCAGGCCTTTTTTCAAAAAAAAAGTACCCAACGCAATTTCTGCACAAAAAGGCAAGTTTTCAACTTTCAATTTTCCGTTACAAAAATTTTTTAAACAAATTTAAACTCAATTTTTCCCCAAAATCAAGCATTTAAAAAAAAAATCCCCATTTACAAAAACCATTTAAACTCAACAGAATTTTGCATGTATATTCAGGACTAATCGACAAGAATAAGAAATACATATTACAACGATGCTCGTTTACACATGTTATTTAAATGGCTGCTAGTTGATAATGCTGGCCTATCATTGCATTAGCTCAATCTACGCTTTATACCAATAGAGTTTTCAAGGTTTAGACCATCTGTAATAGTATAGGGTTTGAATGAATCTGAGATGATGTTGGCATTATCTGCTTTTATCTAACTTAAGCTATAAAACATGATTTTCAATTTTTGTTACCCCCATTGAAGCACTTATCTAATGTAAAGCATCTATGTTACATCAATCACTGTGATTTCGTCACTAGTAAAGCAAATATAGCTGCTTTTAACATCTTTTAAAAAGCACAGCAAATGAACGTTTTGAACATGTCTGAAGATTTAATAATGTAAAGATCTAAGTCATTTAAGACCGTAGAGTTTTCATTCGGTAGTAGAGTTTTCATTTCTTATTAAAAAAAAAAAAAAAAAAAAAAAAAAAAAAAAAAAAATAGAGCTGCAGCATTCATTGCGCAATTGTCAATTATAAATGTAGCAATGTGATTGTAGTATGTAATTGGAGGTCTTGCAATTACAAATATCTCTACTGGCATTCTATGAAACACAAATTAACAAGCATTAACCAACAGCAAAAAAAAGTTATAACATTGTTGTATACATCTATACTAATAAGGGAAATGCATTTTTGTGCTTGTGTGTCCAACCGCGATGACAGGAAAATCTGTCTCACTTACTTATTTTAAAATTTTATGTTGGGGATAGTCCAAGGCAAATTGTGATGGATCAGTAGTACATGTAAACGGTAGGCACGACCATGAAATAATGTTTTATATCTATTATTTCTGTATTTTATTTTCATTTTCCAAATCAAAATCTAATTCAAGATAGATCCAGCATTGGCAAATGTCTGAAAATAAAAATTTAAATTGTGATAACAATTCTCCAAGTTTTTCCCCAAATATGTTAAAAGTCCCCAAGCATGTCCCCAAGAATTACTTGTCCCCAACAAATTCCCCTGGAGGCTCAAAATTCCCCAAAATGGGGACAAAATCCGCAATCTGGCAACACTGCTCTGAGCTGCTGAACTATCGAATTTAATTTAATTTATTTAATTTATTTTGTATAATTTACTTCAACCGTCCTAAAGATCGAACTCGAGATCTTTTGACAACGAGATAAGACATTACTGACTGAGCCAAAGCTGCTGACGCCAGTTTGTACAAAGTACGTCTTTTATGAGTTAGTGGGAAAATCTTATTATTTTTTAAAAGCAATTTTAATTTTTTAACTAGTTTAAATTTAAAAAAATCACTGCTTAATTTTTTTTTTTTTTTTTTTTTTTTTTTTTTTTTGAATGAATGAATGAATGAAAAATATTGTTATTCATTTTTTTACAAAAATAATGTTGTAGGCAATTTTTTAAAACTGTCAAATACATTTTATTTATTTATTTATTTCGGTTAATTAATTAAAAGATTTTTTAAATAAAAAATTAGAGAAAAATAAACAGTAAGAATGCAATTTAAAAGGGATTTTTTTATGTTTGCATTATTTCATGACGCCGGTGAGATTCGAAACCACAATCTACACTTGCAGGTGGTTAGTGGTGTGTTGCCTTGACCACTCGGACACGTAGACTCCAAGATAACAAAGTGTTTTTTGTTTCTACTTCCATCCGTTTCGTAATTTTCAGAAAATATGGTGGAGTTTTCTGATTTTTAAGGGAAAATGCCCTTTTGTTGTGAAAAGGGACATTTTCTGTGAAATTCAGGAAAAATATATCCGTGAAGTTCAGATTTTTTTTTTTTTTTTTTTTTTTTTAACAGTGCAGGAAAGAAAAAATTGCCGTAACTTTTGTTTTCTAGACATATTTATGTTGCAATGTTTAGCATTATCTAAGAAAATGATCATTTTATTTTAAGTATGAAGTCATTTTTACTTACTTAGGCATTTTGTCTGGTGGCTCAAAACTAGTATTAGTACACGAGCGAAAGCAAAAAAATGCGGAAACTTTCTAAGGAAAAAATGCGGGTTTTCAAAAGCAGTACGTTATTTTCCGTTCAAGATATTTTGGCTTAGTACACTTTTAATGAGATTTTTTGCTTTTAAAACCTTTAGAACAAAATTTACATTATAGAAATTAAAAAAATTATCAGAAAATGCATAAAGATAAATAAACCCCATTTTCTCTCAATCAGATCATTCAGACATTGATATTTTATTTTATTCGTTTTCTGATTGGTCCACGTTTAATGTAAAAAATGGAATACTTCTATTGTCACGATAATACGTTTTCTAATTGGTCCATATTTAATGTCCAAAAACGGAATACTTCTGTTGCCACGATGACAAACGAGTCATAAAAACATTAAAAAAATAATAATTTGAAAACAAATTGTGATAAAGATTTCAATCAAATTTCATTTAAAAGTGCATTTTTTTTCCTCTGCGCATCGGTGTAAAAATTTAAAATGTGCGATTTTTAGAGGTTTAAAAATTTGCAGTTCCGAAAATTGTAAAACTGAAATTTCATTTAAAATTTGTTCATGGAGGGTCCTGAAATATTTATGTTTAATCCATGTAGTACATAATATGAGATGGTCGGAAGTCAGTTTGATTAAATCCATCCAATAAAATTGCACATTTTAAGCAGTTAAAGCTACTATCTATTAACTACTGTTTTTTATAATTCGTCTAGGAATACTAATGTGTAATGCATAGCGTACGTAATATATGACTCAATTTATTTCCTAATAGGTTGTAATTTGTTAAATTACAATTTTGCTATTTTTAAATTTTTTTTTTAATTTTATTTTATTTAGTCTTATTCGCTGCAGAAAAGCTTATTTCTCGACAATGAACCATTAACCCTTTCGTAACGAACGTCTTTTACAGAATTTTTAATCATTTATTACCGGTTTTTGAAAACAGACATTTTTGCCTAATGGAATCGGGAAAATGCTCGGATTAAAGAAGGCTAAATTTACAATAAAATTTTACTGGTGAGAATAATCAAGTATTTTAGGTAACTTATGAGGCACATATACCGGTTTCTCGTCCCCAAGGGGTTAACAGCGAATTATATTTTTCGTAATAATTGCAACTTTGTAATTGACGGAAAATCGATAGATTGTATATATTTTTTAAGTATCTTAAGCTTTTTTATAAGAATATCGAGATCAGTGTGGAAGGAAATGCAACATTCGTTACATAGTTAGCTGCACAACATAGAATGTACATTTGAAGCGATTTTTTTAGTTCGTGGGACCATGATATGCACCAGTGTGTCGAAGTATACCGGTTGCGAATCATTCCGGGTCATTTCATGCTCTAAAATGCTCTGCTCAACATTGCAACAGTGCAAAACGTTTTAACACATTTACAAATTCATTTTTCAATATATATATATAAGACTTAATTATAGCAGCGGTTTGGAATTGAACTCTGTTTTCCATTTTGTGATCATAAATTACCTATTAGCTATTATTTTACCTATTGGCGAAATTTATCACGTGACGATCATGCTTTCCATCTTAATTTGACTGGGTTTTCAACTTTCATCGGGAAATTCATCTCAAAGCGCCCAGTTTGACATTTCTTTCTGAAACATCTATTGCGTTTGAAAAAAAAAGGAAAATGAGTGCGATTAGACAGTTTCTGAACAATAACACCTATTTTTTCATGCATTTCCGAACAAAAAACAAATTCAAACTTATGTCATAAAGTTGCCCTTTTTGATTTATGAATAGCCTTAATCGTTTGTATCACAGCATTGCAGATTTGCAACATACCCAAAAGTCTATAGTATTTACACAGTAAGTATTAAGACACGATTTTATTTCTTGTTCCTGTATTCCAGCACACCAGTTAACCTTCCTACCATGTTGAAATTTTACTCCTACTTGGTTAAAATATTTCACACCAGAATTTTTATCTAAATCCATTTAACATACTTATTTAACTTAAATCTATGTGTTACTTATTTAATTTATTTTATGAAAATTTTTCTGGTTTGAACCGAATGAAACACATTATAGGACTAGGTCGATTAGAACCATTCAGGGTAGGAAGGTTAATACAAATTAATCAATGGAATTTTCAACAGACTATGATACTGGGTTTTGTTTATCATTTGATAAGAGGTCGATATTAAAAAAATTAACTTAATGAATTTTGTCAAACTAAAAACGATGAAGGAGTCCAAAAGTAGATTTTTTAAAGATAATATATTTAAAATTTTTTATTATGAGAAGTATTAATATTTATGGGAAGTAGGTCAATTTCTGTTCATTGTAGATGTGAAAAAAATACCTTTAAGTCAATAATTTGTTTAGTTTTATGTTTTAAATTTTTTAATTGTTTTTAACATGCTTAAAATGATGTATTTTAACATCGGAGTCAATATTTTTCAAACCGGATTTATTGAGCCATAAAGGCTTAAGATAATTAACTAAAAAAATTAAATTACAGTAAAATATTGAATATAGTATTGACACAAAAAGTAAAATTTGATTCTTAAAATAGGTGCGGGGAAGACTAGCTTTCTTGTATTAATTGAGCAAGCTTCCTTTTGCAAATTTAAATTATACTTTTATGTAGAGTTAGTTCTTGCCTACAACTTTAAACTTAACTTTTAAAAGATAAAAAAGGGGAAATAGCAAGCTTAAAGGTAAAAAAAAGGAGAAATAGAAAGCTTAAAGGTGAAAAAACTTAAGAAAACAGGGTGAAAGTTGTGTCTTTAAAATGGTATTATATCAAATTTTTAAACTTATGATTTTGTATTTATTTATAATTTTCAATTATCTCAATTTTCATATGTATATCAAGTTCCTGTATATGATATGAGGCTAAGTTAAGAGCCCACAATAGTCACAGAAAAATTAATCAAAAAGACCCGGATGACCATGTAAAGTCTATGGGAGCGTTCTTTTCTAATATCTCGCTCAAATTTTAATATTTTTGCATGATTTTTTTTTTTTTGCACAAGATAGCTGAGGGCAATCCACAACCGGGCTAGTTTTTACTTTTTCAATTTTTGTTTCAGATTTTCTTTAAAAAATTACTTTAACTTTCGAAACCGGTTTAAACCGGTTCTGAAACTGAAACTATCGTAATATAAAAAATATATAACCAAAATCGAAAAAGTAAAACCTAGCCCGGTTGTGGATTGCCCTCAGCTATCTTGTGCAAAAAAATCATGCAAAAATATTAAAATTTGAGCGAGATATTAGAAAAGAACGCTCCCATAGACTTTACATGGTCATCCGGGTCTTTTTGAGTAATTTTTCTGTGACTATTGTGGGCTTTTAAGGCTAGGATAAGTTAATCCGACTAACAACATAATTTTCGAAATTCAGGTAATGACATGATGGAATTGAAAATTTTCTATATATCTATGCAGTGCTTATGAATTACCCTAAAATGAATGAGTATAATCAAAATAGGGTGAAAAAAAAATAATTTTTTATAGATAAATAACTTTAAATGTTTAAAATGAGCATTCTTATTTAATGAAGTTAATCGGATTGACTTCTGAATGCCTTATCTTATGCCTTCTCTTTTGAATTAAATACATAATAACCTGTTTCTGAAAATTAAAACGAAAATGTTTTGTATGAATTTCATGTTTATCAACAATTTGTAATTACTAAATCAAAAATAGAATATAAAACTTTTAAATCTGTGTAATCAAATGTCTGAAGCAATTCCGAATCTTACAGCATGTTATTCTAATATTTCTGCGTTACAAAAAACTCTATAATATCTATGTCTATAATAATAAACATTTACTTTTATCTATAGCACAGCTGTCGAAATAGCTAGAGAAGCAAGAAACAAAGTTTTTTGAATTTAAAGGAAATTTTTCATGGAGAATGAAGGAAGAGACTGAATATCAAAGATTTATTTTGCTGATTTTTTTTCTTCAAATCATGGGATTAAACTGATCGCGAATTATCGAGATAAATGCAAGCTTGTATCGAAAATAGGAAAATATCTACAAAGAATATAAATTTTTTCTGAAATTGGCGGAGATATTAAAGAAATTATCGATGATTCATTTAAAGTGAATACCGAAGATTCAAGGGGTAAGTTTAAATCTTTTGAATTCGGCATTTTTTTTTTTCTAATACTGATGCAAAGATGCGTTTCCTTTAACTTAAAGCGGTTTTCAAAAAATATTTCCCTGCTCAACATCTGAAAATTTTCTGACTCATTTTAAAGTGTAGAGGCATGATTAACGAAATAATTTAGAATCGAACAGTATTTTTTTAAAAAAGATAAATGAATTATAGCTTAAGGAACAGAAGATTGTTGTCTCGTAACGGCAGTTATTTTCTTGGCAGCGCAGTCACTTCTAGAAATTCAATTTAAAATGCCAACTTCTACAGCATTTACTGTAATGTCAATTCAATGTCATTTACTGGATAAACAATGTCAAACCAAGCATTCTTTGCAATCAGAACTCAATCGTTTCAAGATATTCACCGTTCGAAACTTCTCTATAACAGTTTTACAACTTACCTAATAAACAAACCGTTTGCCGCATAATTCTATTGATCTCTGTTTTTGAGAAATTTAATTTTGAAATCAGGATCTTATTCGCTGGACACCCTGTATTTTAATTGACAAACATAGTATCATTACCAAAAGGTTGTACGAGTGAAATCTTTCCGTCAGATTTATCCAAGATAGGTTAATTGGAACAGCGTTCAGAGCTAAAGCCGAGATCCTGAGTTTAAATCCTGGCTCGGACATTTTTCACTCAGTCGAAAAAAACTGAGTGTCTAACTCATGTGTCAAGTTTTATTTACATAAGCAACATTCTAAAGTGGTTGTCACGTAATATTCCATTTGCAGTAAATTCATTTATTTATAATTTGTGACATTAACTTTGTTGTAGGCAAAAATATTTCAGTCAGAATGCTAATTTATGAACTAACTTAGATGAAGGTATTAGATGATTTTAAAGGTACTTTAGCATCACATCATGGAAAAAAATTAAAAATCTATGTTAAAAAAATTCATTAACGCCTTCAGATGCTCAAACCGCAAAAAAGGAGAGTTAAGAAAGTCAAAACTGAAAATATATTTGATAGGCCGACTCTAAGAATAATATCTAAAAACAGTAACTAAAACGGATATTCAAACAGAAAATGCCGTTCTTCAAAGGAAGTTTCAATAGTCTTAAGAAAAATAATCAAATTTTCAACTCTTGAAATTGTATTCTTGAATATGCTTTCATGTGATTTTCAGTCCATCCATCATTACTTCAATATAATTTGCGTTAGTAAAACAATCTAATAATGACACATTCCACTTTAGAATTGTGAAAATATATTTGCCATATCATATTTTGAATCGATTAGGAAAATGCTTATGGTAATATGCAAAAACAATATCCAATTTAATGGTTTCTCCGATTTACTTTCTTCTTATAAAAATAAATTATTTCCTACTCTGAAAGTTTTCTGTTTTCTATTAAAAGTTAAAAATGATTTCGAGAAAGAATTATTCAGTTTGTAACTGAAACGAGAAAAAGATTCATTTTCACAAAAATATTTTCAGACATCATTGAAATGGTATATGTTTTTCTTGCTATGAATACATTACTATACCGGCTGTTTAAAAATAGATGTCTCAGCGATTATGTCTTAAACTGCTAAGGTTAGAAAGATACTTTGAATTACAAAAAGGATTTTATCAGGTTGAGTCTAAAGTTTTGACCCTTTTTTTATTTTAATGTTGACAACAAATATTTACAAAAATACAAAACATTAGTGAGGATAGTAATCACCACTAAGTTTGACAATCTTCTGCCAACGTTTTGGCAGTTTTTCAATGCCTTCCTTGAAAAACTCTGGGCTACGTGAGTCGAGAAAGAGGTCAACCTCTTTTTTGACCTCTTCTGAAGAATTGAAAATTTCACCACTAAGGTGCAGTTGCAGATGCGAAAACAGATAGTAGTCGGAAGGTGCCATGTCCGGACTATATGGAGGATGTGGCATTAAGTCCCATTCCAGCTTGTATAAGTTCCAATTGGTCCACGCACTGACGTGTGGCCTGGCATTATCCTTGTGAAACATAACCACCTTGCGTCGGAACTCCTTACTTCGCTTTTCCCTAATTGCTGCGTCCACTTTATGCAGCATGCTGCTGTACGACTCACTGTCGATGGTCTGGCCACTTTTTAAGTACTCCTTGTAGATAATACCGCGACTATCCCAGAAAACACAGAGGAGGATTTTTTTATAGGTCAATGTGCGCCTGGTTACGGTCCTGACCGGTACACCTGGTTCAGACCATCCTCCTTTTCGACTGGTGTTGTCGTAATAAACCCATTTTTCATCACACGTAACAATACGGTTCAAAAAATCACCCTTTCGGTGATATTCGAGCAAGTTTACACAGGTCCGTTTTCGTTTTTCTTTGTCATTTTGTTTCAAATCGTGCGGCACCCATCGATTGAATTTTTATGTCAAACCAATGTTTTGTAATGCTCGAATTATGATTGTTTGAGAAACATTGAAGTGAGATGCAAGTTCCCGTGATGTAGCATTTTGATCTTCATCGATGGATTTCCGCAATTCGGTCTCATCAATCACAGTAGGTCGACCAGCACGTGATTCATCTTCGATGTCGAAATTCCTAATCTTAAAATTTTGATACCATCGTTTGACTGTACTATGTGATACAATATCCTCACCTAAACGTGCACACATGTTACGGTGACATTCTGTCACTCCGGTGTTGCTACAGAACTCGTAGTACATGATGGTTCGAAGCTGGATACGTGATAGTTCCATTTTCGAGGCTTCGTGGAGGCTACAGATGATAATTTTTCAAAACAATAAATACACAGTGTTGTAGCACACGTCTTCTTCTTTCGAAACCAGAAAACCGTATGTAAAAATGTCACATAACTTGCGAACGCCAGCTGTTTTAGTAGCGTTATTTTGCGAAAGGGTCAAAACTTTAGACTCAAGGTAATAATTATAGGATTTGTTTTGAAAATGACTGTAGGCAAATTTGAAAATAGGAAATTTATTTTTTTTATATGCTGTCCTTTTCCTATAAGTTCTATAAAAAATGTTGCCTTGCGTCTAAGAAAAGCATTTAAAAAATGTCATTGCGACTGAAACGTAACGACTTATGGATGCTTTGAGTTCCAGTATCTTCCGGTACTAAAAAATAGAACTTTTAGGCGGGAGGGGGGGGGGGACACTGAAATTTCCTAAGATACAAAGCATTTGTTTTAGTAACAAAAAAACTGGATTATTTTAAAGTCCATCTTGAATGTAGGATTGCATTTTTCTAAGTGTAAGCTGTATGAAAAAGGAGGGGTATAAGAAATTAAATTTCACATTTTAATGCCCTTGGGAAAATATATTCTACATCTAAAACTACGGTACCCTTTGTGACTGGTGGGGTAACTTTGTGACATCTGGTCTAGTTCTCGTATTTCAAATCTCCCGCTCCGTCCGATATAGCAGGCCTGAATGTGCCACATCTTCTAACGCCCATTGCCTGAAGCTCTATCATTTCATTTGTTTTCTCTAGCCAATGTGAGGTCGCAACTTGCTCCCGTCTGGTTGTCTCAAAACCAGAAACTTTCTGTTCGGAAACCTAAAGTGTATGAAAATCACCTAACCGAGGTAAATTATTCGATGTCAGTTAGACTATGCAGTAATATAACCTTTGTCAAGTGATATTTCTGTGAAACATAGCAGCATAATAAAATTATAGATACTTGATAGGACTACTTTGTGACGCCTACTATGTGCGTAAATTAACCCCAAAGGTTAGCGAATAAAAGTTAGATATGTTTATATGTTTTTGTTTTTGCTGTCAATATAAACGTGAAACATTATGAAAACGAAAAGTAGTCCAAAAGCACATTGGGGACAAGTATATGGACAAGTATGGAGATGCTTATATGGGTGATTCTACGATAAGAGGTAATTTGTACGGCAATCCGTTTAAAACAGATTTTTTATTCTATATGTTGCTATTTTTTGCAATGAATCGCATCATCTTAATATACTTTATTAAATAACATCACGATTGAATGCCTAATTAAAAGACATTTTTCTGAAATTTCTTACAAAGTCTAAAAAAGTCCCCTCCCCTGGCATGTCCCCTTTCCGGTTTCAATTTAACTTTCAAACAATACATATATTTTTTCCGCCAGATGCTTAGCTAAAGTATGTTTAATTGGAATTTAAGTAATTATACTTATGTATTATAAAACAAAAAATAAAATAATTTTGTTAATTTCAATTAATTTTTAAAATTAACTTTTGTCCCGCTTTTTTTGTGTCTCTCCCCTGTCAAATTTCGTTCCGCTGAAACAAATATAAATTCAAGGATGGCTACATTGGAAGTAGTGCTTAAGGACATCTATCGACTTGAAGTTGACAATACAAAACGCGCAACCCATTTAAGCGTCACCATTTTTAGTTATTGCGACGCAACCGTGCGGTGTAGTGGTTTCGCACAGTGATCGTGTATCTCCCCTGGTAAGTCATAAAACTTATAATATTCATTTGATTCAATTGCATTTACTGCCCTAATTAAACAATACGGTAATAATTAAAGTGAAATACACAATTAACCCAAAAACTAATTCAGTCAGTCAAAAAAAATTGAATTTACATGAAAATGTCTCTCCCCTGCCGTATTTCCCCTGGCAAGATAATTGCCAGGAGAGCGAGTCACTGACCAGAAAAAGTTATAAAATATGTATAAAGTGACTTGCCCTTATATGAAATGGTAAATAAACGGGACAAAAATCATAATTTAAAGGTTTTTGATCAAACTCAAACTTTTCTTTTTGGCCGAATTCTCTATGTTTTTGAACCTCTTATCGTAGAATCACCCATATAAGTCTAGTATTGCTACGTGTTTGTGAGAAAAATAACATTAAGTTCGTCTTGCATTTCTTCCAAATTTGACTGATTTCCTGTAGCCACTTAGTGTGGCCTTTTTTTCTTTAAAATCCTACTGAAGAAGAGTGTAGTCAAGTTGGAAAAAATTAGTTCTGGTGGTGTATGTACAAATGTACCAAAGGATGAATTTCTGCGCATCTCCTGAAAGAACTCCCACATTAAGAACAATATGAAGGTGGGATTTCGGGGGATCGGAATCTATCCAATATACAGGGTGTCCCTAAACAAATGGTATATACGCTAGGGGGTGATAGAACACATCAAGACGAGTAATAGTAAATAGGAAACCAAGGGTCCCAAACGTTTTCCAAAGGAGATAGCCGCCATTAAAGTTTGGGGTCCAAAATTTCAAATACACATAAAAAACGGAAAAATTGGTCGATTGATTTGCGGTTTTCACTAAAATTATTCTTTATGTTGGTATTTTCTTGAAAATAAATTATAAAGATAAATTTCGAAAAATGCCGATAGAGGGCGCTTTAGACTTTGAAGTAATGAAAAACTATTTTTTGCATTTCATTAAATGATTCCTTAAGCTTAGACTTAAACTTAAATTTTGAGCTCAAAATTTGAATAGTTGGAAGCGGTTAAGTAGCATAAACTTAACTGTGTTCAGAGGGTATAAATTTCAAATGATTATAAAAAACGGAAAAATTGGTCGATTGATTTGCGGTTTTCACTAAAACTATTCTTTATGTCGGTATTTTATTGAAAATGAATTATAAAGATAAATTTCAAAAAATGCCGATAGAGGGCGTTTTAAATTTTGGAGTAACAAACAACTACTTTTTACGTTATTTTTTGCATCTGATTAAATGTTTTCGTAAACTTAGACTTAAACTTAAATTTTGAGCTCAAAATCTGAATAGTTGGGAGTGGTTAAGTAGCACAAACTGAACTGTGTTCAGAGGGTTCAAATTTCAAATGATAATAAAAAACGGAAAAATTGATCGTTTCGTTTGCGGTTTAAAATAAAACTATTCTTTAAGTCAGTATCTTCTTGAAAATGAATTTTAAAGATTAGTTTCAAAAAATTCCGTTAGAGGGCGCCCTAAATTTCAGAGTAACCAACAACAAATTTTAACCGTTATTTTTTGTATCTAATTAAATGCTTTCCAAAACTTGTTAAATGTTTTCGAATTCTTGGATTTAAACTTAAATTTTGAACTCAAATTCTGAATCGTTGGGAGGGGTTAAGAAGCGCAAACTGAAGTGTGTTCAGGAGTTGAAATTTAACCCCACCCCCCTCGAACACAGTTCACTTTTGCGCTACTTAAACACTCGCAACGACTCAGAAATTTATCTCAAAATTTAAATCTAAGCATTTGAAAGGATTTAATGAGATTTAAAAAAAAATAACGGTTAATATTAGTGTTACGCTACTCCAATGTCTAAGGCGCCCTCTATCGGCATTTTGTGAAATTTATCTTTAAAATTTACTTTCAAGAAAACACTTATTTAAAGAGTAGTTTTAGCAAAAATTGCAAACGAATCGACTAATTTTTCCTTTTTTTATAGTTTTCCGTTTCGTTTGAAATTTAAACCCTCTGAACACAGTTCAGTTTGTGCTACTTAACCACTCCCAACTATTCAGATTTTGAGCTCAAAATTTAATGTAAGCCTAGAATTAAACCTAAGCCTAATAAACCATTTAATGAGCTGCAAAAAATAGTATTAGGATGGATTATTTCGTTAATCCAAAGACTAAAGCGCCCTCTATCGGCATTTGTGAATTTTTTCTTTATAATTCATTTTCAATAAAATACCGATATAAAGAATAGTTTTAGTGAAAACCGCAAATCCATCGACCAATTTTTCCGTTTTTTATAATTATTTGAAATTTAAACCCTGTGAACACAGTTAAGTTTGTGCTACTTAACCGCTTCCAACTATTCAGATTTTGAGCTGAAAATTTAAATTTAAGTCTAAGCTTACGAAACCATTCAATGAGATGCAAAAAATCACGGCAAAAAATAGTTTTTCCTTACTTCAAAGTCTAAAGCGCCCTCTATCGGCATTTTTCGAAATTTATCTTTATAATTTATTTTCAAGAAAATACGAACATAAAGAATAATTTTAGTGAAAACCGCAAATCAATCGACCAATTTTTCCGATTTTTATGTGTATTTGAAATTTTGGATCCCAAACTTTAATGGCGGCTATCTCCTTTGGAAAACGTTTGGGACCCTTGGTTTCCTATTTACTATTACTCGTCTTGATGTGTTCTATCACCCCCTAGCGTATATACCATTTGTTTAGGGACACCCTGTATATAGAAATAAAATTTTGAAACGATTTCCAAAAACAGTCCTTGAAAAGAACTTAAGATCAATGATGAAAATGGGGGGGGGGGAGGGAGTGTCCTTGGAAGAGTTGAAGAAGAAGAGATGTTAAATAACAAAAAGTCGGCTCACTAAAGACGCAAAAAGTTGAATGTCTGGCCGGGATGAAGCATTAGTGCTACTAATGTCCAATAAGTCAGAAGAAGCGACGTGGTTACGACATCTAATGAGAAAAATGATGGGGTTACCGTGTATATTGACAGCAAAGAGGAGACGTTTGCTGCCGGAAGAAAAGGGGCACAATCTTCCAGGAAGGTCTCAAAAGTTTTCCATTATTTTTTCCATGAGACAAAGTTCTGAATACGTTTTAGATGGGATGCGACACATTCTGAGAATTCTTCCACATCGACTAAAGAGAGAGATTTTATTCCATAACTATTCATTCCTCTTCAAGAGCACGGCTGTTGGCAAGTGTCGAGAGATTATGAGGTTTGTTGAAATAAATTTTGGAGTTCTCCATACAAAGTTATTTCCTAAAACTTAAAACAAAACTGTACTTCTTGTTTAATGTATTCTCATCTTGTATAATTTCATCGTATGCCTTGTAACCTTTTCTTCTTATTATTTAATAGTCATTTTAATGCGCTATTGTTTTATATGACTTCCAAAAAAAAAATTAAACATGCAACTATTCAATTGTAAAATTCGAAATATCAAGTTAAAGAGGACCTTCTGTATTTTAAGAGATGATATGTATCATTAGGGAAACGTCATTATGATTAAAGATGTGACGCAATTAAGGAAACTGCAAAACGCCATTCGATTATTTGCAGTGAAGCTGGAGTAAATCAGTGATACAAATCACCAACATTTAAATATAATTTTCGCAGTTTAAATGATTTGCCGACATAATATTCAGAGAATAAATAATCAACGATCTTGTATTTTAAGAGAACCCCCCCCCCCAAAAAAAAAAAAACACAAAAAAAAAAACACATGATTGGCATATTTTGCGGCATCGTTAAGCGTATTTTTTTTTTCAGTTATAATAGAAGATTATGACTGGTACAATGCACAGTTTTGTAGCAAAATTTATTAATAGTCAGTTTTCGGTTACTTAAAAAACAGATCGGCTAATGTGATTAAAGTTACAAAATGTGTCACAAAGGATCCTCATCTTCCGATATATTTAATTTGTAAATTTTTGTAACTGGAAATATGTTTTTCTCATGCAGTTTAAAGGATAATTGCCAAGACATCTATTTTGAAGCACTCTAATAAAATGACTTTTATTAACAGTCGAGATTTCTGCAAAGAATGATCATTCAAAATAATTTCGAGGAAAATGAATGCGAGACGAATTGTAATTCCTTTCTTTTTCTCGTGAAAGATTTTCTTGTTTTACAATCCAATCTCCTTTAAACAAAAGTGCTCTTCATACCAAATGTTTATTTTAATTTAGAATGAAGTTAGTGGTAACAAACGCTATTTATCACTTTGAAACAATCATTAACAAATTGTGTCGAAAATCAAAATCCTTAATTTGTCTGTATCCCATAACTTAATGAAATAGAAACCACTGTGTGTCCAATAGAACATGATGAGTATTTTTCTCCTAATGAGATCAATACAAATCCATCAGTGTTTGTGTTCAAAAGCACCCTATCGTTTAAAAATCATGTTACTCTACTTTAGCAACTTGAAAGTTTCAAAGATTTCAATCCTGTGAAAACTGACGCAAGTGCAAAGATTTCTATTTGCTTCAAACATTTCTTGCCCCTTAACTGCTATGACAAAAATTGTCACATACCTACTGTAAGCGGTCTATCAAGCCGCTTAATCTGAAGATGAATAAAATGTTACATTAATTCTTAGAATACTGTTTATGAATTAAACTTTATATGCAAGAATATTATAAATAAAATTCAGCTATTTGAAAGTCTCAAGAGGTAGTAATAAGGGTCCAAACGAAACAAATTTTGATAAGTAGCTATAATTAAACTAAAAATTACAAATTAAACTGTGAAGCTTGGAAACCTCAGCGGTCTTTGAGACCGCTAACAGCAGTTAAGGGTTAATATTGATAAAGGTTTATATATTACAGCTAGTTGTGACTCAATAAGAAGATGTACTAAGAAAGAATAACCACAAATCACGTGTTATATTTACAATTTATATCATGGCGATAATTTAAGTATCATATCATAAAGTATTATCATTAAGTATCATAAGTTAATATCATGGCGATAACTTCAATGTAATATTTATTTAATTCGTCTACTAACAAACATATATTTCACTTTTCATACAAAATGATTAGCTCAATCCTCTTTAGAAAGCACAGTTAAACAGTCAATGTTATATATTTTTTAATATATTTTTTTGTTAATCATTATCGTATTAAAAATTTTCATACGGAATCTTTCCTACTACAAAACACTTCTGAGTTACAGATAAGATCACAATATTTTTATTGATGTTGTATTTATAAGAATTGTGAAATTTTCTTAACCCTATTTGTTGTTAATATAGGTAGCTTTTTACTTTTTGTAATGAAAGCTACCTAAAATCCCATTATTTTGCAAAAATGAGCTCTCACTAACGATTTATTAAATCAGTTTTAATTTTTAAAAAATATCTAAAAATCAAATTATTATTATCTATGTTGTTTCGGATATCTTAGACATAAACGAAATAGTTATTTATGTGAAGAAATATTTTTAATCCAAAATTCAGGATATAAAGAGTTAAGAGATAATTGCGAATATATCTATTTTTAACCACCCAGTAGATGACACTTGAATAAAAATAAATTTATGTGTATTTGAGATTAAGAATTACTTTATACACAGAATGATTACTCAAAATAATTCCGAGAAACATGAATGCAAGATCAATACTAATTCCTTTTAATATTTCATGAAAAATTTTCTTATTTTAGAACTTCCAAACAAAAGTGCTTTTTCGAACTAGATGTTTATTTTAATTTAGAATGAAATTAGTGGTCACAAATGTTATTTATCATTTTGAAACAATCACTAACAAATTATAATGAGAAAATCAAAAACCTTAATTTAGCCTGTATCTCGACACGTCTTGAAATCGAAACCAATAATCTTGTCTCAATATGTGTCCAACAGAACAGGTCTCCTAATGAGAGCAATACAGATCCATCAGTGTTTCTGTTCAAAAGCACCCTACCGACAAAATGAACTGTTTAAAACTCGTGTTACTCTACTTTATCAACTTGAAAGTTTCAAAGTTTTCAATCCTATGAAAACTGGTTCAAGTGCAAAGATTTCTATTTGCTTCAACTATTTCTTAATATTGATAAAGAATTATATTTTATAGCTAGTTGTGACTCAATAAGAAGATGTACTAACCACAAACCACGGGTTATATTTAGAATTTATATCATGGCGATACTTTAAGCACCATTAATGAAACTTCAATGTAAAATTTATTTAATTCGTCTACTAACAAACATATGTTTCACTTTTCATACAAAATGATTAGCTCAATCCTCTTTAGAAAGCAATGTTAAACAGTGAATGGTATCTATTTTTTTATGTATTTTTTTGTCAGTCATTATCGTATTAAAAATTTTCATACGGAATCTTTTCTACTACAAAACACTTTTGAGTTATAGATAAGATCACAATATTTTTATTGATGCTGTATTTATAAGAATTGTGAAATTTTCTTAACCCTATTTGTTGTTAATAAATCCCATTATTTTGCAAAAATGAGCTCTCACTAACGATTTATTAAATCAGTTTTAATTTTTTTAAATATCTAAAAGTCAAAATATTATTATATATGTTGTTTCGGACATCTTAGACATAAACGAAATAGTTATTTATGTGAAGCAATTTTTTTAATCCAAAATTCAGGATATGAAGGGTTAAGAGATAATTGCCAAAACATCTATTTTGAAACACCCAGTATATGGCACTTGAACAAAACTAAATTTATATGTATTTGAGATTAAGAATTACTTTATACACAGAATGATTACTCAAAATAATTCCGAGAAACATGAATGCAAGATCAATACTAATTCCTTTCAATATTTCATGAAAATGTTTCTTATTTTACAACCTCCAAACAACAGTGTTCTTTCCAACTAAATATTTATTTTGATTTCGAAAGAAATTAGTGGTGAGAAACGCTATTTATCACTTTGAAACAATCATTAACAAATTATAATGAGAAAATCAAAAACTTTAATTTAGTCTTTATCTCGACACGTCTTGAAATAGAAACCAATAATCTTGTCTCAATATGTGTCCAATAGAACAGATCTCCTAATGAGAGCAATACAGATCCATCAGTGTTTCTGTTCAAAAGCACCCTACCGACAAAATGAACTGTTTAAAACTCGTGTTACTCTACTTTATCAACTTGAAAGTTTCAAAGTTTTCAATCCTATGAAAACTGGTTCAAGTGCAAAGATTTCTATTTGCTTCAACTATTTCTTAATATTGATAAAGAATTATATTTTACAGCTAGTTGTGACTCAATAAGAAGATGTACTAACCACAAACTACGGGTTATATTTAGAATTTATATCATGGCGATACTTTAAGCACCATTAATGAAACTTCAATGTAAAATTTATTTAATTCGTCTACTAACAAACATATGTTTCACTTTTCATACAAAATGATTAGCTCAATCCTCTTTAGAAAGCAATGTTAAACAGTGAATGGTATCTATTTTTTTATGTATTTTTTTGTCAGTCATTATCGTATTAAAAATTTTCATACGGAATCTTTTCTACTACAAAACACTTTTGAGTTATAGATAAGATCACAATATTTTTATTGATGCTGTATTTATAAGAATTGTGAAATTTTCTTAACCCTATTTGTTGTTAATAAATCCCATTATTTTGCAAAAATGAGCTCTCACTAACGATTTATTAAATCAGTTTTAATTTTTTTAAATATCTAAAAGTCAAAATATTATTATATATGTTGTTTCGGACATCTTAGACATAAACGAAATAGTTATTTATGTGAAGCAATTTTTTTAATCCAAAATTCAGGATATGAAGGGTTAAGAGATAATTGCCAAAACATCTATTTTGAAACACCCAGTATATGGCACTTGAACAAAACTAAATTTATATGTATTTGAGATTAAGAATTACTTTATACACAGAATGATTACTCAAAATAATTCCGAGAAACATGAATGCAAGATCAATACTAATTCCTTTCAATATTTCATGAAAATGTTTCTTATTTTACAACCTCCAAACAACAGTGTTCTTTCCAACTAAATATTTATTTTGATTTCGAAAGAAATTAGTGGTGAGAAACGCTATTTATCACTTTGAAACAATCATTAACAAATTATAATGAGAAAATCAAAAACTTTAATTTAGTCTTTATCTCGACACGTCTTGAAATAGAAACCAATAATCTTGTCTCAATATGTGTCCAATAGAACAGATCTCCTAATGAGAGCAATACAGATCCATCAGTGTTTCTGTTCAAAAGCACCCTACCGACAAAATGAACTGTTTAAAACTCGTGTTACTCTACTTTATCAACTTGAAAGTTTCAAAGTTTTCAATCCTATGAAAACTGGTTCAAGTGCAAAGATTTCTATTTGCTTCAACTATTTCTTAATATTGATAAAGAATTATATTTTACAGCTAGTTGTGACTCAATAAGAAGATGTACTAACCACAAACCACGGGTTATATTTAGAATTTATATCATGGCGATACTTTAAGCACCATTAATGAAACTTCAATGTAAAATTTATTTAATTCGTCTACTAACAAACATATGTTTCACTTTTCATACAAAATGATTAGCTCAATCCTCTTTAGAAAGCAATGTTAAACAGTGAATGGTATCTATTTTTTTATGTATTTTTTTGTCAGTCATTATCGTATTAAAAATTTTCATACGGAATCTTTTCTACTACAAAACACTTTTGAGTTATAGATAAGATCACAATATTTTTATTGATGCTGTATTTATAAGAATTGTGAAATTTTCTTAACCCTATTTGTTGTTAATAAATCCCATTATTTTGCAAAAATGAGCTCTCACTAACGATTTATTAAATCAGTTTTAATTTTTTTAAATATCTAAAAGTCAAAATATTATTATATATGTTGTTTCGGACATCTTAGACATAAACGAAATAGTTATTTATGTGAAGCAATTTTTTTAATCCAAAATTCAGGATATGAAGGGTTAAGAGATAATTGCCAAAACATCTATTTTGAAACACCCAGTATATGGCACTTGAACAAAACTAAATTTATATGTATTTGAGATTAAGAATTACTTTATACACAGAATGATTACTCAAAATAATTCCGAGAAACATGAATGCAAGATCAATACTAATTCCTTTCAATATTTCATGAAAATGTTTCTTATTTTACAACCTCCAAACAACAGTGTTCTTTCCAACTAAATATTTATTTTGATTTCGAAAGAAATTAGTGGTGAGAAACGCTATTTATCACTTTGAAACAATCATTAACAAATTATAATGAGAAAATCAAAAACTTTAATTTAGTCTTTATCTCGACACGTCTTGAAATAGAAACCAATAATCTTGTCTCAATATGTGTCCAATAGAACAGATCTCCTAATGAGAGCAATACAGATCCATCAGTGTTTCTGTTCAAAAGCACCCTACCGACAAAATGAACTGTTTAAAACTCGTGTTACTCTACTTTATCAACTTGAAAGTTTCAAAGTTTTCAATCCTATGAAAACTGGTTCAAGTGCAAAGATTTCTATTTGCTTCAACTATTTCTTAATATTGATAAAGAATTATATTTTACAGCTAGTTGTGACTCAATAAGAAGATGTACTAACCACAAACCACGGGTTATATTTAGAATTTATATCATGGCGATACTTTAAGCACCATTAATGAAACTTCAATGTAAAATTTATTTAATTCGTCTACTAACAAACATATGTTTCACTTTTCATACAAAATGATTAGCTCAATCCTCTTTTGAAAGCAATGTTAAACAGTGAATGGTATCTATTTTTTTATGTATTTTTTTGTCAGTCATTATCGTATTAAAAATTTTCATACGGAATCTTTTCTACTACAAAACACTTTTGAGTTATAGATAAGATCACAATATTTTTATTGATGCTGTATTTATAAGAATTGTGAAATTTTCTTAACCCTATTTGTTGTTAATAAATCCCATTATTTTGCAAAAATGAGCTCTCACTAACGATTTATTAAATCAGTTTTAATTTTTTTAAATATCTAAAAGTCAAAATATTATTATATATGTTGTTTCGGACATCTTAGACATAAACGAAATAGTTATTTATGTGAAGCAATTTTTTTAATCCAAAATTCAGGATATGAAGGGTTAAGAGATAATTGCCAAAACATCTATTTTGAAACACCCAGTATATGGCACTTGAACAAAACTAAATTTATATGTATTTGAGATTAAGAATTACTTTATACACAGAATGATTACTCAAAATAATTCCGAGAAACATGAATGCAAGATCAATACTAATTCCTTTCAATATTTCATGAAAATGTTTCTTATTTTACAACCTCCAAACAACAGTGTTCTTTCCAACTAAATATTTATTTTGATTTCGAAAGAAATTAGTGGTGAGAAACGCTATTTATCACTTTGAAACAATCATTAACAAATTATAATGAGAAAATCAAAAACTTTAATTTAGTCTTTATCTCGACACGTCTTGAAATAGAAACCAATAATCTTGTCTCAATATGTGTCCAATAGAACAGATCTCCTAATGAGAGCAATACAGATCCATCAGTGTTTCTGTTCAAAAGCACCCTACCGACAAAATGAACTGTTTAAAACTCGTGTTACTCTACTTTATCAACTTGAAAGTTTCAAAGTTTTCAATCCTATGAAAACTGGTGCAAGTGCAAAGTTTTCTATTTGCTTCAAACATTTCTTAATATTGATAAAGAATTATATTTTACAGCTAGTTGTGACTCAATAAGAAGATGTACTAACCACAAACCACGGGTTATATTTAGAATTTATATCATGGCGATACTTTAAGCACCATTAATGAAACTTCAATGTAAAATTTATTTAATTCGTCTACTAACAAACATATGTTTCACTTTTCATACAAAATGATTAGCTCAATCCTCTTTAGAAAGCAATGTTAAACAGTGAATGGTATCTATTTTTTTATGTATTTTTTTGTCAGTCATTATCGTATTAAAAATTTTCATACGGAATCTTTTCTACTACAAAACACTTTTGAGTTATAGATAAGATCACAATATTTTTATTGATGCTGTATTTATAAGAATTGTGAAATTTTCTTAACCCTATTTGTTGTTAATAAATCCCATTATTTTGCAAAAATGAGCTCTCACTAACGATTTATTAAATCAGTTTTAATTTTTTTAAATATCTAAAAGTCAAAATATTATTATATATGTTGTTTCGGACATCTTAGACATAAACGAAATAGTTATTTATGTGAAGCAATTTTTTTAATCCAAAATTCAGGATATGAAGGGTTAAGAGATAATTGCCAAAACATCTATTTTGAAACACCCAGTATATGGCACTTGAACAAAACTAAATTTATATGTATTTGAGATTAAGAATTACTTTATACACAGAATGATTACTCAAAATAATTCCGAGAAACATGAATGCAAGATCAATACTAATTCCTTTCAATATTTCATGAAAATGTTTCTTATTTTACAACCTCCAAACAACAGTGTTCTTTCCAACTAAATATTTATTTTGATTTCGAAAGAAATTAGTGGTGAGAAACGCTATTTATCACTTTGAAACAATCATTAACAAATTATAATGAGAAAATCAAAAACTTTAATTTAGTCTTTATCTCGACACGTCTTGAAATAGAAACCAATAATCTTGTCTCAATATGTGTCCAATAGAACAGATCTCCTAATGAGAGCAATACAGATCCATCAGTGTTTCTGTTCAAAAGTACCCTACCGACAAAATGAACTGTTTAAAACTCGTGTTACTCTACTTTATCAACTTGAAAGTTTCAAAGTTTTCAATCCTATGAAAACTGGTTCAAGTGCAAAGATTTCTATTTGCTTCAACTATTTCTTAATATTGATAAAGAATTATATTTTACAGCTAGTTGTGACTCAATAAGAAGATGTACTAACCACAAACCACGGGTTATATTTAGAATTTATATCATGGCGATACTTTAAGCACCATTAATGAAACTTCAATGTAAAATTTATTTAATTCGTCTACTAACAAACATATGTTTCACTTTTCATACAAAATGATTAGCTCAATCCTCTTTAGAAAGCAATGTTAAACAGTGAATGGTATCTATTTTTTTATGTATTTTTTTGTCAGTCATTATCGTATTAAAAATTTTCATACGGAATCTTTTCTACTACAAAACACTTTTGAGTTATAGATAAGATCACAATATTTTTATTGATGCTGTATTTATAAGAATTGTGAAATTTTCTTAACCCTATTTGTTGTTAATAAATCCCATTATTTTGCAAAAATGAGCTCTCACTAACGATTTATTAAATCAGTTTTAATTTTTTTAAATATCTAAAAGTCAAAATATTATTATATATGTTGTTTCGGACATCTTAGACATAAACGAAATAGTTATTTATGTGAAGCAATTTTTTTAATCCAAAATTCAGGATATGAAGGGTTAAGAGATAATTGCCAAAACATCTATTTTGAAACACCCAGTATATGGCACTTGAACAAAACTAAATTTATATGTATTTGAGATTAAGAATTACTTTATACACAGAATGATTACTCAAAATAATTCCGAGAAACATGAATGCAAGATCAATACTAATTCCTTTCAATATTTCATGAAAATGTTTCTTATTTTACAACCTCCAAACAACAGTGTTCTTTCCAACTAAATATTTATTTTGATTTCGAAAGAAATTAGTGGTGAGAAACGCTATTTATCACTTTGAAACAATCATTAACAAATTATAATGAGAAAATCAAAAACTTTAATTTAGTCTTTATCTCGACACGTCTTGAAATAGAAACCAATAATCTTGTCTCAATATGTGTCCAATAGAACAGATCTCCTAATGAGAGCAATACAGATCCATCAGTGTTTCTGTTCAAAAGCACCCTACCGACAAAATGAACTGTTTAAAACTCGTGTTACTCTACTTTATCAACTTGAAAGTTTCAAAGTTTTCAATCCTATGAAAACTGGTTCAAGTGCAAAGATTTCTATTTGCTTCAACTATTTCTTAATATTGATAAAGAATTATATTTTACAGCTAGTTGTGACTCAATAAGAAGATGTACTAACCACAAACCACGGGTTATATTTAGAATTTATATCATGGCGATACTTTAAGCACCATTAATGAAACTTCAATGTAAAATTTATTTAATTCGTCTACTAACAAACATATGTTTCACTTTTCATACAAAATGATTAGCTCAATCCTCTTTTGAAAGCAATGTTAAACAGTGAATGGTATCTATTTTTTTATGTATTTTTTTGTCAGTCATTATCGTATTAAAAATTTTCATACGGAATCTTTTCTACTACAAAACACTTTTGAGTTATAGATAAGATCACAATATTTTTATTGATGCTGTATTTATAAGAATTGTGAAATTTTCTTAACCCTATTTGTTGTTAATAAATCCCATTATTTTGCAAAAATGAGCTCTCACTAACGATTTATTAAATCAGTTTTAATTTTTTTAAATATCTAAAAGTCAAAATATTATTATATATGTTGTTTCGGACATCTTAGACATAAACGAAATAGTTATTTATGTGAAGCAATTTTTTTAATCCAAAATTCAGGATATGAAGGGTTAAGAGATAATTGCCAAAACATCTATTTTGAAACACCCAGTATATGGCACTTGAACAAAACTAAATTTATATGTATTTGAGATTAAGAATTACTTTATACACAGAATGATTACTCAAAATAATTCCGAGAAACATGAATGCAAGATCAATACTAATTCCTTTCAATATTTCATGAAAATGTTTCTTATTTTACAACCTCCAAACAACAGTGTTCTTTCCAACTAAATATTTATTTTGATTTCGAAAGAAATTAGTGGTGAGAAACGCTATTTATCACTTTGAAACAATCATTAACAAATTATAATGAGAAAATCAAAAACTTTAATTTAGTCTTTATCTCGACACGTCTTGAAATAGAAACCAATAATCTTGTCTCAATATGTGTCCAATAGAACAGATCTCCTAATGAGAGCAATACAGATCCATCAGTGTTTCTGTTCAAAAGCACCCTACCGACAAAATGAACTGTTTAAAACTCGTGTTACTCTACTTTATCAACTTGAAAGTTTCAAAGTTTTCAATCCTATGAAAACTGGTGCAAGTGCAAAGTTTTCTATTTGCTTCAAACATTTCTTAATATTGATAAAGAATTATATTTTACAGCTAGCTGTGACTCAATAAGAGGATGTACTAAGAAAGAATAACCACAAACCACGGGTTATTTTTAAAATTTATATCATGGCGATACATTTAAGTACCATCAATGAAAATTACATGTAAAATTTATTTAACCCTTTAACGGAAAAAGCATTTTCATCGCTTAGATGTTGAAACAAATGAATTAAACTGGTAATTGCGAACAAATATAATATTTGTATATAAGTAAAAGTGATTTTTCACATATATAATAAAAAGGATTTTTTAAATTAAAATTCCGGTGTCGTTTGGCATATTGGAATCAAAATTTTGTGGCTAATAAACGTTAAAGGGTTAATCCGTCTACTAACAAATATATATAGCACTTTTCATACAAAATAATTAGCTCAATTCATTTTAAAAACACAGCTAAACAGTCAAGGCTATCGATTTTTTAACGTGATTATTTTTTCAACCATTTACTCTTATCCCATTAAAAATTTCCATACTAAATCTTTTGGTACTACTAGGTTAACTCGTCGACGAAAAAATTATTGCCAAGCTATAAGATTAAATGCCAATAATGAATGATCGTGAATGTCACAATTCAATGATATTAAATACGATTCACTTGTTTAAAATATCATTAAGTTATTTTTATTTTTATTTTTATTAATATTCCACTAATTATTTGTTTTTTCGTTATTTAAAATAAAAATTATGTCAATATGTATAATTTGGCTATTAGTTTGGTGATTTGTATAATTTGGCGAAACTGGTCGACGGGATAACAGAGTAGTACCAATCTTTTTTACTACAAAACACTTCTGAGTTATAGATAGAATCCCAACATTTTTATTGATCCTGTATTTAAAGGAATTGTGAGATTTTCTTAATAGTATTTTTTGTTCATGAATCTCATTATTCTTCACAATATTTCGCAAAGAAAAGCTCTCACTACCGATTTATTACATCAGTTTTAATTTTTAAAAAATATGTAAAAATCAAACTATTATTATCTATGTTATTTTAAATATCTTAGACGTAAACGAAATAATTATTTAGGTGAAGCAATTTTTTTAATCCAAAATTCAGGATATGAAAGGTTAAGAGATAATTGCGAATATATCTATTTTGAAACATCTAGTATATGGTACTTGAATAAAAATAAATTTTATATGCGGTTGAGATTAAGAATTACTTTATATACATAACGAGCATTCAAAATAATTCTGATGAACATGAGTGTAAGATCAATGCTAACTCCTTTTATTATTTAATAATATTTTTTCTTAATTTACAACCTCCAAACAAAAGTGCTCTTTCTAACTAAATGTTTATTTTAATCTAAAATGAAATTAGTGGTGACAAATGCTATTTATCACTTTGAACAAATTGTGCCGCTATAATGAGCAAATCAAAAACCTTAATTCATTCTGCATCCCAGCGCTTCATGAAATCTCAATATGTGTCCAGTAAAAAGGTTGAGTATTATTCTCCTAATGAGAGCAATACAAATCCATCAGTGTTTATGTTTTCAAAAGCACACTACCGACAAAATGCACCATTTAGAACTCGTGTTACACTACTTTGTCATCTTGAAAGTTTCAAAGTTTTGAATCCTGTGAAAATTGGCGCAAGTTTAAAGATTTTTATTTGCTTCAGATATTTCTTAATAAAGGTTTATATTTTAGAGTTGGGCGTTACGAAATTTAACAAAGAAACAATAATCACAAACAAAGAGTTACATTAAAATACAGGGTGTCCTGGAAATAAGACCCCGATTTCAAAATAAAATTTCTCAAAAACAAAGATCCATAGAATTATCCAGTAAACGGTTTGTTTGTTACATAAACTGTACAAATCTTATACAGAACTTTTGAACGGTGAATATTCTGAAAAGATTACGTTCTGATTGCAAAAAATGCTTGATTTGACATTTTGCTTGCTTTAGATTGCTTTCAGAGAACAAGTTTTTCGGCGTACAGTGCAATATTTTAACGATTTTTGGAACTTCAATTTCTCAAATCTCAGCATTCCAAATATTTAGTTCGAAAAATCGTTAAAATATGGCACTGTCAAAACGAAAAACTCATCCTCTGACAGAATTCTAAAATAAAGGAAATATCAAATCAAGCATTCTTTGCAATCAGAACGCAATCTTTTCAAAATATTCACCGATCGAAACTTCTGTATAAGATTTTTACAGATTACTTAATAAACAAACTGTTTACCGCACAATTCTGTCGATCTTTGTTTTTGAGAAATTTAATTTTGAAATCGGATCTTATTTTCTGGACACCCTGTAAGTACCATTAATGAAAATACAATGTAAAATTTATTTAATTTGTCCCTTAACAAATATGTATTGCACTTTTCATACAAAATAGTTAGCTCAATCCTATTTAGAAAGCAGAATTAAACAGTGTAGGGCATCTATTTTTTAATGTGGTAATTTTCTCAACCATTTACTTTCATCCCATACGAAATCTTTTCTATTACAAGACACTTCTGAGTTATAGATAGAATCCCAATATTTTTATTGATCCTGTATTTATAGGAATTGTGATATTTTCTTAATAGTATTTTTTGTCATTATTCTTGTCAATATTTCGCAAAGAAGAGCTCTCACTACCGATTTATTACATCAGTTCTAATTTTTAAAATATGTAAAAATCAAATTATTATTATCTATGTCGTTTTGGATATCATAGACGTAAACGAAATATTTAGGTGAAGCAATATTTTTAATCCAAAATTTAGGATATGAAGGGTTAAGAGATAATTGCGAAAGAGTAAAACCCCGATAATTCGGATTAATTGGAACCAGACCCAATCCGGATTAGTGAAAATCTGGATTGTCCGGAGAATGAGAAAAAAATTAAATAAGATATACTTACAGAAAATTACCTCTATATTAAACATACTGAATATTTACAGACAGTAAAAATTTCTATTTTCTAATTATAAAATCTTCTGCTGTGCTAAATTTGTATAGCTTTTGCGGGCCGCACGGTCACGCATCCGCTTGAGCATACATAGTTTATTGGGTATAATCTCCACCGGATGTTCAAAATAAACCATTAATTGTTGTAAATAATTTTTTACTTCATTATGGCTAATAATTTTTTGTTGATCATCATTGATAATAGTGATTTCGTCTGAATCATCTTCATTTTCATCTTATTCAGTTAGTTGTACATAAAGTGATTATTTTATCATCTGTAATTGAGGCATAAACTTTTTGCTTCACTGTAAACTATTTTTTGCTTCATTCAATTGCTAATGCCGGTGATATCAACATCTCATAACCATCAGTTTTTTAAACAAGCTTACAAAATCTTCAGGTGTAATTTCTATTTCATCCTCGCCTATTTTTCCTTCTGTTTCAAGCTTGCTTGCTATTCAAGAAATCACAATTTGTAGACCATAAATTCTTCCATGGCTTTCGGAGAGTATTCTCAGCAAACTGGTTGCAAACCTTAAGTGATGAATGGTTTAATCTTTAAAAAGTAACATCAAAAAGTTTAAATGAAAAAGATCAAGGTATTCTTCCGAAAATATTTCAGAAAAGACTTTTTAAATTCAGAATACGAAAATTAAATGAATTAATGTTATCGAAGTTTTGCCGATCGCTTTCCAGACTTTGAAGAAAGAAACTGATCAGATTGATCTGAATTAATGGGGTCCGAATTAGCGGGGTTCTACTGCATATTTTTTTTTTTTTTGAAACACCCAGTATATGGTACATGAATAAAAATAAATTTTATATGCAGTTGAGATTAAGAATTACTTTCTACACAAAATGATCATTCAAAATAATTTTGAGGAACATGAATGCAAGATCAATACTAATTCCTTTCAATATTTCATAATATTTTTTCTAAATTTACAACCTCTAAACAAAAGTGCTCTTTCCAACTAAATGCTTATTTTAATCTAGAATTAAATTAGTGGTGACAAATGCTACTTTGAAACAATCATTAACAAATACTGCACTATAATGAGCAAATCAAAATCCTTAATTCAGTCTGTATCCCGGGCTTCATGAAACTGATTTTGTCTCAATAAAAAGGTTGAGTATTATTCTCCTAATGAGAGTAATACAAATCCATCAGTGTTTATGTTCAAAAGCACCCTACCGACAAAATGCACTGTTTAGAACACATGTTACTCTACTTTGTCATCTTAAAAGTTTCAAAGTTTTGAATCCTATGTAAACTGGCGCAGGTCTAAAGATTTTTATTTCCTTCAGACATTTCTTAATAAAGGATTATATTCTAGAGTTGGTTGTTACGAAATTTAATAAGAGGGCAAAAGAAACAATAATCACAAACGAAAAGATATATTAAAATATTTGAAATCAATAATCCATCAAGTATCTAAATTTAAGGAAACATAGACGAAAATGCAAATCTGATTATAGTTACCGTTAAGACGCAACACTAGTCAGTGAAAAAGACCCAGATGATAATGCTAAGTCTATGGGTCGATCTTTTCAAATATTTCGCTCAAATATTAGTAAGGTACATGTATCCAATATGGACACCCTAAGGAAAATGTATTTTTTTCACCCCCATGTACAAGTCATAGGACTCCAAAAATATGTGACCACTATCCTTGGACTATTGACTATCATTATTAAAATTAGCGACCTTGTAATTATTCTGGTTTTATTTAAATGATAAAAAAAAAAAATTACAAGTGTCCATATAAGGAACTACCTGTCCTTATTATGGACAGGTGTTTCCTTATTGACTTTCTACACAGTGTGTATGGAAGAGCCACTTTACCAAGGGATTTTAGAGGAGAGAGAATAAAAAAATGTATCTTAAAGTATTCGGAGGAGGAGGGGGGGGGGCAGTAAATATCTTCAGAACATGCATTTTAGAAAGGGGGGGGGGGTCATTCTCGGTTTTTACCCTTAGAAGACCCTTGCAAAGCCTCTTAGTTTCTAGTAAATATTATGAAATAATATTGTTGGTTTTGGTTAGCTGTCTGCGAATTTACATCTGTTATTTCTCAGTCCTTACAGCATGGACAAATAGAAACTTTTTCACCATGGGCAGTAAGTCCCACATAATCCTCATGAACATATATGCCACATGTGATGCATGGCCGCATGTTTGAAAAGACATCAATACTGCAAAAGAAGCAGTATCAGCTCTCCTTTGTTGAGGAAGTCATACCATTGCTACCTACGATTTCGCCACCAGATATCCTATTGGGAAGGGGACTTCTTTTTATTTTTCTGCAAGGGTTTTTTGGAGGAAGGTTTTTGTGGGATTGTTCAAATGGCATCTTGTTGAACAAAGATTTTACCACTTTCATACTTTTCAATTTATTGCTTGGCAACGTTGAATTTTCTTCTTTCTTAAAGTTGTAGTCCATGGGGACATAAGCTGTCCATATTGGGAACCGGGCGTAGTTTTACTAAATCTTGTAACAAATGAATAAGGAAAATATTTTTAGGCAAAATATGCAATAGCAATCGAAAATGTGATTTATTAGCTTTGTAAAATACTTCACTTTTCAACATTTATTGTAATTTTACCATATTTAATAAGAATTTAAGCTTAGAAGTAATTAAGATCAGCACATCTCGAAACAACAAGTTTCCTCCTAAATGGCGAACAGCGCGCTTTTTTACACTTTCCAGCCTTAATTATCTTTTCAACTGCTTTTCTTCGCGAGAATGTTGAGCCATCTCTCGATCAAAATTATTACCTTTAAAAATATTAGGGGTGTCCATATTGAGAGCCCTGTCCATATAGGGTACAAATACCTTATTTTTACATGATTTTTTTGCACAGATTAGCTGAAGATGATTTAAAACCAGGCTAGTTTTTATTTTTTTAATTTTGGTTACATATTTTTTATATTAGGATAGATTCAATTTTTCGAACCGGTTTCGAAAGCTAAAGTATATTTTAAAAAAATCTGAAATTCAAAATTGATTAAGTAAAAACTAGCCCGGTTGTAGATCGTCCTAAGCTATCTTATGCAAAAAAAGTCATGTAAAGATGTTAAAATTTGAGCGAGATATTGGAAAAGAATGCCCCTATAGATTTCACATCCGGGTTTTTTTTTCAGTGCCTAGTGTGGGGCCTTAACGCCCTACACTAGGCACAGAAAAACTCCCGGGTGATAATGTAAAGTCTATGGGGGCGTCCTTTTCCAATATCTCGCTCAAATTTTAATATTTTTACCCGATTTTTTTGCGCAGGATAGCTGAAGATGATTTAAAACCCTGCTAGTTTTTACTTTTTTAATTTTGTTTATATATTTTTTATATTAAGATAGATTCAACTTCAGAACCGGTTTTAACCGGTTTCGAAAGCTAAAGTATTTTTTTAAATCTGAAACCAAACTTGATTAAGTAAAAACTAGCCCGGTGGTAGATCGTCCTCAACTATCTTATGCAAGAGAAAAATCATGTAAAAATGTTAAAATTTGAGGGAGATATTTGAAAAAAATGCCCCTATAGACTTAACATCCGGGTCTTTTTTCAGTGACTAGTGTGGGGCCTTAAGTCCCCACACTAGGCACAAAAAAAGACCCGGATGATAATGTAAAGTCTATGGGGGTGGGGGGCGTTCTTTTGAAATATCTCGCTCAAATTTTAATATTTTTACCTGTTTTTTTTTTTTTTTTTTTTTTTTTTTTTTGCAGAGGATAGCTCAGGACGTTCCACAACCGGCCTAGTTTTTATTTTTTCAATTTTGGTTTCAGATTTAAAAAAAAATATATATATTTTAAATTTCAAAACCGGTTCTTAAATTGAAACTATCATAATATAAAAATATATAAGCAAAATCGAAAAAGAAAAACTAGGCCGGTTGACGATCATTCTCAGCTATTCAATAAAAAAAAAATCAGGTAAATATGTTAAAATTTGAGCGAGATATTTGAAAAGAACGCCTCCATAGATTTTATATTATCATCCGGGTCTTTTTCTGTGCCTGTGTGTGGACTTAACGCTTAATTTGAATGGTGGTATAGTCTTGGGGAAAAAACGGTAAATACCCCGTCTAACTCTTCAGCAAATTGTTGTGGAAGAGAGTTACTGGTTCAAAACAATGGCAAATAAAGTCAAATGTGATGTATATAAATTTTGTTCGGGAGGGGGGGGGGGAGGCATCTGCATATCGAAACGAACCCAAACATCGGGTTTTCGATAGCATTATGCAAGCTTCACATAATACATAAATTCTGCAAACTTCAATGAGCCTAATAGTAAATTTTCATGAAATTCGTGTGATTAATTTAGGAGAAATAGATTGTTTTAAAATGATCCTATTTTAGGGGCAATATCCAAATTTAATATTAATTTCATAAGTTCTATTAATTTTTTTTTTTATTACCAATTTAATGTTTTTTACAACTTCTTTTTTAATTCAGTACAAATTCAAACAAATCTCCTATTTTTTGGAACGAAAATTGTCATCAATGTACGATAATTGAAATTTACAAAAAATATAAATTAAATGTACATTTTGTTGAGTATAAATGATTTTTAAACTACGAAATTTTGCATGCTTAGATGTGTAATGAAAGGTAATAATAATAAAACTGATAATAACAATAAAATTGATAATAATAATAAAATAATAATAATAAACAAAAAAATAAATAAAAACTACAAATATTTATGTCTATAGACCAGAATTTTTTTCTTGTTAATTAAAGTATTCGTAGTTATTTAATTGCTTAATGAACTATTTTTAACAAAGAAATAAATTTTCGTTCCGAAAAATAAGTACGAGCGGGGTTCGAGCCCAAATAGAAAAATCTCAATAACTGTATGCTACTGATCATGCTACAGAGCCGCTGGCCAACGAGGAAAATCTATCCGATTATAAATTGTAGCGCTGTTTACATTCGATCTCAATTTTCGAGCAGACGACAAACCAGAGCTCAAATACGCATGCGCCAATTTTGTAACTCCCAGTTGCTGCAACGAGCATTTCCCTTGAAAATGAATATGGTGAATTATAATATTTTTTAGTTGTCTCTTTGCTTTTCATCCCATTTGTCACAAATCCTTAAGCAGAATGCATCAAACAAACATAAATTAATCGTATTTGTAATTTCAGAAACTTTAAAGACTGATTTTTGACAAAGAGTCAGGAATTTCCACCACTATTATTACTGTCGAATACTTTCTGGATGCCTCAATTATGGGTGTTAGTGAACCATTTGCTATATTTCGTTATTTCTTAAATATATTAAGATAATATTGATTGAAACAAAAAGCATATATTGGTAGCTATTGAACATCAATTTGAATTTAGAGGTTTTTCTTTTCTTTTTTTAAATATAAGACAAAAAATTGAAAGCTTCATGAAAGTCGAATGCCTATATTGACCGCTGTATATTAAAAAAAATTAAAGAAAAGTAAATGCTCACACTTTACTCTACTTCTCATACTTTACAATAGAATTTATTGTCTTAGAAAACGCGGATATTTGCCTATAGTTCGACGCAATTCAGTTCGTTTCATCAGGAATTAAAAATTTTACTTCTGAATATTTAATAAATTACTGCACGGATCGATTTTCTATTGGGCATCCCATGGTAATTTTTTTTAAGAATACAAATGTGATTTAAAAGCTAAATGTTAGTATTGAAAGTTTCGAAAACTGTTACAATTTCTTTAAAAAGACTACCCCCCCCCCCCCCTCTTCAACAAGCTCCTCATTAAAATAAACGGAAAAATAATTTCGCTTTTCTCTGTGACAAAATTTACATGTTTCGAGTGTTTTCTCTCTCTCTCGTTTTTGTAAAGTATTACCTTTCTTTGTAGAAAACTAAAACATTATTTTTTACCTCTTAGGAGTGCTTGTTTATTAGGGTGGATCGAAAATTTTTTTTTCACAGTGTCAAAACCTACCTATGCGGAAAAGATGTTCTCTTGGATGGAGATTAAGGGAAAAAAAATTAAAATTTAATTTTAAATTTTACTACTGCCACAATAAGGTTGAATTTCGAAAAAAGTGAAAAAAGACCTAATTTTGGCCAGATGATTTTTGATTCAAAATAATAGTTTAAAAAATTATCCAAAACCTACCTATGCGTAAAAGATGTTATATTATATGCTGAGAATGAGAAAAATAATTAAAAAAAATAATTTCAAAATTTAAAGCTGCCGCAATGTGGCTCAAATTTATGCATTTGAACGTTTTTACGGTAAAAAATCATTTTTTTGTAAAATAAAATATGAATTTTAGAATTTTTAACATTTATTGCAATGAGGTAATATTTGATTGATTACAAGATAAAAACTTTAGTTTCTTAATTAACAGCTTCATTAGTATTAAATCAAGAAAAATCGTCAACATTGCAATTGGCGATAATGACGTTCGGTATTGAAAATCGGCATGAGATTTTGTAATTCAATTTGATTTTTATAAAACCGTCTCTTATATGCTATGGTCCATACACAGCAGAAGTACTTCCGTGACTATTTTGATTATTAATTTTGTAGAATGAGGGTTGCGTGAATAGATATTATTGATAGTAGATGTTATTGCCACTGGAATGTTTGCTGGATTTACCTGATGAATGAATACTTCTGAAATCATGTCGTTACTAAATCCGTCAGTTAGTAGAGGTTCGACACATTTTCCTATTTAATTAAATCTATGTAATCCGTCGCAAAAGGTCAAAAAGCTGGTAAATGGAAAATATAGATATTTTTAATGTAATGATTAGGATTGCAGCAGATCGTTTGATTTCACTCGCGCGCTTTTAGAATTCATATACTGACATAAATGAAAACACAAAAAGCTTCTAACATGCTGCGAATAATCTTTCTATTTCATCAGTGAAACATTTGTGGCCAGCCGTGGTTCCATCCCCGCTGCAAAAAGATGACATGGTGGAACCTCATTGGTGTGTAACTAGCACAAAAACCATTGTAGTGGACGCTTGAACATTAGTTCCATATTTCGAATAATACATCCTTTAACATCTATGTTAACAGATATTCCGTCACAATCGATCGCAACCAACTTTGTTACATGTATATTATTGTTAACACATGACAAAAAAATGTACGTCGTGTTTTCAAATTGTTTGGTACTCTCCCAGAATTTGCATGTATGTGGACTAAAACGATGGAGTGGTCTTTGGTTTGTTTTGTCATGCCAATTTTTTTCTGTCAATAGCATTCGATTCATAGTTTTGTGAGATAATGCCCACGTATAATGTCCCCATCTTGAAGTGCACCAGACACGATCGCAGCACCTGCTTGGTCGTAAATGCCCAAACTGACCAATATTCTGGCTGATGCCAATCTTCGTCACTACAGGTGATGTGACACCTAGCTCGGCAACATTTTGGCTTTTCAATGATAGCTGATGATGCAGAAAAGTGAGTTTGCTCTCAATACGTCGGTTTAGTTTACACTCAATATTCATATTAATATTCAAATCTATTGAACTGAAAAAAATAGGCAGTACTTTCAGAAATGGTCCAAAAGACTGTAGTAGCTTTCAATATCTTATTTTGTTTTACAAGAATTAAAAAGAGCGCAATTTTGTCGTGAAACAGTTTGATTTTTCTTAAAATGCTGGTGTGGTAAATTATTGAGATTGAATCTCATTTACAGGTCACTTGTAACTTATTATCAACTCCTTCTCACTGGCAGGAAATAAATAGATGTTGACCGATTCCTTTCTTCGGGTATTTTTTAAATACCAATATATAAGTTTTATAACTTTTTGTAATAGGGAGCATATTTACTGGAAAATCAAAGCCAGACCCAAATAGGGGTGTAATTCATATCTCTCTGCCTCTGTCTCTCTTTTTATTTATTTATTTTTTTTTTTTTGAATAACGCCATGGTACAGTAATATTCAAGGTATACTAAGCTACACAATACACAAGCAGACAAATCCCAACTGAAAAAACAGGAACTGCCAGTTTTTCAAAACTTTAAATCACTTGCAGCAGTATTAAATTTCGAAATCAGATTTTTTATTTATTTTTATTTTTTTACTTAATATCCATGCAATATAATATTTCTTACGCAAAGGTAGTTTTTGATTGATATTAAAATGATTATTTTGCGTCAAAAATAAATCTAAACAAAATTAGATCTTTTTCCATTTTTTCAATATTTTATCGAATTTTCAACTTTCTTGTGGCAGTATTAAATTTCGAATTTATTGCTTATTATTGTTTTTTACTTAACCTCCATACGATATAACATCTTTTCCGCATTATTTGATTTTAAAAATTATTAAAATAATTAGTTTTTGACAAAAATAACCTAATCAAAATTCGGTCTTTTTTCTAAATTTTTCGAAAATTTAACACTTTTGTGGCAGCATTAAATTTTTAAATTAATTTTTTTTATTATTTTTCCCTTAATCTCCATACAATAGAACATCTTTTCCGCATAGGTAGATTTTGATGAATGGTAATTTTTTTTTCGCCATAGACAATCGATCCACCCTATTGTTTATTTCATTTAATTGCCTTTTTTTTTAGTTTGTGACAAATAAATGCATTTTAACATATGTATGCTACGTTAAAAATCTGCAAAAGTTGTTGCATAGTCACGCCACCGCTTTTATAGAAAACGATTACATGACGATATTATGGAGCATTCTCATTGGTCAAAATAGAGATGTTTTATCCAAACAGAAGTTGCAGATTTTTAACAGTGCTATACATGCAGATATTATTGTGAATTCCCATATAAATTATCCGCCACTGTTCAGCTCCATCGATAAATTCCATTTTGTGACGAGTAATCAAAGGACTAAAAATGAATAACGCTGAAACAAATAAAAAATCGAAAATTCTTTTTTTACGAAAAAAATGTCTTAAAAAGTACAAGTTTAACAAACAGGTGAATCATTTAATTGACAAACCTTGCAGAAATAGTTTTAAAAAAAGAGTAGAAAAACGTCACTAGTTGAATGTGCAACACAAAATGAATTCGAGAACATTTCATGTGCCCATTTTTTTTACGAAAAAATGTCGTAAAAAGGACAAGCTTAACAAATAGGTAAATCCTTTAATTGACAGCCCTTATAGAAATAGTTTTTAAAAAAGAGTAGAAAAACGTCGCTAGTTGAATGTGCAACACGAAATGAATTGAAGAACGCTTAATGTGTTGTTTTTTTTTTTGTTTGTTTTCTTTTTGTTTTTTTTACGAAAAAAATGTTTTTAAAAGGACACGCTTAACAAATAGGTGAACCCTTTAATTGACAACCCTTGTAGAAATAGTTTTAAAAAAAGAGTAGAAAATCGTAGCTAGTTGAATGTGCTACACGAAATGAATTGGAGAACTCTTAATGTGCTACTCGAAGTGAAGCGAAGTACGCTGAAAGTGCCAGTGCGCGGTGACTTGTTGCCATTTCACTAACTGATCACGTTGTTATTGTTTACACCAATAGGATACTTTTACGCAATGAGAAAACTATTAAATAAATAGATAAAAGAAATTTTTAAGAATGATAATATAAGGTATTTAAACACTGAATGAAAGGAAGCTAGATGCCTACATTTTAATGTGTTGAACTAAGATGTAACAACTAAATGTAAAACGCTGTAAGTACCAGAAATAGGAGTGCTTAATAGGGCTAATCAATAGATACAGGTAGTATATAACTCTTTAGAAAAGTTTCCTCTTTTGGACTTTCAGCGTTTTCCATTTTTAGTCCTTTATTAAGTAATGGCAATTTTACATTGATATACTCAAGGGATATTCATTTTGGAATCATTAGTAAACAAATTATATTCGTAAATAAATTATTCTTTGCTACCTGCTCAGACTGTGACATTGGTGACTATTTGGGATAGCGTAAAAACTTCATAATAATTTTGTAACTCTTTTGTCATTTTGTATGCCTGAAAAATATCTTTTCTAATCTAAATACATCAATTAATTGATAAAATCACATTTTTAAAACATTCACAAGGGAAACAAACGAAAGCTCGTGAAAAGTTGCCTTTTTATTTTTATTTATTTATTTATTTATTTATTTTGTAAGGGCCATTCCATGAAATGTCGTGCACGTACCACTTGCATAATAGCCTGTATCTATTAACTTATTGGATGTTAAAATCAGTGTTCTCACTGTCGCTCGCCCTTGCACCAAATTGCGACTAAATTCTTGCTTTTTCTTTCTTTTCTTTTTCTTTTTACATATGTATGCATATATATATATATATATATATATATATATATATATATATATATATATATATATATATATATATATATATATATATATATATGTATATATATATATATATTTAATATTTGTAGCGGACAGTTGAAATTAGATTAATAACGATCGCTGTCACGGTTATAAAAACTTAGGTTATTTTAGAACATATTGAAAAAAGTGGGTACATTAAATGATTAAAGTTATATATTTTTTTCTTGTGCTACACGGCGAATCTATATTGCTAATACTTTTTTCATTTGGCGAATGTTTTTAATTTTTAATTAGCCAAATTACTAATGTTGGTCAAATGTCAGCGAGCACACTGGTTAAAATACAGGGTGTCCAGCAAATAAGACACTGATTTCAAAATTAAATTTGTTAAAGACAAAGATCGATAGAAGTATGCGGTAAACGGTTTCCTTATTAGTTAAGCTGTAAAAATGCTGTACAGAAGTTTCGATCGGTGAATATTTTGAAAAGATTGTGTTCTGATTACAAAAAATACTTGACTTGGCATTTTTCTTGTTTTAGATTGATTGCAGAGAACGAGGTTTTTTTTTTCTTGCGTACAGAGCCATATTTTAACATTTTTTTTTCTGACGAATTTGATTCTTTAAAGATTTTTGAAATTTTAAAAATTTGATTCCAAAAATCGTTAAAATATGGCAGCCGAAAAAGCCGTTCTCTGCAAGCAATCTAAGTCAAATATTCTTTTCAATCAGAACACAATCTTTTCAAAATATTCACCGTTCGAAACTTCTGTATGAATTTTTTACAGCTTACCTAACAAAGCAACCGTTTACCGCATACTATCGATTACCGTATCGATTACCGTCGATTACATACCATTGCCGTTTACTATCGATTTTTGTTTTTTAGAAATTTTATTATGAAATCAGGATCTTATTTGCTGGACACCCTGTATAAATGACACATTCAAAATAACAAAAACCCTGACTGTTTATATTAGCATAGTTTATTAAGTTTGAGGATACTTTAGCATTTTTTAAACAGCAGTAACATGTCAAAAAGCTGGCCTATATGTTATATGGAATCACCCTTTAATAGGTTCAAAATTCCCCACATTTTAACTTAAATCTAAGTAATTTTCTCGCTTATAATAAGCTCAAAATTCTAATTCTAGACCTAAGTAATCTGCCTGTTTTCAGGGCCACTCTATAAAAAACAGAAAAAAATGTCTTGTGTATTACACTTACATACAGGGTGTTTCAAAAATGACCCGTATATTTGAAAAATCACTACAAACTAAACGGGTAGCGATAGAAATACACCGTTTGTTGCAATATGCTTGGGATAACAGTAAATTTTCAGGCAGACAAGCTTACGAAATTAGTTAAAGTTTTCGACAACAGATGGAGCTGCAGTCTGAAAAATCTAAAATACGATATTTTCCACATATCCTTCATGCGCAGCAATAATATAACAACAATAAAATCGTCTGCGGCGCCATCTGTTGTTGAAAATTTTAACTAATTTCGAAAGTTGTATTTCTATCGTTGCCCATTTAACTTTTATTGATTTTTCAAACATACCGGTCATTTTTGAAACACCCTGTATATACCTATATCCTTTGTTGACAACTTCCCAAATTTTTATGCCAATATTTTTATACAAAAATACTTGTTTCATGCAATCACACAATTTCTGCAATTGAATAAAGCAAACATTTTGGTATGAATTAACTGGTATTAAAATAATCTGGGGGTTAGCAACTATGACTATATCTATTAACTTATTAGTTGTAAGAATATAAACTATACATTAAAAACAACAAAAATCCCTGGATTTCCAATTTAAGATAGTTGCTTTAATACAGTGCGTGTCAAAAATTTAAGCACAACAGAAAATTTCAAAATAAAATTTTATTAATGGGTGAAAGTTACTTCACTTTTCGCATAGCCTACAAATTGTAGTTTTAAAAAGATAGTTAACAGATTCATGCTATAAAATTTATCTTAAATAATAAAATTTATCAAAACAACAAAAATGAGTGTGTCAAAAGTTTAAGCACAGTAGTTTTTTAGTATTTAGCAGAACAAGAATAAAAAAAAATTAATACTTGATTATTGCTCCTTTCTGCTGAATTACTTTAAATATACGGTCTTCCATTGTTAAAAGTAGGTTCTGTATTGTTTCTGGTTCATTTTTAAACGAAGCGTTCTCAATGGCATCTTTCAAATCTTTAACTGAAAAATACTGCTTTCCATTTGGATAAACTGCATGTGTGAGAATACCCCATATATTTTTATAGGGTTTAAATCAGGACTAATTGCCGGCCATTTCAAAACAGACACTGTTTTAGACTTAAGCCACGATGAAGTTGAGTTTGAGGTATAGATGAAAGCATTATCATGTTGAAATAACCGTTTTTCTCCCCCCTAAAAACCTCGGCAACAGGAAACAAATGATTGGCAAGTGTCTCTTGGTAGTTTTCAAAATTTTCACGACCACTGATGAATGCTAGAGATGTCTGACCATTGAAAGAAAAAGCCCCCATACCATTACAGAACTACCATTATGTTATCGGCTAAATACACTCCTAGGTTCTTTGCGGAGATCATGCCAATAGTACTTAAACCCATCAGGGCCATCGAGGTTCCATTTTTTTCATCACTGAATATGACATTCAGCCATTTTTCACCAAATGACACATGCTCTTTGGCCCATTGTAATCTAGATTCTTTATGGTGTAGTTTGAGACACGGTAATAGAGCCATTTTACGGTATTTGATGTATTTGAATTCCAAACCTCTTCTATAAACAGTTTTTTTTTTCGATATTTGTTCTCCAACTGCAAATTTTATTTCCGAAAGGGAGTAATTACCAGTTGAAGCCAAATTTCTGATGCGGCTATCTTCGCTCAAACTAGTCACTCGCGGCCTTCCTGAACGATTTTCATTTAAATTCATTATCACGAGCCAAAATTTGATGAATACCTTGTTTTGACCTTTTTAATACACTTGCAATTTCAGAAACAGAATTACATTTTGCTCTCATACTCCAAATTTTTATCATCTCCTTCTCTGAAAATTCTTTAGACTTGGGCATTTTGTACTACCGCAAAAACAACAGCGGACTGCTTCTTATACACCCAGGAATTGTTTGCCTGCGCAACCGTTTACGTCGCACTGTAAAATTTGCATAAAAACGATTTTGTGCTAAAACTTTTGACACTGTCATTTTTCTTCTATTATTAAACTCCATGGTTTGAAATAAAACTTAAAAGTTAATTTAAATGAATATGGTGTAAAAATAGATATTATTAACATATACAAGACAGATATTGAAATAAAGTTAATATTTAAAGTTTTATTTTAAAATTGCTATTGTGCTTAAACTTTTGACACGCACTGTAGCATTGGGTATAATAGCATTGTTTAAAAAACAGTAATATGTGGACAACCCGTGTCCTACTAGCCCTTAAGTAAAAAAGGATAAATTTTAATATTTTCATAGATTTTTGTACATCTGGAACTTCTAAATGTGAGTGCCTAAAATGGATGACATATATCACATGATGCCATCAAAAACATGCACTGTTTTCAGTACATTTGACTCCAAATAATATCAAACTAAGAATATGATTCGGCTTATTCGTCTGCATAAATTAAAAGTAAACCTGTTTCTCACAGAACCGCTGAAATAATGTCAGTAAACATTTAGTTAAATACACTGGATTTACATTTGAATATTCGGAACAGAATTCCAAATACATGAAAGGAAGTACTATGAAACTGAATACCGGGTGTTTCAAAAATGACTGATGGATTTTAAAATTCAATAACTTGCAAACGGTGACAGCTATTTAAAAATTTTTTGCAGGAGGGTTATGTATAATGTCAGGAGTTTTTTTAGCGTAATTTTTTATTTTAGTTTGCATCTCAAACAATAGGTGGAGCTGACGACGATTGAAGGCCAGGTCGACGCTTCACTCAGCATTGATCACCTGGCCTTCAATCGCCGTCAGCGCCACCTATTGTTTGAGATGCGAATTAAAATAAAAAATTACGGTAAAAAAACTCCTGACATTATACATAACCCTCCTGCAAAAAGTTTTTAAATAGCTGTCACCGTTTGCAAGTTATTGAATTTTAAAATCCATCAGTCATTTTTGGGACACCCGGTATATGCGTTACTGAGAAAATAGCGTACGTATTTGTACACTGTAAAAAAGAAATCGGAAATATTACTCTAAATTAATGGGGCAGAAATGTAACTGAAATTTTTAGTTATGTTTCCGCATAAGTCGATTAAGTATTTTGAAACATTTATGCATATATCGGCAACGTTTCTGCATATTTCGAAGACGTTAGTGTATAATTTGGAGACGTGAGTGTATATTTCATAAACGTTAGTGTATAATTTGGAGACGTTAGTGTATATTTCGGAGACTGTATATATTTCGAAAATGGTAGCCTATATTTAGGATATGCTTGTGTGCATTTCGGAAACCTTCCTGAATATTACATTATTTTTTCATTGTTTAGAAGTAAAATTTCTCATACAGATGTAACGTAGACGTCAAATAATATTTCATAGACGTAATTCAGTGTATTTCCAAAACTGTACAACACATTATTAAAATGACCAAATACGCATTCATTTCTACATGTTGGCTCATTATTGATTCGGAATTTGAAAAAAAAATGTTTTCTTTAAAGTAAAAAAAGAAGTCATAATGTTATCAGTATATATTAATTAGAAATTAAAATGCTATACCTTTCGTAAAACGAAGACTGTTTTTTAATGGAAGCAGGCTCTGGATAAATAGAAATAAAACTTAAGCACATGCATAATCTAAAGCGAAATCAATAATTTACAGGCGCATGTGACTTTAAGAGTTTATTAAATATTCCATTAAGTAAACTGGTTCATAATCTTTTTCTTTTTTAAATGTAAATCTTTAATGATTTCGGGATCAGGAAGAATAGGAAATTACTTTGATTTCATTTTTAGTCTTTGTAGAAAAAGTTTCAAAAACTTTATTGTATGCGAAATATTTATTTTCTACCATGTTTTAAATAAGAAAATAATCATCTTTCATTTAAATCCTTCCTGCAGAATTACGTTTGTAGTAGAACAGAGTGAGGATTCGAAAATTTACTTGCATCTGTATATTAAAATTATAAAATTTTGGAAACAAAGTTACATTTTGAGGCTGAGATTTGTAAAGGAATGCGGAATAGATGCAGTTTTTTCTTTGGATAAAATATGTACACCTTTATTATCTTTTAAATATGTACAGTGTAATTATGGTATTTTTCTTTAAAATAGAAATGGTTACTTGGCACTGTTAATTACAAAGTTATGAAATAATTTATGCCCCCCTACACCGAAAAAAATGAAGTACTCAAAAATGAGTAAGTCCATGTACTCATATCGAATTGAGTATGTTTTGGATCAAAAATTAACACATTGCTTTCTAAATTTTGAAACAGCATGTGTTATCAGATCCAAACAAACGATGAATTTGTACCTTGTATTTGTTTATCTCATTAATGGCGGCATAAAAGATGCTTATTAATGTAAATATTAAATTATGCACAGTATTTTAAAATAATTTTAAAGTATGCTTGCAAAAAATGTAAAGTATGATCTTGTCATATAAATGTTCGATTTGAGTATTTTACTTATAATTTTCCTATTTCTCTTAATAAATAATCAATTAAATATTTATTAATCATAATTTTGAGCAAGAAATAGGCAAAACCAGCATGCTTTCGCTTTGATTTGTAATTTCAAGGGACAAATAATACTGATTTATATTTGAACACAACCATGGAATCAAAAATTAGTACATGTGTTTCTTAGTTTTTAGAACTTTTTGATCGGAGCTATTTTGAGTATGTAAAGTACTTAAAATTGAGTACTTTTTACTCAATTTTGAGAACCCCTTTTTTTTTAAGTGTATTTTACTATAAGTAATCAAATTTTCAACTTATGAAACCTGATAATACATTCGTGGTTTCTTGTTTTATACAGAAATCTTACATTGTGCTAAATAAAAATTTCTGCGTAAGTGAATATTTTAGTTTAATATAAAACTATTTTCTTGCCGCTTCTAGTTGCAAAATTATGAAATAATTTACGTCACCCTGTTTCCCAATAAGCAACCAAATTTTTAACTTATGAAATCTGATAACACTTTTGGGTCATTCCATTGTAACTTACGTAATTTTAATAATATAACACATGCAGAAAAAAATATTCAAAATGTAAGTTTGACATGGTTTCCTAACTAAACTTATTCAAAGCCCAATTTAGATGAAAATTACTTAATTTTATTTTTATTTTTAAAATTTTAGTTGCCATATTTACTATGGACTAATTCCATGCGAACTTGTTTGTCTGCTACACAGCTGAAAATCACTATGCGTGTCGGCCACCGTTTTTTCCGAAAAGCTCGCTTTGCTTTATTCAATTTATGAGATATGTTTGATAAAATAAATCACATTTTTCCGCTCTAAAATACTGGTGGCCAAAAATCGTAGTATGTAACAGACAAACAAATTCGCATGGAATAGCCCTATGGTAACTGTCATTACTGGAAAAAGAATGTAAATTAACAAATAAAGTGCAATTTTCTTTATCATTTTTTAGATAATTTCATCCGAATTGACCCTTAGATAGATTCCATTGACAAATCATGTTAATTTTACGTTTGAACATTTTTAGTGCTATATTGTTAAAATTACTACAGTAAATTGTTATAAATGTAACGTAAGTTACCATGGAATGATTATTTTGTGTTTTCTTGTTTTATAAAGAACTGTTTTAACTAAAGTGCAGTTAAATAAAGTGCAATTTTCTTTATCATTTTTTAGATAATTTCATCCGAATTGACCCTTAGATAGATTTCATTGACAAATCATGTTAATTTTACGTTTGAACATTTTTAGTGCTATATTGTTAAAATTACTACAGTAAATTGTTACAAATGTAACGTAAGTTACCATGGAATGATTATTTTGTGTTTTCTTGTTTTATAAAGAACTGTTTTAACTTTGTGCTAAATAAAAATTTGTGTGTAATTATGCCGTTTTTGTTTAATACAAAAATATTTACTCGGCATTATTAATTAAAAAATTACGAAATAATTTAAGTCACCTTTTTTCCCAATAAAACAGTCAAATTTTCAATTTATGAAATCTGGTAACACTTTTGTGTTTTCTTGTTTTAAAAAGAACGATTAACTTTGTGCTAAATAAAAATTTGCGTGTAATTATGCCGTTTTTGTTTAATATAAAAATATTTACTCGGCATTGTTAATTACAAATTTATAAAATTATTTACGTGACCCTATTTCTCAATAAATAATCAAATTTTCAGCTTATGAAATCTGATCACATTATTTTGGTTTCATTTTTTATAAAGAACTCTTAACTTTGTGTAAATAAAAATTCGAGACAATTACAGTAAAACGTTAAACACATTATGAATAAAGTGCGTTTTTTACGTAAGACAACTATAAATTTCAAATTAAACAATCAAACAATTAATTATATAACAAATTATTCAAACAAATTGGAGTAAGAAAGTAATCACTTAAAAATTTATTCGATGCAATAGAAGAATAATTAAACAAGCTTCAAGATTGAAAATCTCAATTTAGACCATTAATGTGGACCGATATCAATAAGAAACAACATTACTTTCCTCTGAATTCATTTTTTAAATAACTAAAAATTTCATAACAATGTCAAACAAACACATGTAATAAAGAAAAAACTGTAAGAGCGTAATTCATTTGACGATTTATTCAAAATTGAAAAATTAAAAAAATGCTCTTATACTTAATGATTTTTTTATATATATTATTTATGACACGAAGTACATCTAAAATTTAAATCAGCTTAGGAATGATGTGACGACGCAAAAAAATAAAAATAACTACTTTTCATCCTTTGAAAAATTTTTAAAGTTTTTATTTGATTAACATAAACAAGCTAATAAGATATGAACATGCAATAAGGTAATTAAAAGAATTTTTTATAGGGAAAGTTTTAATATTTTTTGCTTTCCCAGTTTCTAAAATAGGAACATGTTTGTGTCAAAACTTAGTAAGTAAATAAATAAAAAGAAAAAACTGAGTTATCTGTGAACATAATTTATAAGACCGAAAATAATAGTTCTAGGCTATTTTTAAAATCATTAAATCATTCAATTCCAATGTCTTTTTCTAAACTATTAAACAGCTTCTAATATAAAATACATTATATTAGTAGAAAAAATATGAGTATGGAACCGAAAACCCATTAATTAATCATAAAACTTGTAAAGAATTGAAAAATGCCATTGTTTTTTTCTTTAATTCTATCTAAATAAAAAAGGCAATATTTGTTTGTTTACTGAACACATACATACAACATACGTGCTTGACATCAAGTACTCTGTCTCAGAAGGATAAAAAATTGCGGTACTACTAGGTTACCCCGTCGACCAAAAAATTATCGCCAAACTATAATATTAAATGCCAATAATGGATGATCGTGAATGTCACATTCAATGGCATTAAATACGATTCAGGTGTTTAAAATGTCATTAAGTGATTTTTATTTAGACTTTTTATTAATATTTTTATTAATATTCTACTAATTATTTGTTTTTTCGTTATTTAAAATAAAAATTATGCCAATATGTATAATTTGGCTATTAGTTTGGCGATTTGTATACTTTGGCGAAATTGGTCGATGGGATAACAGAGTAGTGCCAAAATTGCTATAAGCTGCGGATTTCGTGCAAATTTTATTAACTGTTTCATGAGGAATATTATCTATGACTAGGAAAATCAGTCAGAAATGCCAATCCCAAAACGTTCTTCTATCTCATTCACGTTAATAATTTCAAAATTCGTTATTAACTGTCAAAATTAAAGGACAATTTATGCCCATTGTGAGGATTCTGATGGCATAAAATTCCGTGCAATAGTTCTTAAAATAAAACTATTGTGAATATCGGGGAAAATGTAGAATAAAAGGGTAACCGGTTGTGAGATTTACAGCAAAATACAATCCGCAATAATACGCATCAAGGTAAACCTGATCCTGAAATGTGATAAAAAATCGCCCTATAGTTTTTGAGAGAGAGCAATTGCAGGAATCGGGAAAAATTCTGCATTGAAGCGCCACCTATTGAGAGAATGATATAAAAATATGAATAGAATCACTTCGTGTCAAAACAATAACTGAATCCGTAATTTGATGATAATCTGTGCATTAATTCTTGAGATAGAACTATTGAAATGGTGAAGAAGACAGCATAGAAGTGCCACCTGTTGAGCTATTAGCATCAAAATGCAAACCGCATCCATTCCTGTCAAGGACTAACTGAATATGATGTTTGGTTAAAATTCGCGCACTAGTTCTTGAGATGGAATAGTTGCGAAAATCATGAAAAAGCTAGCATACAGCGCCACCTGTTGAGTGAGTTGCACCAAAATTCAAACAGTATCTATTCATGTCAATGACTAACAGAATCTGAAATTTGGTGAATACGCGTGCTGTAGCTTTTGAGATAGAGCTGTTGCGGAGTTCGTAAAAAAAGCAACATAGCAGTGCCACTTGCTGAGCGATTTACAACAAAAACTAATCAGCATCCATTTATATCAGGTACTACCGGAATACAAAATTTGATCAAATTCTGTTCTTGAGATAGTGTGCCCACAAAATTTATGTCACATACAGACAGACATTTTGTAATAACGTTTTGTGTCTCTGATCCCTAAAACGTGTAAATCCGTCAAAAACCGGAATAATAGGGTAAGTTTAATTATAACCATCATGTATTTACCTTTAAAAGTTATAACTTATCTGACACATTTTAGACACTACTTCTGTATCTCTGGTTCAAAATGAGGTAATCAGATTTAGAAGAATAATCTGTTGAGGTTTATTATTACATGAGTATTAGAAATTCGTTGTTTCCACATGAAATGATATTACTTTAAAAGCAGCCGTATACCTTAATCGAAATTATTTAACGTTACTCATTGATGATTACAAAAGACCAATAAATGGATATCGATAACTTTAATTACTGACTGCTGTCATGCATCGATATCGCTCAGTGACAAAGTATTATTCTCATGCCCATGGCTTCATTCATTGTAAACACGTGGTATGATTGTCACATTAAAATAGAAAATAAAGCCTTTGTGCAAAAATGTTAAAGAATAGAAAACCAACGATTATAAATGCACAAATAAAGTATGAAAAGGGAACAAACAGCTGTTTCGAATCTATTATCGAGATTCTTCTTCAGTGCAAAAACTCAGCGAGATAGACAAAGCAAAACTGAGCCAAACTGAGCAGTTTGGCTCAGATTTGCTTTGTCTAGCTCGCTGAGTTTTTGCACTGAAGAAGAATCTCGATAATAGATTCGAAACAGCTGTTTGCTTCCCCCTTTTCATACTTTATTTGTGCATTTATAATCGTTGGTTTTCTATCCTTGAATATTATAGTCATATTTTAATAAACTGGTACTGAAATAATGTCAGACCTAACAACCAAACACGAAAACCGAAACAGAAGCGAAAAATAATGATTGCGATAAAAATGATTACACTAAATGATCAATAATTATAATATACGATGACGTTGATGAAAAAATTGAAATTAATAAATAAATACTCCGCACAAGATAAACGTGCAATCAGAAATTGTGAAATCTAAAGTAAAAATTAAAATACAGCTCTGAGCATATTCTGATGCTAAAATTTTACCAACTGAATTTAACTGTGTTAATTGTTAGTTATTATACAATTATTAATATTGCATTCAACGTAAAATGAAAATCTGTCATTTTTATCATAGATTTTAGTTTACTTTCAAAATCCTCTTAATCAACTTTTTTTGTTTCACTTTTTACTTCTCACTGGACAGTTAATGGCCAACTGTGCTAACTCTTCCATTATTTACTTTAGATTATGGTCGGGAACAAATGCTCCTTGTAGAGATATTTTAAAATAATCATTCTGGAAAATTATTTAAAAAGGGGGAAAAAAGTCACGAAATTTAACTATACTTTTGAAACAACTTTCATTAAAAGTTTTATTTTCTTTATTTTCATATATGATGATGTTACAGTTTAAGTTATGCTACGTTTAAAATGGGTACCATGAGCGATATAAATTAAAATCTGATTTTTGAAGGAATTTAAAAGAGGCTGACTTATTTCTGACAATGGGAAAAAAGTATTGTAGTTGATGAAATTACTAAAGATAATTTTTATTTCAATACAGTAAAACCTCCAAAGATGACGACCTCTTTACGTTAACCACCTCTCTATGTTGACCGAAATTTTTTATTTTGAATGGTCGTAACGCATTTTCAATGTATATTTACCTCTCTATGTTGACCGGCTCCATAAGTTATATGTTGACAACTTTTTAGTGGATTCTACTGTCTCTGTAACTTGACCACTGATGTTTTCTTGAATATGTTTTTTCTTCTGTTTTTTCTCCATCCGGTTTTCAGGAATTTCTTTAACAGTCATTCGACTTATCTGAGCAACATTCGACCCTCTTGTCCCTCCCTTTCCACACCCCCTTGTGGTGTTTCAATCATTGTTCACTTCCAGTACAATACAATGGGAAAAATTCAGAATTCCTGGAATCTGTCAAAAAATACCAGGGGAGTGGGTGATATACGTACGCAGAATTGAAAAACAACGTGTATCGCTCACATGTAAAATACATTCATTTCGTTTTTTTCTGCATATCGCGTTGTGAAGGAACTGGACGTTTATTTGTGAATTTTCATTAAAAATTGCGCAAAGAAAATCTCTAAAAGTACTTAAATTAAAGGAGAAAATAGATCAACTTAATTTGCAAGAAAGCAGCAAAAGAACAACAGCGGAAAAATTTCGTGTGAGCAAGACAATTGTGAGCGACATTTTAAAACGCAAGGCAGATTATCTGAAAAGATATTCTTCCGAAAACAGGGGACTCCAAAGAAAATGCAGAAAAATGTGCCTCGACGCTGTGAACAAAGCCACTTTTTTTTTGGTTTAAACAGATGAGATCAATCAATGCAAGAATATCAGGAACTATGGTTCAGGAAGTATTAAAAAAAATTGCAAAAGAATTTGAAATCGAGGACTTCCAAGCATCAACAGGTTGGCTAGAAAATTCAAATTACGATACGAAATTTCTCAAAACATTTTGTGTGGGGAATCGAAGGAGGTTTCAGCTGAAGTGATGGAGAAGTTTATTGAAAACATCCCAGAGATTGCTAAAGGTATTAAAGATAAGGTCATCTTTAATACTGATGAGTGCGGTCTCTTCTTTAAAGCAATGCTTGATAGAGGTTTAGTAATGAAGGATGATACATGCAAAAGACGAAAACTTTCAAAAGAGCGTTTTACTGTTCTTCTATGTTCTACTATGACTGGGGAAAAATTGAAGCCTATGGCGATCGGCAAATCCGCTAAAAACCGGAAGAAATTCCTGTTTTTTGGAGAGAGAATAGCTCTGTTTGGATGACCGGTGCTTTGCTCAAAGAGTGGATTAGAGGAATTGACGCTGAAATGAGAAAAAAAGAAGCGGTCTATTATGCTTTTCGTGGGCAACTGTCGCTACCACCCGGAAGTGAATAATCTCACAAAAGTGAAGCTAATATTTTTGCCCCCAAGCACAACTTCGAAAACACAACCTTTAGATCAAGGCGTTATTTAGTCCTTCAAAATGCACTACAAAGCCTAACTTCTGGAATGGGTGATTATGAAAGCTCAAACCTGTGATCCTTCTGCATTGGCATCGTCAACAGCTGTGTCAGTAAATGCTTTGAATGCTTCACTGGATGAATTCTGCTTGGAATAAAGTTACGAAAACTACGATTAAGAACTGTTTTAAGAAAGCTGGATTTGTTACATATACAATATCGCTGCAAGAAGGATGAGCTTCCTCTATCTCCCCTGCCAGTTTTGATGGAGTTGATTTTGAAGATTATGTTACTATGGACGATGGGTTAGCAACTCTGCTGAACCAGACTCAGAGACAAACTTTAATGAGATACTTTCTAAAACTAAGCACAGTGAGGACTCTAAGGTACTAGAAATGGATGGCAAAGAAGATGGTGATCCGAGTGACAAAAAAACTAAAAAGTACCCAACTCTAAAGGAAAAGTGTGTAAAGCGCCGGTTGAAGCAACTTAAAGGTTTCGCTGCAGAAAAATGCCCAAACATGCTTAATGGACTTATAAACTGTGAAAGTGCTTTTTGCTGTTACTTAATGAACAAAAAGAGGACTCAAACAAAAATTGAATTATTCTTTCAAAAATTGTAAAAATGTGCTGCACCTTCAGTAAAAATAAAAATGAATAAATGCTAATTTTTTTCTAAATATCCTTAAAAATATTAAAATAGTTTACTAATTTTTTTTCTAATATTGTTCTAAATATTTTCTAGAAATTCCCTAAGTTGACCACCTCCGTACATTGACCACTTAGTTACGGTCCCTTGGGTGGTCAACTTATGGAGGTTCTACTGCATTATCTATGACATCTAAAGAAACTATTTTTTTTTATCTCCATGAGAATACTTTTCTTTAAGAAAGAATAATTAGGTTTTGTATATTATAATGATTGTTCGGATTGATTTTTTGGTCTTCTTTACGAATAACCTAAATGTTTCACAAATGATTTTTTTAATGCTTTAAATAAAAAAACTATATGGATCACGGGGCCTTTATTTTTAGTAAAATTTAAAGCAAATTTGTCCATAATGCTATAAATGATATATTATTGATAATTGTTTTGGATTGAAATATTAATTATATATTATGTAGAGTAATAGCTTATTTATTTATATAAAAAGCAATTTGCGACATTATAACTGTTGCGCTCAATAAAAAGTATAAAAATTAGAAAAAAGTAGTATGTTTTTTTGTTTTTTTTATGCAAAATGGAATTTGCGACAGTAAAATGTTGAGAAATTTAAAAAAAATAGTATTTTTATTTATTTACATAAAAAGAAATTTGCGAACTATGAAACTCAATAAAAAGTACAGGAATTAGAAATTTAAAAAATAGCATAATTATTTATTTATTACAACAGAAAGTTACGACTTTATAACTTCTGAACTTACTAAAAAGTATACAAGTTAGGAATAAAAAAACTAGAACGTCTATTTATTCAGGGTGTTTCAGTTAAACGTTTCAGAACTCCTAAGAGAGGTAGGGTGCATCCTGACGACTCGAAATCATATAACAATGTGGGGTCGGAAATGCTTTCCTGAATGCTTTCCAGAAGCCCCATTAAAAAAAAGACACCGTGAGAGAAAAATCGTTTTATTAATGCATGTAAAAAAGCAAAAGGTACATAAATCAAAGTAAATGTTCGAAATTTCTGCCACCGACTACAATACACACCTCACATCTCCGGCGCATGGAAATCCGAACATTTTCGAATACTCCAGGCATATCTCGAATTTCTCCGACTTCTACTGCGATTCTTGCAACCAGCAGCTCAGCATTGTCAACAGGGTGTCATAAAGCAGTGTTTCCATATGACCCCAGAAATAAAAATCAAAACATGATAGGTCGGGTGACGATTCCCTCCATGAAAGCTTGGAACATTTGCACAACGCCATCCAGCTCGTCGGGAAAGCATTTCCGACCCCGCAATGCTATAAATTTCGAGTCTTCAGGATGCACTCTACCCCTCTTAGGAGTTCTGAAACGTTTAACTGAAACACCCCGTATAAAAAAGAACTTGCGACATAAGAATTGTGGAACTCAAAAAAAAAAAGCATACAAACTAGAAAAAAATACTATTATGTTTATTAGATAGATTTCGTATAAAGTATTACCTATTGCAGTCACTCCTATGTTGGAATTTCTGAAAAATTTTGCAGATCTACACCGATTATGACCCCTAGACCTCAAAACTACCATCAGTAAAAAAGTTTATATATATCACTTTTTTATGGACGCGATAACTTCTAAAAATCTGCTCAAATCTCCTCCAAACTCATACATAAAATCAAAGGGCATAAAATCTCGGTCAAGTTAGTTAAGGCAGTTCTTAAATCAAAAACAGCAACTTTATGATACAAGTTTTATTTTATTTTTGTTCGAAAATGCATGAAACTAGCAGGTGCTGTTGTTCAGAAACTATAATTTGTATTTAGTCTTATGAAATTGAAACGCAGATCAAAATTCCGTCATTTTTGACGGAGGTTATATACTAGTTTAATTATAAAATATGGAATACCCCGATGTTTGACATTCCTATTCTTCTTTATATGCGTATGCATATATAATAACGGTTCGAGAAACTATAAGTAAAGTATATTTGAAATTAAACTTGTGTTTACTAATAAATAAAAGGGAAAAATAATGTTGTTTACTTGTTTTGTTAAGGAGAATTTCTATATGTCCATTCCACAACCACACTCCTCCTCCGTGCAGCAAAATTTTGTTACTGTTAAATTCATTATGTAACAAAAAGCTATAATAAAATACTTTTAAATAGTAACTCTTCCTTTTAAGAGTTATTTGTATAGCGTAATATTTTATTGACTTCTCTTCATTTGAACAAATAAAGTACCCGAAAAATAACTGTAACCATTTTTGTATATCATTCCAAACAAAGAAAAACCAATGATTCTAAAAATTAAAATATTTTTACACTTTGTTAACGATATCCTTATCGAGAGGTTGGGGGGGGGGGAATCCAAAATTACCAAAAAAGTTTATAACGTTATATATGCACAGCCCCATACATAAAATATATTATGTATGTATGTTTATGTAGGAAGAAAGGCATTTCGGTCCCTTGCAGTTTTTGCTAGAAGCTTTTATATTGTTAAATTTAAAAAAATCTTGAAAATTAAATTGTTTTTATTAATATAACTAATTTATAAATCACATGAATTGTACAGGGTGTCCATTCTCAGCCATGGCTAATTTCTAAACTGTTAGTTATAGACATATAGTTCCAATTACAAAAATGCTTTAAAAAAGGAAAGTATTCTTTTTTTATCCATTTTGGTCAAAAAAATTACGAAAATTGCATTTTTAAACGGTCCCCCGATCCTATAAGTGATATCTAGTAAATTTTTACCACTACTCTAACAAGTTAGACAAAAAAAAGTTCCATTTCTCAGCGATTAAAACTGACCAAGTAATAGCTGCTTAAAGTTAAAGCATCTTTTTTGCTGCAAAATAGGGGTCATTCACAAATTTACTGGAAATAAAAATAAACGTTAAATGCAAAATTTAACATTAACATTGAGAGTAAAATAATTTTTACAATATTACTTTTAAATTTATGTTGATGTTTACATATTAAAGCAAAATATACAACTTGTACTAAAAATATAATTTAAAAAATAACAGAAATTTTGTTAAATTAAATTATGAAAAGCAACAGTCATAATTCGTTCCAACATGGTACGTACTTAAAATTCTATTAGAATACTTAACCTAATAGAATTTGATATACTCCTATAAAATAAAAAAATGTTACTCACCTAAATATTAATATTACATTGCCATTGGATATAAATAAGTTTGCAAATTGGACTTCGATCAGATATTTGGAAGTGAGTTAAAATTTGAATACAAATTTTGAATTAGCTAAACATACATAAGAAAGTCATAAGTACAGTAAAAGTATATCAAAATAAAACACATTTTTAAAATAAAATCACGAAAAGCAACAGCTTCATTTCGTTACAAAATATAACATGTTTAAAAATACAATTGAGGATGTTAATTTCAAAACTCGCCTTATCGCTTTTGTCTTCTCTATCAGTCTATACCGATCTGCACTTCTATAACACTACAATATCCAAATTTATAATGAAAAGCAATGGACGCGTTTAAAGGTTTTTTTGAGATTTCCTAAAATTTGAAAAGCAACAGTTTCAAATAAAGAGAATTTTGAAACTCATGTCTTCAATCATTTTAACTAATCTAGAAGTTAATTGATTAAAATTAACGCTACCGTAAAACATATATGGTGGCTGCAACTTCAGTTAAATCGTTTTAAAAATACTTCTTTGCCTCAATTAAAACATTTTTGTAATTGGAACTATATGTCTGTGACATATGGTTTAGGAATTAGCCATTAGACAGCGTTGGAAATGGACGACCTTTATAATACTTTAAGCACTTAGCGTACGTTCCCTTAAAGCTTTGTGCAACTCATCCGTTTTCAGTTACAAAAAAGTGGTTTAAGTCATGAAATTTAAAGTTTCATAACTCGGTCAATTGTAGTGTTAGATGAATGGGACCTTTTTTTTATATTGCTTGTTAAAGTGATGGAAAATTTGTACTAAATATCACTTATAGGACCGGGAAACCGTATAAAAACTTAATTTTCGTAATTTTTTAGTAAAAAATATTTTTGACCGAAATCGCTTAAAAAACAATTCTTTACCTTTTTTAAAGCATTTTTGAAATTGGAACTATATGTCTATGACTAACGGTTTAGAAATTAGCCATTGGCCACCGTTGAGAGTGGACACCCTGTATAATAATTATTACAGGATAAATGCAAATATAGCTTTTTAAACTTTCAGTTTATGTGATGCTATTAACTTTATTAGGATGCACAAAAATGATAAGGATTCTGATTAAATATATTTTTTTTTTGTTAATGTATTAGTTAGTTTATAATATTTTCCTTTCTCTTTATATATAATAATAATTAATATGTAGCTGCTTGAGGATTGTAATCTATAGCTGTTTTTAAAAAAGTCAAAATCTACATCTGGACAATAATATCCCTTAAACTGTTAAAAATATTTTTTATGTACTTGTAAAATGTTGCATTTTCACTAATAAAGAATAACTAATAAGTACTTAGACTGAATTTTAATTTCTTCTATCTTTACAAGTATTGGATTCATGAAAATTTTCGACTTCCGGTTTTCGACGGATTTATACGTTTTAGAAGGTCCTGAACACGTTTTGACTATTTTTAGAAAATGTCTGTCTGTGAGTCTGTCCGTCTGTCTGTCTGTCTGTCTGTCTGTGTGTCTGTCTGTCTGTATGTGACAAGAAATTTGTGGGCGCTCTATCTCAAGAAATAATGCTCGAAATTTCATAAAATTTTATATTCAGTTAGACCTTGATATGAATTAGTGCCTATTGGTTTTTGGTGTAAATTGGCCAGCAGGTGGCGCTGCTGTACTACGTTTTTCATGATTTTCAAGATTGCTATATCTCAAGAACTAATGCACAGAATTTCACCAAACTTCAGATTCTGTAACCCCTTGATATACATAGACGCTGATTAAGTTTTGGTGTAAATTGGCCAGCAGGTGGCGCTGGTGTGCCACGTTTTTCATGATTTTCACGATAGCTATATCTCAAGAACTGATGCACAGAATTTCACCAAACTTCAGATTCCGCGATACCTTGAGATACATAGCCACTGATAAGGTTTTGCTGTGAACTGCCCTATAGGTGGCGCTGCTATGCTACATTTTGCACGATTTTTGCGATAGTTATATCTCAAGAACTAATGCAGAGAACTTCATCAAATTTTAGATTCTGTTACACTAGACTAGAATATATAACATAATTAGACGCTGATTACATTTTGGTATTAACCTTGCAATAGGTGGTGCAGCTATGCTGCATTTTGCGCGATTTTTCCGATAGCTATATCTCAACAACCAACGCACAGAATTTCATCAAAATTCAGATTTTGTTACAAAATGACATATAACATAATTACACGATGATCAGGTTTTGTTATAAATCCTTCAACTGATGGTGCTGCTGTGCTATATTTTACACGGTTTTTTTTAAACTAGCTATATCTCAAGAACTAATGCACAGAATTTCATCAAACTTCAGATTATTTTACACCATAACATAATTAGACGATTTTTTACGTTTTGGCATAAATTGTCCAATATATGGTGTTGCTGTGCTACGTTTTGCAAATTTTTTGTTATAACTATATCTCAAGAACTAATGGACGAAATTCCATCAAATTTCAGATTCTGTTAGGTCTTGACATAAACAAATGCTTATTAGGTTTTAGTATAAATTACCCAACATGAGGCACTACTAAGCTCATTTTCTCAGAATATTAATTAAATTTTGCGTTTTAGGATTTTCGGATACCAGAATCTCATTAGGCTAGGTCAAATGTTCGAGGAAATTCGATAGTGGGTAACTTTGGGGTCACCACGTTTTTTTTTTAAATATTAAAATGTACTTATGAGATAGAAGAAAGTTTTGGGATTGACACATCCAACTAGTTTGAATAATTTTCCTTTTTTGGGGGGGGAGGGGGGAAGATAATAAATAAATTTAATTAATGAAAATTACTAAAAATTACTTTTTAATATACTTATTAATTTTACTATAAAAAGTTAAGTAAATATTTTAATTAATACGCTTTTTAATTTTATATAATTTCAATTTATTAAATTAATAACATTATTGATATAAATTAAAATTTTTACTCATACTTTAATAATTAATAATAAAACTAAAATAAAAATTTATTAAGCTTATTTTTGGAGAAAGAGGGAGAAAATGATAATGACAATTTTAAAAAACGACAAATACAAAAAGCTTAGTTTGTCAGTTAAAAAATAAAAATAAAAATAATTAAATAATATGAGTAACATTTTTACATAAAATTAAAAATAACCTCTTTATTAAAAAGAAACAGGCCCCATTTCAGTAAAATTTGCTCACAAAAATCTACTTCAAGCGGTGAAAAAACTAAACAAAAATTCAACCAAGAAAAGAAAAAAACGGAGGTAGCATTTAAAAGGTTTTCTGAAAGCAAAATATTTTTCATTGCACGCGCACTAAGCAAATAGTTATTGCTTTCCCAATGTATATAATAGTAATGAAACTCGTGAAAACAAATTAATAAGATGTAACATTGTATTATAAAAATAAGAAATATATAATATTTGTGTTTTAATAAATATATCTCAGTTCTGATTATTAAGGCGCAACACTAGGCACAGAGAAAGACCTGGATGATAATGTAAAGTCTATGGGGGCGTTCTTTTAAAATATTTCGCCCAAATTTTAATATTTTTGCATGATTTTTTTTTTTTTGCACAAAATAGCTGAGAACAATCCACAACCGGCCGAGTTTTCATATTTTTCAGTTTTGGTTTCAGATTTTTTTTTTAATTAAAATTTATTAACTTTCAAAACCGGTTTAAACCGGTTCTGAAATTGAAATTATCGTAATATAAAAAAATATATAAGCAAAATCAAAAATGTAAAAACTAGGCCGGTTGTAGATCGTCTTTAACTATCCTATGCCAAAAAAAAAAAAAAAAAAAAAAATTGTAAAAATATTAAAATTTGAGCGAGATATTTGAAAAGAACGCTCCCATAGGCTTTACATTATCATCCGGGTCTTTGTGCCTAGCGTGTGGTCTTAAAGTAAGGGACGTGCTGCGATAATTTGAGGAAATACATTATATAGCCAAAAGTGATTGGCCACTTGCGATTTTAGACATTTTGTTAAATATCTAAACAATACAAAAGGAATTAATCTGAAACTCTAAGTCTATAAACATAATATTACAGGCCATACATTTCCCTGAAGATTTTTTACGGAAACTCCATAAGAGACCGTCAACAAATTGAAAAAGAACGAATATCTTTTGGATAATCCTGTCAAAAGTAATGTAGCAAAAGCGTTCAAACTGGTGATTATGATTATATGGTTTATTGTAATAAACTGCGTTCATTTTTACGCGGCACATGTATATATACTCGAAGTACCATGTATACTCGAAGAGAATTTAAGGTTTTTATAAAAACAGTGCCAAATTTTTCCGAGTTTTTTTTTTTTATTATAATTTGTAGAGTACTTAATATAAAACAATGTATTTTTCTGAAAACATGACAAACAACATTATACATAATACCCTGTAATCAGAATTAAAAAATAATAAAAATTGTATGAAAAATGAATAGGTTTATTAAATAATTTTTCATTGTACATGCGTCAACACTATCAAAATTTTACTTCCATATTGTGTTAGCTAAATCTGTAGAGCAACTTTTGTGAAAGTTTCAAAAACATAGCTTGAAAAATCTGAAAATTATCGTCGATAGAGTAAGCTCAAAATCCGTTATTCCCAAAATGAAGCAAAAAATGAGGGGTATCCTTTCATCCATAGATGAGTGTCAGTAAAGAATACACAATATAGCACTATTTGGATGCACCCCTCACCTTTTTTTCTTCATTTTGGGGATAACGGATTTTGAGATTATCCTATTGACGATCATTTTGATTTTTGATTCATATTGATGATAATTCATGATGACCACTACTTGAATTAAACACTGTCACTTAAACTCGTTTGAGATTTTTTTTTAATTAACAATTATTTTCCATGGTGTATTTAATCCCCTTCCTCCCCTTTAATAAAAAATAGCTGCTCTTTTTCTTAATATTTAATTACTTTAAGTTACGCGAAAATATTAAGCTTACTGAGTACATTAAAATCAGAGAAAAAAGTATTTTTCTGAATCTTAAAATCCAGTGTCGGTACATTTCCTTTTCGGGCTACTACAACATAAATTAAATACTGCCTTCGTCCAACCGTTCTAGATAAAATTTTAACACCCCCCCCCCCCCCCCAAAAAAAAAAAAATCTTAAAAATTAATTTCCATGAGGATTTTTTGAGAAAAAGCGCCCTGTCTCCACCGTAAAATTTTTAAATGTCCATTCTCTTAGTGTTTAATTATTTTAAGTTATTTAAAAGTAAAAAAAAAATATTGTTTTTATAATTGGTCAACAAGAAAATTTAATCAATTAAGTTTTAAAATTCAACGAAAACTTTTTTATTTAAGTTCATAACAATCAAATTGAAATTATACATTATTGATTTCTCCCTCCAATAAACACTAAAATTTTAAAATCTTAGTTTTAAAATCTTAACCCTCACCTGAAATTGATAAATTCTATCCAAAATACACTTTGTTTACTTCTCTGCAAGAAATAATTCAGGCGATATTCAAACAATTAATTAAGAAAAGAAAATTACAGTAATGAATTATATTAATCAAGCCGTATTCTAATTATTCATTAACGATAGAAAAACCCTAATAAATTAAACTTATTAATTGAAACTTGGAGTAATTATAATAAGTATCGATAAATTACTTTCTACCTTATAAAAATATCAACACGGAACAGAATTAGCTTCATCACCCATCACTTGCATTTAGAAGCGCTTACTCACACGTTCCCAATAGTAAGGTAGGTAGAGCATTAGTTCCCTACGCAAAGGTAGTGAGTTCTGTCCTCGTCGTTGGAAAAAAAATCATATATAAATTTCCCAGTAGTAAATATAGGTGTTTCCATATAGGCTCCCGCGTCAAGAATGTCAGGTTCATATCGATGAAAACTTTTTATCGACTTTGCATCAACTTAAAAATAGAATTTCGGGTTCGGATCGGGTATAATCCGATCTATTCAGGCCTCTAAATAGGAAAAGGGGCTGATTTAATAGGAAGGATCTATAGATTTTATAGAACCACGTCAAAAATATTACACCAAAGAGAGATCATTTGACTTAAATATACTGCTTTAAATCGGCTTTAAATTTGTAAAAAAAGAAGTGCTGTTTCTCGAGACTCTTTACTTTAACAAACATTTTAAAATCCAATTTTGTATCGAAAATACACGATTCCATGGACAATACTCTCCCACTAAGTTTCTTGTTGAGTAAACAACTTATTCAAACCGGACTAGAAGAATCAAGATCTAATAGCCAAATATTTGAAACAAACGAATTTTCACAAGGAAAAAAAAAACTTATAATCAGAGTCTGAAATGTAAGTATGTCCTAAAGGGTCCTTCAATTGATTTTCTACAAAATTTGATTGCAAAGAAGTACTTGAAAGTAAAGAACAAAAGTAATACTTCAAACGTAGTATCGCTATTTTCGAAAAAATTTGAAGGATGCTATAAGAACTAGGAAGTTAAAGATACTTTTTACGAAATAGTTGACATCCAATAAATCTTTGTTTTCATTCAATAAAATCACATTCATCTTTGTAAGTATAATCCCTAAAAAAAGACACAACTTTGCTTTAAAAATATATTTTATATAGCAATATATTTCGTCTTTGACAGATTTTTCATCAGAAATCAAGTTAAAATTGGCTTAAATATGTCTCAAATATCATTTAAAACATATTCATCATACTATTTTTATCATTTTAAAAGTATGAAAATTTATGAATAATATTATCAGTTTTAGATGCTATTCATTAGCTTTTCAGGATTTTAAAATTCAACCGTGATACAATGAACCAAAAGATTTCGCCACAAAAAAATTTATTTTTATATAGAAAATCTTTATTTTTATTTTAAAAAATGTTAGTTTTTATTCAATTTTTTTATGCTTATTCATCGAAAAAGCTGGCATTTTTTAATGTTATACAAGAAAGCAAACGCAAGAGTATTGTGAATTTCAGGTAGCTTAATCGAAGATAGAAGCAAATCAGAAATTTCACGTCAAACGTAGTAAATGAGGTGTATTCGTACTAAAATTTTTTTAAGATATACAGTACAGTATCCGAAAATTTTGTGCGTCCCTGCAAATTCTATTTGCTTTCTATTATACAGGAATTAACTTGTAGTAAACCACAGCAACATATATCAATTTCACAAAATATAAAAATGTTTAATATAATTAAAATGCACCCTAAACAATGTTCCCCCTATACCATTATATAATAGAGTACTTTTATTTGGCCTTGTAAATTATTTAAAAAAATATATTCTTTGCACCACAGACTGTACAGAATGTATATTTTAGTATATTCTTCATAGATGCATATGAATTTTATTATGTTCGGACGAATGTCACATCAATATGCAATTGAAACTATTTTTTTCCCTATTGACCGCCATGTAATGGAACACTATTGATTGTCTCTGTCATTGAACTATACATCCGCTTTACATGAAATTTGAAGACACGCGACAAAATTATGTAATAATTATATATTTTAAATTCGGTTGGGTAGTTTATGCATTGTTATATGCGGACAAACGGACGGACTAAACGACAACTATAGGTGCTATGCATTTTCATAATTAACCCGCGAGGACGCGCGCAGGGCCTAAAAGACCCTGAGTGCGTGTGGTTTTTACAATTGTAACCACTAATTTTTTTAAAGTGATCTTCAATTTATTTTATCGCAAAATTTGTAAGAATTGTCTCCTTCTTAATAAAGTGACTGTTATAATTAGATTTTATTGGTGGCAAAGTTAAAATCTTTCATAGCTTGAAAAGCGCGCGTTCTCCCGGGTTAAGAACGCCCCTTTTTAGGTGCGTAAGGTAGGTAACACCATGCAATAAAAACTGCACAGCAAAAAGTTTAATCTGAGTAATGCCTGGCCTCACATATTATCCCCTAACTTGGTTTTGACAAGGTAATTCTAGTTCAAATATCAATAAACAAAATAGAACATTTTACGTAAGCAAAGCAATTTAAAGAATAATTAACTTTGTGTTCAATAATAATTTAATTTTCATTAAGTGTTTTATTTTTCCAAAATTTTAATGTTTTTAGCCTTCTAGTGATGCTTTATAACAGCTTTCGGCGAAAGAACACAAAACTAAACAAATGTCTGTGCTTAAGTTTTGTGAACTATTTTTTTACATTGGCTGCAAGAGGCCCATACGACTCAAAGCATGAAACAAAATGATATCACATATCCAGGGCTTGATTAAAGAATGGGCCAACTAGACCTTGGCATAGCGAATCCCTGATTCAAGAATCCATCAAATTTGGCATAAAACTTTCAAAGGTTTAAATCTTATCTTAATTTTGTACTAAATATAAACAATATCTTTTTCTATTTTAGCTTAAAATAAATTTATAAACAATAAGTATATATTTCTAAATATGTATATTTATATTCATAGACATGAACACATTTAAAATGCCTAATTTTTCTTGTGAAAGCATTGGAGACAGGGACGTAGCTAAGGGGGCGCTACGGGCGGCTCACCCCCCCCCCCCTGGAGAAGATTCCAAGGTCATTAAATGAAATTCTGTTCAAAAACCTAATTTAGTTTTCAGACCCTTTTACAGTTTTGCAGAATTACTAAATTGTATCTAAATTGTATCCAACAAGTATTTCAACACTCCCTAATCCTATTTGTACATATGAAGCTAACATGATGCTTAATTTTATACACTCAAAATTTTCACCATCATATACTTTTCTTAACATAAAATGAAGTTATTACAACAGTTTATTAAGAAACATAGTACCTACAAAGTGAATATGAACTAATTTTTTTTTCTGCGTCAGAGAGAGAGAAAAAAAAATGACCCCCCCCCCCTACTGTTCACTTCTAGCTACGGGCCTCATTGGGAAGGGGGGGGGGTGCGTATGTAAATACCAGACGCTGGTCTCCTGTTTGATTTGATCAGGTTCTGCAGATACCCAGTTCTTCGTTATGAGTTAGTAAAAACAGAAATGAAAACGTAAGTAGGACTAGATGTAGCAGGGAATATAATGCGCATTTACACTAAGTATATGAGATAAATAACTTATAATGATTCAATATATATCGCACGTCAGAAAGATTTCCATCCAGTAAGTAGACATGAATAAAATAGTTGAAAGCAACAGAAGTGTTCTTTCCTAATCGAAGAACATTAACGATAGCTAAGTCCAAAGTGCTGTGTGCTTCTGTGGATGATTTTTAAGCTATAGCGATAATTGCGAATATTTTTTTAGAATAATTTTGTTATTTTGATAATCTTTGGATGAGTTATCGAAGTAACGTACACGTTTCTTCCTAACTGAAACTTATATTTCTTTATTCTCAAGTGAAACCATAATAAACATCCTAATCTTAAAAATAATTATAGTAGTATACCAGTTTTCGAACACAATCTGCTTCAACGTATTGTTGAAGCAGCGAATCCGATTTTTGCGATTAACTGGTACAATACCCTATCTTATTTATCTGCTTTACCCTTTCCGACACACTGTGCCCGGTCTGGGATACCTAATTTTAATTCCAAACTTGCAAATGGCACCAATAATATTTTAGTAAAATTTTGCTTATACAACAAAAGCTTAAATTAGGGGTTTTAAAGTATCTAAAAAGTTCGTTTGAGAATTCCGGTGTCAGTCGATAATTTCTCATTTTACAACAGATTTTGCCCGTGCCGGAAAGGGTTAATCAATACACTGTATACGGCATTTCACTAAAATGCAAAACACATTTCAGTACTATACAAAAGATCCACCTTACATTACAAAGTTAAAAATCTTGTGCTAGTTTGAACCAAATTTTGGTACTCAATAGCTGCCACTGTATTATGGTGAAAGCTTGAACCAATATTTGGAGCTCCTGTTGAAGAATAGTTCGAATAATTGGAACGAGGTTGAAATAAGTAGCTCCAAATGTTGGTTACGAGATTTCATCATCTTATGTTGGCAGCTACTGCCCGTATGGCATGGTGATGTAACTGCGACGTCGTTGTGAAGTCACACTGTGACTTTGTGACCATCGATTGTCGATGTGACGTCACGTGAACGTCGATGTGAAGTCACAGTGACTAAAATGTGAAGTCGTCATGGCCGTTTTAGAGCTCGTTTGTGACGTCACATTGTGACTACTTTGTGAAGTCACGGTGTGACAATATTGTGAAAGATGTGTCATTTGGGACTACTTTGACATTAACATCGTGACAAAGCTGTGACAAAAACGACGTTGCGACAAAAGTGTTTTTTAAAGTAAATAACATGTTTTGAAGAATTTTTGTAATTTTCTAAAGAGTTTTAAGAAAGTCACATCTCAGTCACAATGTGACGTCACTGAGTGATGGCATTGTGGTCACACATGTGATGTGACCACAGTGACTCACAGTGATGTCAGTGTGACGTCACTGTGACCATGCATGCTATGAGGGTGAGTACCAAAATTTGGTTCAAACTGGGACAAAATTTTTAACAGTGTATAATTACCAATGTTGGCTCTAAAAATTACGGAAATAGCCATTCTGTGTTATTTCCATTTATATTTTAAAGAAAAAATAAATTCCAGGGCGACACCTTATTTCAACATCACAAATGAATTTTTCGCTACAGTTTACATAAGAGTACCAAACTGGAATCATTCGATCAAGTAATTTAGGAATTACGAAGATTTCAATTTAGAACTTCTTATGCTAAATTTATTTGTAATCGTTGAAAAACAAAATGGATAATTTTTTAACCATAAGTCAAGAAATAATGTGATATAATTTTGTATTCATCTATTTGAAGTTTACAAGGTAATGATTTCTGTTTTTAAAACAAATGGTAAGTTACAATTGAAATTTTATTTTAAAATATTCATTTTTCAGTACATAAACGTGCAAGAAAATAGACAAACCAATCATTTTTACATCCTAATAATACTGATGCACAAAGAAATTTTCCCAACCAAAACAGTATGAAAATGGGATCACCTGTTCTAAAGCTATACGTGGGACTACACTGTAAAAATAAAAGGGTTGATCTATTAAAAAATTTTAGTGATCCTTGCAATTACTAAAAAAAATTTTGTAATCTTACTCGGTTACAAGAAAATCTGTAAGAATTACTAGAAAAAAGCTAGCAACGAATACAGTTAATAATTTTATATTTTTAATAGCTATTACTAAAACTCACTTGGTGTGGCCGTGATAGCCTAGTGGTCATAGCACCGAAATCCAGGCTGAAAGGTCCCGGGTTCGATGCTGGACACCACCAAATACGCGCCGAATGTATGCAGTGTAAGAACTTGCTAAATAAAGGGATTATGAAAATCCTGTCGTAGCAGTTCCCATGGGTAATGATCTCTGGACTTTCCCTCCCCTTTTAGAAACATGTCAAAATAGAGCACGTAGCAATGTTTGATGCTGCCATCTATTTCGGCTTTGCCAAAAATCTTCCGCTTCAGAAGTCTGTCTTTTTACCCGCTGGATGCAGCTCGAAGGAAGCTCCTGCCCTTCGGGCACACGTAATGGTTACTAAAAATAATTTTGGAGCTATTACTAAAATTTGCTTGGTGGCTCATACTAAAAAGTTTTAAGTTAGTTATGCAAAAAATTCTTTTGTTCAGTTTGCAAAAGACATGTTTGTTTCACTTGCAAAAAAAAAAAAAAAAAAGTTTGTAATGGTTACTAAAAAATTCTGTGTAATACAAATTTACTAAAAAATTTTCAGTAACGTCTTGATTTTTTTTTACAGTGTACATTAAAAAATATTAATAAAATAAGCTTTTTAAGAAAAAAATATCAACCGACTTCAAAAAAGCGCTAAAAAGAATTAAATAATTCTTTAAAATTCTCTAATGACAAAACGTTATCCAATAAGCACACATCGGATATCAGGTACCGGCATAAAAAACGGTTAAATTTAATATGTATAATTTAATGTCCACCAAACATAGATTTTAGAGATAATATTATTTTACAAGAGATGAATTGAGATATTTATGATTTATTTTATGAATATATACATATAAAAATTAATGAATTACTTTTTGAAGTTGGTGCCAAACAATCACAATCGATAATGATTACCCCCATTTTAATTATGATACTAGGCATAATTTAGTTACAATTCTTAATATACATCAAATAGTTTGGCACCAACTTCAAAAAGTAATTCATTACTTTTTATATGTATATATTCATAAAATAAATCATAAATATCTCAATTCATCTCTTGTAAAATAATATTATCTCTAAAATCTATGTTTGGTGGACATTAAATTATACATATTAAATTTAACCGTTTTTTATGCCGGTACCTGATATCCGATGTGTGCTTATTGGATAACGTTTTGTCATTAGAGAATTTTAAAGAATTATTTAATTCTTTTTAGCGCTTTTTTGAAGTCGGTTGATATTTTTTTCTTAAAAAGCTTATTTTATTTCCTACTTTTTAGTTATGCATACCGTAATACATAATTATGTGTACTGGCACACGATAGCTCTTTGCAATGCATTACTAATGTACGCACTTTGCTAAGTTCTGATGTATTCAGTTTACTTGTCACTGTTTGATTGTCAACTTTTCTGAAACCACTTACAATATCCGTTAGTATCGTTGTGAATCTTAAGAATTTCTTTGTATGGTAACTTCTTCAGACAAGATCTGCCACTTCGAAAAGCTACCGCATTTATGAAATCTTAGTCTACATCGAATCCTACGGTCATCGAAAGTGGGTATCAAAAGGTGACAATCCATCAAGTAAAGTGTCCTTACACATAAGAGCGCGACATAGTGCTTCCATAAATGAACACGCAGCAAAATGACTTCATATATTAATGTATAGTAAAGTGCTTTTCTAGTGTAGTCAGTCAAAAGTACTCCCCCTTCACTCAGAAAGAGTAAAAAGAAAGATTTTAGCAAAAATCGCACTATGCTTCAATCGATAAACAGCAACAATCTAATACCTAGGCAGTAATGGCATCGGAAATGATCAGTGGCGATTCGACGAGGAATCTGAAACTCATAACCAATACCTGGCTGCCTCTATAAGAGAGTGACAGCATTTGATTCCCAAATATTTCTTTTACAGACGCTTTTGTCCCAACTACACTGTTAAAAATCTGAAACTTTTGCTGTACACTGTTAAAAATCTGCTGCATTTTTTGGCTACGCACTCCAGCGCTTGTATAGAAAACGGTTACTTGACTGTATTAAGGAGCATTCTCATAGGTCGCAGTAGAGACATTATATACAAGCGGCGGAGTGCGTTGCAACAAAATGCAGCAGATTTTTAACAGTGTATTATCACTTCATCGCTTATATAGAAAACGATTAGTTAAATGCATTATGAAGGATTCTCATTGATAAAAATAAAGATATTCTATAAAAGCGATGGAGTGACGATGCAGCAAAAGTTGCAATTTTTTAACAGTGCATTGCATTGCCAGGCATTTTTTATTATGGAATTTAATGATGATTTCCTGGAAGAATTCGATTGTACTCGTATGAGAAATTAACAAGATTGACGAAAATTGCTCGCTCAACAAGATGCTTGGTGACTCGTTTTTGTCCAGAATCGTTTCAACCAATTATATACTGTGCTACATGTGTCGTCATATTCATATTGAGGAATCCTACACTGTAAAAAATTTGACACTTTTGCTATATCATCACTCTATTGCTTTTATAGAAAACGATTACTTCACCCAATTACGAAGCATTCTCATGGGTCAAAAGAGAGATATTCTACAAAAGCAGGGGAGTGACGATGCAGCAAAAGGGTCACATTTTTTACAGTGACACTGTAATCAGAAATGAGCGGTGGCGTATTCGATGAGGAATGTGAAACTCATTACCTATACCTGGCTGCCTCTATAAGAGAGTGACAGCATTTTATTCCCAAATATTTCTTTTACAGACGCTTTTGTCCCAATTACACTACAAAAACTTTGAGCCTTTTGCTGCATCATCAGTCCACCGCTTTTATAGAAAACGATTACTTTACTGTGTTATGGAGCATTCTCATTGGTCATAAAAGACATATTCTATAAAAGCTGTGGTGTGACGCTGCAGCAAATGGGTCAAATTTTTAACAATGTATCATGGAGCATTCTCATGGGTCAAAGGAGAGATATTCTATAAAAGCGGGGGAGTGACGATACAACAAAAGGATCAAAATTTTTACAGTGTACACTGTAAAAAATTTGGCCCTTTTGCTGCATCGTCAATCTACCGCGTTTATAGAAAACGATTACTTTAGCCTATCGTGGAGAAGTCTCATGGGTCAAGAAAGAGATATTCTATAAAAACGGGGGAGTAATTATGCAGCAAAAGGGTCAATTTTTTTACAGTGTACACTGTTAATAAATGTGAACCTTGTCCAGTTAGGATTTCACACTTTAAAAAGATCGTGTGTCTATGTAAGTGTAACTTAAAAACATGAAAAATGAACGTTTCTAATTGGTCGATTGCTTCGAAAAGATATTGAATTTTAATGTTTTAATTTTTTAAAAAGTTCTAATCAACAGATTTTTATGAAATTTGAATGGGACCACATGGGCCCCATACGCTTTCAAACAAAAAAAGAATTATCAAAATCGGTTCATATTTACGAAAGTTATGCGTGAACAACAAATACATACAGGTCGAAATCATAACCTCCTTCTTGAAGTCGGTTAAAAATACAAACGAATTGTATAATCTCCTATATTCGAAGTCCATTAACACGTTCGCTGCCGCTTACGTGAAGATGTGATGATAGTTAATGCCGCACTGTAGAAGTGGGTTTTTCCCAGAAGCCGATTTACTTTTTATAACAAAGAATCAGTGAAAGATTTTCCCACGCTAGCGCGTGACTGGCTATTGGACAACACCCCAGATCACGCGCTGGCACGTGAGTGTCCCTTTAACGTTGGCGCCATATCACGCGCTGGCGCGTGATCGGCAGCGAATGTGTTAAGAAAAGGAAGAAGCTTTGTTAGCTAAAAAATTTTGTAAAGTAATCCAATGGTAATTTTAGATAAACTTTAAAAAGTTTAACTGAACAACCATCGCAAAAGTGTATTAATATATATATATATATAGAAAGAATGGAAAAAAAATTCTTATAAAACGGCAATTGTAACAGCATTTATTCTATGCAAAAAAATAAAATAAAAATACAATTTAAAACTTTTTAACTATACAAAATAAATCACAATATTTTCTTAAAGATAGGAAAATTAAGAAACAGGAGAAGAAAAAATAAAGTTATTTGTAAAAGGAAACGAAACACATTAAAAGAGTTATGAATAATATTATTGTCTTCGAAAAGACATTTGTTTTACGAAAAAAAGTCTCGCATAAACATAATTTGCTGTCGCATTAAGTTGTATAGTTTCATTAAGTTACCTTATTACAAATGAGATAAAATAAGTAGATTCAGTCATGTATCTCAATGTATAAAAAAAGATAACATTAATAATGTTCTAATAATAATCTTGCCTGAACTTTTTCTCTTTTTTTAGGGGAAGAATTTCAAAAACTAGAAGAAATAGACATTCTTTAAATATTAACGCGTGTATAAATTTTTTCGTCGGTAGACTTAAATTCTTTTAACACTTTCCAACATACGAAATCAATATTTTTTTTTTCGCCCCACAAGTGGCCCACAGGTTCTGCCTCCGAAACTGGTAGACTGGCAGGTGCTGGGTTCGTGCCCAATCGCGGCCGTCGCTTAACCGTTCGGAGTTTTCTGTGGTTTTCTTCCAAGCTTGGATTTCTTTGCTTAAATAAGGGTGAGGTTCCATCAGAAAGAACCCCACAGAGAGCATCCCACTCTTTAGGGCCCATATGTCTAGTTTAGATAATTGGCAGTTATAGACACAAACAAACAATAATTTTTCACTGTGCGAAAAAATGCCCAGCCCAGTAATCGAATCCAGATCCTTAACTTACGGGGCTCTACCGTTTAAGCTGACCGGGCTGATAACCGACGAGCATATTTCGCTCCGATAACCTTATTAGTAATAATATCTGGTCTGTCATGCAGACAGCTCAACAGAATAAACCGCAGGTAAAAAACTCCACATGAACTATCGGTACGTAGTTAAACTATCGTAAGTAGATAAAATATTGATTTTGTTAAAATAATAGTTTATCTACGTACCCATCGTTTAAATTGAGTTCTTTTTCCTACGGTCTACATGGCAGAGCAGATGTCATTACCAATAACATTATCTAAGCGAAATGTGTTCGCCGTTTTTTAGTCTAATTAACTTAAACGGCTGAGTATCGGCCATTTATGCCAAGGATCCCGGATCGATTCCCGAAATGCGCATTTTTTTCGCTCAGTTAGAAATATTCAGTTTATGTGTTAACTTGACCAATCAGTTTGATTTTGCAAAAATAATAGTTTTACTTGCATAAATTAATAGTGTGTTTGAGCTCGGCATATCAATCTGTCTGACCGTCTAGCTGTCGTCTCTCGTTTAATAAAATAAATATTTTAATTCTTCTCGTTATTAATAGCATTACTTAATTTAATCTCGTTTATTTTCCTGTATATTTCATCTGTTATTGAAATTTACTATAGAATGTTCGGTAATGAAAATGAAATGCGTAGCATTTATCGTTCTTTTACAGGGACATAAAAAAATATCCTCTTATAGTGTGACTTTTGAAAGGAAATTATTTGCGATGCATTTTACGGATGTTACGATATTTTGAACATGAGAATAAGCTGCATCACTATAGACTACAATATACTTTATCATAAGTATAGAATAATTAGTATTTGTAGTTCGCTTACAAAGACGCACAAAAGAATCTCCATCTATGTGGAAAAATCGTTTATAGTGCATTTTAAAGATGTTATGACACTTCAAACGTAATGAAATTAAAAGCATCACTAAGGTGCACTACATATTTTTTATAGCATTTGTCGTTCATTTACATGAACGCAAAAAAATTTGGTTACAGGACATATGAGCTGTAGTTGCTGGAAGTGATTTTGTGCTGTAGTATGCGTTTTAAAATTTATTTCAGTATACTGCGTGGCGTGCATAAATCCTATAGACAGGGCTGCACGAAAGAATTCTCACATTTTATCGGATAGGGACAGCAATTTCGGAAAAATTATTTTTACAGAGTTGCTTTAATGTACTTTATAAATTACTTATTTAAGTATTTCATTTCATTTTGTGAAAAAAAAATTAAATTCTTATAAATATTCGAAAGAGTTTATAATCTGTGTATGACTCACGATTTTTCTTTCTTATTTCTTATTTATTTTTGCGTCATTGGATATGGTATCGATACATTTACACTTCACGACAAATGTAATAAGAAAACAACTAAACTAACCACTTATTCATAAATAACTTTGAAATGAAAATTAAATTTTTGAGAATTTTTTGGAAACGTACATATTATTATTATTTTAAGAGAAGTACAGTCAGAAAACTGAACTTTTAAATTATTATAAAGTATGTGTGATGCTTCTCAAATTCTTGAATTTTAGCACAATTCACTTTAAAAATATAGGAAAAATAGGTATTGCAGTATTCATATTTCTCCAATGTAAAAGAATTCTCTCAAACTGACAGAAAAGAAGCTGTCAATTTTAACATCCATTGGAAAACCGTTTATTTTAGATAAAATTTCTATAATTTTTCTCAAAACAGTCTTTTTCTGTAAAAAATAAGAGTTTTCCTGTAGAATTTACAAATTCCACGTTCCTTTTACAGAAAAAACTGTTTTTCTTTAAAACAGATTTTTCTTGTAAAAAATACAAATTTTTTCTGTAAAAATTAATTTTTATTTTATTTTACAATATATATATTTTATCTCAGTGTACATATTTAACATTCTGCAATGAAATGCATGTATCGTGACAATATAATGTTGGAATAATAGTATTTGTTTTGACTTTATCTTGTCTAAATCAGAGGGAAAGACTTTCCCAACAGTGCTTATATTTTGCAAACATTAGTGCAATACTCAAAGAAATAAAATATTTATCATTACATAGTTAATATACCCAAAATAAAATGAATATCCTTGAGAGAGTGGACATTTTTTTCAAATACTTTCATTTTAAAGCTATTATTCCCGTACAACACAAAACCCTATGTTATCCAGCACAAGAATAAAACCTTTATATTATGGAAGAATAAGTAATAGGAGAATTGAATGGTCTGTCGGAAGCGAAGTGGTGCATAAGCCAAAAATTAATACCACTAGTGGTTCACTCGTAGACTTTGTGTTTTCTTGCTCTCAGTTTTAACTGTTTTCATATCTTTGTTTGTAGGACAAGCACAATAATGAACCTACGAGTGAACCACTAGCGGTAATTTTTTTTGGCTTATGCACCACTTAACTTCCGGTAGACATGGGTCATTCGAATCCCCTATTACTACTCTTCCAGAAAATAAAGGTTTTTTTTTCTTGTGCTCTACACTGTAAAAAAAAATTTGGAAACTTACAAAAATGTTTCTAGTAGAATTGTATTCCAAGAACTTTTTATGTAACGGCAACAATAAAAATTCATGTAACAGATACAGATTTGCACTTTGAATCAAACAAATTTTAAGGTTACTAAGAATTTTTTTGGGAAATCGTATTCCAAGAACTTTTTAAGTGACGATAACGAGCATTATAGATAAAATGTTAGTAAAGTTACCAAAATTTTAGTAAATTCTTTTGTAAAGTTACAGATGGTTTTAGTTTTGCTTACAAGTTTTGTAGATTGACATCATTTTCTTGTACAGTGTACACATAAAATTTTAGTAAGCATAAGAGATTTCGGTTAATTTAGATTACTAAGGTTACAGATTTTTTTTACAGTGTATGACATAGGTTCTTTTGCTATCGGCCCTTGGACTAATCTGCATAATCCAGCCAATTTCATTATCAAAATAAGGCTTCACGATAGAAATCCGTGAAGATCAGAAACATTCAGCATTAGAAAATTGTTCCGAAAATGCTTATTTTGGACATGTGTGAAAAAAAAAGTGGAATGAAATTATTAAATAAAAATGAATAATTGCGCTATGTAACATTCGAGAGTGTAATTGAAAACGTGTTTTAAATTACCTTTCAAATAATTTGGTTGTTTTCACTCGTTTCTTAAGAACTGAAGATCATTGAAAAAAAAAAACACATTTATTTTGGAAAACTTTATGCAATCCAGGTATAAATTAAAAAATTTAGTTTTTTTTTTTTTTTTTTTTTTTTTTTTTAAGACAAAATGTGGCAACAAGAAATAAGATAATCTTTATGTAGGTAATATTAAGAATGTTTTGTTTTTTGAAACGCCAGACAGTAGAATGTATCTCATTTATTTAAAATAATTAGTTTTTACTGAAAGAATATGCTTTAACAAAGTTAAATATTTAATTTCATTGATTTTAATTCTTATATTACTTTAATTTAGAAGAATTTTAAAAAGAATTCGAGCTTAGAATGGGCAAGTTTTCTTCGGCTTTTATTTCTTTACTTTGAGAATGTATGAGTTAGAAAAATATTTCTTCTCTGATTTTTTCAGTTTTATCTCGCCACTTCATGGACATATGGGAGTTGCGCAGTTTTTGCTTTTGCTTAAAGCTCTGTCAATAAATTTTAAATTAAAAAAAGCTTTTTAGCAACTTTTGCTGTATTCGTTTAATGAATTAGATGCATTTGTTTTTGGTTAATTTAACTATATTTACCACCATGTATTCAGGCCATATTTCTACACTTTTATGAAAGATATTGCTTCAAAACTAATAACTTTTACGTGCCTTTTTAACTAATCACTCAGTATTCACGGGGAAATTTGTATATGTATATAAACAGTGTGTTCCAAAGATAGCACCAAAACTCTGCATAGTCAGATTTCTCGTTGAGAGTACATAAAGAATGTCCAAAGAACTGTACCTGTACGACCCATAGTTTACGAGAAAAATGCGAAAAACTAACTATTACGGCACACCTGGTTCAGGAGAAAAATACCGTTTTGGACTAATCACATTTACGTGCCTTTTTAACTAATCACTCAATATTCACGGTGAAATTTGCATATGTATATAAACAGTATGTTCCAAAGATAGCGCCCAAACTCTGCATAGCCAGACTTCTCGTTGGGAGCACATAAAAAATGTCCAAAGAACTGTACAACCCATAGCTTACGAGAAAAATGCAAAAAAATTAAGTATGACGTCACAGCTGGTGCAGGGGAGAAAAATAAGGTATTGGACGCATCAACAACAGTATTTGCATATCTTTCTAGACGATAACGTTCAAAACGTTCATTGCGCATTTGGCGTCATACATGCGCGTGCGTGGAGTGGCGAAATGACAGAATACCTATAACCATGCGAAAAATATCTGTATCTGCAAGATTCAGTCTTTTATATACGAGTTCAATGGCGCCTTACGTCATTCCACGGCGCGCGTATGCATGACGTGACATGTTCAGCGAACGTTTCGAATGTTATCGTCTGGAAAGCTATGCAAATACTGCTATTGATGTGCCAAAATAAGCGGTTTTTTTTTTTTTTTTTTTTTTTTTTTTTCACCTACTGTGACGTCATACTTTGTTTTTCGTATTTTTCTCATAAACTATCGATCGTATAGGGAATTTTTTGTGGATATCCAACGAGGAATCTGGCTGTGCAGAGTTTGGATGCTCTATTTGGGACACCCTGTATATGAGGATGTCACTTTCAAAACTGGCCTTATCCAGAAAATCAAATTTTGGGAAATCGTGAAAAATCTCTTACTGCGTCGATTGGTAACAATTGTAAACCAATATTTTACAATGCCAAAAATACACGATAAAATTAGTTTTTTTTTTTAATTCAAATTTTGGTATTTTTCCGTTGCGTGTTCACCAATTGTATAGATTGATAGATAAAACTCTATTTTTTAATCCTTTAAGCGTCCTGAAGAATTTTTCATGCGTCATATAACAGCTATGAAAGGCATTGGTAATGGTGAATTGTATTTTATCTCCTTACATATTTATTTATCTTACGCACTTCAAAAAATTGTTATCAATTTTACATTTAAACAGACTTTGAATTAAAAAAATATGCGGCGGAAAACCTCGGTTAGGACACTTATTTAGGCGCTTATTTTTGGAACTTGATTTTGGAAATGCGAGTTTTAAAATTCAAATCTTCATACATATATAAGTTCCTGTTCTGGATGATTAAATACAATGATACCTCGGTTAAAAAACATAATGCTCCCCGCAATTTATTTAGCAGAAGCTGATTTCTTATCCAAGTAAATGACAACAATTGTGCCTTATGCCAGTTCATGTATTAAAAAGAAAAAAAAAAAAAAAAGACGATCGTTAACCGTATTCAAATTTATTATTTAAGTAAGGAAAACAGGAAAACAATATTTCATAGAAATATTCGTTCACCGGGGTATTCGTTAGCCGATGATTCGTTGTTAAGTCTAAATGACCACGCATAAATGTAAAAGTGTACAGCTGTAAAAAACCAAGATGCAGAGAGTCATTATTATTTTATTTATGAATCATACTACATCACTAAATTAATTTTTACACAGTTATTCTAATTGGTAAATAAATCTTATAATTCTGAAATTTCGATCTGGGTGAAAAATGTACGGACCAGCATTCGAATCAGAAACTTCTTAGTCTGATTTGATTAACTGCCAATTCTCTGCCATCTTAGCTATTCCGGACGAATCTGGAGAACCTCATTCACTCAGCTGACCCACCCACAATTTTTTCGCCCTGTTGGAAATTTATATCTCATATGATTTATTTTCTATTTAGGATAATTGTGTTAAAATTAATTTAATGTAATTACTTATCCAGCGTTTACTGGAGCTCCATTACCTGCGATTTATTCTGCTCTAATATCAGATCAGATGACATTATCAATAAGGTTAGCTAAGTGAATTACGCTTTTCAGATTCGTCCGAGCTAGCTCAGATTGCATAGTATTGGCAGCTTGAGTCAGGAGATCCCTGGTTCGAATCCTAGTCCGGATGTTTTTCACCCAGTTGGAAATCCATATCTCCTATTACACCAGTTTGGATTTTTCAATTAGACTTATGAAATATTTATTTTTCTTGCTCTAAGTATTATTCTATATCCATGACGAAGTTTATTAGTTTTTAAATCACATTCCATCCGCAATTATATGTGATTGCAAGAAATAACCCCAATTCTGCAGCTTGTAAAAACTTTCCAAATTTAACATAATCGTGAATCAAAATTTGTTTAAAATAAAAGAAAACTAAAAATATTATAATGCAATTTACTTAAAAGAGAGCGGTATGATGCTCTACCGCTGCATGAAACCTATAAAATAAATGCGATGAATCAGCAACATATCCAGAAAAATATTAGGATATAACTGAATTTCGAAATTAACTGGAAAATATTTTTTGTAAGTGACTAGAATATTATACTATTTCGTTATATTACCTCATTTGCTAAAAGTTAAAAGCTGAAAATTTTGTAGAACATCTGTAATAGCGCTTGAAGTTTCATTCAGTAGGATTAACTGCCTTAACTATATAAATAAACTTAATTTTAGAAACAATCCTTAAAGATTTTACGGTCTCAGCCATTCTTTGGTAGGCTTATTCAAATTATCATAGAAAATAAACCATTTATAAATAAATGAAGCATTACATTTCACACATTTAAAACCCAAGTTCTTTTATGCTCCAATATATTTTAGAAATAATTTATTTTCCACATTATCAATCGTGGCTCTTTAAGGTAATTTTAGAGGCATGTATTTTAATTCTAAACAAACTGGTCGTTGTTTTCAATTATGAGTTTCAATCATTTTAAAATTTTAATGAATCGAATTAAAACAGCTACAAATCACAAATAACCTCTATCTTCATTTTGGAAATGCTTATAATGATAAAACTTTTGCTTTCAATAGGTTTGATAAAATAAAAGTCAGAAGTTTTTTTTTTCCGTAACACGTATCATATAATTTTTCACTAACGAACTACTTCAGATAATTCGCAGTATCATCATAAGTCATTGAAAGAAAACAAATCGTGTAAGTTCGATTATTTTTTCTTTATCTGATAACAAAACTTTTTGAGGGGTGGAGAAAATTACTTCGAATATTATATCATGATTCAGTGTTTATGAAGTTCAAAATGGAAAATATTAAAATTGTTAAAAATTCTTCCTTTAATCCTTTTTTAAAATAACTACCCTCATAGTGACGTCACTGTGAGTCACTTTGGTTACATCACATCTGTGACCAAAATGTCACCACTCAGTGACGTCACGTTGTGACTAAAATGTGACTTCCTTAAAAATTTTCAGAAAATTGAAAAAATTCTTCAAAACATGTTATTTTTAAAAATTTGTTTTGGCAATTTAAATATCGTAACTTTTGCCAGAGTTTCGTCACAATGTTAATGTCAAAGTAGTCACAAATGACACATTTTACACATATTTGTCACACCGTGACTTCACAAAGTGGTCACAATGTGACGTCACAAACGAGCTCTAAAACGGTCATAACGACTTTACATTTTAGTCACTGTGACTTTACATCGACGATCGATGGTCACAAAGTCACAATGTGACTTTAAAACGACGTCGCAGTGACGTCACCATGCCTTACGGACATATATTAACAAAAATGTTTTAAACATCCATGAAGACAAAAACATGAAGTTCATTTCCAGTAAAATATGCAAGGAAAACAAAAACGGTTATTTTTAATATTTTCTTCAGTGTTAAGATAGAAAAAAAGAGAAATTTTACTTATGTTTGCCATTTTATGATGCTTTAGATGCTATTGATGACAAATCGTCACCCGAGAATAAGATGGTTCTATTTGGCCAAAAATCAATTTCGAGTTAGAAGACTTTGAAAATCAGCATGCTGTGTACGTGCAGCTGTTAAAGTTTGCAAAAAACTTTTGGCACTAATAGGTTCATATGTAGGTATAGACAGTGATTCTACAAAATCAAAGTTTTTAAATAATATTTTCATGGCTTTTTTTATATTTAAAAAATTTGATAGAACCATATTATTCTCAAACGTCGTGTTATCCTTAGAATAAAATGGTTCTATCATGAAAAAACAATATTTTTCTTAATTTGCGTAATTTTTTATAATTTAACAAAGTGAAATTTTGTTTATTAATTCGAATAAACTTCAATCGATAGTAAAATATTTATTACTATCTATATTGTAGAACAATGACAGCAAATTGCCGCTTCCACTTATTCATACTAATTAACTATTTTCACAAAACTAGTGAATATACGTTAGTTAAAGATATTACTTAACTGAACATAAGATAGCTTAAATATTTAATTTTATTAAATAGGAACATAGCATTTTTGTTTTTTATCGTGTTTTTTCAGTGGGGGAGAGTGGGGGAGTATGAAAATTAATACAAAAAATTGTAATTATACTGATAGATGAAATTGAAATGAATTATAAAGGAAATTTTTCGTATTATAGTCAGGTATACTCTTGATCAAAAGAAAGGACTTTATATCTCTAAGGAAAAAACTTTCTTGTTCTTTTTATAACAACAAAATAAGTTAATCGAAATTTTGGAATGTTTTATAAATCATGTTTTTTTTATATTACAATTAAGCTATTTTCTCTTAAACATGTTTTGAAAATAGAACCTTTCATCTCTCGGAAACTACTTTAGCATGCTCTTATTTTATCTTTGTTAGTGTAATCCTTCTTCCTCTGTGCTACTTTAGAATATGGTTTTTATAATTTTCCTTTGTGGAAATGATGTTGATACTCCTCGTCGTTTGGAGGGGATCCTTTGCAAATTCACCTCTGTGAAATTATAGTCACAACAGTTTCTTGTCTTAAACTCAATATTGTAAAGAAGTTGTGTGAATCATAATTCGCACAACTATTATAGGCACAGTTATAAGCAATTTTTTTGCTACACGACTGGAAATCTAAGAACTGTTTTGATTTCATTCTCAGGGTTGTAAATGGATTATTGCGATTTACTTTCAGCAACATACGTATAAATGAAAGTAGTGAAAAATATTCTGCTACATTCAATGCTCTTTCTATTTAGTCTGAATATTACCCACTTCTTGCACAGATGAATGTCCAGATGTACAATATCATAGAGTAATGTCCATAATATGTGGATGAGGTTGTATAAGTATTGCAATTGCATAAAATATCATTTGGTTTCTATTCTGAGGAACACAATTGTCACAGTATAAAATTAAACTATCAGCATGTGGAAAGTCTATCAGTATCTTCCGAACAGTCGTTGATACAGCAGAGCTTATGTCATTACCATCTCTGCCTGACATGTCGTCTGCCCATAAGCAACAATATGGTTTCTTTACTTTCTCCATGTTGCATGCGCTGTCATGTTATACAAGTTAATTTTCTTTATAGAAAAAGTTGCTGACACCACGTTTGCGACATGTTATAACTTTTCTAATACAAAGCAAATGATTGACGTATCAGGGGAATTTCTGTCATCATTTCTGAGAGTTCTGGGGGATTCAACTTCTTTTTTGTGCAGATCATATTTAAATTACATGTCATTATTGATGGAGTTTCAGCATGTTTAAACTCCCTACAGTGATCACACCTATCTTTCTTTGGTTCATTGCATTCTATGTTGAACTGCATACTAAATATGTGCCTATAACCTGAAAGTTTCACTGACTCTACATTGCTTCCCCTGCATTTCTGAAAGTACAAATCATACATTTTTTGTAAGTTAAGCTCTGAATCTAAGTATTTTTTTTAGTGCTGGCTCTGTTGTGGTGCTTCGGGAAAACTTTCAATATGATTTTTTATTTTACTCTTGATATCATTTAAGATTATTCTGCTTGAAAATTTATCTCAGGTATTTTGTTCGCAGCTGGAGGCAAAGTATCGCCAGTAGGATAAGCATAACTACACAAAGGCACTTTTAACTTACGAAAAACTCATAGTCCTGCTATCAATTGGATTTGTAGGAACTACTTTTACTGATTTTTTTAAAGTGTTTTAGCACCAAAAATATCTAGAGCTAATGTTTCATCTAAACTGTCATCCATTCTTCCCTCATGATTTTCTAAATCTAAATGAATTAGGATTAATTCTTCATCCCTGCTTGGATCAGGTCCATTAATAAAATTAAACACAATTCGTTTTGCATATCGACTTGCTAAAACAAATATTTAAAAGTATTTTTATTGATAAAAATTTCCTCTATATTTACCGAAAAACGATTTAATTATCGAAATAATATATTCTTTCACACAAGAAATAAAAGGCTGTCGGTTTTCATTATATATTGTAAAATAAAATAATAATATATTATCTTATATGCTGTCTGCGATTACTTTGCACATAGAACTCTGTTATTCTGGCTGCTTTCAACAATTTCTCATGGAACTACAGTTGGCAAAAAAAGTATTTGTACACTCTAAATTTTTTAATTTTTAACTAAATAAAAACAGATATTTTGTCAAAAATAGTTTTAATACAGTCTGTTTACCGTGCGTTTTAAATTACACAACAGAAAATTTCGATAAAGATGTAAAATAATTTTCTAATAGGAAAAGTTTAAAAATTTCTTGCAAAAAAAGTATTTGTACATTTCTCCATCCTGATATGTACTGTGTTTTATAGTGTTTATGGTTCAAGAGGACTACTTTTACAGAAGCTGTTAATAATTTTTAAGTTCATATTATATTTGTCTCACATTTAATCTAATTTGCTCTTGAAGTAATTGAGTATAGAACCTAAAACTAGAGAGGCACCTCTAGATATATGAAATCCTATGATTGAGCATAATAAAAATTTAAATTCGCAACAATAATTTGTAAAAGCTATTAAATTACCATTTACAACTATTGGATGTATAGTGAGAAACTATGAATAAATTAAAAGCATCGAAATTCAATGAAAACCAAGACTTCTTAGCAAACTAACTATGAGGGAAAAAGGGAGTGTTGTTAAAAAAGCTTTAAAAAATCTTATGCGTTCGGTTCAAAAATTTGCTGGAGACCTTGCAACATCTTCTCGCATCAGAGTAGTACCTCAAACAATAAAAAATATTCTTCTCAATGCAGATTTAAAAGGAAGAACCTCAAGGAAAAATCCATTCATCAGCGAAACAAATGGGCGAAAACGCATAGTATTCGCTTTCACATACAGAAGTAAATCATTGGATTTTTGGAAAACAATAATTTTTTCTGATGAGGGAAAATTCGGAATTTTCTTACCATCAAGCATTCGAAAAATTTGGCGTAAAAATAAAACTGTTCTAGATCCAATACGTATACTTCAAACTATCAAGCATGTTGGGGGGAATATTATAGTTTTGGGGTGTATAGCTTCTAATGGAGCAGGACATTTAAAATTTATTGACAATGGAAGGACAGGTTTAACATACATTGATGTGTCGCGCCATAATTTATTAAACTGTGCCAAGAAATTATGCATAGAGGAAGCTTTTCACTTTCTGCAGGATAACGACCAAAGCATACTGCTGTGATTATCAGCACATGCTTACGACAATACTCGAAGATGACTGGTAACTTCCTCTAAAATCTCTAGACTTGAATCCAATAGAAAATTTGCAAATGCTATTGGATGCAAAAATCCGAAAAAAAATATGTGTCAGTAAAAAACAGTTTTAAAGAAGCTCTTATTGTGTCATGGAATAACATTAACCAGACCGCTACAAAAAAGTTGGTGGAATCTATGTCACACAATCTAGAAGTAGTCATAAACGCTAAATGAATTCGCACAAAATATTAATTTGCATCATTTTACTAAATTTTCATTAATTATATTACATTAATATAGTGTACAAATACTTTTTTTGCATTATATTTTTGTATATTTGTTTATTATAATGTAAAAAATCGATTCGTTTAATTTTGTTTTTGCTTCTATAATATTATAATGCATTAAATTAATGTATTACAGTATTTTTTGCTTAAATCTTTTGTTTAATTTCATTATAATTTAAAAAAATGAAGTGTACAAATACTTTTTTTGCCAACTGTATATTATTCTCTTTCGCAAGCGGATGTAAGTTATATATATTGAAATTTTAAGGCAGAAATGCATTCATTGATACAAATAGAACATTCCTATGCCAAAAAGTCAGTTTTTTTCAAAATGTCAGTTAGAACCTTATTATTCTCAGGTGACGAAATCAAAGCATTATCAAAACTCCAAAAATATTCATCCAATTTAACATAGCTTAACTCAGTAAGTTTTGGTTCTATGAAAGAATAGAAATTTTAAGATTGAACTTGTCATAGCATGAATAAAGTTTTTCTATCTGTAAATCCCATTTACATATAATAAAATTTAAAAGTAGCCTTCTAAGACTCCTTTACATAAAGTTTAGTACAGAGGCAGTATCCCATGTGTAAATTTTTAAATGCTATTTTACAGAAACTCTCGTATAGGATAGAGTGCATAAATCGCAGCAAGTTCGTCAATTTTTTAAAAGTAGTAAACCCAATTTGAAGATATCATCCACATGCTACTTATTCTATAGAAGGAAATCTATGTTTTGCTAAAAATTTTCTTCGAAAAATCTTTGGCATTGTACTTATGGGCGGACCGAGGGATTCAATGTATCAAGATAGGGAGTTAGACCTCCGTATTATTGTAGAGCTCAGAGGTGCACTGTTAAAAAAATCTGTTAAATTTACGGCGCAGCACTGTTGCCAGCAGTTTTTTTCGTAAAAATTGCAGTAAAATTAGATTTAATTTTTTTTATTACATCTAATTTTATTGCAATTTTTACGGCAAAAACTGCTGGCAACATTGCTGCTAGCAGTTTTTGCCGTAAATTTAATGGAATTTTTTTTTACAGAGTAGTAATAGGTAGCGCGCCTATATATGAGAGTGCCGACACAAGGGATATAAAATTTGGACAATTCTGAACAAAAGAGAATTGCCAAGCATCTTTATGAGCCTGCCATTACTTCCATTTCCAAAGTAAGGACTGTCGGCTTGTCTCTCCTGTATAAAAGAACTCGTCCAGGAGAATATCGCCAAGTTCTGGAGTAGAAATTGGCAGGGTTTGTCAAAGTTTGGACAAAGGCATCTATCCGTCTAACAAGGAAGGTCTCCATACGGGCATATCCCGAAAAATCTGAAAAAATTACAGAATGTTCTTCTCGTGTGGATATATACGTTTATAAAAAAAATTTCGGCGGAACCTCCATTCAGTAACCGTAAAAAAATAATGAAAATTTCATTATTTGGTGATTTATCGCCGGTTGGCAATGGAATGTAATTTCAAAAAATACTTTATGTCAAATACACTTCAAAAAAAAAAAAAAAAAAAAAAAAGTTCCATGTTGAACTTGTTTTGATAAGTTTAATTTAAATAACTGTAGTTTTGTAAGTTGTAGTTTGTTTTAAGTATAATTTTGTTATATCGAAATTTATATGTATTTATATTCAAATTTAATCATCAAAATTTGAGATTTAAAAAGAAATTCATAATTTTAATTTAATTAAATTTGTTTCAAGCTCAAAGTCCAATTGAGAATTGTCGATTAGATTTCGTTGCTATGGAAACATATGACGTTTATTTTTGAATACGCTTAAATGTATGAAGATAATTTTTCTCAATATGATTTTTTTAAACATTTTTTCCAGCGATTAATTAAATAACTACTTCAACGAGTAATATATATATATATATATATATATATATATATATATATATATATATATATATATATATATATATATATGTAATACAATATGTATATAGATGTATATAATAGATTAAAGTCTCTCATTGTTTATATTTAAATTCATTAAATACCATTTACACGCAAACTAAATATCTAAAAGTTTTGAGTTTCATTATAATCGTTTGCTTTTGGCGAGGAAAAGGCCTGCTCGACAAATCGAGTGACTCTTTAGTCTTTTCACGCCAAATATTCAAAAATATTTTATTTTTTTACACAATATCTAATGTGATTCCGCCGCTAATTTTGACTGATCCTTTATTACATACATAAGTACTTTAATTAGTATTTTTTTTTTCATAAAATTCTGGGAATGCCCAGTATGGAGACCTTCTTTGTAAAAACAATCTCAGCATCGTGTGTTGCCAGTCCATTTACAGAAACACTAATAATTGGAGATATTAATGTAATGTGTGTCGTTTTATTATGTAAAAAATTGCTTTTATTTGTAAATGTTTTAGGAAAAACACGGTTTAAAAGCCAATGTTATTACATTGTTTAGAACTCTATATGGAAATTGTCTCCGGATTAAAACATGTATAATTATAACCTCAAGCCGCTCTCACACTAAATTTGATAAAGTATTGTCTTTCCATTAAGTTATTTATCTGTATCATTGTACCCTATAGAGTAGCGTAGTGGAGGGTATACGGAGGTGACATCCCCTCATATACATCAAGCATTACTAGCGCAGAGATAATGTCTTCAGTCTCAAAACGGGAGGTCCATCGTTCGAATCCAACTGAATCTATGGCGTCGAATGTGTAAACTCAGAAAATATGATTCTTTTAACATTATAAACAAAAAACTTAATTACAAACATGAATGTAACCCTTGAGAGTATGAATCATTCTAAAATGTATTGAAAATTCATTAAATCTATAGAATTATATTACCTTAAATATTGCTTATATTGCAGTCAAACCTGGAGTTTAGTGAAAGGAAATATTACGTGCCAGACACATAGAGGGTACGAAAATTCCGTATAAAAACAGTAATTCTTTAAAACATACATATTATGAGATCATTTCTATTTAAGCTTTGTACATTCCGCAGTGTTTGTAATTGAATAAAATACAAAAATGATAACTATAAATTCTTCCTCGACTATTATTGAATTTAAAATTTTTCTCTAAAAAAGTTCTTCTATTTAAATTTTTGCAAGAGAAAATTCCACACGAGAGCTGTTTTGCTTTTCATAGGTAAGTAGTTTAAAGTGACTTTACAATAAAACCTTTTGCAAACGTGTTTCTGCACTTACACTAAATTTCTTTCGGAATTCATTGTTGACTTAGGTATCTGTCTTAACAGAGGTTTTTTATGTGGACAAAGATATTCGATTCCTCTCACGATTTTACAATTCCAGATGAGAAGGGTCAATACTTTAGAAATCGTTAGTGAACATTGTGATACTGGGTAGCGGAAGTTTTTTTTTTAATGGATTCTGTTTAAATATTCCTATATTTTAAATGCAATGTCACTAATGCAATTACATTTAAAATTGGTTTGGTATAAAAAGAAAAAGAGAGAAAGTAACTTTGGATGGAAAAATAACTTTAAAAAAGAAAATGTAGACTTTTTCCTTGGACATTTTTAGAATTTTTGTATAAAATAAAAATTTGCCATTAACTGATCAATATTTTTGAAAAAAAAAAGCTTTCAAATAATGCTTGTTTTTTTCATGTATTTTTCAGAATTTTTCATCTTTAATCATCGATTTTTAAAAACAGAAATTTTTGCCTACCGTAATTTCCAGCGTATACGCCGCGGCCTAGTAAAGTCTTTTTCAAACCAGAAAAATTATTGAAAAATAGAAGTCAAATGCGTGTTAAGCACAAACAAGTAAGATATATATTTTTTAATTAATTCTGGTAGGAAACCGAGTTAGCCAAGGTGCGGCGCTTACGCGCGAAATTACGGTAATTGAATGTGAAAAATGCTCGGATTAAGTAGTGCAAAATTTACAATAAAAATGTATTGGTGAGAATAATAAATCCTAATTGGAGTATGGATGCCCGTACGATGTACGCGTAAATCATGATTGATTTGCCCGTATGACAAAAGGGGAAATGAGAGAAGCGATTAAATATCTATTATATGTGTATTATATACAATTCAATAATGCTACTGGCTAGTAAGATTTTTGAAGTAACATTCTAGTCAGGTAATTACAATTATAAATACCTTATGTTAGAAATATGACACGGTATAATCAACCAATATATGTAAATAACTAAGCAATAAAGCATGTTAATTTTCCTGATTCCATGTACCAGTTTATTCTGATAAGGCGCTTCCTTGACCATATTTAGAGGCTCGTTGGTCAAGTATAAAGGGTAGGGAGGGGAAGGGTTAATTTAATTTTTGAGGGGAAGTATTCTTTGAAATAAGAATATAATGCACAATTAGTGAGCTGAATGCTACCAGTTTAATTGGGAACTTTTCTTTTTAAATTAGCTGGGCAGATGGCAGCAAAATAAATAAATAATAATAATGAATGCAAAATTCAAACCCTTCGTTCTATGGACAATTTTTAATAGGTTAATATTATAAAACAGTATAAAACTAAATACATAAAATGTCGCAATATTAAAATGTGTGTTAAAATGAAAACGTTAAAATATGTGTACCATATGTTATATAAATTATAGAACAAAGTTAAATTCAGAAGCATCATTGAATTTTGTCTAATTTTTAGTTTGTTAAAAATAATTTACGAAAAACTGTCGTTACATTATTTTCGTGGACTATATTATTACGAACATAAAATTTACGCGACGTAAAAATAGAAATTTACACATTTAGTACAGATAAACCGCCCAGCGTTGACAATTTTCGGAAACCGGTCAGAATTGAGCAAGTTGGCATGCTAACAAGAAGCTAGCCTCTGATTCAGAACGTTGTTCGGCCAACCAAAAATAATTTCTTCAATTCATATAGTATCGTCCGCATATTTCTGCAACTAACGGTTTGAATTGAATATTTCCAACTGAGCGAAAAATTGACCAGGCGGGGAATCGAACCCAGCCCTTTTTTCACTCAGTTGGAAAATCCCAGCTGGCTATCGCCCAGGTAGCTTAACAGGTAAAGCATTGGCCTTGTAAGCCAAGTATCTGGGTTCGATTCCCAGCGTGGTCAATTTTTCGCTCAGTTGGAAATATTCAATTCGTAAGATTACTTTACCAATCAGTTAGATTGTGTTGAAAATAATAGTATAACGGTTTGAACACTGCTGGGTAACCGTTGACCCCGTACAATATGACTGACACATCGCGTAGATGCTGCCATCCTAAAATTCGATGGAGTTCACTTCTGTTAAAATAACTAAACATTATTAAGTCCAAGAGCCGACAGCACAAAACCCTATGTTATCGAGCACAAGAAAAAACCCTTTATTTTATGTAGTTGGGGAATCTGCACCCAGTATTCCATGTTTTCATACTTTTGACTTACACAATACTAAACCTACGAGTGAACCACTAGTGGTATAAATTTTTGTCTTATGCACCACTTCACTTCCGGAAGACATGGATAATTAGATTCCTCTATTAATATTCTTCCATAAAATAAATGTTTTTTCTTGTGCTCAATGACATAGGGTTTTGTGCTGTCGACTCTCGATCTTAGTCTGATAAGGTAAAGTGCACTAATGCTGACGCTCAAAAATTAGTTCCTAAAGTCGACATCTTAAAATAAGACGAACATTTAAAGCATTACCCTTTTTCTAAAATAATTTCGAATGAGTTTTAAGAATTACCGACTCAAGAAGAAAGAAAAACTTATTCGAACTTATTTTAGAAATTAGGTAATGCTTTAAATATTTGTTTTATTTAAAAGGAGCCTCCACTGACTTGAAAATATCTGCTCCGTAATGTTATTTCTATGAGCAGTTTGTTTTGAAATTTCTCGTTTATTTTTGAATATTTTTAAACAATTATTTTTGCATAGTATTGCTGAGCTTAGTCTCTAATATGGCTATATTTTACTTTTTCGATTTCGGAGGCAGATTTTTTTTTAAAATAAAATACTTACCCTTTCAAAAGCGGTTTCGAAAGTGAAAATACTTTTATTTAAAAAATCTGCCATCTAAACCGAAAAAGTAAAAAAAATCCATGTTAGAGATCGAGCTCAGCTATACTATACAAAAATAATCGTTTAAAAGTATTCAAAATTAAACGAATTCCAAAACAACCTGCCCATAGGATTAACATTAAGGAGTAGGTTCTTTGAAATGAAGGAAGAATCCCTTTAACGATGTCAGCTTTAATTTTTTTTTTCTTGCAGGGGGGATGGGGTGTCAGCTTTAGGGCACTTTACCTTGTAAGAAATTGTATGAATTTGCGAGAGAAAACCCCTCAAACAGTCTAAAACAAATTTCCACATATGGTCGGAAAAGTAAAAAGAAGAAATGCATCACAATCCATCTTCGCGATAGACAGTTTTTTAGACAAGCGGAGAATGTGCGCGCCAGAGAGTCGCCCCTTTGAAGCCACCGGTCTGGTGAAATTCAGAAAATCTCCCACGGTCTGACCACGCGTCGGAGCAAAACATTGCACAGCAAAAATGAAACTTTACTCGACCAACAAGAAGACAATTTGTTAATGACATAAAAAAATAAGTTCTAAGTGGACAAAAAAATAACCGATGGTTTTTATGGTGGTCGGGAAAAGATGATGAGGAGAGAAGAGGGAGTCTTGTTCTCGGAAGCCAAAGAGGAAGGTTGGAATACTTGTTCTGGAGGAGAGGGGAAAGAGGCTTGATAGTTCAGCGGTTTAGCTGAGAGTCAAGGTATATTACTCCGGATATTGGAGTATGAAAAAGTGACTGAAGTCAGGTCATAAATTGAACAAAGATATCACCTCGTAATGAACAGTTGATTTGGATACGCATTGTGAATCTACGATAGAGACTGATAATTTTTGGTCAGGGACTATTGACTATGTTTTCATCTGACTGACTTTATATTGAAACTAGAATCCTTCATAATCTAATTTATTAATGTTTGCGAATGTGACTTATGTAGCCGAGAATTTATTATTACATTTAATAAAATGTTTTTATTAGTCATACATGAGTCAGCGCCTTATCGAAGTAACCGCACCACGCTACCCGATCTTCATTGAAGGCTTTACAACCTTATACAGAATTTAAAAAATGAAAAATATATTAAAATTTATCTGAATACAAGTAAAAAATTACATAAATACATATACAATTAAAATGTAAGCAATCCGGACTAATTTTAAGCCCCTCATCAGTGCAATAATATTTAACCCCTTCGCGACGGAGTCTTTTACGAAATTTTTAATGTTTTGTCACTGGTTTTTAAAAACAGAAAATTTCGCCTTATTAAATTGAGAAATTGAACAAGTCAAATTTTACAGTAAAATTTTACTGGCGGAGATAAACAAGGATTCTTAAGCCTTTTTACGGCACGTATACTTGTCGCTCGTCCCGAAGGGGTTAAATGACCATACGAGCCGATACGTGAAACCTGTGGAGTTCTACCATTATACAGCTCAGTTTTGATATTGTTCTTTAAACTTTATTTGATTTCAACTGTTATTTATTATTAACCGTAAACATGATATGTAGTTTCGTGGTCATTTAAATGTTATTGTACTCATGAGAAGCTGGAAGTTAGCCTGAAAAGTTTGCATTTCTAAATGTATATGTTTTTATGCAATTTTTTTCTTCTATGTCTGATAATTTATAATACATTTTTTAATTTATCTTCAGTTGTTTATTATTAAGCTCTTTGCCGCATTGTTCCAGATTACTGTATCCTTTTCAGTGCGATACGTGTACATTATTTTAAGCATTTTTTGCATGTCATAATTTTTTTAATTGCCCTCTCTTTAAAAATAAATTAATTAAAATTTAATAAAAAATAGATTCTTTTTTATTTTATATTGTGTTGTTTCCATCTGCAGTTAATTTCAACTGCCTCCGACATTTGTATCTCCATGACAAATCTCTTTGTGTTGTTTTAATCTTTGCTATACGCCGAATGTGGATTTCATTTAATATCGAAAAAAATATATATAGTTCAATAATTTTGTTGAGATCTGAATTTGTTAGCATTATTCATTCAGATTATTTTAAACATATATTATTATGAAAAATGTCATTTATGGTAGGTACTCAACATGTTAGAAAAATATGTTTGTGTGTTTATTAACAATAACTATCGGTGTATTTAAATGTTAAAGTTATTCATTTATTTAAACGTTAAAATATTATATAAAAATTTAAATGTGTGCTTGATTTATCAGATTTATTTATAATGAAAATATCACAGTCTACTGTTATATAAAGAAAACGTGCGTTTGAAGTTTATCAGTGTTTTATATTAGTAAATCGTTCATCATATCATCGCATTAACCTCGCAAGAGTAATTTTTTTTTTCTTTTGAATCTGATACTAGTCATTCATGATATAAAAGAACTGTAAAAAAAGAACTAAAGTTTTATTTCCCATTTTATTATAGGAAATGCCTTTATTAAATACAATAATGAGAGATGATTCTATGTTATATTTATGTTGGCCCCTTTTTTTATTAAATATTTGCCATATTTAAAACCTATCTGCTTTTTCTTAATGGTTTTAATAATAATCATTAATATTAAATCGCGATCTTGTTTAATTTACCTTTAATCCTTCGTTTTAAATGTAAAAGTACTTTTTAAAATATACTCGTTATTGCATCAAATGTTGTTTTCTTTATTTATTTAGCTAAATTCGACTCATTTTGCTTATTATTAAAATTTTTGATACAAAATAATTTGTTGCAAAATGCTTATTTCTGTCATTTAAATATGGGTTGTTTCTAATGCCTTTCATGTTAAAAACTCAATTTACATAAAAATTTAGTATAAATATGAAAGGAACAAAACATGTTCTCAGTATGCCAATAAAGTTATTCGTATTAAATGTTAACAAGTGCAGCATTGAATAGTATATCAATAAATACTGATTGAAAAATACCATATGATCATGAAAATTGTTATTTTTATTTTTATTATTTTTCATTGGCTATATTTCAATGGGATAAGTTAAAGACCTTAAAATGTAAACATATGAACGCAATTCCTCTTAATTGCATAATGTTTCAATAAAGATAATTTCAATAAAGGTAAAAGAAATTTAATTTGATACAGTGGACACCGCTTATAAATAACTACCTTTCATGGGACCGATAAATATGGCACGTTATAACAGAAGTAAATTATAAGCAAAATCTCGATTAAACTGAGCGGGGAAAAGTAAATGAGAAAAGCAATAAATTTGAAATACAACTTTTATGCATTCCTCAAAAATTGAGTATAAAAGACATTAAATAAAAAAATATTCTACTTACATACTTATTGAGCAAAATTATCTGTTACTTATAGGATTTCAGCCGGGATCACGCGGAACCAAGATTCTGAGTACGTTCGAACTCTTTTAAAAACTTCTTAAACACGCCATAAAATATATTAAATTGTGCGATGCCATTCGAAAGAACTGAGTCTTTCTTCGTCAGGCGCAAAAAAGACGTCTGTCGTCCATGAATGCAGCGGCAAGACGCGTCGTAACAATTGGATTTATAGCAACTTATGTTTGTTCTCAACGCCTCTGCTCAACAAGAGCAAAACGTTCTGACACATTTTTTAACATAAAGATATAAAATTGGAAGCCCTGACTATGGAAGCGATTTGGAATCGAACTGTGTTTTCCATTTTTGAACCAATAAATTATCTATTGAGTTACAAGAGATTTTGATCATATGACTAACATGTTTTTCACCCGTATTTGAATGGTTTTTCTTCTTTCGTGCAGATATTCGATTCAAAACGCCCACTTTGACACTATTTTCTCAAGAATCGCATTTGCATTTGCAAAAGGGAAAAAAAAGGGGGGAGATTGCGTTTTTCTGAAAAAGAACACTTTCTAGTTTTATGCATCAACAAAAATAAATTAAAACTCATGTCATAAAGTTGCCCTTTTGGTTTTAATAACAGACTTAATATTATTTAATGCAGAAATCAGAACTCTGATTAACACTAAATGTAGGACTTCCATACTACTTCATTCTTAATTAGAACTTGGTGTAAATTGAATCCTGAGTAAATTTTATTGTATATCCCTTAAAGAGTAGCGCTTCTTTAAGTTGTTGTTGTATGTAGTTTTTTAAAATATCCTTAATTCTATAATTCAAGTCTTACACATTAGAATCTGAAAAAATTCTATATTATTCTTTTGGCATCAATATATATATATATATATTATTTTTAAATTATTTGAATTATGGGGTAAATGTTAAATCAAAGAAATTGATTAAATATAGCAATCATTATAAATGAATGTAGTCAAATTTATTTAAAAGATAAAAATTCATTTTTTAAATAAGAAATATTAAAATATGAAGAACTATTAATTTGTTGTGCAGAAATTTATTTAAACTATGTATTTAAACTTGTAGTTACCATGATTATTATGAAAAAAATAATTTGTATGACATTAATTTATCAAATTTGCGGTTAAAATATTTTGGAGAATTTTTTTATTTTGCGTATTAAATAGAAAAATTAAGTATACTTTAAAAGTTAAAAAAAAATTTCCCGCAAATTTATTTTATGGAAGAACAATAATTTTAAGAAGTCGTTGATACCAGTTTTCATATCTACTTTCTTAAAACCTCAGCCACAAAATAACTCAAATTGAGCCAATATTCACTCATCTCACAATTTCAAAGTCATCTTCTTATAACAACTCGATTGAATGAGTTGTTTTAAAACAAATTAAATCAAGATGAGTAACATAAAAAAGCAATTTAAATCAAGATGAGTCAAACGTTTAAAAAACAACTCATTCACGATCCAATAAATTACAACTCTTTCCTGAGAAGACAAATCCATTCTTTCGTTTTAAGAGTGTAAGAATTAATCATGTCTGGTGCATTCATTTGAAAGATCAAGGTATTAATGAGTTAAACTTTAGGATAGATTTATAACTAACAATTACCCCCAGAAACTTGCTGTTAAAGTGGGAAAATTTCCAGAAAACTTTTCCATTTTTTTGAATGAGCCAGAACGTTAAAAACTGAACAAAAATGTGTATTTTTTTAAAAAATTATCATTGGTTTAACGATATGTGAATGAGCTAGTACATGTAAGAGTTTACTATCCAGATTATTTTACTTATTATCTGATGTAATAATTTTTCTTTTTAACTAACAAGGAAGGTCTCCATATTGAGCATACTCAGATTTTTTTGAAAAAAAATATACTAATTAAACTACTCATGTATGTAATAAAGGATCAGTGAAAATTAGCGGCGGAATTGCAGTAGAAAACATGTAAAAAAATAAAATACTTTCAAATACTTGGCGTGAAAAGACGAAAGTGTCGCACGATTTAGCGAGCCGCACGTTTCACCGCCAAAAGCAAACGATTTTAATGCAACTGTATACTTTTGGATTTTTAGAATCCGTGTTAATGAATTTAAACATAAACAATGAGCGAGTTTAATATATTATATACATGTATATATGTTAAATTGCATATATATATTATTTGTTACTGTAGTTACTTAATTAACCTCTGGAAAAAATACTTTCATATATAAAAAAATCTTATTCAGTAAAATTGTTTTCATATATTTAAGCGTATTCAAAAATAAAAGCCACATGTTTCCATAGCAACAAAATCGAATTGATAATGCTCAACTGAACTTTGAACTTGTAACAATTTAAATGAATTTAAATTTTCGAAATTTAAAGTTTTTTTTAAAATCTAAAATCAAGATTGAAAAAAAAAAATCTAGCCCGATTATAGATCGTCCTCAGCTATCCAATGTAAAAGAAAAATCATGTAAAAATATTAAAGTTTGAGCGAGATATTTGGAAAGAATGCCCTTGTAGCCTTAACATTATATCATCCGGGTCTTTTTAAGTCAATAGTGTGGGCTCTTAAATGTATCATTTAGACTTATAGGATGATTGCTGGTTTATTTTCATTGGCATTAGTAGGAATAGACTATTTGGACTTCGCTGAATAAATTTTGGAGCCATTGGGAGAATACAATGTTGGGCTTTCGTAAAAATAGATTGCTGGGCTGATGCTGCCAAGTAGTTTATTGGCCAATAAGCAAGACGGACATTTCTTAACATTACTCGGACCCCACAAATAGACAACGTTGGAACAACCATTTTGTGCTACTTGGGTATTAATTTTTTTGATCAAGATTCAGGAAAATTCTCGCATAATGTTAGATACGCAAAATATATACACACATGGATAAAATTGCGTTTAATTTGAAAGAAATTTTAAGGTGGCGTATTTTTGGTGTATTTTGTCGGCCGATTATCTACGCTATGGGATATAGGCCCTATGGGGTGGGTTGCCCTCCGTGGGGGTCTTTCTAAGGGAACCTAACCCGTATTTACGCAAGTTTCGAAGAAAACCACGGAAAACTTCGAACGGTTAGGCCGACGGTCGCGATTGGGTTCGAACCCAGCACCTACCGTCCACCAGTTTGGAGGTCAGAACCTCGCGGCCACTGGTGGGGCAAGAAATTTTAAGAAAATTTTGTATTAATAATGCACATTTTTGGAAAATCAAGTGCTTCTTTTTTAAATTTAAAAATAAAATTTAGGAACATTTTCAGCTATCTTTTAGTTCTCCCTAATGAGGACTGACAAGATTTAGACTAGGAGGCGAAAGCACAGACAATCACCTCATCGAGCTCTCGGATGAAAATCTAGGCTTAGTTAAATCTCGATTAGCACATTAAAAAGCAATTGCTCTGCCAAGTCACATCTTGGAGAGAAACAACTAAAAGGCTGATTTTAGCAGTTGACTCATATGTTTACCATTGTACTTTGTTGCACCCAAAAGTATGAAAACATGGACACTTAGGAGCAGAAAAACAATAACCTATGATTCAACCAGTAATATCGGGGTTTTAGATGTTATCTACCAACATATGACTTGGCAGACCGATTGCGTTTTAGTATGCTAATCAAGATTTAACTAATCCTAGATATTCAGCCATGAATACGATGAGGTGATTGAATGTGCTACCACCTCCCGATCTAATTACTTCACTGATACTAAAAAGATATTTCATTCCAATTATAAGTTTGTTTTCATTTGGTCTAACCTCATGTTAGTTAGAAATATAATCGCAGATTTCCGCGTCAACGAAAAATAATGAAATTCTTTTGTATATTACCAAGCAAGCGAAAGTATTTATTTATGAGATTTAAAACTTTATATTTTAATTCTTTGTTTTAAATTTTCCCTTCTCAAACTATACCCTTTTCGACAGTATTTTTTTAAGCTATCGTGTTGTAATAGCGCACGACAGTTTTTTTTTAAGCTAACGTGTTGTAATAGCACAACGCTGTGCAACTTTTTGCATTAAAAATTTTCCCGTCGTATTTTTATTGTACCACGACTATAATTTAACGGTATTATTTGCATTGGCACTTTTTCCTTCATGTTGAACTAGATACCTTTCTAAAAATGTCCCCACTTATTATATGGCACATCAGCTGCATTATCAGAAACCTATGAAAAAAAATTAATAAAGAAATTCATCAAATACTCTAAGCAAAAGATATAATTTTAAATTTTAATGTATAAGATAGAAAATGTTTACCAGTGGTAATTACTTTTTCTTAACTTTTAGGCGATAAATGTTAGGAAGAAATGTAAATAATATAAAATTTAACATCGTTCAATGGCAACGAAATATGATAGTAGGATATGAAAGATTATTTCAAGCATGAAACTTTAGAATAATGCATTTTTATAACCAAGTACGTAGACATAAAAAATTACATGTTTGCTTTACATATCATACAAATCGCTTTGAAATAAGAACTATGTCAATAACAGACTAACATAGAAAAAGAAACAAATGTAGAAACAAAGGATTATTAAGTAATTCTGAAAGCACAATCATATATTAATGCATTGTTTTGAACAAAGTCATCAGTGCCCTTTTCAGATCAATTAATATGAAAGTAAAAACTCGCATTATAAAAGTTTCCGAAATAGATTAAAATAGATAAATCTTAAATTCATAAACTTAGAAATATATTCTTTTGAGATTTTTTCTTAATTAAAAAATTTTATTTTAAAAACTTGAATACCTATGTAGCTCTTCTCATAAAAAATAATTAAGAAAATAAATGTAATAAATTTTGTTTGATATTTTAATACAATATTTTTGAAATCAATAAAATTAAAAATCACATTTTTTTGATGATTTAGCTTAATGTTTACGAAAACTATCGTTTTTACACAGTTAAAAATATATTTATTTAACTCCGAAGTACATATCATAAATATCATTTCGTTAGAATATAATCTTATTCATGAATAAACACTGTAAAGATTACATATTAAAACGCATTTTAGTTGCCAAATCCTAAAGCTATAATACAGTTTGAAATGTCCAAATATTTGAGTATTTGGATTCCCATAATTGGGCATTGAGCTATTTTGATGCAACGAAATACCTGGGATTTCGTTTCAAACTCAAATCTTATTTTAGAAAAGGACATAGTACTGTGCTTTTGCAAAACAGTAGAAAAATTCTCCAATGTACAGTGAAAAGGGGCAAAAGTAAGGCTAGAAAAAAGCCTAAGAAAATGCTCTTGAACGTGTAAAGTACGTGACGGCATCATGTCGTTGAGCAAATAATTGGGCTTTGTTCGTATTGTTAGCGACATTTGGAAAAAAAATGTACATTGAAACTTACTGTATTTTATTCTTAACAGAATAGCGTAAACGTTTTTAACGCTTACTAGAAAAAAAAAATATGCCGTGGTGCACACTGTAAAAAAAAATTCAAGAGGTTACTAAAAATTTTTTAGTAAATTTGTATTCCACAGAATTTTTTAGTAACCATTACAAACTTTTTTTTGCAAGTGAAACAAGCATTTCTTTTGTAAACTGAACAAAAGAATATTTTGTATAACTAACTTAAAATTTTTTAGTATGAGCCACCAAGCAAATTTTAGTAATAGCTCCAAAATTATTTTTAATAACAATTACGTGTGCCCGAAGGGCAGGAGCTTCCTTCGAGCTGCATCCAGACTTCTGAAGCGATAGATTTTCGGCAAAAACGCAATAGATGGCAGCACCAAACATTGCGACCAGCTCCAACAGGAAATTCATAACCCCTTTATTACAGAGTACTTACACTACATACATTCGAAGCGTACTTGGCGCTGTGCAGTATTGAACCCGGGACCTTTTAGCCTGGAGTCCGTTACTATAACCACTATGCTATCGAGGCCACGCCAAGTGAGTTTTAGCAATAGCTATAATAAATATAAAACTATTAACTCTATTCGTTGCTAAGTTTTTTCTAGTAATTTTTACAGATTTTCTAGTAACCGACTAAGATTACTAAACATTTTTTAGTAATTACAAGGATTACTAAAGTTTTTTTAGTAGATCGACCCTTTTTTTTTTTACAGTGCACTACAACTCTGCCAATCAAAGAATTTGTTAAATGTTTGAATTTTTTTTCTTTTTCTTAAAAAATACTGTTGATGTTACATGTTTACAATTCGCAAGAATAATAAATTTATATATAAAATGTCACACAGAGGTGCAAAACATACTGTTCCAAGGGTAATGCGTATTCGTTGAATTTGTGCGTAAAAAATGAGCATTTTTAGGGGAAGAGTGTGGGTATGTATATAGAAAGACGAAATTTTGTAAAATATTCAAGATTAAAATCTAATTTTTGACACCAAAGTATGATTCTAGACCATCAAGCAGCATAAATTTAAATTTTTAAAAAGTCTCTACCGGTTTATTGTAATAAAAACATATTTTAACCCTTTCGAGTCTGGTGTACTACTAATAGTACATGTCTTTTAAATGAGTATTATTTTTTTTTAAGAAATACTTTTGCTACTATTTATATGTAATAATGTTAGTATATGTCTAAGCATTTACTATAGGACTTCATTTATGTTTACTCATTTAGTAATAATTATTATTATAATTTGCTTCGTTCTCTTTGCGCGTTTGCGATTCTTTTATTTTAAACATATATTTCACTCTTTGAATTTAAAATAAAAGTTACGGTACTTCTAGGTTATCCCGTCGACCAAAAAATTATCGCCAAACTATAAGATTAAATGCCAATAATGGATGATCGTGAATATCACATTCAATGACATTAAATGCGATTCGCGTGTTTAAAATGTCATTAAGTGATTTTTATTTTGATTTTTTATTAATATTTTTATTAATACTCTACTAATTATTTGTTTTTTCGTTATTTAACATAAAAATTATGTCAACATGAATATAATTTGGCTATTAGTTTGGCGATTTGTATAATTTGGAGAAATTGGTCGACGGGGTAACCTAAAAGTACCAAAGTTACTTTCCTGAAAGAATACTGTGTAACAAAGCGTAAAAAAATATTAGAAAGTTGCAATATAAGTTTAATCTTATTGTAATACAATGTTTTCCAAACATCCCCAAAAATACTTCGTTATCTTATTGTCATATAAATATTACTTGAATAGTACGCGAAACAACAACATTCGTCATCTTCCAGCCTATGAAATATTCATTAAACACTAATTTATCTATTTGGAAAATTAGTTTTAATGTTATTAACGTAAAAGTATTTTTTTCTAAAAACTGAAGAAAAAAAATTCGGACCCGAAAGGGTTAAATGACATGAAATCGATTACATAAAATATTTCCCGTTATTCTATTAGCCCAAATATAAAGACTTATAAAATTAATGTCATATATTTGATATTACCGTATTTTAGAAAGAACGATATTTAAGACTACCACCAATTCCTAAAATGGCATCCAGCTTAATAAAGTCGGTTATGTGCAATGTAATACATCATACTAAATCTTTTTAAAAAAATGGCACATAATAAAATTAGATTACTTTATAAATTTCAACGTCGAATAAATTAAGAAAGTTTTTAAAAAACAGAGTACAATGATATCTTGCCTTCATGACCGAAGAAAAAGTGCTATAAATGTCAACTCTGCACTCTTAAAGCGAAAGAATGGATTTTGCAGCTCGGGAAAGAACTGTAGTTTATTGAATCGTGAATGAGTTGTTCTTTAAATGCTTTACTCATCTTGATTTAGATTGCTTATTGAAATAACTCATCTTGATCTAAATTGTTTAAAAACAACTCACTCACTTGAGTTGTTTCTACTCTTTATGAGAAGCTGCCTTTCAAAACGTGAAATGAGCAAATTCCGCTCAACTTGAGTTACCTTTTGGCTGACATTTTAAGAGAGTATTACACCATTTTAATTTTATGCTTTTATTATAATTATTTTTTTGTATTAAAATTAATGTACAAGCCCTTTACGTAGTATATATCCATTAAAGGATAGAAATAAAGTGTTAAACAATGAAATTTCAGCTGTTATGAAAAAAAAGTGAAACAAAAAAAATATTAAACCACATAAAAACTAAACGAGGAGGAAACAATAGAAATGAGGACGTGAATTTCAAAACTCGCTTTATCCTGAAAATTGAATTTTGAAAAATCGCGAAAAATCTGAGACTGGTTCATCGGTTTTCATTGTAAACCAATAGATTTTACTATGCCAAAAATACAGGATAAAACTAGTTTTTCTTTGCAGATTATGGTGTTTCTTCGGTGAGGTTTAGAAATAGAATAAATTGGTAGGGGAAACACGATTTTTAGGTGCGTTCGTAATTATATAAACACGTAGCACCTATAGTCGTCGTTCAGTCCGTCCGTCTGTCTGCATGTAACAAAGCAAAACCTACCCAATCAAATCGTTTGAAATTTAAAATATATAATTGTTGCATAGTATTTTGACGAGTCATTTCAATTTTTATGAAAATCGGATGTATAGTTTAATTAGAGAGACATCGAAAGAATTCAGTTACATTACGGTGAATGGGAAAAAATAGTTTCAAGTGCATTTTAATGATGTTATGCTCTTCGGAACATAATAGAATTTATATGCATCTTTGAAGTATATATACCGGGTGATCCAGAAGTTTCGGGAGTTTTGAAAAGTTAATAATTAGGAAACTATGTATAATACAAAGGTTCTGTTTTCAGATATATGCTCAGAAACATGTTGGATTTTTGTTTAGAATGAATTTTTTTTAAATATATATAGTTACCATTTTTAGCAACAGGTGGCGCTGTTGTATAAGACTGAATGTACCTGTACCATGCGTTATATAGACACATGAGTTTATTGCGAAACTTCTTTTCTATGATATTGATGAGATTTCGTTTTAAGGGTGGTTTATGTTCAAACATTTTTTGTAAGGTAAATAAAATTGAAATCGTAAGGGAAATTTGATACAAAATTTCATGAGCAACTGCAGTGTTTAGACATTGTCTAGACTATGTTTAGACACATCTTTGCATGTTGCGTTGTTTTCATATCGTACAATACGTCAAGTTAAAACTGCAAAAGAATCGATGGCCATTGCAAATGTGAAATGCTATGGTAAGCAAAGTTTGAGCAAAAGGCTCATTGGAAGATCGTAATAGAAACAAGAGATCCCAAATGTCTGTTACAATCGTAAATTAGGTAGGATTCTATGCCAATACTCTGTAGAAATCACCAGTTCATGGTGAGTGCAGTAAACTTGTGATATCACGATGAACTGAAGTTTCTTCTGGTATTTCTTTCTGCTCTGAGGATACTGTGCACGCTGTTTTGTATCGGCTCAAGGCGGTACTTATAAGCCATGAGCGTCACGATTAAACTTTGTAACCCTTGGACACTAATTCGTTCTTTTAAATGAGCTGTATCATACTATAAAAACAATACTATCAATTTTAGCGCCACCTGCTGTCAAAAAGTGCAACTAACATAATATGTTTTTTTCATCGAAAAAACAAATCCCACAAGTTTCTCAACATTTCTGTGAAAACCGCATACTTCTATTGTTTATGGTTTTCTAATTATTAGCATTTCAAAAGTCCCGGGACTTCTGGATCACCCGGTACTTCATACATATTAAAAAATACATTCTGCACAATCTGTTTTGCATAGAATATTTGTTAATATCATACAGGGCCACGCAAAAGTATTCCATTACACAATGGTATACAGGGAAACTCTGTTTGGAGCGCGTTATAATACTATTAAACTACAGTCGAACCTCTATATAACGAAACTCCATACATCGAATTTCTCCATATAACGAATTTTTAGTAAGAACGGTCCCCTTTTCGCATGATTACATTAAAAACAGACTCTATATAGCGAAATATCTATCTCTATATAACGAATTTTTTCATAAATTGATCTTAATTTATTCAGTTTTAAAAAAGCTTCGAAATCATATGGAATCAATTTTCCATCACTTATTTTTGATTTATCGTTCAGTGGAGAGGTTTTTTTTTATATAAATATTACTTCTCTCCTTATTCTTTAAATCTAACAAGTTCATCCCACCTCCCACACACCTTTCAACATCCTTCTCAAAACACAGTCAATTGAATTGTTACACATATAAGAGAGGAATCAATGAGAGCACATAAGAGAGACCTTCAAATGGAGGAAAATATCAACTACAATTTTTCATTCCTTGCTAAAATTTGAGAATTTTTTTTGAGAGCGTAACAATTGTAATTTTAAAATCAAAACAACAAAAAATTACAGATTTCTTCCTCTGAAATTTATGTAAGTCTTCCTTATTTGATTTTCATTAAGCTTTCAAATAAATGTCTTTTCTCTTTTTTGAAACTGCTTAAATAAGTAAGAAATAAAATGTTAGGTTAATATATAATTTTAAACATTTCAAATTCTTAATTAAAAAGATCAAAAATAATATTTGTTCAAAATTTACACATTAAATACTATTTTTAACATCATACTCTATACATCGAATTTCTCTATATAACGAATTTTTTACTGGAACGATGGATTTCGTTATATAGAGGCTCGACTGTATTTCACATTTTATGAAATTCATGCAAGTTGCTGAGGTTTACTACAAGTTAATTACTGTAGAATAGAAAGCAGATATTATTGGCAGGGACACACAAAAGATTTCATCCACTATACTGTATCCGACGTACTGTTACACCAAGATCTGAAAATTTTAAAAACTTTGTTATAGGACGAACGCCCCTCATTTGCTGCGTTTGGCGTGCAATTTACAACTTATTTAAATTTTGAGTAAGGCGAGTTTTGAAATTCACGTCCTCAAATGATAAATTCAATTTACCGTCGCAGATGTGGGAATAAATGTTATCTGTCACAAGTATGATATTATTTTCCCTGAGGTGGTGTTGACTTAGAGAATATTACACGGAAAAAACTGTTTTGTTGAAACTACTAAATTTTGGTTGACGACCAAATTTAAACAAAATTTTGTTTAATTAACAAAATCATTTTGTTAGTCTAGCCACAATTCGGTGATTCGAACCAAAATATTTGGCTGGGGCTACATCAACCAAAATTTAATAGTTTCAACAAAACAGTTTTTTTTCATAGCCCTAACCAAAAATTTTGGTTGGAACGACTAAATTTTAACCAAAATTTTGTAGAACTAACAAAATCATTTAGTCAGTCTAACCACAGTTCGGATATTCCAACCAAAATATTTGGTTAAGGCTATATCAACCAAAATTTAGTATTTTCAATTAAACAGTTTTTTCCGTGTAGAAGTGAGGACCAATGGCGTACAAAGTGTGAGACCAGTATAGCATTATTTTCTAAAAATAATTTTTGGCTTATTTAATTCCGATTTTGAAGATTAATATTCAGAAATTCCTTTGGCCTCGCTCTAGGTATGCCGCTGATGAGGGGAGCATAAGTGACAGATCATTGACATATAATGGTCTCATTTTACCGAAATTTATTTTAGAGATTACTTTTAGTAATTATTAAAATCTTAATTAAACGTAGATTAAATGAATACGAGAATGGTATACAAAGAGTTTCACTAGTACTACGGTTTATTTTTGTTTTATTGTATTTATTTGTATTTTTTTTTTTTTTTATTTTTTTTTTTTTTTGAATCATATATGAGCTTTCCAAATAAAAATTTCCACACTGGTTTTGTGTAACAAATTATTTTCAAATGACTAGCACCTACAGACAGTAATTGGATTCAAATAAATTAACAACCGGTTAATCTGGAAGATTCTCGACAAATTGAATTCTGAAAATTGTATAATTTTAATTTCGATTCTTCAAAAAAATATTTGCTTGGAGTTGTTTTCACATCAAAGTCCCTAATTCGCCATTCTTCCTTGGCATTATCGTGAACACGCTATTTGAAAATTGTACATTTAAAAATAATTGTTTTACACAAGTGAACTATCGCCAAGTTCTGTAATGCAGAATGTCATAATCTGGAGAAAAATTTCGAACCTGAACACCCAATGTGCGCATATGTCACAACTCTCTTATAAAAGTATTTTACAGAACAATAAACAGATTCAACTAATGACGTATCTACCCTTCTATCGTTGCGCTTTTTTTTCAAATAAAATAAAACCAAAAAAATTATTAAACAGAAGACGTTTGTAATCATAGAGATAAAAGAACCATTTTACTAAATAATTGTTTGGTTTGTTTGACTTGAAAAAGCTGGAAAGTTTGCAAGTTAGCAGCTGAATTTTAGATGCAACTAAAGTCTGATACATATTTAAATGTGTCATAGTATTATTCTTAAAATATGTTACTTCGCGAATGAACTTTTAAAGAAAGTAAGAAATGCAAATTTTTTATTTAAGCATTACAATAGAAGTGCCATTTTAACAACCGATTCGCAAGTCAACAAAAACTTTGATATCACTTCTACTGACCCGAAGTATCTTGAAGTATCAGAAGAACATTTTAGAGAAAATAGATTAACGCATACGTAATTCAAAGAAGTTATTAAAAAATATTTAGCATATTTTTTTTACTGTCTAGCTTTTTTTTTTACATCTTTTACGAACATTAATTAAACTTAAACAATAGTAAGAAAAGAGTTTTCGCAAATATATCAGAGCGAAGTTTATAAATCAGAACGAAGATAAGTATCAGAAGAACATTTTAGAGAAAATGGATCAACGCATACGTAATTCAAAAAAGTAAGTAACAAATATTTAGCATATTTTTTACTGTCTAGCTATTTTTTTACACCTTTTACAAACACTAATTAAACTTAATAGAAAGAAAAGAATTTTCGCAAATCTATCTCGAAGAATCAGAAGAACATTTTAGAGAAAATAGATTAACGCATACGTAATAAAAAAAAAAAGTAAGCAACAAATATTTTGCATATTTTTTACTGTCTAGCTATTTTTTGCATCTTTTACAAACACTAATGGAACTTAAGCAATAGAAAGAAAACAGTTTTCGCAAATCTATCTAGAAGAATCAGAAGAACATTTTAGAGAAAATAGATCAACGCATACGTAATTTAAAATTAATTAATAAATAATTAGCATAATTTTTACTGTCTAGATATTTTTTACACCTTTTACGAACACTAATGGAAGTTAAACAATAGAAAGAAAAGAGTTTTCGCAAATATAGCTTGAAGTATCAGAAAAAATTTTAGAGAAAATAGATCAACGCATACGTAATTCAAAAAAGTAATTAATATAAGTATTTAGCATATTATTTTAGGAGTGTGTTAATGAATTTTCGAGTTGATATTTTGTGAAATCCTTCAATCTATCTCTTTGTTCGGAAGAAGTAATAGTTGGGATAGCTTTAAGGAATGGCCATATGATGAAGAATGATGAAGAATGATATGGAGAATCGCAAACGCTCCTGTTTTAATTATCGTTAAATAAGATTCAAACGCACGTCTCATTCATTGCCTTATCGCAGTTTCGAGAATGCGATGCACAATGATGTCTGAAATTGAAATCAGCGTGAAATATTAACGAGCATTGCCGAAGAAAGCTATTTAAATATGTATGGGAAATTACATATCTGTGTGTGTGTGGATGCGCATGCGTGTGGAATATACAGGGTGTCCAGAAATATCATTTATAAATTTTAAAAGGTGATAAAGAAGATGGTATATTTAAAATCAAACAAAATGATGGTACATCAAACAATTTTTGTATAAGAGTTATTTAAGTATAATATCAGCATGATATAAGTGACAATATGCGTAATATAAGCACAATTTTTGTGTGTATACGCATGCGTGTTTAATAAACAAGGTGTCCAGAAATATCATTTATAAGCTTTAAGAGGTGGTAAAGCAGATGGTACATTTAAAATCAACCAAAAAAGGGGGGTACATCATATAATTTGTCTAAAAAAAGTAAATTCTCAATTCATTTATTCCGTGAAAAATACAGGGTACGTCACCCCAATCTGTATGTAAATTATTAACGAGCATTGCCTAAGAAAACTATTTAATTATGTATGGGAAATTACGTATCTCTGCGTGTGTATGTGGATGCGTATGCGTGTGTAATATACAGGGTGTCCAGAAGTATCATTTGGGTCATTATGTGGTAACTTACATTACATTTAAAACAATTTACTGCAATAATTTTACTAATATAATACTAAAAATATTCAAATGTAAAATTAACATGATTCGTGAATGAAACCTACCTAAGGGTCAATTTGGATGAAAATTACCTAAAAAATGATAATGGAAATTACATTTTACTGAAAAAGGAAAGTACGTTATCATACAATGCAGTTACCATAGTAAATATAACTACCAAAATTCAAGAAATAACATTCAAATTAAGTAATTTTCATCTAAATTGGGCTTTGAATAAGTTTAATTAGCAAACCATCTCAAATTTACATTTTGAATAATTTTTTTGTGTGTTATATTACTAAAATTACTGAAAATAGTTCAAAATGTAACGTAAGTTACCATGGAAAGACCCATTTATAAACTTTAAGAGGTTGTAAAGCAGATGGTACATTTAAAATCAAACAAAAAATTAGTTTATCAAATAATTTTTCTATAAAAAAGCAAATTTACAATTCATTTATTCCGCGAGAAATACAGAGTACATCACTCCAATTTGTATGTGATTTTTTTTATTTATTTATTCAGCGCCTTAAGGATGTATTTTGATTCAAACTACTTATTTTCCGATTTATTTTTAAATTCATTTTTGCTCTCATATGCATCAAACTGGCAAATTGTCTTATTTAGAAAGTACACAAGGTGTCGTGACTGTCGATTCTTTGAAAAATGCAGAAAATATTGCAAAAAAAAAAAGCAATCAAAAACGGCATTTTGAACCGATTTTTACGAAGCGGGAGATTTGTGAACGAAAAAATGGGTCCATACTGAGAAGATAACGGTACATAAATCAAATTCTAATTAACTACGCGCAAAATGACATCACACGGCATCTTATCCGTCTCTTCGAAAATCCCCTCAGCACGTTTCATGTTTCTACTTTTAAAAATGTGTCTGAAAATGCATCAGAAAATTTTGAGCTGTTGAAGGTGGAAAAGCGTGTTTTCGAATATACCCTTAAGAAGACTGTTTACCTTTTGAAAATTTTGTTTATTTAAAAAAAGGGTTCAAATACGATTTCACTGCATTTCAATATTGAACTACACGCACATTTTGAAGAAAAAATATTAACTGCATAATTCATTAAAATTTTTAAACACTTTACAAAAATGTGATTTTTTTTTTAAATCCTCATTATTTAAAAAAAAATTATATATTTGCCAATTTTTTTTTACATTTTCAAATGTGTATTACATAAAACTGCGCGCGGATTTTTAGATACATCCAATATTTTATTTAATATATTTTTTTTACTGATATATACAATGTATAATGATGAAGTCTGACACATCTTCATATACTTTTACTTTTTAAAGATAACAAAGAAAACCTGAAAGCTCATTCCCTGCGAAGATTTATGGCATATATAATTAAAAAAATGTACAAAAACATTTAAATCTCTGTATCAAATATAAATACAAACCTTAGTATTTTTAAAGCATGAAAATAAAAAAATAGAACATGGAGAAAAAGCCATTTAAAGTTTTGCGGAACATGGCACTGAACTGACCTCAGAAAGCTAATTGCAACTAATATTGAAGAAGCAAAAAAACACCAAGTTAGAGATTGACCTCATCTCATCATCATTTTTAAAAAATGGTTAAAAATATTGAAATGAGAACTAAAAATTTTTAAATAAGGCTCTCATTGGTTTAACATTAGCTTACGAGTTTTTTTTTTTTTTTTTAGTTAGTATTGCGGGCTTTTAACGACTGTAATAGAAACCGTCTCAAAAAAAAAAAAAAAAAAAAAAAAAAAGAGAGAGAAAGAATTTTAGTATTAAAAAATTAATTAATAAAACATTTTACAACTTTTTTTGGCATTAAAATGACAAATAAAACGTGTAATAGTATACAGTAAATTCGGATACAGTACACTGTTAAAAGTGAAGGTGACAAACCGGTGCCATTTGGGACCAGGAGGTGAAAAGGCCCTAGGGTCCATTGGAACCCGGGGCATTTGGAACCCTAGGGTGCCATAGGGGCTTGGATATGTGGTTAAAGTGCCGACACATCTCTTACTGGGTGATTGGAGGTGAATAAGGTGCCATACACTTCGTATTGACAGCAATGTAGCAACTCATCGGGTGACTGGAATCATGCGCATGCGCTGTGACGTGTGTCTTTCTGTTTTCTGTGACGGCAAGTAAAATCTATGGCTATGGGTGAATGAAAATGAGCTCGATGGCCGAGCGGTTAGAACGCTGAACTTGTAATCAGACGTTGTGAGTTCGAATCCTTCGACGGCCAAAAGTGAGTTTGTATATTTTTTAATTTTTTATTATTGGACACTCTGGATTAAGGGTGCCATCTTTCACCCTAATTAAATGTGTCATTCTGGCTCCTTTAGGGGTGTCACCAGTGAGATAAGCCTTTCCCCCCTAAAAGGTGCAATGTGTCACCATTAGCTTTAACAGTGTAGAGTATCCGAAATCTTTTGTGTATCCCTGTAAATACATATCTGCTTTCTATTCTACTGAAAATATCCTGTAGTAAACTTCAGCAACATATGCCAATTTTACAAAATGTGAAATAGTTTAATATTATTAAAACGCACCCCAAACAATGTTTCCCACAATGCCATTATTTAATGGAATACATTTGCATAGCCCTGTAAATTAATAACTATTCTTTGCGCCACAAATTCTACCGAATATATATTTTTGTATATACTTCATAGATGCATATCCATTTTATAATGTTCGAAAGAGTGTAACACCATTATGAGTGTTCTTAAATCAAAAAGGGCAACTTTGTGACATATGCTTTAATTTATTTTTGTTCGGAAATGCATGAAAATAGCAGGTGTTATTATTCAGAGTCTAACTGAGTCATTTGAGTCTAATTGCACTCAATTTTATGGTTTTTTAAAAATAACAAGCCTTCAAAGTTGACGTTTTTGAGCACATTTCCCGACGAAAGCAGAAAAATCGGTCGAAAAGAAAGAGAAAAACGGGTGATCACGTGATCGAAATAGCTTAGAACTCAACAGGTAATTTATTGATCAAAAAATGGAAAACTAAGTTCGATTTGAAATCGCTTCCATAGTCAGGCCTTTCAATTTTATATCTTTCTGTTAAAAAAGGGAATTTGTAAATGTGTCAAAAAGTTTTGCGCTTGTTGAGCGGATCAGTTGAGAACACCCTTAAAATGCACTTGAAACTATTTTTTCCCAATGGCCGTCATGTTACGGAATACTTTTGATTGCCCCTGTCATTAAACTATACACCCGATTTTCATAAAATTTGAAATGACTCGACAAAATTATGCAAAATTACATATTTTAAGTTTCAAATTATTCGACTGCGTAGTTTTTCTTCTGTTAAATGCGGACTAAACGACGACCATCGGTGCTACGTATTTACATAATTACAAACGCCCTTAAGGCGCAACACTAGGCACAGAAAAGACCCGGATGATAATCGTTTCATATTTAATAATAATAATAATAATAATAATAATTTTTGAAACCGATTTAAACCGGTTCTGAAATTAAAACTATCATAATAAATATATATGTAAGCAAAATCGGAAAAGTAAAAACTAGGCCGGTTGTGGATCGTCCTCAGTTATCTTGTGCAAAAAAAAAAAAAATCGTGTAAAAATATTAAAATTCGAGCGAGATATTTGAAAAGAACGCTCCCATAGACTTTACATTATCATCCGGGTCTTTTTCTGCGCCGAGTTTGGGGCCTTAAAAATTAATAAACATTTTCAAGCCCACTTCCAGGAATTCTTGTGAAATATTTATTCAACTTAGAAACCCGATACTCTTATATTTTATGCAAATATGTAATCTGAGAAATGCTGTATCAAAATACTGTTTCGAAACGAACAAATTCAAACACAGAATATTCCTTATCACCCTCTCACGTGATCTGGACACGAGTGAAGAGTGAGCAGCCGTCCAAAATTCTCTCACTCAAAATTACACGAATTGAATGGGATTTCTGGATTCGAATTAGAAATTGATTGAATATCAAGGAAGGTATTTTAAGGGTGTTCTTAAGGGTGTTCGAAACTGCTCCGCTCAACAAGCGCAAAACGTTTCATTTAACTAATTCATTTTTCAACGGAAAGATATGAAATTGGATTGCCTGACAAGGGAAGCGATTTCGAATCGAACTTATTTTTCCATTTTATGATAGTTAAATTACTTAACCAGTTCTAAGGTAGTTCGATCACGTGAACACCCGTTTTTCTCCTGCTTTTCGACCGTTTTTTCTGCTTTCGTCAGGAAATGGGCTCAAAAACGTCCACTTTGAAGGCTTTTTATGAAAGATTTATTGTATTTAAAAAAAAAAAAAAACAGAAAATTGAGTGTAAATAGACAGTTTCTGAATAACAACACATGTTATTGTCATGCATTTGCGAACAAAAATATATTAAAGCATATGTCACAAAGTTGCCCTTTTTGATTTAAGAACACCCTTAAATCAAAGAGGGCAACTTTGTAACATAAGTTTTAATTTACTTTTGTTCGGAAATGCATGAAACTAGCAGGTGTTGTTATTCAGAAACTGTCTAATTGCACCCAATTTTCTGTTTTTTTTTTTTTTTTTTTTTTTTTACAAACACAATAGATCCTTCTTAACAAGCTTTCAAAGTTGACGTTTCTGAACACATTTCCCGACGAAAGCAGAAAAGCAGGAGAAAAACGGGTGATCACGTGATCGAATGAGCTTATAACTCAGTAGGTAATTTAATTATCATAAAATGGAATACTAAGTTCGATTCGAAATCGCTTCCATAGTTAGGCCTTCCAATTTTCTATTTTTCTATTTAAAAATGAGTTTATAAATGTGTCAAAACGTTTTGCGCTTGTTGAGCGGAGCAGTTGAGAATACCCTTAATGATTTTTACTTACCCATCATACGTAGTATAGGGTAAGTCTTGCAATCGAAAAAAAAAAAAAATTGACGGATTTGCACATTTCAGACACTAGAGATTCCGAAAAATATATTTTTAGAAAAAAAAATTTGCCGTCCGTCTGTCTGTGTGTCTATAAACGCTCTATCTCCCGAACAAATAGAGATAGAGACTTGAAATTTGGTATGCATGTAGTATGTAGGAATGGGACAAAGCCTATTGAATATCAGTAACCTCAATTATCTGGAAGTTTTTTTTTTTTTTTTTTTTTTTTTTTTTTTTTTTTTTTTGACACGCGAAATAATTGTTCTGATGAAAAGTATACAAAAATTTTCGATTTTTTTTTTTTTTTTTTTTTTTTTTTTTTTTTTTTTTAAGAAGTGAATATTAAACAATGTACAATAAAAAACCTAAATTTTGCATAAAGAATGAAGTCGATCGGATAATGAGTTGTCGAGATATTTGTAATCCTGTTTCCACTCTTTAAGATTTTTCATGACCCTGTATTTCATTCGAATTTCAATTCAAAAATATATTTTCATTGGAAATGAAACGCTTAACCTAACGCAGTAAATTGTTAGTTAATATAATTATTATTTTTGGAATTATAAGGATGCTTTTTTAACGTAATTCAGGGTTACTTGATTTTGTTTTCAATTTTTATAGTATGCATATCCATGATGGGTAAGTGTTACGGTGGCCTCGAACGACTAGTTTGTTCATTAATAGGAAATCTCAAGAGTCAAATCCGTCGAAGATGAAATCGCTTGACAATGATATAAACAGATTTCAGGCCTAGACTGTAAAATTTTATAAACAGAGTATAGAGTATTTTATAGAGTATTACACATTTCTTTAAATCAATAAATATAAAAACTTTGTTAAATCACCATAAAAAGAAAAATTATACAGGACGCGTTTCGAGCTGCAAAATTACCGCTCGTCATCAGCTGGTCCAAACACGTGTCACAACGGACAGAGTGGAAATAACAGTTATACACGATATATAATATAATAACATGTTATATAATAACATGACTATTATTTCCACTCTGTCCGTTGTGACACGTGTTTGGACCAGCTGATGGCGAGCGGTAATTTTGCAGCTCGAAACGCGTCCTGTATAATTTTTCTTTTTATGGTGATTTAACAAAGTTTTTATATTTATTGATTTATATTTATCGCCAGTATTTTCGGTGTTTCTCAGCACATTTCTTTAGCTAAAAATTAAAAGTATCGTATTTTTTAAATTAAATAAACGTAAAACCTTTGTACATATTTTTATATATTTACAGTAATATTAATTTACACTACAAATGGACAGTAGACAAACACACTGGTAGATAAATCAAAACTACAGATTTTTGTGGGGAAAAAAAGTTATATTTACCTTTAAAAAAATGCCTTAAAATTCTACTATAATATAACTTCTGAAAAATACCAGTCGTTTTAATACAAAACATTCATACCATTTAAAGTTAAAAGTTAAATTCGACTTCTGCATTGTATGACTATTCAATCTTAAATATTTAACCGCTTAATGGTCGCATTAATTTACGGTTTAAAAATTCAAATTCTTTATTTCCACCACTTTTTTGAAAAAAAAAATCATCCTTTATAATGACAAGTAAAATGATACCAGAATAAAATCAATGACACTATTTTGTAAAAGTTTTGGGAATCAAACAATTCTGAATAAAAGCCGTGAAGTTTGCAGCCCGTGAATGTCTCGGGCGCGACGATTAAGTGATTAATAAAGACATATTCGATATAAATGAATATACAGTCGAACCTCTATATAACGAAACTCCATACATCGAATTTCTCCATATAACGAATTTTTAGTAAGAACGGTCCCCTTTTCGCATGATTACATTAAAAACAGACTCTATATAGCGAAATATCTATCTCCATGTAACGAATTTTTTCATAAATTGATCTTAATTTATTCAGTTTTAGAAAAGCTTCGAAATCATATGGAATCAATTTTCCATCACCTATTTTTGATTTATCGTTCAGTGGAGAGGTTTTTTTTTTTTTATAAATATTACTTCTCTCCTTATTCTTTAAATCTAACAAGTTCATCCCACCTCCCACACACCTTTCAACATCCTTCTCAGAACACAGTCAATTGAATTGTTACACATATAAGAGAGGAATCAATGAGAGCACATAAGAGAGACCTTCAAATGGAGGAAAATATCAACTACAATTTTTCATTCCTTGCTAAAATTTGAGAATTTTTTTTGAGAGCGTAACAATTGTAATTTTAAAATCAAAACAACAAAAAATTACAGATTTCTTCCTCTGAAATTTATGTCAGTCTTCTTCATTTGATTTTCATTAAGCTTTCAAATAAATGTCTTTTCTCTTTTTTGAAACTGCTTAAATAAGTAAGAAATAAAATGTTAGGTTAATATATACTTTTAAACATTTCAAATTCTTAATTAAAAAGATCAAAAATAATATTTGTTCAAAATTTACACATTAAATACTATTTTTAACATCATACTCTATACATTGAATTTCTCTATATAACGAATTTTTTACTGGAACGATGGATTTCGTTATATAGAGGCTCGACTGTATTGAGAAATAGATCTGATACGTACTGGTTCAGAATAAGAACTTTTTTGTTTATATATTTGTGGAAATAGAAAAGGTTTCTTGCATTTACTTTTATTCTTCTCATTTTTATCTTAAAATTTCTAAAATTAATTCCTCATCTCCCTAATGGAGCGTTAATAATATTATACATCAACTAATGAAATTAATTGATGAAGTGTCCCTTAACATACCAAAGTGTCCATTAAGAAGGTTTCTTTAGTCTTTGTACAGTTTTTGCTTAGACGTAACAAAAAAGAAAGGTAATTAGTTTCTGGAATGTTGTGAGTTTGCTTCGAGCATGTTAATTGGTTAACATTTTTCAACACCCTTACATTAACTATTCGTTTTGTCTACTGATTAACACATTCTAAAACAATTCTTTCTATTTTTTAACTGATGTGAGACTAAAGAACCTAATTTTTTTTTAAGGAAGAGAGATCATTTTACGTTTAATTTTTTGACATTTTTATTCTACTTTCTGCTCTTATTGCAGATATCAAAATAATGCAATAAAATATTTTTCTATTTTATGAAAATGCTACATTGAGTTAAACAGTAGGCTATAATGATTGTCTTTCAAAATTCCCTTTAGATAATTTTAAAGGACACGTCGCATGTAAATTATAATATCTAAAATACTCTAATAATGGAAATCATGCCTTTTAGATAATTTTAAAGAACACATCGCGTATAAATTATAATATCTAAAATACTCTAATAATGGAAATCATGCTTTTTAGATAATTTTAAAGAACACATCGCGTGTAAATTATAATATCTAAAATACTCTAATAATGGAAATCATGTTTTTTATATAAATGCAAATTTTATATTTGAGCAATACTTTACTTTAAAAAATCCAAAACATATATAAATTCTTCACAAATAACGGCCTACATGTGAGTTTTATTTGCAGCGATATATTTTTTTAAACTAAATTCAAAATGATAAATAATTCTAATAAATATTGTTACATATTTCACGTTTTTTTAAGCGATATCTAATTGTTATTATACTGAAACTCATTTTTCATCTAAGCATGTATTATGGAGACAGATTATTCAAATTGTGGCATTAAATGGCGTCTTAATAATGAATGACAACAAGCAATACTTTAGGCATGGTTATAAGATAATAATAATTCTAATAAATGATGCTACATGCAATTTATCTAATGTTTAGATCATCCCTTTTTAAAATGGAATACAATTTAAAACAATATAAGAATATTTTATAAATTCGCTTTATAAAATGAAAATAAGAAAGATAGATCTTTTTAAAACTATACTCGAACTTATGGCCCCACATTAGGCACAGAAAAAGACCCGGATGATAATGTAAAGTCTACGGGAACGTTCTTTTCAAATATCTCCCTCAAATTTTAATATTTTGACATGATGTTTTTGCACAAGATAGCTGAGGACGATCCACAACCGGCCTAGTTTTTACTTTTTCGATTTTGCTTTTATACTTTTTATATTACGATAGTTTCAATTTCAGAACCGGTTTAAACTGGTTTCGAAAGTTAAAGTATATTTTTAAAAAAAAATCTGAAACCAAAACTGAAAAAGTAAAAACTAAGCCGGTTGTGGATCATCCTCAGCTGTGTGCAAAAAAACATGTAAAAATATTAAAATTTGGGGGAAATATTTGAAAAGAACGCCCCCATAGACTTTATATTATTATCCGGGACTTTTTCTATGCCTAGTGTTGCGCCTTAAGGGAGAGAGATGAATTTTTGATTTTGTAGAACAGAAAAAAAAGTTTGCGTAACCAAAATTGATTTTATAACATTTTTTAAAGTTTCATCACATGAAAAACAGAAAATAGGTATAATTAAACGAAATTTCATTGATAATGACCACAAGAATTTTATATAAACACTGTTTTTACTGGTGATAAATGATGCCTTTTGAGATTCTAATTTATGGTTATTTTACTTGAAATTTTTAAATTAAGACAGTCGTAAACCCAGTATTCAGTGCATTAAAAAGGATTTGTTATCATTTTAATTAAAATATTACTCTATTACCATAAATTAAATCTTAAATAGTGTAATTTGACACCCGTAGAAATCGTGTTAAAAACATTTTGTTTCTTCAAATATGTATGAATTTTACATTGACACAATTTTTACTGGTGAAAAATAATATCTTTTACGATTTTAATTTATGTTGATTTTGTTTGAAATTTTTAAATTAAGACAATCAGTAATCCAGTATTCAATGCATTAAAAATGATTTGTGATCGTTTTTAATAAAAGATTATTATTATTATTACCATAAATTAAATCTTAAATAGTGTACTTTGACACTAGTTGAAATCGTGCTAAAAATATTTTGTTTCTTCAAATATGTATACAGGGTGTTCAGCAAATAAGACCCCGATTTCAAAATTAAATTTCTCAACAATAAAGATCGATAGAATTAACACAATAAACAGTTTGTTTATTAGGTAAGCTGTAAAAATCTTATACAGAAGTTTCAAACGGTGAATATTTTGAAAAGATTGTGTTCCCATTCCAAAGAAGGCTTGATTTGACATTTTTCTTGTCTTAGATAGCTTCCAGAGAAAGAGATTTTTGGCTTACAGTGCCATATTTTAACGATTTTTCGAACTAAAGATTTGGAATCTTGAAATTTCAGAAATTAAAATTCCAAAAATCGTTAAAATATGACACTGTACACCGAAAAACGTGTTCGCTGCAAGCAATCTAGAACAAGAAAAACGTCACGTCAAGCATTCTTTGCAATCAGAACGTAATCTTTTCAAAATATTCACCGTTCGAAACTTCTGTATAAAATTTTACAGCTTACTTAATAAACAAACCGTTTACCACCTAATTTCATCGATCTTTCTTTTTGAGAAATTTAATTTTGAAATGGTTTTTTTTTTTTTTTTTTTGAATGACACCCTGTATCATTTCTGTATCTTATAGACAATGATGTAACAATAATTTGAGAAAAATCTTATTGTAGTAATGTGTTTCAAAGTTTTTTCTCATCTCACTTCGCATAATTTCTCTTGAACGTACATAAAAGTTTTCAAGGCACATTTACGTTAAGATAAAAATAAAAGAATAAAAAGTGTTTTTATAATTAAAAATATATTAAAAATTGAACATTGAAAAGAAAAATTTAAAAAATGAGTTCAATAAAAATACTTTTAAAAATATGATGAATTGTTATACAGAATACAAAAAAAAATTTCTTAAAATTTATTTACATTGATTTATTTTACCCTTTACTATAGCATGATTTTTAATTGAAAAATTAGTTTTATATTTTTAACTTGAACTCGAGTTTTTAATTTTCTTTTTTAGTTTTCGGACGACATACATTTAAATCATATTACTAGAATTCTAACCGTGATTGAATTTTACTTTTGATAATTTCATTAGCGAAAGTTTCACATCGCATAAACATGTTGTTAGAAATAAAACAAGTATTATATACAGGGTGATTCCAAATTTTTTTTACAATAAAAGAGGGGTGATAGTACACATCAAGACAAACAATATTAAATAGGAGACCAAGGGTCCAAAACGTTTTCTTAAGGAGATAGCCGCCATTAAAGTTTAGGGACCAAAATTTCAAATAAACATAAAAAACGGAAAAATCGGTCGATTGATTTGCGGTTTTCACTAAAATTATTCTTTATATCGGCATTTTCTTGAAATTAAATTATAAAGATAAATTTCAAAAAATGCCGATAGAGGGCGCTTTAGACTTTGGAGTAACGAACAACTATTTTTTGCCGGTATGTTTTGCATCTCATTAAATGTTTTCGTAAGTTTACACTCAAACTTAAATTTTGAGCTCAAAATCTGTAGTTGGGAGTGGTTAAGTAACACAAACTGAACTGCGTTCAAAGGATTCAAATTTCAAATGATTATAAAAAACGGAAAAATTGGTCGATTGATTTGCGGTTTTCACTAAAACTATTCTTTATTTAGGTATTTTCGTGAAAATAAATTACACAGATAAATTTCAAAAAATGCCGATAGAGGGCGCTTTAGACTTTGGAGTAACGAACAACGATTTTTTGCCGAATTGTTTGCATCTCTTTAAATGATTTCGGAAGCTTAGACTTAAACTTAAATTTTAAGCTCAAAATCTGAATAGTAGGGAGTGGTTAAGTAGCACAAACTGAACTGTGTTCAAGGGGGAGGGGGAGGTTCAAATTTAAAGTAATTATAGAAAATGGAAAAATTGGTCGATTCGTTTGCGGCTTAAAATAAAACTATTCTTTAAGTCAGTATCTTCTTGAAAATATTTTTTAAAGATAAATCTCAAAAAATTCCGTCAGAGGGCGGCTTAAACTTCAGAGTAACCAACAATTCATTTTAACCATTATTTTTTGGTTCTAATTAAATGCTTGCAAAAGCATTTTAAATGTTCTCGGAAGCTTAGATATAAACTTAAATTTTGAGCTCAAATTCTGAATCGTTATGAGGAGTTAAGAAGCGCAAACTGAAGTGTGTTCAGGAGTTGAAATTTAACCCTCTTTCCTCCTCGAACACAATTCAATTTTTCGCTACTTAAACACTCCAAACGATTCAGAATTTCAGGCCAAAATTTCAGTCTATGCATTTGAAAGCATTTAATGAGATTAAAAAAATAACAGTTAAAAATAGTTGTACGCTACTCCAAAGTCTAAGGCGCCCTCTATCGGCATTTTTTTTAAATTTGTCTTTAAAAATTATTTTCAAGAAAACACTGATTGATCACGAAAACTGCTGATTTAAAAATTATTTTTAGCAAAAACCGCAAACGAATCGACCAATTTTTTCCGTTTATTACAATTATTTGAAATTTGAACCCTCTGAACACAGCTAAGTTTGTCTACTTAACGACTCCAGCTATTCAGATTTTGAGCTCAGAACTTATGTTCAAGTCCAAGCTTACGAAACATTTAATAAGATGCAAAAAATAACTCCAAAAAAGAGTGTTTCGTTTCTCCAAAGTCTAAAGCGCCCTCTATCGGCATTTTTTGAAATTTATCTTTATAATTTATTTTCAAGAAAATACCTAAATAAAGAATAGTTTTAGTGAAAACCGTAAATCAATCGACCGATTTTTCCGTTTTTTATAATCATTTGAAATTTGAACCCTCTGAACACAGCTCAGTTTGTGTTACTTAACCACTCCCAACTTCAGATTTTGAGCTCAAAATTTAAGTTTGAGTCTAAGCTTACGAAAACATTTAATGAGATGCAAAAAATACCGGCAAAAAATAGTTGTTCGTTACTCCAAAGTCTAAAGCGCCCTCTATCGGCATTTTTTGAAATTTATCTTTATAATTTAATTTCAAGAAAATGCCGATATAAAGAATAATTTTAGTGAAAACCGCAAATCAATCGACCGATTTTTCCGTTTTTTATGTTTATTTGAAATTTTGGTCCCTAAACTTTAATGGCGGCTATTTCCTTATGAAAACGTTTTGGACCCTTGGTCTCCTATTTAATATTGTTTGTCTTGATGTGTACTATCACCCCTCTTGTATTGTAAAAAAAATTTGGAATCACCCTGTATATTACTTTTATTTTATTCATTTATTTGAAAAATTACGAAATTGAATTTTAAGAAAAAGTACCATATATACTCGTGTATAATTCTAGGAATTTTAGAAAATTTTCGGCAAGTACATTGGAGGTGGAGGGAAGGGGGGGGGTTGAATTATACAGGAGTCAATTAAAAAAGAAAAAGAAATCTTAAAATGTTGCAAAATTCTGGCAGTTTATGTGTAATAATAAAATAATACATAAAATATACAAATAATAACGACTTATCATTAAAAAAATAATAAATCATTTGCTTCTGCTTACTTTACCCTGTTTTTGCTTTTCGCATTGGAAAGTGACATTTTTAAGGCCGTCCGTAAATTATGTTACGCTTGGAGGGCGGGGGAGAGGCAAGAAAAAATGTGACATCCCACATTTTGGTTAAAATAAAAACATTAAAAATCGGCAGATTAAATTTTGGAAGTTATTTTGAAATTAAAGTATATTTGTGTTCATAAAGCAAAGATAAAATTTCAAAGCTTCAGAATCAAACCCACCAATTTGATTTCGTAAAAGCAAGTAGTCCCATTAGCCCTTAACTCTTTCGGGTCTGGTGTACTATTAGTTGTACATGTATTTTAATGGAGTATTATTTTGTTTTAAAAAATGCTTTTCCTACAATTTACATGTAGGAATTTTAGTACAAGTCTATACATTTACTACACTACTTCATTTATGTTTAGGTACTTAATAGTAACAAAAATAATGATTATTTGTTTATTTCTCTTTGCGTCGTTTGCGGTTCTTTTATTTTAAACTATTTCACTCTTTAAATTTAAAATTACTTTCCTGAAAGAATCGTGTGCAATAAAACACAAAAAGTATTATAATTTTGTAATATAAGTTAACTCTTGTTGTAATACCATATTTTCTAAACGTCTCCAAAAATTCTTCCTTAACCTATTGTCAAATGAATATCAATTGTACACAAAACAATTACATTCATTATCGCTCAGAAAGTGAAATATTCGTTAAATACTCATTACTCTATTTGGACAGCTTATGTTAATGTTATTAACGTAAAAGTATTTTTTTCTAAAAACTGAAAAAAAATTCAGTTGTTTCTGACGTTCTGGTTCGAATGTCACCATTGCCACCAGTCGCACACAAAAATTTCACTGCTAAGTGATATCGAAAAATCAAATTCAAATACGCTTAATATGAAATCCGCTATCTTAAGTTTAATCACGAAAAGAAACTTCTAAACATTTTACCACGCTTCTAACAATTTTTTTATTCGTATTTGTTGCCGTCATACAGTCGATTCCTAAGATATTTTTGCTTTAGGCAGCTTCAGCGTTTTAATCCAATTTAATAGAGTTTTTCTTCCAACGCTTTCGGACAATTTTTTTTACGAAAGAAATAATTAACTTTGATAACTAGATAGTTTTTTTACACAGCTATATGTCACGACTAGCTGTTTGATGGATATTGTTCTGCTGATGCTTTATTTCATCTAGTATAGAAACGTAAAAGAAAATGAGGGTAAAAAATTAAAAATAAAATACCCGAATGGAATAAAAAATTACAAAATAAGCATAAAATACTGCATTTTAACCCTTTCGGATCTGATGTATTATTAATAGTACATGTTTTTTAATGGAATAATATTTTGTTTTAAGAAATACTTTTGCTACTATTTACATGTAGTAATATTAGTATACGTCTATGCATTTGCTATACGATCAAATCTATGTTTAAACATTATTACACATTATTAATGTTTAGACATGTTTAATAATTATTAATATTATTTGCTTAGTTCTCTTTGCTCCTTTAGCGATTCTTTTATTTTATTCATGTAATTAACTCTTTATACGTAAAATAAAAGTTACTTTCCTGAAAGAACCATGTGCAATAATGCACAAAAAAATATTTGAAAGCTGTAATATAAGTTAAATCTTATTGTGATGCAATATTTTCTAAATATCTCTAAAAATTCTTCCCTAGCCTATTGTCATATGAATATGAAGTGAATAGTACGGAAAATAACAACATTCGTTATCTTTCAGACAATGAAATATTCGTTAAACACTAATTAATCTATTTGGATAGCTACACTGTAAAAAAAAATTCAAGAGATTACTAAAAATTTCTTAGTAAATTTGTATTCCACAGAATTTTTTAGTAACAATTACAAACTTTTTTTTTTTTTTGCAAGTGAAACAAGCATTTCTTTTGTAAACTCAACAAAAGAATTTTTTGTATAACTAACTTAAAAATTTTTAGTATGAGCCACCAAGCAAATTTTAGTAATAGCTCCAAAATTATTTTTAATAACCATTACGTGCAACCGAAGGGCAGGAGCTTCCTTCGAGCTGCATCCAGTCTTCTGACGCGGAAGATTTTCGACAAAACCGCAATAGATGGCAGCACCAAACAATCCTACCAGCTCCGACAGGATTTTCATAATCCCTTTATTAACGAGACACTACATACATTCCGGGCGTATTTGGCGGTGGCAAATTTCGAACCCGGGACCTTTTAGCCTGGAGTCCGTTACTATAACCACTATGCTATCAAGGCCACACCAACTGAGTTTTAGTAATAGCTATTAAAAATATAAAACTATTAACTCTATTCATTGCTAACTTTTTTCTAGTAATTCTTACAGATTTTCTAGTAACTGACAAAGATTACTAAACATTTTTTAGTAATTACAAGGATCACTAAAGTTTTTTTAGTAGATCGACCCTTTTTTTTACAGTGTACAACAAGCATGTTTGATTCCATAGTTTTTTCACAGGCAATTATGTGACTTACACTATACGTACCGGGTGTCCCAAAAATGACTGATGGATTTTAAAATTCAATAACTTGCAAACGGTGACAGATATTTGATAAATTTTTGCAGGAGGGTTAATGTATAATATCAGGGGTTTTTTCACCGTAATTTTTTATTTTAGTTCGCATTTCAAACAATAGGTGGCGCTGACGGCGATTGAAGGCCAGGTCGACGCCTCACTCAGCACTAATCACCTGGCCTTCAATCGCCGTCAGCGCCACCTATTGTTTGAAATTCGAACTAAAATAAAAAATTACGGTGAAAAAACTCCTGACATTATACATATCCTCCTGCAAAAATTTTTTTTTAAATAGCTGTCACCGTTTGCAAGTTATTGAATTTTAAAATCCATCAGTCATTTTTGGGACACCTGGTATAATATATACATGAATGTACACAAAGTATCCAGCAAATAAGGCCCCAATTTCAAAATTAAATTTTTCAAAAATAAAGATCGCTAAACCGTTTGTTTATTAGGTAAGATGTAAAACTCTTATACAGAAGTTTTGAATGGAGGATATTTTGAAAAGATTGTGTTCTGATTGCAAAGAATATTTGACTTGACATTTTTCTTGTTTTAGATTGCTTGCAAAGAACGAGTTCTTCGGATTACAGTGCCATAGTTTAAAGATTTTTGGAGTTAAATTTTTGAAATTTCGGAATTCCAAAAATTTAGCTCGAAAATCGTTATTATGTTAATCGTTATCGTGATTAAAACGTTTATTATGTTTCTGTAGTCAGAAGGTCAGGTTGGTTTCTGGCAGCCAATTATCAAAACGAGTTATATAGGTCTTACGAGGGAGGTGATGCCCTCCGTGAGGAGCTTTCTAAGGGGACATAAGTTATATTTACTCAAGGAAATCCAATGGTCGAAGAAAACCGCAGAAAATTTCGAACGGTTAGGTCGACGGGCGCAATTGGGTTCAAACCCAGTACCTCCAGCCTACCAGCTTCGGGAGCAGAACCTCTCAGCTGGTGGTGGGGCATCATAGGTTTAAAATTCACGAAAACTTTAGTATTGAAAAAAAATCTCGATATTTCGAATTTCCTTCTTTTTTTTAAGTGAATTCGAGCTATACAAAGTAAATTTTTTCCATTGTTGGTCATTTTGAAAACACATTGAACTCATTTTAAAAAACCTTGTTTTTTTTCATCGATTCAAGTATAAAAAATCATGCATGCAAGAATAATTCCTTCGTAAAATTGTATTATTTATAAAAATAAATAAAACCAACCTTATGTATGCGTATATATTCCTTAACAATTTAAATGATAAAATGAACCTTTCTTAATAAGTGTTTTATACTTCATATGCGATAATCAGGCATAATTCCACACAGCAGCGCCACCTGTTGTGCGATTTACACCAAAACGCAATCAGAACCATATTATATCAAGGATTAACGGAATCTAAAGTTTTATCTGTCCATTATTTCTTCAGATATAGCTATTGTGAAAATCGAGAAAAAAGCAGCATAGCAGCGCCACCTATTCGGCGATGTACACCGAAGACTAATCAGATCCAGTTTATATCGCGGTCTAACTGAATCTTGAGTTTTGTGAAATTTTGTGCTTGGGCGTTCTTGAGATAGTTCTTGAGATAGATAGCCCACAATATTTATGTCATATACTGACAGACTTACAGACAGACATTTTGTAAAAAATAAAAAAAAAAATGTTTTTTTGGAATCTCTGATCAATAAAACAAATAAATCCGCCAAAAACCGCAATTTGATAATTTTCATAAATGAAAAACTTTTTTCTTCTAAAGATAGAAGAAATTAAAAATGACGTATACACGTATAATTCTTTTGTAAAATTGCATTATCTATAAAAATAAACAAAAAACCTTATGTATATGCATGATTTCTTAATAATTTCAATTGATAAAATGAATATTTCTCAATAAGTGTGTACAATTTTATAATTAAAAGTCAATGAGTTAGGCTGCGACTGAAATTTTTTATAGACGTAACTTTTTCATATATATTTTTTTCAGTTCAAAGGTTAACTGCCTCCTTACATGTGCTTCAATTCGAAAAAAATACACAATACAGTCGGCTCTCGTTAATTCGAACTAGTTGGGAATTCAAGAAATGTTCGAATTATGGAAAGTTGAGAGGAATATATGCATTAAAATATATGCAATATGTATTAAAATGATACTATTACAAAGGAATTAATGTTATAGTGTTTTTAAATTTATTTCGTCTGTTATCATTAAAATATGACTTAATATTAAATTCAAATATATAAATACATAAACTAATAGAGGATTCAGAAACATGCGCAACGGAAGAAAATTTAGAGGTGTCACTGATGGACAGATGGGGCACTAAGAAATTGGATATTAAATGTATGGGATTATATGTTCATTATGGGGGATTATATGGATTATATATGTTCAAAACAATTCTCGCAAAAATGAAAGAAATATGTTCAAAGAATCTGATGTCCATGATAAAGAAAGAAAAATGAAAAATTGGTATTCTCGTTAATTCGAATTAAACGAAATCAAGAGGAAATGAGTTCGAATAAAGGAAATTTTTGATCGTTATTCTGCCATTGAAAATTTCGGGACTTCATGTTTAGTTCGAATTAAACGAAGATTCGATTTATCCGATTTCGAATTAACGAAATCCGACTGTATGTAGTAATAACAGGAATAAAGTAGGGTCAGGAGAGGTATTTATGAACCACTTTTTGTATTTTCAATTTTGTTATTCTTTTTAACTTGTTTCTATCTGGAAAAGTGGTGTTTTTAGTACATAAGAAGTAACTTTTACCCTTTAAGAATACTTCTTAAAAGTTTTAATTCTCATAGCTTTTTTTCGAATTAAACGAAGTCAAGATGAAATGAGTTCGAATAAATGAAATTTTATAACATTATTCTGCCATTGAAAATTCCGGGTATTCATGTTTAGTTCGAATTAAGCGAAGATTAGATTTATCCGATTCCGAATCAACGAGAGTCAACTACATGAAAATTTTAGATCCTTTAAAGGGGCTTTCACAAAATAATTTATCTTAAAACAAGACCCTTCATAAAAATGTTTACCGCAAAACAAGACCCTTTACAAAACATTTTATCCCAAAACAGGACCCTTCAGAAAATTATTTTTCTCTTAAATAGACTTTTCACTGAATTTTTTCACAGATTTAATCATTTAAAAATAAAACCCGACTTGTAATAAAATGCTCAACTCACCAAAGAACATATTACTTAGCTTTTTTTTATATAAAGAACAGAACCTACGACTAGAAATTTCACAAATATAAAAAGAACTTGACAATTTCACAAAAACAGGGCCCTGTGCAAAAAGTCTGAACAGACCCCTAGTATACTGACTAATATAAAAAGAACTTCACAATTTCACAAAAACAGGACCCTGTGAAAAAAGTCTGAACAGATCCCTAGTATACTGACAGACTTACAGACAGACATTTTGTAAAAAAATGTTTTTTGGAATCTCTGATCAATAAAACAGACTTAGAGACAGACTGTGAAAAAAGTCTGAATAGACCAATAGTATACTGACTAATATAAAAAGAACTTAACAATTTCACAAAAACAGGACCCTGCGAAAAAAAGTCTGAACAGACCCCTAGTATACTGACAGACTTAGACAGACATTTTGTAAAAAAAAAAATGTTTTTTGGAACCTCTGATCAATAAAACGTATAAATCCGCCAAAAACCGCAATTCGATAATTTTCATAAATGAAAAACTTTCATTTATGAAACCAGAAATAACATGCAAACGAAATGGAAAGTCTTCCATTCAAACTCGCGATGCTTATTTCGAGAAGTCGAGAGTGTCTCGATGGAAGTTTTTGCATAATTATTCGCGCACCAGATTAAGTGGGCTGAACGTTGCGAGTATGGCATGTGAGAAAATTCCCAGCAGCAGAGATGTCAGCTAGGCAGAGCTGAAATCCATCTTATGCAGAGATAGATATGCGTGCCTAACCGAGACAATGGATGTGGAACACAATCGAATCGCATTGTATCAGAGCATTTATGATAGGGATCTAATGCGATTCGCCTTCCATCCAATTGGCTGAGAGGAAAATATCATCAGTGCATCATGAAGATTGAGTTGGAAGAAAACTTTAACTTAGTAGCGAGTTAACACTTAACTCCTGTAACAAAAATTGTTGCAGAACTACTGTTAGGACAACTTAATCTAAAGATGAATAAAATGTTAAATTAATTCTCAGAATGCTATTTTTGTATTAAACTTTTTATACAGGACTATTATAAATAAAATTCAGCTATTCAAAATTCTCTAGAGATAGTGATAGACTTCCAAATGAAACAAAATATGACCAGTATCTATAGTTAAACTAAAAATTACGACTTAAACTCTGAAACTTGAAAAACTCAGCGGTCTGTGAAACCGCTAACAGCAGTTAAGGATTAAATTCTATAAATCATATGTAGGGCTTGTAAAAAGAATTTGGAAGCACTATCAGCTGCAAGCGCGAATTCCTTAACCCCTTCATGACGGGAGCCTTTTACGAAATTTTTAATGTTTTGTCACCGGTTTTTTAAAACAGAAATTTCTGCCTTATTAAATCGAAAAAATGATCTGATTGAATAAGGCAAATTTTACAATAACATTTTACTGGTGGGAATAAACGAGGGTTCTTAAGCCTTTTTGCGGCACATATACGTGTCGCTCGTCCCCAAGGGGTTAAAGTATCTTTTCACATGTTGAGTGCCACGTTATTCATCGATGACTGACACCGAAACTTCTGTTTAAGCCGCGTCAGTCACCGGTGACTGAGAGTGTAAAATATGATATAAAACTAAAAATATATATTCTAAGTAATTTCTGAAATTTCATTTAAAATTTACTTCACTTTTATTCATCACAGGATTGTGCTTTCTTAATAATTACTTAAAACAATACATATTTTTTTAAAGTTTTATATCATATGTTACGTCAATCACCGGTAACTAACGTGGCCTAAACGAGAAGTTCAGTGTTAACTATGCATGTTTGTATAATACAGTGGCGGATCGTTTAACCAATTTAAGAGTGTTCTCAAATAAAATCTAGTTGGATGTGCCGATCCCAAAAGTTATTAAAATGTACGTATTAAAATGTACGTATATTAAAATGTACGTATGAGAATACGTACATTTTAATATTTAAAAAAAAATAGTTACACATGTTAATGCTTTAATAATTTTAATTCAATACTATACCAACTTTGATTTTAATCTTAGATTTCTGCTTCAGTCAATTAATCGGAGTAAAAACGAGTTCCCGTCTCTGCACGAGCCGATGGACAAAAGAATGATATGCAGATTTTTTTTCAAAATCAGGGAGGAGCTACTTGCCATACCCAATAATAATCACACAAAAATTTTAGTTCAGTTCTATGCATAACTTCATACATTTTTAGGTGCTAAAATATTGGAAATAACACAAAAGTCGCGATTGCAGCGCTCCCTTCTGATATTTTCAAATTCAGGGAAGACCAACTAGCCATATAGCTATATACTTACACAAAAAAATTTGTTCAGTTAGATGCATAACTTCATACACTTTTGGTCGCTACAGTATTGAAAATGGCACAAAAATCGCGTTTGCAGCGCCCCCTTCCGGCGGAATTTTTTTCAAATTCAGGGAGGACCAACTAGCCATAGTTACACACTTACACAAAAAATTTGGTTCAATTCGATGCATAACTTCATACACTTTCAGTCGGTACAATATTGAAAACGGCACAAAAAGCAATATTGCAGCGCCCCCTTCCGGCGGAATATTTCAAAATTGAAGGAGGATCTGCTTGCCGCAGCCAAAAACATTCACAAAAAAATTCGTTCAATTCTATGCATATCTTCATACACTTTTTGATGGTAGAATAGCGACATACAGACACACGGACAGACAGACATTTTGTAAGAACATGTTTTTTGGAATCTCTGACCCCTAAAACGTGTAAATCCGTTAAAAACCGGAAGTCAAAAAAGAATTTTATTACAATACATTCTTCTATTGAAGACAGAAGAAAGTTACAATTACAACATTATGACATAAGTTTTAATTTATTATTTTTCGGAAATGCCTAAAACGTGCAAGCGTTGTTGTTCACAAACTATGTTATCAAACCTTTTTTTTGGGGTGTGGGGGGTGTGGGGGGGGGGGGAAGAAGGGCAAACATAATCGATTTTTTCAAAAATCGTATCAAATTGGACGTTTTGAACTGAATTTTCGGGCGAAAGAAGAATACCTACTGAAGGAAGGGTGAAAAAGTCTTCGTAACCTGATCAATATCGTTTATAACTCAATAGGTAATTTATTGATCAATAAATAAAAAACACAGATCGATTCCAAATCGCTTCCATAGTGAGGTCTTCCAATTTTATATCTTTCTGTTAAAAAATAAATTTGTAAATGTTTAAAAACCTTTTGCTCTTATTGAGCAGAGGTTGAGAACAGCCTTAAAAGATAATTTCTTGAGACGGGATTTACTCGAAACAGACAGAAATCAGTGCGCTTTTTTAAACTGAAATTTATTTTATATTGAATATTATTGTTGCCATAATTTGTATATTCCTAATGCATAGGGTCCCTGTCCCTCCACTAACTTGACGCTGAGACCATTTATCGCTACCTAACGTCAAACTTTGGAGTTAGCGTTCTTATCTCGAACGCAGCTCGCTATACATGAAAATACTTCATTACAAACTTGTAATGTTTGTAAAGCTTAATGTGAAATGAGATTTCACTTAAAAAAATAATTTTATTAGAAAACTTGAAATACATATATTTTTAATGTCCTATAACTACCTTAAATATACCAGAAAATTGCAGTCAGAAGTTTGAGGCAGATGCACGTTCACTAATAAAACACGTGTAAGCAAGGTACAGCTTTTCACACTAAAATTTATAAAAAGAATGATGCCCAGTTAAACTGATGGCATCGAGCTCACAGACTATGCAGGTTAATTGTACATTATAGCCTTATATAATAATGCCCTTCGAAAAAAAATAAGGAAGGAAGTATCCTCCCCCCCCCCAATTTTCGTTCTTTATACTTATCATTGAAGCCCCAAAACTAATCAGGGATACGCTTTATCATATAATAAACCTGTATCCAAAATTAGAAGCAAGTCGAATAATTCTGCATAAAAACCCATTCATGTAACTTAAGAAACGTTTTCGTCCGTTCCCTCCTTTATAATTAATCATTAAACCTCCAAAACTGTTCAGAAATTCAACTTATCAGAAAAAAAAAACCCACATCCAAAATTTAAAGCAAATCGGATAACTCTGCATAAAACTCTATTTAGCTAACTTAAGGGGGAGGTAATCGCCCGTACAATCCTTTATAATTAAGAAAAGAAAAATACCACAACAAATGAGCTAAGCTTCTTACTACTATGAACCTGTATACAAAAATTAAAACAAATCGGTTAATTCTGTATGAAAAACCATTTACATAATTTATGAGGGGTAGTTTCCCCTATCCTTCCTTTATACTTATCCAGTGAATTCCAAAAACATATCAGGCAAACGCCATTTCAGAATAATCCTTTATACAAAATTTGAAGCAAATATGTAAATTTTGCGTTAAAAACCTAAATTAAGACGAAGGGATTACCCCCCCCCCTTCCCCCTCTTTAAACTTATCCAATGAACACCCAATACTAATCATGAAGGCAACTCATTAGAATAATACTACATCTAAGATTTGAACGAAATCTACTAATTCTGCAGGAAAAACCCATTTATATAAATTAAGGGGAGGGGCAATAGCCCCCGTTCTCTTTCTTATACTTATCGAATGAACTCTCAAAACTAATCAGGGAAGCGTCTTATCATAATAAGCCTAAATCCCAAATTTCATGTAAATCGGATATTTTTACTATGAGTTATCGCGTTACGTACGTACGTACGCACGCACATACATACATACAGAACGGGCGGGCACATAAACTCTCAGGCTTTGATAGCCTGTGAGCTAAAAAACTCATACATGTCAATATTTCATATTTTAATTATGCATTTTAGAAATAAAACATGAGCAAATAATATACGTGCTATTTTATTTTTTGATAACACCTCAAGTTTTTGTCAATATGCTTTAAACCGCGGGGATCAGGGGAAAAAAAATTCCTAATCAAATGAAACCTAGAATTTATTTATTTTTTTCAACAGCTTGTCCCGAAAATTGAACAGCAATTGAATTGTGACACTGTCACAGCACTTTTTCAAAAGTGTTCTGCAAAAATTTCCAAAAAAATCGGTCCATGACATTACATCGAAATGAAAAATTTTTGTGAAAGATATTTGAACCCTTTATTTAAACACCGAAAAAATGGAGAAAATAGCTCAAAAGTCACTATTAAAGCGCCCTGTTTGAGTGAAATATCCCATTTTCGGCTAGAGCCTGACGTTCATAATCAAAAACGCATGTACGAAGGTTGGTTTAATTCTATCTATTCATACTTTTTCGATGTTAAAAAAAAAAAAAAAAGAGAGAGAGAGAGAGAGAGAGAGAGAGAGAAATCGCTATCACATCACACCCCCAATTTTAACTACTAAGAAGGGGGGAGCAATCTTGGTAATCACAGATTTTGTTTATATTAATAATGTATGCTGTCGGACAGAGACCCTTTAGTCTCAGGTTCAACGGATTTTATATTAAGTTCTTTAATTCTTGAGAAACAGGGGGTTTAATATCATAAAACAATTTAAATACTTACTTTGAAACAAAATACAGCATTGCTTGTAGATCAATTGGTATGGCGTTCGCTCGTTGTTCCGCGGGTTCGAGCTCGATACCGTAACGCGCTGCATCTCTTTTTCTCATTCTTTGTTTTTATAAATATACATGTAATTATAATTTAATAATATCAATTAAAAATTTAATGTCGTACATTAAATATGAATCTAAAATATTTAAATTTAAATTTATCATTTTTTTAAACCATTATTTCTCTCCCTTTAAAGAGATTTAAAAAGAAATGGAATTTATTATTGAATAATAAAAATTCTGAAATCGTTACAAAATCTTTTGTGGCGCCCTCTAGTTATAATAAAATGAAACATATTCAAATAAAATAAAAAGAGAAAGAAGATCAAACGGAAAGCACATTGAGCTGAACAGGTGCTCATATTGAGCTGAATGAATGCGCTGATGATCAGTAGGTCAAAGTAAATTACAAATTGGTACTATTAGTGTAATGATACACAAATATTTAAAAGATGCAAAAATCAAGAGTATTGGAAGCGCAAAAATAAAAATAATAAATTACTAGGGTAAAACCCCGAGTAACTACTTTAAAGATTCTTCCTTGTTCAAATAACTATTACAAAGTTTTAAATCTATTTTATTCTTATTTTTATATTGGGAAGTATAGTAGAGATACATATAAAAACATTGTTGACAAAATTATGAAAAATTATACTTTTAATTACTATATTATTTATTTTATTTATTTATTTATTTTATTATTATTATTATTATTATTTTGATAAATAAGGTTTAAAAATGCAGTTAACTGGCAACAGTCTAATGTTAAAAAACAATAACTGCAATTTAAGTTAAATTTAAGCATTATTTTGTAACATTTTGCAGTAAGATCTTTGCTGAAGTGTCAGATTGGACGTCAATAATTGGGGGTTTCTCCCTGCTGTTTCAGAGATTTTCGTTTTTTCTGTAACAGATTAAAGTACTTTTAACAGTCTGAGAAGTTTTTAATTTTTATTTTTGTTGAATGTATGTTAAATATGAGTGATTAACTGTTATTACTTGATAATTATGAGATAAATCCAGAACTCTTTTTTTTTTTTTTTTTTTTTTTTTTTTTTTTTTTTTTTTTTACTGCAGTACAAAATTATAATAACAAGCACAAAACAGCTCTTTTTAACATGTTAAATATTAATATAAATGTATACTTAGTATAAATGTCTTCCTCGCCTACACAGTGGCTGATTTTTTATTTAGCCGAAATCGCAGAATTTAGCTAGAGTGCCACTGTGCAATAATATGAGAGTAAAAAGAAAAACTAGTCCGTTGCATGACAAAAATAAATAAATAAATTAGTTAATTAAAAAAATAGATATGGGGATCTGTTTCATAGATTTTCATGGTGGTTTATATATCATTTTTAATTTGAACTAAAACCCAGTTTTACTTATGTATTCACATAAGTTGTTACTCATTTGTACTGGTTTATAATGGTTTTATAGAAATTTTCCGAGAATAAATAACTGAGAATACAGTATCCGAACGACGACATTTTATATTATGTGCTACTTCATCGAAGCCTCGATAAAAGTACCCAACGCGGAAATGTAATTTCGATGTAATGAGGTTTCTTAAAACTCACAAAACAAAGTTTCTAGAAAAATATAGATCAAATACAAAGATTTTTAACTGAAAAAATTGAAATAATCGAATACATTTAAAGAGAAATTTCACTAGCGTAAAGACAAAGTAAAAAAAAAAAAAAAAAAAAAAAAAAAAAGACTCTTAGAAAATAGTATTTTATCAACAAATAAAAAAATAATATCATTTAAGGATAAATATAGTAAATTTGAAATGAAAAAAAAAAAACTAGAATAAATTTAAGATGGACTAATTATTTAAAATGTGTTATATACAAATTTACTTTTAAAATAAAGAAACAAAGTTTATATTTTATTTTTACTGCAGAGCTATCATTTCGGATGGGATAGGATTTGGGTTGTATTCCCATCAACTTACCACGGCAGCAAAATAACCTTAAAAGCAAAAGGTAAGTCTGTCCTTTCGCAGTCAAGTTTTCCGCTCTTACACGGTCCCTGATTTTCGATTTTGCTAAAATCTTGATGAGATCAACTTTGGTTTCACTGTGCACTAATCTATCTTGTTAGTCTTGGCGACACCTATGAAAGTTACTAAACAGATCCTTAAATTAATTAAACTTCTTCTAGATTTGTCGAAATTATTTCCAGACCTTGCCAATTGATGGGAGCATATTATACTTATTCATTTATCAATTAAAACAAATTTGGAACAGTTTTTACAATCTTTTAAAAATAGATTTGTGGTGTGAAATATTTTTGGTCTCAGGACTTAAGAGAATATAGGACTAACGAGAAAAATTGTATTTGTTATATGATGGAAAAAAAAAAAAAAATATCTTGAACGAAGGAAACAAAATCATCTCCCATTTTTTATTCCACTTAGACCATTTCGGAGTGGTTAGGAGGTTTTGACACCACAAGTACCTCCCATTTTCATTGGGAATGATGTGGTATCAGTGTGCTCCAATATAGGAAAAACGAGATGACTAGTACGTAATATGGCAGAAACAAGATTTACAAATTTATCCTAAAAGTAAGAAGAAACATGAGCATTTTTTTCTCGGTCGGAAAAAAAAAATGCTTATCCATTCGCTCAAAAAATCCCTCTTGGAAATGCCACATTCAGCGAATTTTGCAGTGGTCATGATCAGAGCGGCATACAAAAGAAATTTGTCTGCAGTTGTGTAAAATTGCGGCTAAATTGCCAAATACATGCTTGGTGCGTTACGTGTCTTGCTTAAGTGTATTGAGTTAATGTAATTAAGAGTCCCCAAAAACTTATCAAATAACTTTGAACTAACCAGTTAAATTCATTGCACATAAGAACCCATATACAGGGTGTCCCAGAATTATTGGGGCAAACTTTAAGGGGAGGTAGGGGACATGACATGATTTCAGATTTGCATAGCAACCCATGGTCGCAAACGCTTTCCTGGAGCGGTAGTGATAACACAAAACACAAGAAACTGGGGAGATGAACAAGGAGAAAAAACAGGTTTATTATTCTTAGTACTCCAAAAATGCCGGGACAATACTGGAATGTGCAGAGGACCTTGTTACACGCATCATGGAAGCTCTTGGGGGAAGTTTGGGACATTCCGGTATTTTCGAGAACATGATATTTTCCATGCGCCGGAGATAAGCTTCCATGCAACACTGTTCATTGTCCTAATTTCGAACACCTACTTTGATAACGCTCATTGTCTTTTTAATGTTTTTTCATTTGTTTTTTGCTTTACTAAGATTAATAAAGCTAATTTTTCCTCCTACTCTAGTCCTATCTTTCTTGAGTTTTGTGTCGTCCTATTGGGCCAGGAAAACGTTTCTGACCATGGATCGCTATGCAAATCTGAATCTTTGTGATACTCACTACCTCAACCTTAAAATTTGTCTCACTATTTCTGGCACACTCTGTATTTGTGTAATAAATAAAAACGAAGAATTTAATGTATCTAGTACATAACCTTATAATTCGGAATGTAAATTTTGAAATAAATGCTTTTATGATCGCAAAACAAATTTGCATGAAGAACAAACTCATGTGTGTGTTTTCTTTCCAGCAGATTCATTTTAAGACAACAAAATAGTGTAGCAGTTTTTCATTTTTTTTTTCTTTTTTTCTGGTTTCCAATGTAGAGTTTCGGCACAAGGGACGTAGGGGGCTGTGCAAATATAACGTTATCAACTTTTTCGTAATTTTGGACCCCCTTCCCCTCCCTTCTGATATCATACGTTATCACCCCCCCCCTCCCCCCGGTAATGATATCGTTATCAAAGTGTAATTTTATTTCATTTCTAGAATTTATTTCTTTTATTCAAAGTGATGTACAAAACTGGTTACATTTATTTTTCGCGTACTTTTATGATTTAAATGAAGAGAAGTCAATAAAGTATCATTTTGGATATGAAAAAACTTTATATCAAATAACACTTAAAAGAAATAGTTAGTATTTAAAAATATTGTATAATAACTTTTTGTTACATAATGTATTCAATAGTAGTAAAGTCCTGTTGAAATTGCCCCGAACGGAGGAGGAGTCGGGGGCAGATAGAAATTCTTATCAGCAAAATAAGTGGGCAAAATTCCTTCTATTTTCTTTTATTTATTAGTAAACACAGGTTTCATTTCAAATATACTTCATCTATGGTTCCTCGAACCGTGATTATAAAGGCATATATGTATGAAGAAGAATAGGAATGTCAAACGTTGGGGTATCCCATAATTTAGAATTAAATAATTTTATAATAATTAAGTGATTTTAATAATAACTTTGTATTTTCGTAAATATAGATAAGACTGAAAAAAGATAACATGCTGTTTTGGAACAAAGGTCGTGTTACAAAAATAAAAAAAAGATAATTTCGATTGGATCATAAATGGTATCGATATCAAAAGACAACCCCTCCCCCTAGCGATATCGTAAGCCAGATCCCTCCCTGCCCCCTAAAATGATAGCGATATATTTGCACAGCCCCTAGGTTGTTACGCTTGAAAACGATTTGCTCCGCGAGTTCTGAGGCTAACGGAGAAAAAAAAGTGGCCTCTAACTTAATTACAACCCCTCTTTTGGTACGCTTTGGTTTTATTGTGCATTAATATGGGACTAACGACAGGGCCGCAGCAATAGGGCCTAAGTGAGCAATAGGTGGGGGGGGGGGCGCTCAAGAGAATGTAGGGGCGGCTCATGTATGTATATTTCTTTCTCTCTCTCTCTCTCTCTGACGCAGAAAGATAAATTAATGCATATACGCATTTTAGGTACTATGTTTCTTATGTAAACTGTTGTAATGACTTCATTTTAGGCTAAGAAAATAATAGGATGATGAAAGATTCGAGTGTATAACTAGTGCAACATTAAACATCATGTTAACTTCATATGTGCAAATAGGATTAGCGAGTGTTGAAGCACTTACTTTAGTTACAATTTAGTAACTCTGCAAAACTGTGAAAGAGTCTCAAAATAAAATTAGAATTTCGAGCAGAATTTCATTTGATTTTTTGGAATAGTGACCTTGGAATCTTTTCCAGGAGAGGCTCAAAGTATTCTAGGGGGGGGGGGGGGGTCTGAGCAGCCCATAGCACCCGCTTAGCCACGGTCCTGACTAACGAGAATGCCTAATTAGCCCGTTTTAGGACACAAAAACAATTGCAATTTTAAAAAGAAGGAATAAAAGCACATTTTTTTCATTTTCATGTGACCACATAAAAGAGAAGCCTGTAGGCTCATCATTCCTTTGTTCTTGGGTATGCCCATGCAGAATACAAAGAATTTATTGCAACGAATAAATATCAAAATTGAAATATTGAGCTTAAATGATACACATTTCTGCTCTTTTAAAAAACTTTATTATCTGAATATTAGATATGCAAGCTTATTTTTCATATATTCCTTAAATCTAGAAAGTTCTTAAATTTATACATCAAATTTCTATGGAAGCGTTTAAGAGTTTATTTAGACTGTTTACAAAATATTCATAAAGAAAACTAAATATTTGGCTTCAAGTTGTAATGACACTCAAGTTGAATTCCCAGTAGAATTGAGTTTTGACCAATAAGTAAACGATAAAAATTTATTTTCTATTTAATTTTACCAACCAAAAGTTTCCTTAACTTAATCTATCAGTTTATTTATCTTTTCTTTAATTCAGAAATGCGATATATGGATTTAAATTTGCGTTAAAAAATAATTTTCAATTTTCGAGGAAATATGGTTACCATTGGATAGGCATTACTTACTCGCATAATTTACGCACGCTCAACATGTTTTTAATGAAATTTTGGCAAAGTAAAACAAATACTTTTTAAAATAAAAATATATTATAAATGTAATGTTCGCAGAACTATTGACAGGCAATTTTAGTTAATGAAATGCGAGCCATTCTTGACTATTCGTATGCGGTCTGACACTCTCCAATTCAATTTATTTATTTATTGATTTTTAACTAAGCTTCAGTTTGATTCCGTGTGCTGAATTTTATTAACTATTTTGCTCCCCCACTTTTTACTTTCTTCTACCTTTTCAAGAAGAAAGTATTGGATTCGTGAAATTCTGGTTTTCAACGAATTCATATGTTTTAGTAGGTCCACCATTTGGCTATTTTTAGAAAATGCTTGTCCGCAAGTCAGTGTGTCTGTCTGTGGCACAAACTTTGTGGGTGTTCTATCTCAAGAATTAAAGCTCAATTTTTAATCTAACTTCAAATTTCGCTAGACCTTGACGTCAAAGTGTGTTGATTAAGATTTACTATCAACCGCATATAAGGTGGCACTACTATGCTGTATTTGTCCCGATTTCCGCGATAGCTACACTTCAAGAACTAATGCAAAAAATCTCCAAACTAACTCCATATTCTGCTAAATCTTTATGTCCCAATTTATGGATTCATGAAATTCCGGGTTTCAATTGATTCATATGTTTTAGTAGGTCCACCATTTGGCTATTTTTAGGAAATGTCTGTCCGTGAGTCTGTGTGTCTGTCTTTCTGTCTGTATGCGACACAAATTTTTTGGGCGTTCTATCTCAAGAATTAATGAACAATTTTTAATATAAGTTCAAATTCCTTTAAACCTTCAAGTCAAAGTGTGCTGATTAAGATTTGGTGTCTATCGTTTATGAGGGGCATTGCTATGCTGTATTTGTCCCGATTTCCCCGATAGCTATAACTCAACAACTAATGCAAAAAATCTCCAAACTAACTCCATATTCTGCTAAATCTTTTTGTCCCAATTTAAGAATTTATGAAAACCTCATCTTTTAAAGCAGCAATTCTCAACCTGTAGGTCGCGGCATGTGTTTTGGCGGGTCGGGTAATAATCGAGGTTCCCTACAAAAATATATCTTTTATTTCATCTCTGTAAAAAGTATAAAAAAAATAATATTTTACAACTGCAGTGATCATAAAAGTTATTACTTAACCCATTAGTGCCTAGCGTCCCATTTTTGGGACAGTTTAAAAAAATTCAAGTAAGCGCATTTAATACCAGTAAAAAGGAGGATAAATAAATACTTAATTTCTCGAGACAAAGTCCTCGATAAATTAAGATAAAAGTTATTTTTGCTTTAAAAGTGGTGGGAAAATGCAAAACTTGTATTTTAACGAAAAAAACAATTCAGGCACTAATGGATTAAACTAAAACTTCTTGGAAAACACTGTTTTCTTAAACAGTTAATCGCTATTATGTTACGACCTCGTTGTGCGATATAACGTATTAATTTTCGTCTGGTTGATTGCAATAGCACAACAACCAGAAATATCAATAATAATAAATCAGCTTTAGGTGCTTGATGTTGTACAACACGACATACTTGTGCGAACGTGTTATTTGTATTTTCTGCTTTTGAAAAGTATGTGAGAAGCAAACTGCGTGTCGAAAATGACTTGAGATTAATATTAACTCCATAATACATCTTAATCTTAACCCTATAGATCGTCTTCGGTAAATCAATGCCAGAAATCTCAGTGATTGTAAAGCTGTGTTTCGATAATAATTAAAAGGTTTTTTTTTTCATGATCTTTATAATATGCGTGCTGTTTCAATTCTTATTCAACCTAACACATTTGGATTACCGATTCTTGATTTTGCTGATAGTGTAACCTTCGTATGAAAATTTGCCCTTTCGTAGAATAGAATAGTCGATAGGTTATAGAGCTTATACAATAATTTCCATGTCACTATATCCTAATATTATGTTTGTTTCGAATTTTTTTTTGTGTGTGTACGTTTTAAGGGGGCCCAGGACATAAAAATCATGAAATTTCGTAAAAAAAATTTTAATGCTTTAAAAATCTCTCTGTTTTTGTATGCTTAACATGACGCTTGAAAGATGTTTTTTCTTAATTAGAAGAATTTTTTTTTTTTTTTTGGGGGGGGGGGGGGGTTCTCGTTTGTTTTTAAAATCTAGCTTTCAAGTAATGGTTGTCATGGAAATAACTTCTCGTGAAATGCGTTTTTCTTCATGATGGGTTTTTCACCATTTCTCGGATTTAAATTCTTATAACTCAAAAACGGTTAAAAAAAAGTTCTTGGAGCGTGTCTTTTTTTTTTATTATATTAGTTCATTTTTGATTCAGGAAAGTTGAAAAAACATATCTACTTTTGAAAAAATGATTTTTTAAATAAAGTTACATCTTTTTTTTTAATTTTTACTTTAATTTTGTTAAATTTTTAAAAAATTAACATTTAAAAAAATGCTGAATCAAAATTAAAATGTAGAAATTTCGGTTTATTTAAATGTAAAAAAAAAAAAAAAAAAAAAAAAAAAAAAATGAAATTTTACAAATAATACTGTGAGTTACAACGATTTTTAATTACCCCACTTTTTTAATAAATTTTAATTAAAAAAAATTATGAGAAGTCTTATGTGATTTTGTTTACAAATAATATGGCTAACTATCACAAAAAATTTCAAAGCTTTAACTCAATAAATACAAATTCTTTTTAAATGTGTTCCGGACCACTTTAAAGGTGGGTCACGTATCCATAAAGATTGGGAACCGCTGTTCTAAAGCATTTTTCGTGAATTTTCGAAACTGCATTGGAAGATTGACACGATCATTTAATAAATTTTAGAAGGATTTCACCAATTAAAATTAATTAACTGAATTTGTATTTATAGGAATTTTTGCGCAATATTTATAGCTTCACTCAAATATTTCATTCAAAATAATTTTTGGTATTTTACAGAACTAGGAAATGTGCAAATAGAATGCTAATACAATAGAAATAAAAGAATAATTCCGAACTGATACCCACAATATTTTAGCGTCAAGAAAGCTGAAATAATGCAAATGAAAAGAAATCATCCTTTTAAAAATATTTCGGTTTTGTTCAACTCATAATGTTTTTGGAATTAGTTAAAGTAAAGTATCTATAATATATTCTAAACAGTATTACTTCTAATCGATGTATTAAATGAATTTTTAAATAAGTTATTTTAATGGTACTTTAAAGTACCGTCGGGGATTAAAGGGTTAACCTTACTTAAGTACATCCTTCTTGGGTGTGAGTGTATACCACTCAGCAAGTATTTTTCACGATCCCCGCAATAGCTGTATCTCAAGAGCGAATAGAAAAATTAAATTTGTATTTTCAATAATTTTCTGGTTGAATTTTAAATGAGATGTTACAAACTGCACAAGACGACATCGATTATTAGCATAAATATTGTTTTTCCGTAAAAATATACACTTTAAAAAATGCCTTCATCTTATTCAAAACATTTCGCATTCGATTATATATTCTAAGAACCATTCTTGCCCAGAAACTAGCCTTTTTTTACCTACTCTCAAACCAGATTCACATTAGTTGCTTAGAAATAGAAACTTTTTCGAAATTTTATGAGATTTTAAGTGTTATTTTATCTTTATAGTAAAAATTTTATCTTCACGAACACAAAATTACTGTACATTATCATTAAGTTTGCTTATGTAGTGTGTTTCAATATTAAAAGCAAAGTAGTAATTTCAATATTTATTAAAAATTCTGATTTTTGTTTGTAAAGATATCTCGGCAATTTCTTTGCCTCTTACAATAAAAACATCACAATATCGATATTTTACTTTTTGTTTTTAGTTTTACAGATTTACACTGATATAGATTTACACTTCACTTTCTTTACTGTTAAACATTTGTATATTTCTTGGAAGTTCTAGCTATTTCAAACATTTAAATTTGGGTCTATTAAAGAAACTATATTAACGCTCAGCCAAAAAATAACATTAAAAATCGTAACTATGAAATGTAAAATTTTATTAATATATTGTATTCGCAATTTCAGTAAAATTCAAAAGGATCCAAATACTTTTAGGGACACTGTATACCATTTTTTAAATTAGAAACAACGTCTTGTAAAGTATTTAAATATAGTTATGTGATAGACTTGTTAATTTTTATAGGTTATTTAAAATTCAAACATTTGGTAAAAGAAATTTATAAGCGACTTATCGCCCACCAGCAAATGACACAACTCTAAAATTGTTATATTTCGCAGGAAAAGCAAAAGAAGATTTGGTATTTTTTTTACTATAATACAAATCTCTAGCACTTAGCTCTGCATGCAACTTAAAAAAATTCCCATAAGTGCAAAATCCTTAAAAATCAAGACGTAGAAAAAATTGAGTAATTTTACCCACGTAATACAATTTATACATCTTTGGTGGTGGCACCGTGATCAATAGTGTAACATAGTGGGTTTCCAGTTTATAACACTTGCATAACACATCTAAATGAGACTTGTTCGGTCCCACAAGTGGCTGAGAGGTTCTGCTTTAGAAACTAGTAACAGGCTGGTGCTGGGTTCGAGCCCTATCGTGGTCGTCGGCCTAATCGTTCAATATTTTCCATGATTGTCTTCAAACCTTGGATTTCTTTGCGTAAATATGGATTAGATTCCCTTTGAAAAATCCCCACGGAGGGCACCCCTCACTTTGAACTTACATCCTACGCGTTGATAATTGGAAATCATAAATACAACCAACCATACTTATTAGTGCAATGACGCACAGAACAATTTTTTAAGACTTTCCAACAAAGTTGAAAAGTGTTTATGTATTCGGTTTGTCTGGCTGTCTGTCCGCGCTCTAACCCCCATAAATATACTCGGATTGCCATGAAATTTTTATATGTTATTCGTATTTACCCTAGCACGAACCCTATTGAAAATGTAGTTTCTAACATGATTAGTTTATTTACAGGGATAGTCAAAAGTTTTCTGATACTTTACGGCCTAAGGGAAAAAAATCTTTTCAAATGAAATTTAAAGGTGTTACACCCGGTCAAACATATTCAAATTTATATAGATTCCCAAAATGCACTAAATATGCATTTTGTAAAATATGCAGTGAAAATAATAGTTATTATTCGTTTACAGGGTCACTCAAAGAATTCCATTACACAATAATAAAGAGGGGAATTGTTTGCGACATATTTTAACTATATTAAACGATTTCAAGTATCATAAAATTCATATACACCATTGAAACTCAATATTTCACGCATAATGTGATGTGCATAGCAGTTACAGGGGCAGACACAATACTTCAAATCGTATATTCTATCCGAAGTACTGTACATTATCGATGATAGCTGATGGATAGATGAAATGCATTTTCAATTGTGATATTCGCTTTTAAGTTTTACTAAATGTCTGCATATTGTATGGTGTGTATAAATGCTATAATTGATACACAGGGTTACACAAAAGAGCTCGCAAACCTTATGAGGGTAATTTACTTAAAAGTGGTTTATAAATAAGTGATGCATTTTTAAGTTCAACTACTTTCAGTTTACTAAGAAATGTTTGTAGACTATAAATAAAATGATATACAGGGAGCAAAGAATTACTTACATGGTCACCCATGGATGATAATTTGTGGAAATATGATTTAAGTAGTTTTAAAAATGTTTTTGTTTGAACAAAATTTTAACAAAATACTGGCGTGTAATAAAGGTACTAAGGTGAACTACATGGCTGAACCAAAGTATTGAAGTATTTTCCATACATTAGTACAAACTGCTGGAAGAGAAATTTCAACCTGTTAGGCGTTTTCTTGCTAAATTAAACTGCCGCATTATATAATATATATATCAACCGGTAGATCAAACACAGGTCTGTTCAAAAGTATCGAAATACATATTAGGCTATGGACAGTAATATCTTATTTATCTAAATAACGAAATTTTGTTAAAGATTTCAGGAAGTGTTGAAAAGTGTTTTATAATATATGCTTAATGCATGCTTTTTCTTACTTGTTAATGTATTTGTATCACTTTTCTTTAGTATTAAACGGTATTAAAAGTTACAAAATCAATTCAATGTGTATATTTGTTAGTCTATAAGTCATCCACATCACTAAATTTATCGACGGGAACAGTTTTTTAAATTTTCAGGGATGTACGTCAGAATAGAATACAACCGCATACTTGAGAGTACTGTAATTGCTTAAATTACAAAAATTAATTTCCATAAATGATACGTTTCAATGTCTGACTGATTCTTGTGTTTTAAATTGTGGTGCGATTTTTTTCTAATATAATAAATATTATCGCTTTAATGTTTTTAGAAATTGCCTAAGACTATTGCTGGAAAAAATTGCATAAGCTGTTTCGTGTTCCGATTGTGTCCCTATCAAACATAATTTTTTAATATAGACACATAAAATCTCTTCTATTCAAAAAATTTTTATTAATATTGTATACTGAAATTTTATTTATGTTTAACTTTGATTTTGAAAAAATGTTCTTTGACTTGCATTTATCCCGCGCAACATCTCTCAAAAGCTAATAAAGCAATTTTCATGAAACTTGGTAAATGCATTTTTTTATTTTAAGTTAAAGAATAACTTATATTTCAAATTAAGCATTATAATTGCATTAACTATTCAAAATTGGCAATAAAAAATTACTTTGTTTTGAAAATTTTGTAATTTAAATTTAAATTTTAAATTGATAAATAAAAAAATTGCTTTCAAATGAAGTATAAGTCCAATATACATTAGTTTTACATCATTATCAATATAATGTGGGGCTCTTGAAAGAATAGTTTTAGTACAGTCTTGCATGCAGTCAAAAAACATTTTTAAATTTTAATCAAAATTAAACATTAAGAAAATAAAATAAAATTTCAATGAAGAATGTTAAAAAAAATTAAATAGAAGATATTTTAAGTTGTCTACATTAAAAATTTTGCGCATTTATATTTTACAGGGACAGAGAAAAATATTAAATGTGGCTTGTTGCTAAATTGCACTACGAGGTAAAAAATAAGACTCCTGATACCCCTTAACCATTTACCTAACGCATTATGAATTCATGAAAATTTAACATTCTAAAGCATTTTACGTAAATTATTTAAACTAAACTAAAAGATTTACATAATCATCTAATAAATTTTTGAAGGATTTAGAAGGATTAATTAAATTTGAATTTATAAGAATTTTGTGCAATATTTATAACCCCACTCAAATCTTTTATTTAAATTGTTTTCTTGGTATTTTGTAGAATTACAAAATGTACAACTAGGATGTTCTTACAATATAAATATAGAAATATTTCCGAATTGAAAAATCCCCATCCCCCCTCCCCCATCAGCGCCAAGAAAGCTGAAAGATACAAAGGCAAAAGAAATCATCCTTTTAGAAATATTTTTGTTCTGTATAACCAATAATGCTTTTAGAAGAAAATACAGTCCAGTCTCTATACAACGAAATCCATTGTTCCAGTAAAAAATTCGTTACATAGAGAAATTCGTTGTATAGAGAATAACGTTAAAATTCTTATTTAATGTTTAAATTTTGAACAATTGTTATTTTTGATGTGTTTAATTAAGAATTTGAAATTGTTCATAACTCTGCTTAAAATATCTCTATCAGTAAGTACTGTATCAGTACTGTGCAATAGTGAGATTGTAATCCACTTCCAAATAAATCAGAGAGATATTGTTGACATCTCCGCATGCCTTAATTGATTTCCATTTCTCTTTTTAAGTCTGCACAAGTCGTTTTCTCCGTCCTTAGAATCCACATTATCCTCTAGTATACAAAATTCGGCCTTTTTGAAGCAATTGTAAATTGTTTTTTCTTCTGTAACCCCCAGTGATACCGTTCTTATATGTGTAACTAGCCAATTGATACTGTTTTGAGAAGGATGTTAAAAGGTGTGTGTGTGTGTGTGGGGGGGGGGGGGTGAAATCGTTGGACTTAAAGAACAAGCAGATTCAAACAGAAAAGTAATATAAAAAAAAAACTCAGCACTAAACGATAAATTAGGAATAAGTGATGGAAAATTGATTTCATGTGATTTCGAAGTTTTTTTTTTACAACTGAATAAAGAACATTTTATGAAAATATTCGTTATATGGAGATAGATATTTCGCTATATAGACTGTTTTTAATGTAATCATGGGAAAAGGGGAACGTTCCTACTAAAAATTCGTTATATAGAGAAATTCGACGTATGGAGTTTCGTTATAGAGAGACCCGACTGTAAATTAATGTATCTGTAACTCGTTTTAAACAGTATTACAACTAATTGAAGTATTAAAAGAATTTAATAATAAGTAATTTTTATGGCACTTCTAAGTACCGTCGGTAGATAAAGGGTTAAAAAATCAGAATGTTTATGAATACCAGCAGTTTTAGAAAGGTAATACAATAGCTTTGGGCTCTTTGATGGACAATTAAACATGTTCATAAATTCAAGGACATATATGTAATACGTGTAGAAAATATGTCAAAATTTTAACGAAAATGGGATTTAAATGTGATATGAGTTTATAACCACGTTTGTCAAAGTTAAAAAGCAATTATAAATCCCTGTCATATTGAAATGCTATTTTGTGGATGTTTTCCTTCTGCAAAAAAATCTTTTAGATAAAAATTCCATTAAAAAGTGTCAGATGTTTTGACTTTAAGCAACATGAAAGTATTTTGAATAAAATTTCTATGAGAAATTGATAAGGTAGTTCCGTTTTCACTGTCAAATGGTTTAATCTATGATACTGAAACATCGGTAATAATATTATAATTGTACTTTTTACTTTCTTCTTCTTTACAAGAAGAAAGTACTTGATTCGTGAAAAAATTTTGATTTCCGGTTTTCGATGGATTTATATGTTTATTAGCTCCTGAATACAATTTTATGTATTTTTTAATGTTTGTTTGGAGTCTGTCTGTCACAAAAATTTTGTGGGCATCCTATCTCAAGAACTAATGCACCGAATTTTGCAAAATTTAAGATTCAGTTAGACCTTGATATTTGTATTGAACTAGATTTATTAGTTGCAGTTTACTGCAACTGATAAATCTAGTTCAAATTCGCTAAATTTCGCCTTTTAAAAAAAGAAATTTTCAATAAAAAAAATACTGGTATGGAAGAAAGGTCTGGTTGAATTTCCACGACACGTACGAGCCCGGTTTTTAATGTAGTTGTGAAAAGGAAAATTTTCTTTACAAATTTCTGCTGACAATGTAGTATTTAGGAATTAAAATTAAATGGTTCAAATATGAACTATCATCATTCAAGGTATTAAATAAGGCAAAACATACTATACGGAATTACTGGTATTGTAAATTAAAATGTCTTTAAATAACACTAAATTACAGATGAAGGAATTAAGAGTAAAAGTTTTAAACTAAGCAGTTGGGTGGGCCAAAAATGGATTTTCAATTCGCAACACGGCGGAAAAGTTACGAATTCGAGAGACTAAAAATTGGGAAGAAAAGAAATAAATTTGGTTTAGATCTTCTGGTCGTGCATGCGCAGTAAAGTTTGTCGAAATGTTGAAAAATTCACATTGTTACAAAAAAATTATTAACTATAAAAAATGTAATTATGTGGATTTTTCAATATTATATAAGATTTTTCAATTCTTGGCAAATTTTGCAGCGCATGCGCGACCAGAAGATATAAACCAATTTTATACTTTCTTCTATTTTCAATAGAAGAAAGTATTGTAATCAAAAATTTTTTTGACTTCCGGTTTTCCACGGATTTACACGTTTTAGGGGTCAGAGATTCCATAAAACATGTTTTTACAAAATGTCAGTGTGTCCGTATGTCGCCATTCTACCATAAAAAAGTGTATGAAGGTATGCATAGAATTGAACCAATTTTTTTGTGTACGTGTATAGCTATGGCTAGTTGGTTCTCCCTGAATTTAAAAAAAATCCACTAGAAGGGGGCGCTGTAATAGCCATTTTTTGTGCCATTTTCAATATTGTACCACAAAAAAAGTGTGAAGTTATGCATAGAACTGAACTGTATATGATTACTTTTGGGTATGGCTAAACTATGGCTAAAGTAGGTCCTCCCTGAATTTGAAAAAAATCTGCCTATCATTCTATTATCCATCGGCTCGTGCAGAGACGGAAACCCGTTTATTATTTTTTAACTATTTTTTAAAATATTAAAATGTGCATATGCGATAGAAGAAAGTTTTGGGATTGGAACATCCAACTAGTTTTTTACCAATTTTCTCTTGAATTCGCAACTTTTCCGCTGTATTGCGAATTGAAAATCAAATTTTGCATTTTTTCGGCCCATCCAACGAAACAAGTGGAAAATATAATATTAATTAAACGTGGATCTATAATACGAATGCCACTCAAAAGGAATTTTATTACCGCTAACTAAATTTTGATTGAAATATTAGAAAATAAGCTGTCAAAATGTTAATCTGTTCATTATTTGTTCTGAAAATGAAAAATAACCTCTTGTAGTTTAAGGGTTAAATATTTAATCTAAGAAAAACAAATCAATTAAACTTTAGTAACACCTCAATTTAAAAAAAAATCATTTAATATAATTGTTTCTAAACTTGACAAGATACAGGCTTGTCAGTTATCGATTTTTCAAAGATTGAAATTAATTCCAAATATTAAAATTTATTTTCTTCTTTCATTTTCAGAAAGTCACTTTAAATTATGTAGAATTTCACATAATTCATAACAGCATTTAAATATATATCATGAAGCAGAATTTTAAGTATTTCACTCCCATTATCACTCATATTTCTGTTAATCAAGTGTATAATACGAAATTTCATTTAAACTCTTTTTAACATCTACCCGTACGATGCAAATAAATGAGCTTTTGGATAAAGATATTAACACGGAACAACTTCATATCCATGAGAAATTATTTTATCGTAACAGGTGGTTTTGCTTTGGATCTCTGACACATTTTGCTGTTCCTACAGATGGGAAAATTGCTTGAAAGATTTTTTTCGAAATTGACGCAGAGCTTATACTTGCGTTTTGATTATTTCAAAATTCAAGTATATGCATATAAAATTTTTCGTTTGGGGGAATAGATATTTTCGAAATTCTGCATCTGTATTAGAAGGGAAATTCGGAAAAAAAAGAAACTAATTAATTGATAGAAAATCTGTATCGATTGCATTCTTAAGTAACGCTTTTATGAAATTGCGAATAAATACAACGATGAGAGGGGAATTGGGATAACCCAGCAGCGCTTATAGAAGAAGAGTAGATAGTTCATATATCAACTATCTATCCGACTGTACTATAGTACAGTCGGCTCTCGTTAATTCGAACTCGTCGGGACCATTTGAAATGTTCGAATTATCCAGAGTTCGAATTATGGAAAGTATGAGAAAAAAAAAAACATGCTTAGCCCTTTGAGCTCTGGGGTGTAAATTTCTTCAAAATTCCAAATGTCACATTGGCACCAGTATTTTGCAAAGAAAAAAACCGATTAACGATAAACGCGAAAAAATGCATTAAACCTTTTTCAAATAAATTTGGTAGCATTTTCTGGTGTCAGTGTGACATTTCGGAATTAAAATTATATGGTAGAAAATTCTACCAACAGAGCTCAATGGGGTTAAAGCGGTACTATTACAAAGATATTAATGTTAAAGTATTTTTAAATTTATTTCGACTGTTATCATTAGAATATGACTTAAAATATATGAATACCTAAATTAATTAAGGTCTTAAGAGCAAGCAAAATAGAAAAAGGGGTGAAGGTGTCATTGATGGTCAGACGGGGCACTAAGAAAGCGGATATCAAATGAATGGGGTTATATATATATATATACTAGTTTCAAAACAAGTCTGAGAAAAAAGAAAGAAAGAAAGTTATTTCAAAGATCTGAAGTCTGTGAAAAAGAAGGGGAAAATGAAAAAATGGAATTCCCGTTAGTTCGAATTCAACGAAGTCAAGAGTTCGAATAAATAAACATTTTTAACGTTATTCTGCCGCTGAGAATTTCGGGACTTCGTGTTTAATTCAAATTAAGCGAAGATTCGATTTATTCGATTTCGAATTAACGAGAGCAGATTGTATGTAATAATAACATGAATAAAATAGGGTCAGGAAAGGTATTTATGACCACTTTTTACAGTTTCAATTTTGCTATTCTTTTTTATTTGTTTCTATTTGGAAAAGTGGTGTTTTTAGTACATAAGAAGTAACTTTTATCCTTTAAGAACACTTCTTAAAAGAACACTTCTTAAATTCTCAAAGACGTTTTTCCTTTTTAAGTTTAAGGGGGCTCAGGGGTTGAAAACTTTTCAAAAAATCGATTTTTTTTATGATCTAATTTGATTATTCATTTAATTCTTAACTCAATGCAAAAAACCGCATAAAAATATTGGCATTTTTAACGGAGTTATAAGCATTTATGTATCAACACTTTCATAGCCGCATCCATATAATTTCAACTTTAAGTCGCGTTTTCTCAAAACTTGATTTTTGATGACTAACACCAAGATTTAAAAAAAAAAACTATTTGATGGAATGGCTTAATTTTTTTTTCTTTGCATGCATATAACATCATTATCTATAGAATGAATTAATATATTTTAGATAGTTTAATATTTTGAGTATTTTAATGAAAAAAAAATTGTTTTTTTTTTAGGGTTTTTTTAAATTTTCAACTTTGAGAGATTTTTTAATACTGTTTTTATTAAGTGATAGTTATATCCTTAATTCATAATCTAGATTATGATGTTATATGCATGCAAAAAAAATTTAAGCCATTCCATCAAATAGTTTTTTTTAATCTTGGTGTTAGTCGTCAAAAATCAAGTTTTGAGAAAACACGACTTAAAGTTGAAATTATATGGATGCGGCTATGTAAGTATTGATACATAAATGCTTATAACTCCGTTAAAAATGCTAATATTTTTATGCGGTTTTTTGCATTGAGTTAAGAATTAATTGAATAATCAAACTAGATCATAAAAAAATCGATTTTTTGAAAAGTTTTCAACCCCTGAGCCCCCTTAAAGGATGGTTATTATTACCCCATGAAAAACTCATATTCACAAAAGTTTGAAGTAATTATTAGAATTAGTCTGGAAATTATGACCACTCTATTTCCTCTTTATACTTGACTACACACATTTGAAGGGATAATTATCATCATTGGAACTCAAAACTAGCAAATTCGTTTATTAAATTTTTGTAGACTTTGTTTCAAATTGCTTTTTGAATGTGAAAAATACTTCAGACTAATAATAAAGAATGTCTAAATTGAAAAATGCATTATGAGGTTAATATCTAAGCGTGAAATAAAATGTTACCACATACAAATTTCTCCATTATAGAGGTGGTCCTTACTACCCCCCCCCCCCTGGTCATAATCATCCTATATTATCCTATTGTATGTAAAATGAAAAGAAAGACTGGGAGATGAATTTTTAATTTCAACGTATATATTATGTTCTATATCAAGATGTAATAGTAACTTATAATATATCAATTTTCTGAAGAAAATTTCCTTTCTATTATTTTGTATCTTCCATGTAATTGTTTTGTAAATAACTTATTGTCTAATTAAAAAATATATCTTTAAGAATTCCCCAGTGGTTTGAATGCAAAAGATGAATCTCACTTGCAAATTTCAATATCATAGGAGATTACCCACTACATGTTCCCGGAAGCCCAGCTACTCTTTTCATTGCTCCGATGAAGCCTACTTAAATGTATATGTATAAATACATTTTTACACTCACGAATATTAATTCTATTTTGAATAAAAGAAGAAAATTTCTTGCATCTATAGAATTTCTTGTATATTATCTATTGCGAAAAATACATTGAAAGACTCGTATAGGTACTTAAAACGATATCTTTAGATAAATATTATTATTATTATTTATTTAATTTTTAATTTTTAATTTTTTATTTTTATTTATTTTTATTTTTATTTTATTTATTTATTTATTTATTTATTTATTTTGTAGTTTTGGTAAACAAATCTAAAACCTCTTGAACCAAAATATTTTGTAAACCTAAATCTTTGCCCATCCGCATGTGGGTTGTGTATGTTAATACACAAACAGTAAATATATAATTGCATACCATGGTTGTGCAGAGGTTGATAAGCTGTGCATGGCAAAAAGCCGTGCACTCAGTAACAGCAAACACGCTTTCGAGTTGCGCTATCGCGTAGATGTTTGCTGTGCATCAAACGGTGGACACACTGAACATTTACAATGTCTTGAAAAAAACTTTGAAGCTTCCTTTTTCATCGGTATAAAGATTGTTCATTTTGGATTTGTACTTTAATAAATATAATTTTTGGGGTCTATCATTTATAATAACTCTGTATTTTAAAATTACGCTCGCCCAACTACTATTTCAGTAACATTTCTTTTTTTGTAAGTTAGAAAAGTGGAAAAAAAATTGCTTGCCATAATATCAATTTCAAATCACCGAATGTAATCTGAACAGATGCATATAATTTCCAAACTTATTTCGTATTTCCTTCTAACTCATTGCGTAATACACAAACTCTGTTAAGCAAATTTCCATACATCCTTTTCATGTTTATTGATCGATTATTGGAAGAAACACTGACCTTTACAGATAGAAATGATTGATTCCAATCCATTAGATAGAGAACGATGAATTTCTAGTCTCATTATGCTGAATCTGTTTTACTTCTTTTATCTATCTGCGAAATTGATAAGCCTAAGTTCAAATCCGACCTGAAAATAAGTCGCGACATTAAATTTTACAATTTAAATTAAATGTTATCCCCTCATATTTAGGAATCATTTGTACAAAGATTTTCAATGTGCACGAAATTTTACTCCATATGTAAATGCACTAATTTTTCTTCTGCCGATACAAACAGTTACTAAAACTTAAAGAGACCCGTAAGAAAAAACCCAAACTTTTTATTATTGATTTTAAAGTAATGAATTTTGGTGTACTATTTAAGAATCTTTTTGTAAGGAATAATTAATTAAAAAATTCACTTTTAATTAAAAAGCATATTTTTTATGTCGATTTTTATGATTTTTTCTTTTGTGAAAAAATACACTTTTTAAAATTACTACTCCTCATACAATTTTCAATATTTTGGTATTACTAAAATTTATTAAATAGTGTTATAGTATATGGAAACGAACTAGGGAGAGATATTTTTAATTTTCTATTTTAATCAGCTAAAAAAAAAAAGAAATTACGCATGGTAAATTTCCTTAAATTCGTTATAATTTTCATGTTTAACAATTTATGTAAAATTTTCAGAAATAGTTAAAAAAAATATCTCTCCTTACTTTTGTTGCAAAATTTTTTTAAGATTCTAAAAACATAAACACTTTGTTTCTAAACCATTTTACCACTGAGGCTTAGTACTTTGAACTTAGGCAAAATATGGAAAAAGTCATTTTCAAGAAAACACATTTTAAATGACCGCTAGTCCTATAAACTCTAGTGACTACAATTAAAAAAAGCTCATTTGCTACCTGTTCCAAGTGTCCCCGAGCTCTGAAATTTTGCATGGATATTCGAAAATATGTATTTTATCGTTTTCTGAGATAAAAAAAATTTTGAACTTTTGATGATTTTTGGCCGAAAATGGGATTCGGGTCTCCCTTAAGACCCCACATTAGGCACAGAAAAAGATCCGGATGTTAATGTAAAGTCTATGGGAGAGTTCTTTTCAAATATCTCGCTCAAATTTTAATATTTCTGCATAATATTTTTGCACAAGATAGCTGAGGACGATCCCCAACCGGCCTAGTTTTTACTTTTTCGATTTTGCTTATATATTTTTTATACTAGCAAAAGCCATGCTTTATTTGGATTCGCGAAGTATTATGCTATAAGATAAATATTTGAAGGTAATAATATTACTTTTGCATCTTTATTAAGCAAAAACCTAATTTTATGTTTCGGCGCATTTTAATTTTAAAATGTACTTTAACCAAATAACTGAGAATTTCCTCAGATTGTTTATTTATGATATAAGACTGGCATACATAAAAATATTTTCTAAGTAGAATTATACAAAATATTAATTTTATTTGTTTACAATTTTTTTTATTGCCACTTCACAAAAATATAATGTAATTCTTTTAAAATTCATAAACATCGTCTGCTTAAATGATTTCACAAAATAAGAATAAATTGTGTATTTGAATTCCTAACACAGAAAAATACTTTTATAATTGAATGTTAATAAGAGAATTTTCACAAATTTTAATTCATTAAAAATATGCTATAATTTTTCAAAAAAAAAAGTAATTTATAAATTTTATAAAAGAAATCATGAAACTATACATAATTAAAAGGAATGAGCATAGCTTGAAAATCTGAAAGCAGTTTTTGAGATAGTTTGTCAGAATAATGAAAATATATTTTATTTGTTTAATGATGATTCTAGCTATAATTACTGACCCCATGATTTAAGTTTTTCTTCTGAAAACGTATGTGTTTTACTTTTTATTTGAAAGAATGCGTTCGTAATGGAAAAACATGTAAAATAAATTAATTAAAATAATATTTTTTGAAAAGTATTTCTGTAAAAAAAATAATATTCGGCAAATCTACAGATCATAATTTATATTTGTGTTTAATTTCAAATCAAAATACTGTATAGTTTTTTTGTAAAGTGTACGACAAAATGTCATTTGAGTGGCCTAGTAGAGGATTCGCTTCGCTCATCCTAATTACGATAGTTTCAATTTCAGAACCAAATCATCAGTTACTTGATGATTCAAAGAAACACGCAACAAGGGAAGTTATGTATGGAAATGATGGATTATTTTCTTTTTGTCGAACCCATGAAAAGAGTGGTAAAATAAAATTACCTTCCGGTAAAATACTACAAAAGTTAAATAAGACTCTTTCAAAAAAAAAAAAAAAAAAAAAAAAAAAAAAAAATTAACAAAATCAGTAAAGCCTTTTTAGCTTTAACCGGAGAATCTGAATATAAATATATTTATTTTTCAAATTTTTATCTTATAGGATAATGAGATATTAAAACTTACGAGATTAATAAAAAACAAATTGTTTAGAAAACAATTCAAATAGTAATTGTTCAAATAGTAGCATTGTAAAGCGCATTAAAATTGAAATATGTCAATATTCTTTAGGTAGTTGAAACAAGACTTTTTTAGCATTTCGGGCCCAAGTTAGAGTCCTGGGCGAGTTGGCTTTCCCGACTCGAACTCGAAAATGCCATTTGAAGATAACCCGAAACACAACCCGAACCGAATACAAAATGAAACAAAAGAAATCCATAATTTATAGAAAGATAATAATTTACACAATTATAGAAAAATAGTGAGCATTAGCTTTTTAATTTCATTCCAAAACACGTTATCATTTAAATAGACTTTTTGAAAATGTTTTTATTATATAAATAATTTTTTTAAGCCAAAATAATGATCTTTTCGTACATGTGGTAAAACAATTGCATTCATGTATTTTTTTAGGCAATGGATACCCGCATGTATAAAGAATCGCGACATTTGCGGTTTTTTTAACTGTCAAAAAAGTATCTAGTCCCTTAAGGATCCCACCACTGACTCCAGGATATTTTATAAAATCTCCTTTGGATTATTCTTTTTTAATATTTATATTTAAATATTTAATTCAACGTCAATAACAATATCGTGAAATTTTCTTATTTTCGTAAGCCACTTATCGTAATTTCTGACAAATAATCGACGGATTAAATAAAAAAATTTTGAACCAGAAATTTTATTTCATAAATTAAGTCAAATGAGTTCCATGTAAAAATAAACTGTATTTTATTAAATAACTAGCTGACCCGCCCGGCGTTGCTCGGGTCCGTATTAACAATATTAAACGAACTTGAAATTTGTATGATTTTATCATTAACTCGAAGCATGCAGAAATGCATTGTCTGAAATACGTGGCAGCTGAGTGAGAGAAAAAACGGTTTAAAAAAGAACTAATACTAAGCTCTAAAAATACTTAAAATGAGCAATGAGAAACGCGGGAGGGAACATGTATCCAACGATTGCGTTATTGTCGTGTTAGAGTATTGATATTTACCCGCAAGAATCACTGTTAGATCACGTAACTTTTTTTTTTTTTTTTTTTTTTTTTTTTTTTTTTTTTTTTTTTTTTTTTTTTTTTTTACATAGAAGTCCCAAGTGAAATATTTTGAATTTCAAACTAATTATATCACTCTTAAATCCGACTATACCGTGAATAAAATCGATACTCGATGATAAAAGGTTGGTATATAGTATTATAATTTCAGAGCCATTTAACAAAAGTAAGTGCATATTTTTAATCAGAACATGGGTAATGTTCACTCTGTGGACAAATTTCTAACTGTAAACTTTTGTACCGTAACTATAACCTGTCTGTAACCTAACTGCGACTTAACAGTACCCTACCGTAACTTAAATATAACATAAATGTAACCTAGCCGTCACTTTATTGCAACCTATCCTTATTCTAACCATAACATAAATGCAATTTAACTTTAACCTAACTTTAAATTAACCGTGATCTAGCTGTAACCTAACGTGAAATTAAATAAAATCAAAGACTTACCTTAATGTAATTGCAACCTAATTGCAACCCAAATGTTACCTAACCATATATTGGGTTCATGTCCATGGAAATCATTTTGTCTTGTTCGGATCTTGGTTATGATTCATTAGAATATTTTCGTCGGGTTCAGATTTGGTTCGATTCAGATTTCAGGTATTTTTTGAAATTCGATTTAAAATGTTCGTGCCGGATTCAGGTCCATGGAAATTATTTTGCCATGCTCGGATTCAGTTATGGTTCTGTGAAATATTTTTGTCGGGAACAGATTTGGTTCAATTCAGATTTCGGCGGGTTTTTTTTTTCAAATGGAATTTTTGGGTTCAGGTCTTCCTGCATGTCTGCGGAAATTTCTCTCTCTGATTCGAATAAAGACATGCTTCACTGGAATATTTTTGTCAGGTTCAGACTTGGTTTAATTCAGATGTCGGCTTTTTTTTCAAATGTAATTTTTGGGTTCGGGTTCTCTTGCGTGTAACTTGCGTGTAACATAAGAACATGATTGAATGGAATATTTTTGTCAAGTTCAGATTTAGTTCATTTCAGATTTCGAGATTTTTTTCAAAGAATTTTTTTAGGTTCAGATTCGGTTCATGTGCATGGAAATTTTTTGTCCTGTTCGGATCCGGTTAATGTTCTTTGGAATATTTTTGTCTAGTTCAGATTTGGTTCGATTCAAATTTCAGGTATTTTTTCAAACAGAATTTTTAGGTTCGGATCTCGTTCATGTTCACGGAAATTTCATGCATGATTTTAAAAGAAGGTTTTCATCAATATATTTTATATATTGACATGGAATTATTAATATGTTGTTAAATCATAAACATTTTTTATCTAAGTTATGAAGAATTAAAAAGTTCTGAAAAAAAAGAAAACTTTTAGTAATACAGTTTTTAGTTCAAATCAAAGGTTTTCAATATTTTATTTAATTTTATTTTGACATTTAATTATTTCTAATTTTCCAATTTCAATTATTTTAAAAGCAAACATTTATTTTAATAAATAATATAATAGAAAATAAACGTTTTAATAAATTACTATTTCTTCGTAAAATATGCTTTAGCTGTAATTAATTTCTTTCAATTCGTCTTATTAATACAAAATTCCTTCCTCGTGCTTTTGTTTGAGATATTAAAATTTCAGCGATAAATGGTTTCATATTGCAAACCTTTTTTTTTTTTTTTCGGATTGCTTCACCTCCCCCTATCTTTTTTCCTCCATGGCGTACAGCGGCTGTGATAAAAAAAAATCCTCATTTAAACTGACAGTTTGCCAGTCTATGAATTTTAAAGGTCTATCCCAGCTTTCTTAATTATTTCTGCGAAAATTTTATGCAACCAACCAACCATAAGAAAATGAAAGGGAAAAAAAAGGCGATTTTTTATGAAAGTGAGCTTTGGAATTTAATTAATAACTCCATTAATAAATAGAATTTTGAAATTCTGAGCTTCAGGTGCATCAGGAGAGATATTGGGCTACTCTCATAGAAATTTTGAACTTCGTACGTCCCATAGATTTTGCTAGCCATCGCAGACACACAGACACACACACAGACAGACAGAGCGTTTTGTTCTTTTATTAGTATACTAGCTGACCCGCCCGGCGTTGCCCGGGTCCGTATTAACAATATTAAACGAACTTGAAATTTGTATGATTTTATCAATAACTGGAAGCATGCAGAAATGCATTGTCTGAAATACGTCGCAGCTGACTTTGTGAAAAATCGGTTTTAAAAACAACAACTAATATTAAGCTCTAGAAATACTTAAAATGAGCAATGAGAAACACGGGAGGGAACATGTATCCAACGATTGCGTTAGTTTCGTGTTAAAGTGTTGATATTTACCCGTAAAAATCACTGTTAAATCACGTAACTAATTATTTTTTTCGCATAGAAATCCCAAGTGAAAAATTTTGAATTTCAAACTAATTATATCATTCTTAAATCCGACTATACCGTGAATGAATCGATACGCGATGATAAAAGATTGGTATATAGTATTATAATTTCAGAGCCATTTAACAAAAGTGTATATTTTTAATCAAAGCATGCGTAATGTTGACTCTGTGGACAAATTCCTAACCGTAAACTTTTGTACCATAACCATAATCTGTCTGTAACCTAACTGCGACTTAACATTACCCTACCGTAACTTAAATATAACATAAATGTAACCTAGCCGTCACTTTGAAATATCAATATAGAAGCATCATTTAAGATTTTGCTTGAAAAGTTAACATTCTTTCGTTAATGTCTTAAAATCGTCTGCACTCTGAAATCTATATTTTAGACTAATATTTGTTATTTAAGTTTTCGCGCATGATTTTAAAAGAATGTTTTCATAAATATATTTTATATATTGACATAGAGTTATTAATATGTTGTTAAATTAAAAACATATTTTCATCTACGTTATAAAGTATTAAAAAGTTCTGAAAAAAAAAGAAAGCTTTTAGTAATACAATTTTTAGTTCAAATCAAATGTTTTCAATATTTTATTTAATTTTATTTTGACATTTAAATTATTTCGAATTTATCAATTTCAATTATTTTAAAAGCAAACATTTTTTAAAAATAAATAATATAATAGAAAAAAGACCATTTTAAAAAATTACTATTTCTTCATAAAATACGCTTCAGCTGTTATTCAATTCTTTCAATTCGTCTTATTAATACAAAATCCCTTCCACATGCTTTTGTTTGGGACATTAATATTTGAGCGATAAATGGTTTAATATTGCAACTCTCTTTTTCGGTTTACTTCACCACCACCTATCTTTTTCCTCCATGGTTTGCAACCGCTGTGATAAAAAATCATTATTTAAACTGACAGTTTGCCAGTCTATGAATTTTAAAGGTCTGTTCCAGCTTTTTAAATTATTTATGCGAAAATTTTATGCAACCAACCAACCATAACTAAATGAAGAGAAAAAAAAGAAGAAAAAAGGCGATTTTTTATGAGAGTGATCTTTGGAATTTAATTAATTACTCAGTTAATAAATAGAATTTCGAAATTCTGAAGCTCAGGTGCATCAGGAGAGATATTGGGCTACTCTCATAAAAATTTTGAGCTTCGTACGTCCCATAGATTTTGCTAGCCATCGCAGACACACACACACACACACACACACACACACACACACGCAGACAGAGCGATTTGTTATTTTATTAGTATAGATAGATTTTCCTGATTCATATTTGATCCGTGTATTATACGGTACTTAAGGCCCCACACTAGGCACAGAAAAAGACCCGGATGATAATGTAAAGTCTATGGGAGCGTTCTTTTCAAATATCTCGCTCAAATTTTAATATTTCTACATGATTTTTTTTGCACAAGATAGCTGAGAACAATCCACAACCGGCATAGTATTTACTTTTAAAATTTTGCTTATATATTTTTTATATTACGATAATTTCAATTTCAGAACCGGTTGAAACCGGTTTCGAAAGATAAAGTAATTTTTTTAAAAAAAATCTGAAACCAAAACTGAAAAAGTAAAAGCTAGACCGGTTGTGGATTGTCCTCAGCTATCTTGTGCAAAAAAATCATGCAAAAATAAAAAAAAATTGGGCGAAATATTTGAAAAGAACGCTCCCATAAACTTTACATTATTATCCTGGTCATTTTTTGTTCCTAGTGTTGCGCCTTAAAGTATCTATAGCCTACTTTTTTTAGAAGACAAATTAATTGATAGATTTAGATATCAATGACACATCTACAAAATTCGAAACTAGAAAAATTATCAAAAGGGGCTAGCAGTAATTTAGTTTGCTATTTTGGAAAATGGCGCAAATATAAATCCAGAAAATAAAATCAGAACTCTTTCCAGAAAGTTTCAAAGTGACGTTTTCTCAAGACCATCAAGATCGAGTAAAGATTACTTCCTTAGTTCGAAATATTTTCTTAATTTATTTTATCTTCCATGTTGATGGAATTGGTTACGTTGTTTCCATTCATTATGCTGAATTAACATGTTTTGGATTAAAACTCTCGAAACAGTTTCATTATTTATGCATTTATGTTTCTGCATATTTTTGACGGTAATAGATGTTTTCTTTTTCCAAACCTGATACGATAACCGACATGAACAAGAAGGAACTACCATAAAGGCTCAGATTATCCGTATCTATATTAAAATAAAATTTAACCTTTTGGGGTCCGGTGTACTATTAATAGTACATGTCTTTTAATAGAGTATTATTTTGTTTTAAGAAATACTTTTGCTACTAATTAAATGTAGTAATGTTAACCTCTTCAGTCCTGGAGTACCCATTTGGGTACATTAGATCAAAAGGCAAAATTAGCCCCAAAAATTTATAACAAATGCATAAATTTCTGCTATCGCTATTTAGATACATCACAGTGTCCTATATTATCAATAGATGTGCTATATGTTTACAGAAGGAGGAAGCATGTGACTTTGAAAATGAAACATTTCCAAGATGGTTGACATAAACAATTTTCCAACGACTTCACGTCAAAGTATGTGAATAAAAGAAATTTGTGAGTGGATTTAAAAAAAATTATTGCATTTTTTTATAAATTATACTGTTTCAAGAATGATTTGGTGTTGTTTATAAATGTTGCTCAGATGTGCATGGATGTGGAAAACATCTGTAAATATGTTGTACCCATTTGGGTACATTGGGTCGTTACTATACATTTCCAGCTAAAGAAAGTAATTTTCTGTGTATCTACTGTGCACACTTGATTATTAAAAAATTTTTTTAGGAACAAATAAATTATTTAATTTAGTCGTATAAAACAATTCAAAAGGGCTTTTTTACATTTTTTAAAATAAAATGAAGTAATATACTGAATTTACTGCTAAAATATGTCATAATTTTTAGTAACCTTAAAAATTTCTAACACGTTTTGAAATGTTGTACAGTGTTTAGTATTCTACAAGTCCGCATGTATTAGTCAAAAAAGTCTATAATAAATGATATTTTATTAAAAGATTATTATTACAAGGTATGTATACTATTACAAGATATGTATAGTATATGTATACTAGTACATATAGTATAGCAGCAAGATATGTATTGCAATTATTACAAGATATGTATAATATTTTTGCATAATACATAACTTTAGATAAAAAATCATTTAAATTGTTAAAATTGATATAATTTTAAACAATAAATAGGTCTATTTTTTGTAAAAAAATTTGGTCTTATTTATTTAAAGAATGACATTTTTACTCAATTGTGACCTGATGTACCCATATGGAGACATAAATTTTAACTATTAAAGAATTTTTAAAATAAAAAATTAATTTTATTTACTCTTTTCTAAGCCTAAAAGCGCCATAATTTGCTAATAAAATAATTTTTCTATGCAGCAAATTTTTCTCGGGACTGAAGAGGTTAATATATGGCTATGAATTTATTATATGACTTCATTTACGTTTAGTCATTTAGTAATAATAATAATAATTATTATTTGCTTAATTCTCTTTGCGCCGTTTTCAATTCTCTTGTTTTAAATATATATTTCACTCATTAAATTTAAAATAAAAGTTACTTTCCTAAAAGAATCATGTGTAATAAAGTGCAAAAAGTATTAGAAATTTGTAATGCAATATTTTCTAAACATCTCCAAAAATTCTTCCTTAACCTATTGTCATATGAATATTAATTGAATAGTGCGCAAAACAACAACGTTCGTTATCTTTGAGACAATGAAATATTCGTTAAACACAAATTAATCTATTTGTTAATGTTATTATTAAAGTGTTAATGTTATTATATTGTTAATGTTATGTTTAAAAAAAGGGTTAAAAAATGTATAATTGAATGTAAATTGTATGTATATTGTGTGTATTCATTTAGTTTCTAGAAATTATAAATTTGCAAAGACTTTGTCAGTATTTTTTTTTTTTTTACATTTATCTGTACGTCATAAGGGCAACGTGTTTTAGCCAATCATGATTTGCCCGTACCACATCCGGGCATCCATATTCATTACATTCACCAGTAAATTTTTTACGTAAATTTTCTAATATTTAATCTGAGCATTAAGTCAAAAATTTCTGTTTCGAAAAACCGTTGATAAAAGATTAAAAATTCTGTAAAGGACATGAAAAACATAAACATTATTTGAAAGTTTTTATAAAAAATATTGATCAATTAGGTGGGTAACACGTTAGTCACCGATGACTGACGCTAAACTTTCTGCTTAGTCCGTGTCAGTCACCGCTCCACCAGTGGCCGCGAGATTCTGAGCTCCAAACTGGTAGACGGTAGGTGTTGGGTTCGAACCCAATCGCGACCGTCGGCCTAACCGTTCGGAGTTTTCCGTGGTTTTCTTCGAACCTTGGACTTCCTTGCATAAATACGGATTAGGTTCCCTCAGAAAGACAGCCACGGAGGGCATCCCACCCCTTAGGGCCTATATCCCACAGTGTAGATAATTGGCCGACATAAATACAAACAAACAAACCGTGTTAGTCATCGGTGACTGACAATCTAAAATACGATATAAAACTAAAATATTAATATCGTTTTAAGTAATTACTGAAATTCTATTTAAGATTTACTTAACTTTTATTTATTACAGGAATACTTTCTCAATGATTACTTAAAACAATATATTTTTTAATTTCATATCATGTTTCACACTGTCAGTCACCGGTGACTGACGCAGCCTAAATGGAATGTTCAATGTCAATCGCCGGGGCACTTAAAGTGCTAAACTAAAGTCAACTTTTCTGAAGTCTATATTTGGGTAATTTTAAGTCGATAAATCTCCGATTTCAAATATATTCTATTTCTCTGGTTTCATATTTAGCGAAAATTCAAAGTATTCATTTCTATATTGAAAATGGATTTTTAAATTAAAAGCAGACAGCTTTCGGCATTGATTGTATTGTTGACATGCGGTAGAAGTAATACATTGAGGCATACATATTAATACATAAGGCAATATATTAAGAGAATAGAAACGTCAAGTATTTGCAGCACGTTAGATTGACTACAACTGATGTACTGTGGCGTAGTGGCAGATGGGCTTGCAATAAATTGTAGAAATTTAATTAAATATTCAAGACTAAATTTTATAAACTCAACAACTACACAATTTTAATGAGAAATGACAGTTACAAATGCTCTGACTTTCAGAGCGGTTGGTTCGCCGGACACCCGGACTTCAAACCCCGATATTGGGTATAGCAGTGGTCTGAGAGAGCAGAGCTCCCTCCAACGTATTCCTGAGAGATCTATATCTCAACTGTCCGACCAGCAGCCAAGAACAAAACATCCTTCCCTGGTCAACATTCCCAAGGGGGGGGGGGGGAGGAAAGACCTCTTTCTCAGACTTCTTCCAATCTGGATCCAGGGGTCAAGGCGTCCTTCTCACATTCGATATCACAGAGTGCCTCCCCTTGACTGATTTCACAGCCCAAAGAAATCTGTACTTAGCAATAGAAATGCAAGCAAAACACCTGTGTAAGGTGACCTCCACATAAAGCGCGGGGGGCAGTATTGTTCAGGCATGGCACTAAATCCTCGCACACCACTCAGCTGGAGACAACTTGCCCATCCCCTCACTGTCCACATAAAGTTCAATAATTGCGACCACATTCCGATCCTTCAGGACAAAAGGCACACCTGCGGCAGGAAATGTGAAGATATGACAACTCCTTCCCCCTAAAGAGTTTTCCTGGGCTTGACTAGGAAAGCTCCACAAGGATAGCTCGTTCCCTTCAAACACCCTTTGTGAGGCAAGGCAAGGCAAGGCACATTTAAATGTCCTATCACTTAATTTTAACTACCCTTTTCCGAGAACAATTTTCACATAACACCCACCTTGTCTCACTTGGAAACACAATAATAAATAACAATACATAAACACAATGTTAAACACTGAAATTAAAAATATGCTAGATAATTAATATTTACAACTTCATAGTTTGTTTAAAGAGGCTAAGGGATGAGTCGGCTCAGACCATCGGCGTTCCCATTTTCTTTTCCTGGCTTATGCTCTATTCTAAATTTGAACTGTTGTAGGCATAAGGCCCAGCGCAATAGCCTCGCATTAGCTCCCATCATTTTTTTTAGATACGTGAGAGGATCGTGGTCTGTCTGAATCAGGAATTCCTGGCCATCCAGATAATAAGTTAACTTTTTTACTCCAAAATTGATAGCCGCTAACTCTTTCTCTACCGTACAATAATTTTTCTCAGCCTGACTAAATTTCTTGGACAAATAAACTATGGGATGTTCTTCCCCGTTACTCATTTGGGATAACACAATACCGGCCCCAATTTCGCTCGCATCTGATTGGACAATAAATTCCTTTGAATAATCTGGAGCATAGAGCACAGGTTTACTTACTAACTTTCCCTTTAAATTTTCAAACGCGGATTGACAATTTTGCGTCCATTCTATTTTCTCTTTTTTAACCCTCCCCTTTAACGCGTCGGTGAGAAGAGCCGCGATAACAGAATAATTCGGGATATACCTTCCATAGTACCCCACAATTCCTAAAAATGCTCTAATTTGAGTCTTTGTGCAAGGGGTAGGAAAATCTTTAATTGTTTGTATTTTAGCCTCCCCCGGGGATCTTTTACCCGACCCAATCTCGTGACCTAAGAATTTAACGTGGTCTTGGGCAAATTGACACTTAGAAGGTTTGATGGTAAGGTTTTCTTCCCGTAATTTCTCTAATACTCTCCCCACGTCTTTCACGTGACTTTCAAAACTAGGAGAATACACCGCAATGTCGTCGATGTATGGCGACGCAAAAATCTCCATCCCCTGTAAGACCTCTGCCATTAACTTACAAAAATAGAACGGCGCATTGGCTAATCCAAACATCATTTTCTTAGGTATGTACGTGCCAAAGGGGGTCACAAATGCCGCATACCTTTGGGCTTGCTTCGAGAGGGGAATTTGAAAATACCCCTTCGTCAGATCCATAACAGTTATAAAGGGAGCGGCGCTCACCTTTTGCACAACTTCCTCGATATTCTGCAAGGGGAAATACATATGGCGCGTAATCGCGTTCAATTTTCTATAGTCCACACAAGGCCTAGGATCCTTGCCAGGACTCTCAACTAGAATCATCGGACTTGTATAGTCTGACTGACCGATTTCTATCACCCCCAAATCTAATAATCTCTGAATTTCATCTTGCAAAATTGTAATTTGTCTAGGGGACATCCTGTAAGGCCTTGCCCGCACCTGGGCATCGCTCGTGAGCTCTATGTCCATCTCCACTAATTTAGTATTACCCGGATCTGCAGAAAATACCTTCCCATTCTGTCTTAACATTCTACAGAAGCTATCAATTTGACTTTCCGTAGCGCGCTCCGCTAACCCACTTTCCCGCACAATTTCCCGCAAATCGAACTGAGTCGAATCCGGTGCCGGATAAGGTATCTCTGCGTCCCTTTCAGACTCCTGCGGTTCCTCCGGAATAATCAAATTAACACGTTCCGGCCTGCGGTAATATGGTTTCATCAGATTTACATGATAAATGGTACTCTTGTTCCTCTTTTCAGGTAAATCAATCAAATAATTTGTATCAGAAATTTTTCCTGTTACAGTTCCCGGCCCCAGCCAATTTACAGCCATTCTATTGGGCTTAGAAGTAGCTAAAACCAACACTTTATCTCCCACATTAAAATTTCTAGACACTGCATTTCTGTCATACCAGACTTTCCTTTTCTCCTGGCATTCGCGCAGTTTCTCGGAAGCCAAATCCTGACATTTTTTGAGTCTGTTGACTAAATCCAAGATGTATTCAACAACCGTTGGATCGGTATCACCAGAATCCATCCAATTCTCAAAAACAATAGTCTGAGGGGTCCTCAGATTCTTCCCTAAAACCAATTCAGAAGGGCTAAACCCTAAACTTTCGTGGGTCACCGTGCGTAACGCAAACAGTGCCGCTGATAGATTCTTCTCCCAATCTTCTCCTGATTCTAAACAAAGCACTTTAAGGACTCTTTTTAATGAAGAATGCCATCTCTTCACCACATGACTCTGCGGGTGACAAACCGAACTATGAGTCACTTTGATTCCAAAGCGTTCAAAAAACTCAGAAGTTAACTCACTGGTGAAGGATTTTCCCAAATCACTCTGGATTTCTTTAGGGAAACCCGTCCTAGAAAATACCAACAACAAGGCATCAATCACACTGACCGACGTGATTTCTTCCACCGGTATAGCATCCGGATACCTCGACGCTACACAAATAGCAGTAAGTAAATATCTATTATTCTTATGACTCCTGGGTAATGGACCTACGGCGTCTATATTTATTTTTGAAAACACTTCCGAAATTACAGGCACAATTTTCAAAGGTGCTTTCACTTTATCCCTATTATGACCAACAATCTGACATTCGTGACAGGTTTTAACATATTGTTCAATCTCTTGATAACAGTTCGGCCAAAAATAATGCCTCAAAATTCTGTCTTTAGTCTTTGTGGTTCCCAGGTGTCCTGACACTTCATTATGACAAAGGGCCTTTAAATCCTCCCTAAACTTCTCCGGAACGCACAATTGCATTCTCTCTTCCCCCGACTTACTCACAACTATTCGCACAAGACGGTCCTTTACAATTTTAAATTCTTTTTCCTCGGCAGTTCTTGCTCTTTCCCACAAAGGAATTAACGAAGGACATTTCAGCTGTTCCTTTTGAATTCATCCCCCGAAATCTTAGCTAATATACTTTCCCCATCAGCCTTCGGTAGAAATTCCCCATCCTCTTCATTTAAAGTGAGAGGTTCAGTTTCGGTTTCGGATTCACCCGGAATTTCGACTTCCATTTGTTTACTCTTCCGACTTTGACTACGCGTAATTACAGCACAAACAGGTATAGGAGATTCCTTATGCTTCTCAATTAATTCTGCGGTTTCATTACCCATTAAATAGAATCCCTGATCTAAATCATCCGGTTTAACAGCTGCCTTAGTGACAATAGTTCCAAATTCACCTTGAATTGTGACTTTAGCCAAAGGTAAACAAAAGCAGGTTTTATCTAAAGGTTGACGTACCCAAGTTACTTCACCTAATAAATCTTCCGGATTTACCCAACTTTTTGCTAGCAAATCGATTCCACTACCACTGTCTCTTAAACAATCCCTTTCAACGCCATTAATTCTCACTTTACTGATATATGGATCAAAACTCTCATTTACTTCTACATTTCCGACTAATCGGCACACTATTTTTTCCTCTCTTTTTCTTAAACTGGGGCAGTCCGGGCGTATATGCCCTTTAACATTGCATTGAAAGCAAACGACTTCCCTAGTTTTCTCAAAGCGTTTATTTTTTTCTACCTTAGGTAGTTCCCTATTATTCTGAGGCTCCGGTTTCCTCCGATCTTCCGTCCTTTCCTTAAAATTATTCCCTGTTTTACCCTTTCCAAAAGACCTCCTTTCCCAAGGTTTACTATCCGTTTTTTTTAACGTTTTCTTGACGCTCTCATAATAATCTAGTTTGGTCGCTAATTCAGAAGCTTCGCGAAATTCCTCCCAACTCTCTAGATACCTTTCCTTAATTTCAGGGGGAACCCGTTTTTTCAATTGCTCCGTAAGCATTAATTCCTTCAAAGATTGAAAATCAGTCACCTTTGCGGACTCTAACCAATTATCTAGATAGCCACGCAACTCATAAACCAGATCAGACCAAAACGCACCCGGTTTTTTTTTATGCTCCTCAAATCTTAACCTTAAAGCAACCGTGCTTAGTCTAAACCTAGTCAATAACATACTCTTCATGTGATAATAATCATCTCCCTTATCTGCAGGTTCCTTGACAACTAACTCAGCTATCTCTGCAGGTAACAACGGAATTAATTGCGACACCCATTCTTCCTCCTTAACTTTCTCTTTTGTAGCCTGACGTTCAAAAATCATAAAAAATAAAGTAATATCTAAGATTTTCGGATCAAATTTTGGGACTAAGTCCTTTAACTTAACTTTTCTGGTCCCTTCAGTATTTATGGAAACCGTCGATCCTACACTCGCTGTTTCTACAGCATTAGAAAGCCTTAACCTTTCCAATTCATATTCGCGCTCTTCTTTAGCTATTTTGTCTAACCTTTCTTTTTCCCTCTCCTCTTTGGCTTCCCTAGCTAATCTTTCCTTTTCCGCTTCCTTTAATTCCTCTAAAATACGATCTAAGAAAGCTTCCCCAGTTTCCTCATCATATTCCGTCGATTCCGTTATGCCTTTTATAATATCTTTAATCAGGTCTGAATCCGACACATCAACCTCAAATTCTCTGGCTAACAAAATTAAAGTTTGTTTCTTCTGCCTTTTTAACTTATTTAGAAAAGCCATGATAACAATTAACTAACACTCCTATACACAATTCTAACCTTTCAAAAACAAAGAACCTAATCTTTGAGTTATTTCAACATTAAATAAGATTTCCAAAATTTCAATGAGATTTCAATTTAAATATAGTTTCAAAATTAATTATAATTTCAAAATTATTACATTCCATAACTCTTACATATGCTACTCTTTTCACTTTGCCCCAACATAACATACAAAACAAATATCATTACTCCCTACCTTAACTTAAAATATATATATATATATATGAATGATCAAATGTTTCCAAATGAGACAAAAATAGATATAATAACACATATAAATAACACACTAGAGAAATGCATATACAACAAAGTGAAACCCTTAAACAAATTTCTACACACAATACACTAACCTATCTCTACCACACCCACATAATCGAACATTCCCAGTTCAAATTAAATTTTAAAAAATTAATTTTCTAACTTTCTCATCGACCAGTACCTTGCAACACAAAAAGCATTTAAAAGGAACTCACCCCTCTTTTAGGCGACGGAACGGGTACTCCACCAGACAATACCAGGCAATCAGTCAGATGAAACTCCGGACGGGTGCTCCACCAGACGAATTCACACTAGGAAACGTTGAACAGGCATACCATTCTGGCGAAAGTCCACTTTCACAAGCGATGACAATCCAAAAAATTGTCGAACATGCACACGACTCTGGCGAAAGTCCAATTTCACAAGCGATGAAAGTCCAAAAAATTGTCGAACATGCACACGACACTGGCGAAATTCCAATTTCACAAGCGATGAAAGTCCCAAAAATCAACTGAAGAAACGGGTCCAGAGTTTTTAACTTAACTCTCAGATCCAAACGCGCTGCCACCAATATAATTTATTTAGTTTAGCTGTGGCGTAGTGGCAGATGGGCTTGCAATAAATTGTAGAAATTTAATTAAATATTCAAGACTAAATTTTATAAACTCAACAACTACACAATTTTAATGAGAAATGACAGTTACAAATGCTCTGACTTTCAGAGCGGTTGGTTCGCCGGACACCCGGACTTCAAACCCCGATATTGGGTATAGCAGTGGTCTGAGAGAGCAGAGCTCCCTCCAACGTATTCCTGAGAGATCTATATCTCAACTGTCCGACCAGCAGCCAAGAACAAAACGTCCTTCCCTGGTCAACATTCCCAAGGGGGGGGGGGGGAGGAAAGACCTCTTTCTCAGACTTCTTCCAATCTGGATCCAGGGGTCAAGGCGTCCTTCTCACATTCGATATCACAGAGTGCCTCCCCTTGACTGATTTCACAGCCCAAAGAAATCTGTACTTAGCAATAGAAATGCAAGCAAAACACCTGTGTAAGGTGACCTCAACATAAAGCGCGGGGGGCAGTATTGTTCAGGCATGGCACTAAATCCTCGCACACCACTCAGCTGGAGACAACTTGCCCATCCCCTCACTGTCCACATAAAGTTCAATAATTGCGACCACATTCCGATCCTTCAGGACAAAAGGCACACCTGCGGCAGGAAATGTGAAGATATGACAGTACTTTGTTGGACATGTGCAAGAAATGCTTTTACATCTTGCTATAATGAATAATGAGAGCCGAGTTAGGAGCAACTGAGTGCTGCATTGAATTTTTTGCAATAAAAGTGATATTTTTTATTACACAAAAATGATTTTAGAAAAAATTTATTCCGCAACTTAAACTTTTTTAGGATAACTGCAATTATTCGGATTATTGCATATCCAGATGGCGTCCAAAACGCACCACTTTTGATAATTAGGTTTCTACTGCATACTTCAATATCCAATAGTTTCCTATGAAACACGTTAGACCAGGGGTTTAAAAATCGAGGCGCCAGCGGGCAGTCTTTCACCACTAAATTTTCTTTGCTATTTTTCTTCAAATATTTCATCTAAATGTTTTGTAAAGCTTTTATCAGATTCACGGACTTTAGGCGAGACAAACTTTTCAACCGATTTTAACCCAAACATTTTCCCGTTCAAAGAGAGAAAAAGGTTACAATTGTCTTTGAAAAAGTTGGAGGAAAAGCCGGAAAACCAGTCCTACTAGTACCAGCCGTTAATATTTATCTCCTATTCGCTTATCTCTGATTCGTTGAAATGTTCGATGTTGGATGAAAAATCTCGGCCAGCCCAGACTTTTTTGGAACTGTGGAAAAAAGCTGGGGAGGTATTGTAGTTTGCTATCACACTGGGTGTTGGGAGGCTATTTCGCGAAAAGTTGGAGGAAATCAAGTGTTGGCTCAAAAGTCTTACGAAATGTTGGTAAATCTGATAACAGCTTTAGAATGCTAGTAAAATTTAAGCAACGAAAAGTAGTAAAATTTAGTGATGATGATAAATGCCCGTTGGTGCCTAGATTTTTGCACCCCGGCGTTAGACAAATGAAAATCCTATACCATAATGTAGCAGATAAACTTTATTTTGAAGACAATTTCGTGTCTTTTTTAATTCTCTAATTCTTTTAGAGGGAAGGTGAAGGGTGGTAACATGATTGAAGTATGGCATGGGACGTCAAAAGGCTATTAGGGCTCTCAAAATCTAAGGTACACCAGTGGCGACAATTTCATCTAGCACTGTTAAGAGCCCACACTAGTCACTCAAAAAGACTTGATGGTATTGTTAAATAATATTTATACATGATTTTTTTTTGCATAGGATAGCTGAGGACGATCTAAAACCGGGCTAGTTTTTACATTTTCGATTTTGGTGTCAGATTTTTCTTAAAAAATTACTTTAAATTTCTCAACCGGTTCTGAAATTGAAACTATCATAATATAAAAAATAAAAGGTAAATCGAAAAGATAAAAAAAGCCCAGTTGCAGATCGTTCTCAACTAATGAAAAAAAAATTATGTAAAAATGTTAACATTTGAGCGTGATATTTGAAAAGAACGCCCCCATAGACTTAACATTATCATTCTGGTCTTTTTGAGTGGCATCTTAAGGCCCCACAATAGTCACAGAAAAAGTACTCAAAAAAACCCGGATGATAATGCAAAGTCTATGGGAGCGTTCTTTTCAAATATCTCGCTCAAATTTTAATATTTTTACATGATTTTTTTTGCATAGGATAGTTGAGGACGATCCACAATCGGCCTAGTTTTTACTTTTTCGATTTTGCTTATATATTTTTTATATTATAATAGTTTCAATTTCAGAACCGGTTTAAACCGGTTTTGAAAGTTAAAGTAATTTTTAAAAAAAAATCTGAAACCAAAATTGAAAAAGTAAAAACTAGGCCGGTTATGGAGCGTCCTCAGCTATCCTATGCAAAAAAAACCTTGTAAAAATATTAAAATTTGAGCGAGATATTTGAAAAGAACGCCCCCATAGGTGCCAAGTGTGGGGCCTTAAGAATACACGCCGTGATATGTACGCTTCCTGGAGGCCATCGAGTATGTCCCGGTTGCAACCATCATCGTAAGTCACCCTTCGAAACATAGGCATTGCAGATTGTCACAATCTAAACATCTTCCAAAACACTCCGTTGTTCCATCTGGAAGAAATTGCAAAACCTGATGTTTCTCAGCTAGGAAAGGAAAATTCATGCACATGAAAAATAAAATCATCCATATACATAAAATAAGAGATGTCTGCCTGACTGCGAATAATGTCGAAATTATAACACCCAGATCTCTGAAATTTTTGTCATGTGTGGATACTAACACCAAAAAGTCCACTTCGCAGCCGAATTTTTAAATTTCAATACATATTTTTTTAATTAAAACTTACTGGGTAAAAGGATATTTACAGCTTTCCACCAATCCACGGCAACGAAGCATCCAGGTTAGAGACTATTTGCAGCTCGCCACCAATCCGCGGCAACGAAGCAGCCAGCCAATAAGACCAGGCAGTAAATATAGGATTTAATGAATGCATGTCACAGAAGATTTTGCATGAAATAAGTCTCATTGAAGAAAATAATTTTAAAATAATTCAATTGTATTATTATTGTGGTTCAAAACAGCTAAAATCAACGACTATATTTGTTTATCCTTTCAAAACATGGTCTTCGTAACAGAAATACATACCTGTGTTCACTCAGATAAAATTTAAAATATTCTTCAGATAAAATTTTAAATATTTTTCTATTTTAGTACGAATGGAGATTTTAAATATTCGCAATTTCTTCGAAAACATCTATAGCCCCGGGCTACGCATGGCGGATCAGCTAGTGTTTACATAAATTATTATATAAAAAAGAATAAATAAATAAATAAATAAATGAAACTGAAATACGAAATTTGGTCTTAACCACGAAGCAATACAAAATACTGGAGGGGATAGGTAAGTCTTCAGTGGCGTAACCAGGTTGAATGAATATTTTAAAAGTTCTTTTAATCTTATCTAACCAGAAAAATGTTTACTATGAATCAAGGAAAAGAAAACCTTAAACAATATTACTGTTTGGGGCAGTTAAACCAGTAATTTTGCGCTTTCCCGACAAATGACTCCCATGTTGTCATAAAACACAAAAAAATCCGTGCTTTTTGTATAGTAACGTTTAAATAAAATTATATTATTTTCGTCTACACATAGAAGCAGTAGCGCCAACTTTTGAAAAATTTTGGGTTGGCTCAAAAATATTGGGTTGACTCAAAAACATTTTTGTAAAATGGTGCGACTAGTCTGTTTTTCTTTGAAAGAATGACAGATGGTGAAAGGTGAGAATTTTAAATCAAGCTATCATGTTTTAATAAAACTGCAATTTATTAAATTATATTCACATGCGTTTTTCCTTATAAAGACATTGATTTTTATTGTAATATCATGATGACGTCATGAACATGACTACAAACTGAATTAGAAGAAAGTTAAACATGGAAGCAAAACATTTCAATTATTTGGGATTTATGGGTGTCAGTCGGAAAATTTAAGCACATGGTCATTGGCAATTGAAATTTTATTCTAAAGAGAAAAATGAATAATAAAATAAATAACTGGAACAATGAAATTTTTCCAGAATGCTATGATTCAAAATTATTGGGCGGGCTCAAGCCTCGTGGCTGGGTTGCCAGTTTGGCCTCTACTTTGAGTTTAAAACTCCGAGTTCTCACCAGAAATTCTAAAAGAAGAATATTTACTCCGGGTAATCGCGAAACATTTGTCATTAAATAAACAAAACAATATTATTTAGAATTTCTGGTTTGAATATAAAATTTCAGAATTAAAAGAATTAAAAAAGAGGCCAAATCTGGCAACCCAGCCTCGTGGGCCCATATAAGTTCGCACCACTGCATAGGAGTGTATCTTCAAAGGCACGTTTGCAATAAAGAAAGTGCTTTTTGAAAATTAAAATAACTTATGTAGTTCTTGAATGATACCAATTCAGTTTGATTTGAGACCTTTTTCTTGCCAAACTGAACTCTAAATTTCGAACCTAAGGCTAATCTTAAAAAAAAAAAAAAAAAAAAAAAACTCGAATACAATCATTAATAGAAAAAAGAGAAACATAACCGACTTATTAGTTTAAATGAGAAATTCATAAACGCTTTCTACAGGGAGTTCAGCAAATAAGACCACGATTTCAAAATTAAAAACAAAGATCGATAGAAATATGTGGTAAACGGTTTATTTATTAGGTAAGCTATACAAATCTCAAACAGAAGTTTCGAGCGGTGACTATTTTGAAAAGATTGTGTTCTGATTGCAAAGAATACTTGATTTGACATTTTTCTTGTTTTAGATTGTTTGCAAGGAAAGGGTTTTTCGGATTACAGTGTCATTTTAAAGATTTTTGGTGTTAAATTTCTGAATTCCAAAAATTTAGCTCGAAAAGTCGTTAAAATATGGCACTGTACGGCGAAAAATTTGTTCTCTGCAAGTAATCTAAAACAAGAAAGATGTCAAGTCAAATATTCTTTGCAATCAAAACACAATCTTTTCGAAATATTCATCGTTCGAAACTTCTGTATAAGTTTTTTACAGCTTACCTAATAAACAAACCGTTTACCGCATAATTCTATCGATGCTTTTTTTTCTTTCTGAGAAATTTCATTTTGAAATCGGGGTTTTATTTGCTGGACACCCTGTATAAACTAACTTTCGAAAGTTATTACATAGCTTTTAACAGCCGCCCATTTTACATTCTACGCCATTCAGAACATTCAATTTCAAAAGCTATAAACATAGCATTCCAATTTCGCTTTCAAATTTCTGCTGCCAATATCTCGTAAATGGATGCAACATCATTCAAGTATACACAAATAAATAATTTGAACCGTTTAAAAGCTGTAATTGTTTTCATTTTAAATGCATTTCCTCTTATCAAAACTACATCAGCAAAAACATGAGTCCTGAAATAGCTTAACATATCACAAAGCCCATTTTTGGAGTAAAGCAAAGAGCGGCCTTTTACAAAAATGCAGAAAGGTTGACAAGAGTCATCTAACATTTGGATGTCGTACTTAGATTGTTGGGCATATTTTTACAAATAGTTTACATATTTCAATAGTAAAATGTTTTATAGTTTATTAATGTTTGAAATGAGAATGTTTAAAACCCACGTATTAAAAAAACTTTATATCGATATTTATCTTTCCATCTTAATATTTAAGAGTTTCTTTCTTTTTTTAGTATTACGAACTGTTCTAGAGCAAGTGCATCCCTTCATATCAGATTTAATTAACTGTGTTCTACCACAAATGACAAAAAATAAATAAATAAATAAATAATAAAATAAAAACTGAGAGCTTATCTCCCTAATTCAATAACTGAGGAAAAAATCAGTTTATTCAATAAAAGTTTGAAAACCTCTCATCTGAATTTGAAAGTTACTTACACATGACTGTTTATTAGTTTTTGTCGTAAATTGTCAAGCATTTAAACATTCCTAAAGATGCCTTATTGTCTGATCTAAGCATAAATAGCATTCGGTACAATATAAGGGTGAATATCACAAAATACGAAAATTTCAATCCGCAAAATAAAATTCCTATTAAATGTTATGTAATGCAATTTATTTTTTTTATATTCTAATAAAAAGCATTCTTCGAAGTATTTTCAAGAGTCTTTACATTTCTAATGGCACAAACAAACCCTCATAGTATGCATGGTCACATCACATCTGTGACCAAAATGCCACAACTCAGTGACGTCACATTGTGACTGAGATGTTACTTTCTTAAAAATCTTTATAAAATTACAAAAATTCTTCAAAACATGTTATTTACTTTCAAAAACACTTTTGTCACCATGTCGCTTTTGTCACAGTTTCGTCACGATGGTAATGTCAAAGTAGTCACAAATGACACATTTTTCACAAATTTGTCGCACCGTGACTTCACAAAATAGTCACAAACGAGCTCTAAAAAGGCCATAACGACTTCACATTTTAGTCACTGTGACTTCACATCGACGTCACGTGACGTCACATCGACAATCGATGGTCACAAAGTCACAATGTGACTTCACAACGACATCTCAGTGACGTCACCATGCCTTATGGGAAGCAATTAACGGACTTCAAATTTCAGATTGTTATTTTCCTGACCTGTCACATTGTGATGTGTGCAAAGTAAAAGGCCTTCTGCTATTACTGTACAAAAATTCTTTTCTAGTTTGTTTGTTTTTTTTTAATTTCTAATGTATATCTTATGTATACCTTATGAAACACATATTTTAGGAAGGTAACAAATTCTATATTTTACAAATCATTCTCCATAATTAAAATGATTGCCACTGAAAATGAATGTTATTTTACTGGCCTGTTCATTTTAGTTCCTTATCAGGTATATAAATATGGCGCTGTAGAGTAATTCTTATTTTTGACATAGTTAAAGCAGAAGTAGTGAAATGATATCTACCAGCAAGATCTTTCAGATATTTCTTTGAAAATAATGTGTTTAAAGTCTTTGTAAAAATTGGGAAGACTTTTATTATGTCATTTTCTGGCTTTCATAAATTAACAAATGAAACTGAACATTACATTGAATTTGAGTTATCATATAGAAAACATGATCCTTTAAACAACAATAAAATGTTAGACAAAAAAAAAAATTAGGATAAAATTGTCATTATCTGTCATACATATACCAAGAAATGATATATAATTGCATAAAAATTAACTTATTAATTAAGTTCTTCCATATTTATCCATTTTATATGGTAAATCCTTTATTTTTCAATAGGAAATGAATTAACCTTTTGAAATTTTGAATTGTTTTCTATGGGTAATTTCAATATCTCAGACAATCCAAACCCCACATTTTGTGATATTCACCCATAAAAAGTCTTGTTTAATAAATACATTGGGACGTATGCGTCTATATTTTGTAAAAAACAAAAACTTGTATCTAACCTCGGTTTTTCATAAAGTAAAAGAGCAATCTCAAAATAGTTTATTATATATAATAGCTTACAAAATATATTCACAAAATAATTCTTTTTGTATTGTAAAAGAGTTATGCCGCAAAAGGGTCATTTACTTTTATTATATGTGGTTCAGTTTGCAGTAGAAATCAAATATTTTGCAGTTTACTTTATAGACGCTTTTTATTGCCTAGGGAACAACAGTTGAAAACAGTATAAAATCCTCTTCTAAATCTATACTAACATTTTCTTAAAACGAATTATTATTATTATCATTATTATTATTATAATTATCATTATTATTATCATTATTATTATTATCATCATTATTATTATCATTATTATTATATGTGGTTCAATTTGCAGTAGAAATGAAATAATTTGCAGTTTACTTTATAGACGCTTTTTATTGCCTAGGGTTACACCAATTGTAAACAGTATAAATTCCTCTTCTAAATATATACTAAAATCTTCTTATAACGAATTATTATTATTATCATTATTATTATTAATATCATTATTATTATTCTCGTTCTTTTAATTCGCCCAATTCTTTCAATTAAATAAAACAACATTTTTTGTAATACTGCCCGTAATACATGGTGACGTCACGGTGACGTCGTTGTGAAGTCACATTGTGACTTTGTGACCGTCGATGTGAAGTCACAGTGACTAAAATGTGAAGTCGTTATGGCCGTTTTAGAGCTCGTTCGTGACGTCACATTGTGACCACTTTGTGACGTCACGATGTAACCAAAATGTGAAAAATGTGTCATTTGTGACAAAATTGTCATTAAAACTGTGACTATTCTGTGACGATAGTGACAAGGTTGTGAAGACAGTTTGCTATTATATTTTGATTTGTGACAAATTTTGTCAGTAACTTTGTGACGGTAGCAGCATTGTCAATGTTGCGAAGTCACACTGGGACACAATTATAGAGTTATGAACAATGTTATTTAATGTAAAATCACTTACATCTATAATTTTATTATACTTTGGCGATACATCTCAATTAAAACTTGGGAGCTGCTATAAAAAGAGTGTTCGAAGAGAAAGTTACTGAATCAAAATGTAATGCCATGCAGATTTTAATCTTTGATACATTTTTTTTCTGTTGCAATAAATAAGAATATTTAAGACAATTGAATATTCGATCTATCACAATTATTTCAAATTTAGCAATTTTTTATTCTAATAAGCATTAAAATTATCAAAGAAACACTTCCTTAAAGGTGCAACAATAGTCACAGAAAAAGAGCCGGATGATAATATAAAGTCCGTGGCAGCGTTCTTTTCAAATATCTCGCTCAAATTTTAATATTTTTGCATGTTTTTTGCATAAGAAGCTCAGGACGATCTACTACGGGCCTAGTTTTTACTTTTTCGATTTTGCTTGCATATATTTTATATTTTGATAGTTTCAATATCAGTACCGGTTTAAACCGGTTTTGAAATTTAAATATTTTTTTTTTTAAATCTGAAACCAAAATCAAACAAGTTGGAAATTGTACGTGAAGCGTAGCAAATGAGGTGCGTTCGAACGATAACGAAGTTTTAAAAATATTACTTTCATATATCAATCTCATAAAATTGTAAATAGTGAATTACAATTAAAACGCTCATCAAACAATGCTCTCCCTGTACCATTATGTAATGGAATACTTTTGTGTGGCCTTGTAAATCAATAACAAATGTTCTTTGCACCAAAAATTATGTAAGATGTATATTATAATATGTACTTTATATTTGCATATAAATTTTATTAAGTTCGCATGAGTGTAACACGATTAAAATCCATTTGAAACATTTTTTCCCATTGACCGTAATGTAACGGAATACTTTTGATTGTCCCTGTAATTGATCTATGCATCCGATTTTCATAAAATTTGAAATAACTCGACAAAATTATGTAATAATTACGTATTTCAAATTTCAAACGTATAGAATATATTTGAAACTTTTTCCCCTTTGACCATAATGTAATTGAATACTTTTGATTGCCCCTGTAATTGATCTATGCACACGATTATCAAAAAATTTGAAATAACTCCACAGAATTATGTAATAATTGCATATTTTAAATTTCAAACGATTAGAATGCATTTGAAACTTTTTCCCCATTGACCGTAATGTAATGGAATACTTTTGATTGCCCCTGTAATTGATCTATGCACACGATTATCAAAAAATTTGAAATAACTCCACAGAATTATGTAATAATTGCATATTTTAAATTTCAAACGATTAGAATGCATTTGAAACTTTTTTCCCCATTGACCGTAATGCAATGGAATACTTTTGATTGCCCCTGTAATTGATCTATGCATCCGAGTTTCATAAAATTTGAAATGACTCGACAAAATTATGTAATATTTATGTATTTTAAATTTCAAACGATTCGGTTGGGTAGTTTTTGCGTTGTTATATGCCGACAGACGGACGGACAGACAGACGGACGGACAGACGGACGGACTGAACGACCACTATAGGTGCTACGTATTATAAAATTACGAATGCACCTAAAAAGTAAAAACTAGGCCGCTTATGGATCGTCTTCAGCTATGCTATGCAAAAATATTAAAATGTGAGCGAGATATTTGAAAATAACGCTGCCACGGACTTTATATTATCATCCGGGTCTTTTTCTATGACTAGTGTTGCACCTTAAAGGAAGTGTTTCTTTGATAATTTTAATGCTTGTTAGAAAAACAAATTGCTAAATTTGAAATAATCGTAATAGATCGAATATTCAGTTGTCTTAAATATTCTCATTTATTGCAACAGAAAAAAAAAATATGTAACAAAGATTAAAGTTTGCATGTCATTTTGATTCGGTAATTTTCTTTTGGTACATACTTTTTATAGCAGCTCCCAAGTTTTAATTGAGATGTATTGCCAAAGTATAATAAAATTATAGATGTAAGTGATTTTACACAACATAACAATGTCCATAACTGTATAATTGTGTCCCAGTGTGACTTCATAACATTGGTAATGCTGCCACTGTCACAAAGTAAGTGACAAATTTGTCACAAATAAAAAAATAATCACAAACTGTCTTCACATTAGAGGTCTGCACGGGCCCGGGCTTGGCCCGTGGCCCGTACCCGGCCCGGCGGAATCGTTTCAAATTTTCTAACGGGCCGGCAGATTTAGAATAATTTTTTCAACGGGCCGGGCCGGGCCGATAAAAAAAAAATTTCGGGCCTGCCGGCCCGTTCTGAAGATTTAAGCAGAAACGATAAAATATGAGCTATTTTCAACGAAAATGGTTTTAACGAGAATAAGTATAAATATGGCCATACTAGTTTGACAGCATCAACATAAAAATGCATAGTGTATCGGCATCGGAGAATTACATTATGTGTAACCCGTTTTAATAATTTTTTACCTGACTCATGCCGGTCCGAGATCACGCTTGCATTATTTTTCTACATATAGACTGGCCGGACCGGTACTAGACTTAATTATTGGCAGAAAACATGATTTGTAAAATTATTAACAGCGATAAAGAACTTATGTTAGCTTAGTCTTCGGATATATACCGGGTGATCCAGAAGTTTCGGGAGTTTTGAAAAGTTAATAATTAGGAAACTATATATAATACAAAGGTTCTGTTTTCAGATATATGCTCAGAAACATGTGGGAGTTTTGTTTAGAATGAATTTTTAAATATATATATAGTTACCATTTTTAGCAACAGGTGGCGCTGTTATATAAGACTGAATGTACCTATACCAAGCGTTATATAGACACATGAGTTCATTGCGAAACTTCTTTTCTGTGATATTGATGAGATTTCGTTTTAAGGGTGGTTTATGTTCAAACATTTTTTGTAAGGTAAATGAAATTGCATTGTAAGGGAAATTTGATACAAAATTTCATGAGCAACTGCAGTGTTTAGACATTGGCTAGACTATGTTTAGACACATCTTTGCATGTCGCGTTGTTTTCATATCGTACAATACGTGAAGTTAAAACTACAAAAGAATCGATGGCCATTGCAAATGTGAAATGCTATGGTAAGCAAGGTTTGAGAAAAAGGCTCATTGGAAGATCGTAATAGAAACAAGAGATCCCAAATATCTGTTGCAATCGTAAATTAGGTAGGTTTCTATGCCAATACTCTGTAGAAATCACCAGTTCATGGTGAGTGCAGTAAACTTGTGATATCACGATGAACTGAAATTTCTTCTGGAATTTATTTCTGCTCTGAGGATACTGTGCACGCTGTTTTGCATCGGCTCGCGGCGGATGAGCCATCAGCCATGACCATCATGAGCCATGAACATCATGATTAAATTTTGTAACCCTTGGACACTAATTCGTTCTTTTAAATGAGCTGTATCATACTATAAAAACAATACTATCAATTTTAGCGCCACATGCTGTCAAAAAGTGCAACTAACATAATATGTTTTTTTCTCCGTAAAAACAAATCCCACAAGTTTCTCAGCATTTCTGTGAAAACCGCATACTTCTATTGTTTATGGTTTTCTAATTATTAGCATTTCAAAAGTCCCGTGACTTCTGGATCACCCGGTACTTGATGATTTTTAAATTAATTTCTCAATAATGCGAAAGTTTGACACATTTTCTGAATAATTTTAAATTGTAAAAGTATAAAAGTGATAAGCCTAACTATTGAAGGGATTTGGAATCGAATAGCGTTTTTCATTTGTGGTAAATAAAATACTTGTATAACCTTGTTGAGATATAATAGTTTTTCAAATGATTGCAGGTTTTTCTCCCTTCCCTTGCTATTGCTTCCGGAAATTCTATTCAAAACGCTAATTATAACAGTACTTTATTTGTTTGCAATATTCTTAAATTCCTTGTATCAAAAAATGGATAACGCCATTCGATTATATAGTTTTTGAATAAAGATATCTGCTAATCTTATGCGTTTCTGAGAAAAAAAAATGAATTTAGAAATGTATCAGAAAGGAGCTTCTTTGAATTTAAGAATGAATTTGGATTTGAAATCTATAATAAAATGATATAGAAATATATTTATAAATCTTCTTTTATTAAACAGCTTCAAAATTAACGATGTTTTTAGCTGTCTTTCTTTTTTCTTTTATTCTAAGCCATATTAATTTTTTAATGAATCTTTATTCGAATGTTGAAAGCCTAAGAATCTAAGTAATCATTAATGCTGTTAATGTGTATTTGCTGTAAACTATACTGTAAAATCATTCCATAGATATGTATGCAGTATTCTTTAAAAAAATCTTAGTTATATGATAAAAATCTGAATTTTTTAGAAATCGTAGAAATTGTAACGGGACAAAACGGGCCGGGCCTGTTTTCGCTGATTTTTGTACGGGCCGGGCCGGGCCGGGCCTAAAATATGAAAATTTAAACGGGTCGGGCCGGGCCCGGGCCGAAATTTTGAGTTTTACAACGGGCCGGGCCGGGCCGAAATAACATTCTTACGAGCCGGGCCGGGCCCGGGCCTTTAAATTCCAGCCCGTGCAGACCTCTACTTCACATACTGTCTTCTATGATTATTAAAATATTATTAAAACATGCAAAGAGGAATTATGGAAAAAATTAAAGCTAAATATTTATTAGTATATTAATAAACAAAAAACATTAAGGGGCTATCCATTACTGCAAGGCTATCCATCACAGACACATCTATCTAATAAAAATTCCGACGATAAACATAAATTAGAACAACAAATACGTTAATTACAATTATTAATATTTTATTTATAATATTAGAGAGTATCTATAATACCCACTTTAATCACGATGTTCACTTATACTACATATAATGGATATTTTGAAATTTACCTCTGTAAAATTATTCAGGAAAGGAAATAATAAAAGTTTCTGAAATGAAAAATTAATAATAAAATACAGTTATTACTTTTTAGCTTCATACCGCTCAAGTATTTGCGTTATTTGTTTTAAATTCAATCATGTTTAAATTCTTATCGATTGCATAACTTCCAAATTTTCATCCAGACTTCTAGTTCCTTCTGAAAACATTCCAATAAGAATATTTACAACTGAAACGTTTTCACCCACGATGACTATCCATTCAGAAATTTTATAACATTTCACAAGTTGAAAAATACATTAAACAATCATTAACATAATTGGGTTTTTTTTTAATATCAAACATCTACAATTTCTTTTAATAGTTCTTCTCGTTCTCTTATAAATTCCTCTTCTGAGCAGATACAATTATTTTTAAATAAAATTGTGAAATGTTTCAGAAGATTACTTAATACAAAAATTAAAAAAGGATGTTTGTAAATAATTTTATTCGATAAAAAAGCTTCTTTATTACAAAATATAATTATCTTTAAATGTTTAATAATTATATTAACGATTTATTATAATTTATTATCATATGATTTTATGTTTATGGAAACATATTATTTTAACCAGATATTTTAAAAAAGGAAACAACGCAGATTAGAATGCAATTAAAATCACTACCTGTAACAACCTAATCCAAATTATTAAAAATCAAGTTCTTTATGTCAACAAAATAAATAATGAATGCATTAGACTTTATTAAGTTAATGAAGCATTGATGTTTTATAGCATGTTTTTGACAATGTAATTAAAATCGTTCTCAGAACAATAATAAAAAAGCAACCATGAAAAATAATATTTTTCCATACCTTTTTTCCATCGAAGTCATTCGTTCTAGTTATTCTTTTTGCCGCACAAACTAAATCCGATAATAATTAAAGTCGCAAAGACCAAATTATTTTAACAGTCAAAGCCCCATTAATTTTCTCGGACTTATATTTTGCCGCTGGGAAGAGCTGTAGTGGACATTCTTGTTTAAATTGTTAAATCCGTGTCAATATGCAACTACTCACAACTGCCATAAATTCCAGCCAACTAACTTCTTGCGTCTATCATCAATTTAAAATATTTCTGTTTACGTTTATTTATTCTTTCGTTTGCAAACGATTTTCATTTCCTATGCGCATGACCGTTTAGTTTTTCTTTTTCTGCGCAACAGCTTCGGAAGTTAAATACGAATAATTTTATGAGAATGTCTTTTTTTAAGTGTATTTTACTTTTTATTTTTATTAGTTTCAAAACAATTCAAGTTAAAGCAAATTGTTAAATAATAATAATAAAATTCATAATTCGATATTATTGGATAAAACATTGTTTAGGTTTTAATAAAGTAAAAATAATAGCTTTAATGGTAATATAATTTTTTTTTAATCGTTACCATTACTTGTATCAAATGCAAACATACATAGTATCTTTTTTTTTAAAAAAAAAAAGGAGCGGGAGGGGAGGGGATTTATAGAAATAAAACGTTTTTTATTTGTCAATCTGTAAATTTTTTATATAAATTTTCTGCAGAAGAAAGCGTCTTGTAAAGTAACGTTTTTTTAAAGACGTTCCTCTAAAACAAAAATTTGAAATATGAATAAATAGTTATATGATCATTCACAAAAATCATTATAAAAGATAAATCAAGGTATTAGGCCTAAAATATTTTTTAATGAGATGAAATTCATATAATTTGAAAAGCACCTTGTATCGCTGATGAATTAATTACATTTCATGTTATATGAAAATAAAAAGTTTTTGTCAAAGGCACAGTGCCACCCTGGACCACCTTTATAATTAATTAATAACTATGCATAGTAGTTATGTATGCATTAATTAGTCAAAACAACTTTTGGACATTTTAGTTTTCGACTGAAAATATGAAAATTACCGTCATTCGATTTCGGTCTAAAAAACCGTTTTCAATATCCTTACTTATAATTACGTGTAATACATCCATGTTTTTAAATCCAAGTATTTTCTATGTTTACGCACTATTTTCTATATTTTCGATGTCAAAAATAACAAATTACACATTTGATTTCAAATTTTAGATACACATAAATACGTTAATATTAAAAATTATTTAAACAGTTTTGAAATGGTAAGAATTTTATGCAATATATAACTGTATTTTTAAATGGTATTTCACAGCACGATTTTTACAAGATTTGTGACAAGAAATCCTTAGGTTTTGTACATTTGGCACGGAAAATGGATAATTGTCATTGCAATAAGTGAGTCTTCGTAGTTTTGGTTATTGCTGGAAAAAATTTTATCACTTTCCGAAATATCGAAAAATAAATTACTAAATATTAAATAAAACTTCATTTGTGAGACGCGCACAAAATCAATTTGATTCAAGCGCCAAAATACATTTACATGGCCTATTTAAAATACAGTTCAATATATTTCTCTCTATATTTATTGACATTTTGAAAGATTTTTGAAGTTCAAATTGTCACACTGCAACTTTATAATATGGTGTTTTTTGTTGTTGTTGTTTTTGTCACAAATGTTACATGACAGGCATTACATGCAATGACGTTACAATTTTTTTAATTGTCGAAAAAGGTGTAATTTTATAGTAAATAACATGTTTTGGAAGTTTTCTAAGAAGGTCACAATTCAGTCACAATGTGACGTCACTTAGTGGTTGCATTTTGGTCACAAATGTGACGTGACCACAGTGACGTCACTGTGACCATGCATGCTATGAGGGTTGACAGAAAAATATTTTTTCCATTAAATAACATCTTTTGAAGAATTTTTGTATATATTTTTTAATTTTCTGAGAAGGTCACATTTCAGTCACAATGTGACGTCACTGAAGGGTGGCATTTTGGTCACAGATGTGACGTCACTGAGGGGTGGCATTTTGGTCACAGATGTGACGTGACCACAGTGACTCACAGTGACGTCACTGTGACCATGCATGCTATGTGGGTGGTTTTCAAAAAGCCAGAGACTTGGCAGCTTTGCACAATTATTCCAATTAGCAAATAAATTATACAAGCTGTGATTTTAAATTTGAGTGAAAAAAGTGTTCTGGTTAGGATTAGAACCTTTTAGCGTAAGTTTCTCTACTAATTGATCAATCCTGGACAAATCTGACGGACATTTCTCACCTAGAGAACTTTGTTGATTATGACATTTAACCTGATAATGTGAATCAGCTTAAGGGCACATGGAACATCTCGACAAGTAAAATGAAGCAGATTTTGCGAAATATTCAACATCGTATATTTTACTTAAAAATAGAGATAGAAATGAAAATTTATTTTGCACTAAATATACACGTTATATCCCATATATAAGTCAAAAGAAATTAGTTTTCAAGAATTAATTAACTTTTTATATATTTTTTGAACAACATGTCCGTTTGATACATACACTTATCTAAAAAACTGCTGAAAATTTTTGTGATGTCAGGAAGCATAACTATATGTGAATAACAAACAAGTTTCATATTGGATTAAAAGAAATAAAATTAAAAATAATTTATTAAAAAACTTTGAAAATCTTAAAAATTTTAAGAACATATTTTTCATCATTTAAAAAATAATCCTCAGAACAAAAATATTTTTTAAAGAAACAAGTTTGTTACACAGTTTTGAAAAGTTTCAACTGTTTACCTAAAATAGAATTTTAGAAAAGTACCAAAGATTTAAAAAAAAACACATTTTGGAGAAAAGTCAAAAAAATATATACACACCCACAGTGCTTAAAATATAACATTTTAAAACCTTCCAGAACCTTCATCTTTTTGGTCCATTACTATTTAGCATCATAATCTAGCTCTTTTCTTTTGGTCGATAATAAAAACTCAAAAATTTATACCATTTTATGTACCATATTCTCTTAAGGATACATGGACTTTCAAAATCGCAAAAAATCATCAAATTGCCGAATTTTCATTTTTAGTATAATAACATTATATGAATTCCCAGCTATTGAACGCAAAAATAATTTTTCAATTTCGACTATTTTTACTGGAGTTACAAGCATTTTTGTAATAAACTGATTCTGCCACGCTCCTTTGTTTACTTTTTCTCTGATTCTCAGCAGCAAAATTTAGCCTAGTTTTTCTTTTTACCTTACTCAATGTTATTATTTTGCACAGAATACTTATTAATTTTGTGGTTTCTCAAAACAGTACTTTAACTGTAACTTTTAACTGTTTCTTTTAGCATAAAAATATTGCTTTTGTCCCCAATCTTTTTTACGTAAAATAAAAAAAAAATTCTATTTATCAACAACTATTTAATATATTTAACAAAAATTTGTATAATAAGTGGTATTTATACCATTAATATTTTATGAAAAATTAAAAAAAAAATCATCAGAAAACAAAAAAGTTAGTTTTGAGAAGAATTTTTAAAATTCTGATACTTTGTATCCTTTGCATGAATTACTGGCGAAGCCAACATTTTATGTGAATTTACCATAAAAACATTAAACACTTACATAGAAGTTAGAAATATATACCTTATATATAACTGAAACTGTGTCAGTATGAAAATAATAAGCAATCATAACCATTGTACTTACTAAAACCTGTTTTTCTCAGAATGAATATTTTCGTCGTTTTCATGATTTCAAAATGTTCCATGCGAAATTTTTTATGCCCAATTTTTCTGATTAAAAAAAAAAATGCTCTCTATATGTTATCTATATGCTCTGTCTCTAAAAATGCTCTCTAATGTTAACAAATGTTACTAAAAATAAACTCATTTAAATTTTTAAAATTTCAGTTATATGGAATTTTTAATGGTTTTCTAACGAAAAATATAAAAAAATTAAGTTAAAATAATTTTTTTTAATGTTTTTCAAGTAATATGCTCAAAATGCTTAGTAACATTTATTTGTATGTTTGAAAGGATTATTATGAAAAAATTTGAACAAGTATGTTAAAACTGGTTTCGCATGGAGCATTTTGAAATATTGCCATTTTTCGTTAATTTAAAGAAAAAAAAAATCTGTATCTCAAAAACTATTGAATATATTTTTAAAACAAATTGTGAAATAAGAAATATATATACAATGACTATTTTCAGAAATTTTTAAAAATATTCATTGAAAATTAAAAAAATTAGTTTTGAGAGTCCACTGTACCCTTAAAAGAATAATCAAATTAAGAAAGTTATCATACAGGTGTTATTTTGTAGCTAATTTTAATAACCGGAACTGCTTTAAAATTTAGAAAGGAACGAATGAAACCAAGGAAAAAAAGATTCAAAGAAAACTAGTCGTTGAGGGCCACCGTAATACTTACCCATCATGGATATGTATATAAAAATAAAACATGTGAAACTATTTATACAACGCATTGCAATTCATAAACAAAATTTAAATATTGTTAATATACATAGTAATGCTATATTACAGAACTGCTGATGTACCAATTTCGACAAATTATATAAAACGCCAAACTACTCAAGTAGTACCGAACTGCGTAAAAGAAACATCCTTATAACTCCAAAAATAATAATTCTATTAACTAACAATAAACTGCGTCGGATTAAGCGTCTCATTTCCAATTAAAATATACTTTTGAATTGAAATTTGAATGAAATACAGGGTCATGAAAAATCGAAGAATTTGAAAAACAGGATTACAAATATCTCGACATCTAATAATCCGATCGACTTCGTTCTATATGCAAAATGTGTGTTATTTTATTGCCTTTTACGTCCATTTCTTAGAACAAAAACATTCGAAAAGTTTTATGTACCTTTCATCAGAACGAATTTTTCGAGAGTCCGAAAAAAATAGTTCCGGATAATCGAGGTTGCTGATATTAAATAGGCTTCGTCCCATACTTACATACTAACTACATACAAAATTTCAAGTCTTTATCTCAATTTGTTCGGGAGATAGAGCGTTTACAGACAGACAGACTGACAGACAGACAGACAGACGGACGGCAAAAAATTTTTTCTAAAAATATGTTTTTCGGAATCGCCACTATCTAAAACGTGTAAATCCGTCAAAAAAAAATTTCGATTTTCAAAACGATTGCAAGACTTACCCTATACTACGTATGATGGGTAAGTAAAAATGGTTCGAATCACCAACAATAAGGGCTATTCCATGTGACATGTTATGAAATGTTGTACAAAGAATGCAAGGATTGGTGCTAGAGAACGGTGGTCACATTTGAATGGGGTCGAATTCCTCATCGGGAAAGTGAATATGATGAAGAAATCAAGGCATTTTATCCAAATTATTAATTTTGTCCCTTTCTGATGGTTTCTTTCAATGTCCAGCGCCAAATTTCCCTCTATCGGCGGTGATTGGAACTATTATGTATTTGTTTATTTATTTTTTGTTAGAATATTATTTCCCATGGTATATTCCATTTATAAAATTTTGTGTTATTCAAGTTATTAGAACAAACTGTCGGCGGCTCTGAATAGCGACAGTTTAAAAAAAAAAACATCCTATATAAAACCTATCATATAAAAGTAAACAAGTTATTCAAAATAAACATTACAATTTACAAAAAATCTTGAACATCAAAATTATTTTTTAATCTCGTTTTTTTTTTTTTTTTTCAAAATATTCTCGTATAACGATGAAATTTTAAAGTATAATTTACTCATTCCTGAAAAAACAAACGCAAAAATCTTTTTTGAAACGTAAAATTACATTTAACTGTACATAAATTACTTAAAAGCTGCATCAGAAAACATATAAAAACATAAAATTACATTTAAAGTACTTTAAAAAGTTCAGAACGTTTTCAACCGTCACTTACGCGGTCTTCGTCAGTGAGAAAAACTAAAATGACAGTTATTACTGCTAGCGCTCTCAGGCTCATCCGGAACAGTCCATTTTTACATCGAGGGAGGGAAGGAGGGGGTCAAAAATCTTTTGCTTATTCAGTCACAAACGATCGAAAAATAATGATACCAGTAACAGTCGATTGTGAGACATTGTCTATAATATCAATGAGTACATACAAATTAAACCTGAGTGGTCATCTCCATATAGATAGCGGAATAAGCTTTTAAATTTTTTAATAGCAATATATATTTTTACTAAAATTCTGAAATCTGCAGTTGCAGTTACAATCAGATACTGAATTTTAAGTAATTTTGAAGTGAAGTTTTGTAAACATAAATATTAAAAATGTTGATTTTAAAATGTTAAGTTTATTTTACATATTTCTCTTTATAGAAGAACATAGAAAACCTTTCTAAATATTTCCAAGCCCATATTTTGTATTCAGGGGACACGGTACCCTTCATTCGATAAAAAATGATGAAAATATAGATTTTTTTTAAAAATTATACTTTATTACCCTTGGTAAATCCTGATGAAATTTCGTAATGATCCGAGTATTCTAAATAGTGTTTAAAGTGATTTTACTACATAGATGTTTCTTTAAATGTCACAATTCACTTCACTTAAAAGTGATTTTCCTCACTTTCTGTTTTAGATAGATTTCGTATGAAATACTACCTATTGGCATCGTTCTCATGTTGGAATTTCAGAAATTTTTTTGGCAGATCTACACCGATCATGACTCCTAGACCCCAGAACTTCCATCAGTAAAAATCTTTATATATCTATCTATCAACTATATCACTTTTTTATAGACATGACAATTCTGCTCGAATCACTTCCAAACTGATACATAAAATAAAGGGGCACAAAATCTCGATCAAATTTGTTAATGGGCAAAATCGGATCAAGGGGGTGGAAATAGGGAGGGTTTTTGTGAAAACAGAAAAAAAACTCAGAATTTTTTTGTTAAAATAGATATCGAATCAGTTTAAAGTTTATAATCCTTCTAAGTAATGGGCCAAAAGTTTATGTATGACAGTTTTTTGATAAAGTTAAAAATGAGCTTGAGGGGCGAAAAAAATAGGGTTTTAGGAAGGAAAAAATTCATAACTTTGTCAATTCTCAGGATACGAAATACAATTATTTTTTTAAAAAATGTTCTTAATGTTATCTAAAACTTTTGTAATTACAAGTTTTTGATAGGACCAACTCTTACCACAATATATATATATATAAACGAAAACAAAAAAGGGGATGGAGAAAGAAAAAAATCCATAACTTCGTCTATTCTTAAAATATGAAATCCGATTAAATGTATTTTACATCTCCTCAATAATATCTACAGCTTTTATACTGGCAAGTTTTTTGTAGAATCAATTCTTATAGCAAAAATAAATTAAACAAAAATAGGATTTGGAGAAAAACTCTGAAATCCAAACTGCTTATATACTGACTCATTTTTAAATTCATTTTTGATTTTAAACGTATCCAAATGTCAGGTTCTCTTATTTAGGAGCTAGTGTGACTTATTGGCCAATTTTTTGATAAATTTATAATATATTTCAAAAAATGCTGTCAAAATAGGCATTTTGAACAGAATTTCCGGAAGCAATCGTGACTGAAAAATTTAGGAAATATTCAAATAACAAATTGCTTATTTTCTGGCTAATTTTTAAATCCACTTTTGCTCTGAAACGCATCCAATTGACATGTTCTCTTTTTTAGGAACTGTATAATGTGCCTTATAGATCAGTTTTTTTTTTTTTTTTTTTTTTTTTTTTTTTTTTTTTTTTTTATATATATATATATATATAAAGGCAGAATAATTTCGAAAAATGCTATTAAAGTGGGCATTTTGAACAAAATTTCCCGAAGCGATCGTGATTGAGGAATTGAGAATGTATTCATATAGCAAACTGCTTATTTTGTGACTCATTTTTAAATTCAATTTTGCTCTCAAATGCATTCAATTGGCTATTTCTCTTATTTAGGAGCGACATAATGCGCCGGATTGGTCGATTTTTTCATAGTCAGAATATATTTCAAAAAATTCTGTCAAAGTGTGCATTTGAGTCTAATTTCTCTTAAGGTATCCGAACACGTTCGGAGCACTTTTTTAGAAAAATATGATATATAAACAATGAAACTATTTTTTTACAATCCATTTCAGTTCAAATTAATAATCGGCTGTCCAAATTATACATAAAACCTCATTTTTATTTTAAATGGTGAAAATGGGAAGAATTTTGAACAAATTTTCAGGAAACTTTTTTTTTGTTTTTATCAAAAAATATTAAACTTATTCAAAAAATTTTACTACCAAAATAATCTATACACATTTATTCAGGGAATGACCTAAAAGCTTAAAGATATATCAATAAACAAATATTTTAGAACTGATCGAGTAAATTATTAAGATATTTCGTATGTTTTTCAATATAACAATTCAGAAAAAGGACCCAAATTTCAAAAATAATTATAATATCAACATTCTTTTAGGCCATGCCCTAAAAACAACATATAGATAAAGTTTACAAAGTTTCATAGAAATATAATTATGCAATTTTAAGTTATCATCTTTAAAATGAACAAATTACACGTAAAAATCCCTTTTGAGAAAAATGCATTTGAAGTTTAAAAAAATGTTTATAATGTGACACCGATGTGCTCTGCGCAGAAGAGTTTTTTAGTCATATAAATAGCAAAAGACAGCTTCAAGTTAATTTGTTTTATTTTTAGGTCTTATTGTTTTTACAAGCAACTAAAATTAACGCTTGATCTAAAATTTGCGAGATACGTTTTGTGATGTGAAGACTATTTTTTTTATTTTTACAAACATTTTAAACATTTTTTATGAAAATCAGGAACATACATACTTAAAATTCACCACATTTGTAAGTTAAACCCTCCTTTTGTTCAGCCTTAGCTAATTTTCCTTTTTTAGCCAACCTATTTTTTTTTTCTGGCTATTTTTATGTTTGGCAAGGAATGATGCTTTGATTCCGTTACACGTTCATCATCAAGTCTAGCAAAACCTTTCAAAGCATGAACACCAGGATGTACTCCAATACTTTTAATAATATCCAACAATCCTTCAAATCCTTTGTTAAACTGAATAACAGCCATTAATGATCCCAACTGAAGTGTTTGCAGCTCAACAAATGCATCTTTCGGTACAAATTTCCAGATGACACCATTGAAACTTACATTTGCATTTTGTGTTTTTCCATGCAAACATTTTGTCAAGAGTTTTTGATCGCAGAGCTTCATATATTATATTGGTTTGATAATGTTCATCACATTTTTTGGAAGTCCTTTTGAATTATCATTATAAATTCTCCCATTCGAAGCAGCTCGTTGAAATTTGCACCAGCTTTCTTTTCCGACAGGACACTGTCCATGCATTGGTGCTTTCGCACTTGAGCAGCAATGGAAAAATGCAGCAAATACTGCAGTTTGCATACCCTGCAAATCATTTACATTACTGCGGATTGCAATGCCATAATAGTTTTGCAATTTATCGATAAAGGACCTCGATAAAGGATTCCTCGACCTCTAAGACCCTTTAAATGTTGCCACTTAATATCCGGAAGTTTAATTATTTTATTAAATGCTTACAAATAATTATGTTTAAAACAACACGTTGTTTATTTCCTTTTATAACAGGTGTTTGGCTCTTTAAACACCCACTCCTTGTGGTTTAAAAGCCCACTTCCGGTTTATCGACCTTCACAAAATCTTTAATATCTCCCGTTCTAATTAGCGTAGAGGCAAAAACAAACCTGTTTTGGAAAGCCAGATAAATGTTCTATATAATAAAATAATTTAAAAAAAATGATTTCTGGCCCAAAATGCCGATTGCAACGTGTTCGGATACCTTAAGATGATTCTTATAAAACCAGATCTTACAGCAAAATAAAATAAAAAATTGTTCAAAAGCGGCCAAAAATAGTCGCTAAATTCGGTCATCTCTAATCATATTTTATTCTTTTGTAGTTGAAATGAGTATTTAACTTCGAAATCTACGTCCGTTTGTAGGCCAAACCGACAGTGATTTTTTTCGACTAGGCATGTTCAAAGTGATAAATCTTTTACGTAAGGTGGTCTGGTGTAATAACGCCAAGTGCTAATATTATGCATAATTATGAAATAATCTGGTAAATGACACCGATGTGCTCTGCGCAGAAGGGTTTTGAGTCATATAAATAGCAAAAGACAGCTTCAAGTTAATTTGTTTTATTTTTAGGTCTTATTGTTTTTACAAGCAACTAAAATTAACGCTTGATCTAAAATTTGCGAGATACGTTTTGTGATGTGAAGACTATTTTTTTTATCCGGAAATACTTTGTTAATTACATAAATTTGTTGTACATTTCATGGACTTTCAAAATGTTCTTGAAGATTTTGGATATCTTCTCGAGATAATTTGTAATTTAAAATGTACAGTGCAATAACTATAATGGGGTAATAACGCCAATCCTTGGCATTAATACCCCGGTTGATTCCCTGCAGTGGCCGAGCTACATCCTAAATACTGATTCGAATAAACACAGTTAAAACTGTGCAATGTTTCTAATAATTCTAGTTAAGCGGTCTTTTTTAAGCAAAAAGAAGCTCACGGTCTGATATTCTTTTGCCTCATCCTCCCCCCCCCCCCCACACACACACACACCACACCTTTATTTTTCTTACACTTTCACAAAAAAATGAACATTTTCAATAGCTTAGAATGCAATTTGTTAATTTCAAAGTTTGTAGAGTTTGTATTTTTAGAATTGGGCAATCTACATGCAATTATTCCATCTTATTTCATAGTTTTGTTTGCATGGCGGTATTACCCATATAGGTGGGTAATAACGCCAAATAGCATTGGTCAAGAAATCACGCCATTACATTTTATGAAGACATTCCTATTAAATTATTTTTTTATATAGATAATCAATGAGTTGCTGTATCAAATCATATATTTGTCTGAAAAATACAATCTAAAACTGAGCCGTGAAAATTGGTAGAACCTTAACGTGGCGTTATTACCCCAGGGTACCTTATATTGCTTAATTAACTCGATTTTCTTTTCTTTTTTGCTCCTTATTGTAAATTTGTTAAAAGTATAGGATTTACAGTAAAGTAAAAAAGTATTATTATTATTATTATTATTATTATTATTATTATTATTTAAACATAAAAAATGTAAAATAAATTCTATTTTTACTGTAATTTTACCCTCATTTGCACATTTTATTTATTTTCTTTTTTAAATTAACTTATAAAACATTCAATACATAAAATTACACAGGACACTTCTACGGATAGTTTAAAAAATAGCTCAAATTTTTCAAAACATTTTAAAATTGAATTGAATTTTTCAAATTTTATCAGGAAAAACAAATAATTTCTTCAGAGAATCATTTTTTTTTCATTGAGTCTTTTATTATTTTGCCAAAAATAGTCCTTAAAAGATTTAAAGGTAAAAAGAAACTAGTCGTTGCGGGCCACCGTAATTCTTACCATCATGGATATGCATACTATAAAGTATAAGAATAAAACCATGTAACAGAAACTTGCGTAAAAGAAGCATCCTTATAACTACAAAAATGGTAATTATATTAAATAACAATTTATTGCGTTAGAATAAGCGTTTCATTTCTAATTAATATATATTTTTGAATTGAAATTTGAATGAAATACAGGGTCATGAAAAAGCGAAGAGTGTGGAAAACATGATTACAAATATCTCGATAACTAATTATCCGATCAACTTCATTCTTTATGCAATTTTTTTTTCTTTTATATTCATTTCCTAAAATAAAAAGAAATCGAAAATTTTTATGTACTTTTCATCGAAACAAACATTTCGAGTGTCCGAAAAAAACAGTTCAGGATAATCGAGGTTACTGATATTAAATAGGCTTTGTCCCATTTCTACATACTAAGTACATATCAAATTTCAAGTCTATCTGAATTTGTTCGGGAGATAGAGCATTTACAGACATACAGACGGACGGGATTAATTTTTTTTTCTAAAAATATGTTTTTTCGGAATCTAAAGTGTCTGAAACGTGTAAATCTTTCAAAAAAAATTTCGATTTTCAAAACGATTGCATGATTTACCCTATACTATGTATGATGGGTAAGTAAAAGGGTACCAAAAAGAGTACCGAATCCCCTTAAGATATTTCTAAGAAATCCAAACATAATTTTATAGAAGAAATATGAAATTATTATTTGAAAAAGCAACCGCCATAACCCAGGTAATTTTTTTATTCGATTTAAATTTCGCATACATCATGCATATTATATTTTAGATTTTCTTCTCCATTCTTCCTATCTGTTATGTTAAGAAAAAACAAAACAAAACGAAAGAGTTGAATTAACTGAAAAAGTTATAATTTATAACAATTTAATATTTTTAAAATATAATCAGTTATTTTCTCTTGCCCAACACGTTGAAAATTTTGTGTAAAATATCTGTTACACTTATCATATATGCAACTTTATTATAAAATTGAAAGGTTATTGTTATGAATAACAATAATATTGTGGTACTTCAATATATGCGCTTCAGTACACGATCTGACTGTAAATTAAATCTATCTGAATTACTTACTGCTCGACGAGTTTTACATATTTCCAGAATGTAACAATTTTGAAAGGAATTTAGAGAAATTCAGTTTGACATTTACACCGATTGAACTAAAATTTTTAAGGACAAATATTAAACAAGAAATGATATCGTACGTTGCAAATCCGTTTCACAATATGCATTCCAAATATAAATCCAAGCACTAGATTTCGAAATAAATGTCTCTGTAGGGTGGGGTGGAGTGGGACATTAGGTTTTTCTCTTTGTGTACCGTAAAATGGGGTGAATAAGAACGAAACTTCCCAGTCATGCAAAAAAATTCATTATAAATATATGTGATGATATTTTTAGTTGCCAATTTTTTTATAAGAAGGTAATAACATTAAGAGTTCGGAAATTCAGTTTTGCCATGTTGGCACCTTTATTGAGGTATATAAAAAAATGCCAGTGGATCCCCAAAAACCTTATTTTTTCAACGTCTTCAAAACTTTGTGTGTAACTGCAGTATTTTTCATATTCTAAACTTAAGAGTAGGAATTTTTAATTATTGATAGACCTGTAAACAATACACTGCATTACATTCTACTTATTTCTAAACTACATAATGAAAAAGTGAAAAATGGCTTGTAACATCAGAGGTTTAAGATTTACGGGATGAATCGGAACACGTCTCCTCTCATGGTTAATTTTTCTATACAGCAATAGTTTCATGTAATATCTGAAAATATATGTATGAATATGTATTGTAACAATATTTTGTTTGTTCTAATTACTTGAAGAGTTTAAATGTACCAAGAAATTACTTAGCTAAACAAAAAAGTGAGCGCCCAATCCAACAGACATGGAACACATAATAAAATAATTTTAAAATGGCAAATTATTAAGAAAAACTGCACAGAATTATTCTCTGACATCCACAACATTACACAAACATCTCAAAATGGAAAACCAATTTAAAAAGAGAGGGATGCAAACAGTACTAAGGGCTTGGGATGAGGGCGTACTAGTTGATCGTATTAATACATGCAGCTGTTGGAGCTACTGAATAGATTCACTTACCCAATGACTACTAAAAAGGATAACACAGAACAGGGCTGAATTTGTATTAAATTTCAACTTCTGCAATTCGAATACAATTTCTAGGAATAAATTTTTATTTATTTTTTTTTTGTTTGTTTAAGGTTGTTTTCTAATTTTTAAAACGGCATATCTTTACTTGTATATAAAATAAAGGCTTGGTTTGATAGTAACTACGTGTTCCTATTCCTCCCTTATCATTATTACTTATTTTTATTAAACATATTAAAGTTTGAATCAAAATAAATAAAGATTATAACATTTGTTCCGATTCACCCCTATCTGCGGGGTGAATCGGAACACCATGAAAAAAATATAAAAAATATATAAAAACAGTAACAAATGTTACATTTTTGCTAAAAGTAAAGAACAAAACAAGACGGAAGCTTCTAGTAAAAAAATAAAAGAATTAAAAATTCAGTTGTTGCGTTTTTTTAAAGTTAAAATTGAAAAGTGTTCCGATTCACCCTATTTTACGGTATCATTCTAAATATTTCATCAATCACACACAAGATGAATCAATGGTAGCCCAATCTTCAGTTGAAAAAAAAATTGATCTGTATACGCTTGCAATTGTATTAAGGAAAAGATTATTTCAAAAATCAAAAGTAAACTTGCTTCAAATATTTTTTAGACTTTTTGTAAATTAATGACTTGTTTATGCATAGATGTAACAGTTTCCCTATTTATGGAACATTACACTGTATATTATTGATAACTTAAACTATCCTAAAAGCAGCATTTTTGTTTATATAAGAAGTTTAACACATATCAAGGAAGAGAGGAGAAATGGGACTTTTTTTTAATAAGATAAATGTACATTGCTAACATACAAACATTCATTTTTAGAGGATAATATATTAATTTTAACGTTCATAATATATTCATTTACTTCAAAGTGTAAATAAAATAAAGCGATGATTTTTTTTAATGCCATCTATGACTAACAATCCTGAATTTTCATTCCACTCATGATGATACTGGAATTTTTTATTGTGGCACATACATTATCAACCTATACAATCTTTGTTTGATTGTATATCGAGCCAACACTAGACTATTTGTACCTTATAGCTTTGTCTTATTGCTCTCCTACACCTCCCTTTAAGTGGGGAGGTATGGGACACATTTTTTTAACTTACAATTTTTTCAATTATAAAATAGCTTTTGCATGTTATGCTTCTATATTGTTCAGGGAGGTTACAAAGTATTTTGCTTTGTCCTCTATAAATTGAAATTTTTGTTTTTGTGTCAAACATAGTGGATTACCTTACTTTTGTAAAAAGTGTCCCATACCATCCCACTCTCCCCTATATATTTTGTATATAAAGATCTAAAAATATACGTAATCAATGATGTTTTTAAGAGCCATTATTTTGAAATTCAGACAAAAATGTAATAATTCGATAGTTGTATTTTTTAAATGGCTTGATATTTTTATGTTGAAATAAATCATGTTTAATGAATAATCTGCAAATTTGAAGCCTTGAAAAAATTGCAGACTTCTAATTTTTGTGTACCTAAAATTAAATTTTAAATTTAAAAAAATTAAAAAACCTCCATTTTTAAACACGTTTCGGTAGCATATAGCGTACCATCGTCAGGGCTGACAACGGTACGTTATATGCTACCGAAACCGGTCTGCTGCTAATTTAATATATTTGGTGCTTTTAACGTTGCTTGCTTTTTATATTCCAAAGAAGATAAATATTAAGGTAAAGCAATTCCTTCATAAATAATACCGTACATAAAGAGTTAATGCTGATTTTTTTGTGCATACAATTTTTATTTCAGATATTTTTAGCACACAGGCTATCAAAGGCTTAGAGCTAATGTGCTCACAGTTTCTGTATGTCAGAGAACTGTGTCAGAGAACTTTCTGTCTTCAGAGTTATTTGTTTTCTAGGTTCAATATGACAAGGTGCTTCCCAAAATAGTTTTGGGAGAACATTGATTAAGTATAATGGAAGGGAACAGGGGATTAATTTAGATAAATGAGTTCATACAGAATTATCCAATTTGCTCTTCGAATTAGTATATAGATTTATTCTGATAAAGACTTTCCTTGATTAGATTTGGAGGCTCGTTGGTTAAGAATAAAGGAGAAAACGTTTGCTTATCCCCCACTTAATAAAGATAAATGAGTTTTTCATGCAGAAATATCCGATTTGCTTCAATTTTGGTATATCTGTTTATTCTGATAAGGCGCTTAACTCATTATATTTGGAGTTTCATTGGTGAGGTATAAAGGTGGGAAACGGGGGGCTTATTCACCCCCTTTATTTATATTTCGATGGGGATTATTATTTTTTTTTAAATAAGAGTACAATATACAATTATGTAAACAGCCTGTGAGCTCGATGCTATCAGCTGTGGTATCTTTTCTTTTTTGTTTTACAAGTTCCTGTCCCATAAACGTAGAAAAAATATGCGTTTGAAAAAGTGGTAATATCAATTTTGCCAGCCTGTTACTTACGGGTTATGTTTAAATACCGAGTTACCAAATTGATATTTTTACTTAGTTGTTGAAACGTGTGCTTTGAACTGAGAAAAAAACCGTGAAAGTTATAAAGGATATCCTAGTAGATTCGAGTGAATCACGCAATATACGAATCAAAAGAGCTGTTCTTCGAATGTCTTTTATAGTATCAAAAGATATACATTAAACTTTTACCTATTTTCACATTGTAAAATTGACAATCATCTTAACCCTTAAGTGCTGTGACAAAAATTGTCGCATAACTGCTGTGAGTAGTCTATCAGACCGCTTAATCTGAAGATGAATAAAATGTTAAATTAATTCTCAGAATATTATTTATTTATTAAACTTTATATTCAGGTCTATCATAAATGAAATTAAGCTATTCAAAAGTCTCTAGAGATAGTAATAGGGTTCCAAACGAAACAAAATTTGATCAGTGTCAATAGTTAAACTAAAAATTACAAGTTACACTGTAAAACTTGAAAAACTCAGCGGTCTGTGAGACAGCTAACAGCAGTTATGGGTTAAGCTTTCTTTGTGAATTGCTTTAATTTTATGACTATATTGAATATCAAAAGTAAAAACCTACAAATGCACAATTCCAAATCGAACAAGAAAAAAAATCATGCGTTACAGAAAGATTGTGATACAGATTCCAACAATTGAAGAATACTGTAGCGATACCCCAGTATTTAATAAGCTAAAAAAAGAGGTATTTAAATAAACAATTTTTAAAGCAAGAAACACAGTAGAACATTCAATTTCATCAATTAAAACCCATAGTCGATAAGATATCCAAATTCTTTTGAGCAGATTTTTATGGAAACTATAGATGTGTATACACTTGGTTTGCTAAAATTTTATTTTTAAGCCATGAAATTAAAGTTTGAAATTTAATTATAATTAGTTTTGAGTATTTTTTTTCAGTTCAATAAATTCAGTCAATTTATTTTCATACGTTTTACAAATAAATTAGAAAAATGTTCAGCATTTGCCACCGATAAAAGCTAACTTGACATTTTGTGCAGCCCTGCGTAATATATAAAAAAAATTTAGACATGCTCATATTAAAATAAAATTCAGCTAAAAAATGAATAACACATCTAAATAGAGACCATCCATGTGTACTACTGTCTACAGACGACATCATATCCAGTTTTTTGCGTAAATCTGTGATATGAATTTATTTACATTCTACAAACATATTTTAGTATACTTTTAAACTGTAGGATGGTTAAGAAGTTATTCAATTTGCAAAAAAAATTAAAAATAGGTTATTCAAGTTATTGTTACTGTTGATAGAATGTCAGCATTAAATTCAGGAGCATATATTTGCTTTGTAATATAGCCAGAGTTAATGGTTAAAGTAGAATGGTTAAAGCAAATTATATGTCTGACTTTGAAAATGGCTTTAAGACGTGAAGGAATTTATGGAATTTCTGTGTATTTAACAGAGAAATCAAGAAATCTCTAAGAATCCACAGAAATGTTAGAGATCAAGAAATCTTTAAATCTTCCATTGTCTCTCACTGTTGAACTTCTAGTCCCTATTTAAGTTTCTCCATGGCCAGAATTATTTCTTCTCCTGTCATTTCCTATCACTTAGATTTTCATGAATCTTATTTTATTTTTTAAAATTCTGATAAATTTGTCAATGATCTCTCATCATCTCCTTTTCTCTTTTTAGCTTGGAAATTACTTTTGTAATTCTTTTTCATTCTTTTCGTTTTTTTTTTTTTTTTTTTTTTTTTTTTTACGAAAAAAAATCTATTGTTTCTTTCTCTCTTTTAGATTATAATGAATATTTTATTTATATAATTTATTATTTATTTATTTATTTTAAAATTTCTTCTTTATTTTATTTTAATTTTGCTTCCGTTATTTCATTTTCTCTTTCCTTTTTTATTAATTTTTCTATCATTGTAGCTACACTTTCCAATTTGGATGTGCTAAATGGGATTGGTGTTTAACTTACAGCTAGCAGCACCTGTCTTACTCTCCCCCCTTTTATATCTCTGTTCATTTGTTACCTTGTCCATTTACGGACACCTATTTACAGTAGCTGATGACGGACTTATATATATATATATATATATATATATATATATTAGCTCGAAACGCGTTTTGTGCATTCCTTTAATTTTATGGTGATTTATATAAAGTTTTATTATTCTAAGCATAACTAATATTAACCTTATAGGAAATTGTTTTATTTTCAAACAGATTATTTCCCCCTAATTCTCAAAACTTCTAAATCATATTTATATTGAGTCATTATCTAAACGGTTAGTATATTGCATTAATATTTCAGAGAGCTTGTATAAAGTGTTTTTTAAACAAAATGTACGTAATGCAAATACTAAGTTAAAAAGCGGAAAAAAAAATTAAATTCAGCAGAAGTGACTTTCGCAAATTAGCTCTTTTCAAAGAGTTGATAATCGTATTTTTTTAACCAAAGACATCTTTTAAAGACTGAATTCATGTTCAAATAAGCGTGTTTAATTTGCATTTTCGTATTTATATCAGAAATACTGGGGAAGAAGTCTAGATGTTGCGAAAAATACGGAATTCACGAAAATTATTTACGTTAACGAATGTTTTGCAGGTATTAACATTGATATAATTAAAGATCGAAAGCTACGTTGAAAAGAAAAACTACCGTAGAGATTTAGCATGTTTGGTTTGTCCTTATTTTGGTTTCCAAAGTCGATGCCGATTTTTAAACATGGAATAAAAAATATTTTTTCGTGACTGACTTTTGGAAACGATTTTTCTTTCAAAAATTTTTTTTAAACAGATTGCAAATATTAAAATTGGTTTGGTTTGGTTTATTTTGTCATTATCTACTAGATTATCTACCGGGGGATATAGCCCCAGGAGGGATGCCCTTCGTAAGGGTCTTTCTAAGGGAACCTAACCCGTATTTACGCAAGGTTCGAAGAAAACCAGGAATCCTTCGAACGATCAGGCCGACGGCCGCGATTGGGTTCGAGCCCAGCACCTGCCGTGTACCAGTTGAGAGGTCAGAACCTCTCGGTCACCGGTGGGACCAATATCAATATTGGAATAGGCGTAAATATGGTTTAGTATTTTTATTTATTTATTTATTTTTATAGCTTAATAAGAAAAAAGGTTCAGATTTTTAAAAATTGCTGAAATCCTAAAAATCGAAAAAGTAACCTACGTAAGTAAAAGTTTTCAAAGGTTTAATATAAATATAATTTCAAACCAAAGGTTTCGTCATAACGCAATTGAATTTAGATGTTTGATTTCTTTGTACTTTTCATTTACGAAGCAGGTACAAAATTTTGAACACCGCAAAAAAGAGAGTATTGTAAAAATGAGTTTTGCAAACAAATTATTTTCAAAGGGTTAATTTTCGAATTTTTCAAAACTGACTGCATATTTCGAAACTAGAATGAACAAGGACATGATCTGGTATTTTTGGGTTTTTTTCGTAGCTTCATTAAGATCACTGTTACAGATGTTGAAATATTGCAGGATTCGTGAAGATCGCAAAATGGGGTAGAGAAAGTTATTTTTTTAAAAGGGTTAATGGAATTTTTAAAAAATTTGTAGACGACGTTCGAAAGAATATTTTACGATCTTTTATCTGGAAAAATCGTTTTTTTTCATTTATTTTAGTTGGCAGCAATATTGCCAGCAGTTTTTGCCGTAGAAATTCAGTAAAATTAGATGTAATTTTTTATTACATCTCATTTTACTGCAATTTTTACAGCAAAAACTGCTGGCAACATTGCTGCCAGTAGTTTTTGCCGTAAATTTAACGGATTTTTTTTTCTTTTTTTTTTAGTGCAAGCGTAAATATTTATGGTAGTCTGACTTTCGTTTTAATTATCAGTTTAGCTAATATATCTTACCACAAACGATTTATCTATTCGTCGGTTTCTCCCTCTATCTTTTTTTTTCTATGATTCAGTTCCAAAAAAAGCGTTTAATCTTTACGAAGCTTACATATTCATTGAAGGTAGATTATAACATGTTCTAAATTTAAAATAACATTTATGAACAGCTATTTCGACACAGTAACAATAATATTTTTCCTAATACATTAAATAATGCTCACTCCCACTTAAGATTACTACATTATAATTACCTGCTTACTTACAGAGTGTCCAGTAAATAAAACCCCAATTTAAAAATTAAAGGAGGTGGGTTAATAAGGGCCATTTTTCGCCCATCAGCACCTAGACATGACATACATTTTTTCATTAGTATACATCATAACAAGTAAGAAAATAATAATATCTTGAGTGAAAGTTTAATAATTGATGGAAAAATAAAGATAGATTTAAGTAAATATTATGCGTATTAATGAGCGTAAACACAATTGTCATTAGTTTTAATCCATATAATCAATAGTAAATACAACACTAAGCGTAAAATTAAGATAAATGGAGCTTACTAAGATTATCATTTCAATACATGAAGTATCGGAAATAATAAATAACAAATAATAATAATAATAATAATAGTACAGTGTCAGACTTTTTGGACAATGTGTTTTAGATTATTTTCGTTATTGATTCCTTCACCAGAATCACTAATGGACCATCCAATGGCCGCGTCTTGTACAGTATATGAACATATTCGATATTTGGATTGTTAATTTTGATTGAGCGATGGTACATTACAGTAGTATTGTAAGACAGAAACCATAATATGAAAACAACATGCACCCAGCACTCTACGACACTTTTGCGTACTTTACACTGACAGTACCATTATGTTATAATGTTTCGCTGTGTTTTTATCCAAATATTATAGGTTTTAGAAATTGTGCGCTGAAAAATCAAATTTTGGTTACGAGAGCTGTCCCTTAGCATCATCTGTTGAAAACTGTTGCTGCTTAATTAAGAATCTTGTCATTTCATGTTCAATTATCAATTTCGTGCAGAAGTTTCAAACAATCCCGGTAAAATCTATCAATACTCTCAACATCATTTGGTTTCAGCCACTTTCTGATATTATACGAATATTTTTTTAATGTGTTTGTAAGTATTTTAGCGTAATAGTTCTTTGTTTCCGCGAAGTAAGGAACGAAGACATCCAAAATGCAATTTGAAGTAATGACGAATACCATATGCTTAACAAAAGGTCTTCCTTTGTATAGCCAGAAGAAATGTCTCTGAAAGGAATAGTTCACACTCTTCTGGATATAAACGTACGTGCTATCGAAAGCAATCATCATAGTATCATTGTTGTCATTCGGAATAAACAATCTTCCTGCTGAAGGCCTGGTATGTTTTTCAATAACTTTTGCTCTGGTGATGTGTTCCATTCTACATTGTTTTAGAGCAACGTTCTCAATCAAAGCCTGGTTTTCATATTTTACAGAATATATTATTATTTTTCTTATATTAAATAATGTAGACAGAACACCATGATAGAGACCAGTTCTAAGTTTTACAAGTAACATTGCAAAGTAAGTACAAAATAAACTCTATATTGAGGAACGTATTTTGGACTTTACAAGTTTAAAGATATACTTAAAATCAAACATAAATATACCCATGAGAATATAATAATAGATTTCGGAAAAGTGTCCCAATGTATCAAAATCGAGGCCTTCTTTGCTATATTTCTGATATTGGTTTAAATATTTTCATGCATCGCATTTCTTACATCGATGTATTCTCATTTGTAAATGATCATATGAAACTCATATCATGTAATATGAGTTTTACATCATCATTTTCGCGACAAAATATAGCTATTAGTTTCTATAAAGGCTTGAGTTTCAATAGTTTTTGCTAAAATAACGAGGCAGTTCTTACCATTACATATTATACAACAAGTGTTAGAATTGTGAAAATGAGATATTGATTAAATGTATATTAGGTTTCTTATTTGTGGGCTCATCGGCAGTAATTTTTGACGCATAATCGCTTATTGTTACATCAGAAGAAGAAATAGAAGTATTTAGAGCCTGGAGAGCACGAAATACATATTATTTGCATTTAGAGCACTATTTAGAACCACTCTGTGAATCTCAGTTTTTCGAACATCTAAGTATGAATATAACTTTACTGTTAGAACAGATACGAAAAGTTTTCTGCGAGACTTTACAACAAATGACATTGGTATCTAAGTAATATTTATTAGTAATTTCTTTAATAAATATTTACTAAAACAATTTTAGAAAACAACATTGACGTCTGAACAACGTTAATACTTTTTTAAGTACGGCAAAAGAAGTCTGAACGCGCTCCGATAGTAGTGCATTTGATTCTCTCACATGATACATTTTTTTCTTTTACAGGTAGAAGCGCACACTGAACCCAAATAAAATAATGCTCATATAAAAGCTTATAAAGAGCAGAATCATTGCATGTCAAAATTAATTGGGTTCATCGAGCGCTTCTTAATAAAAAAATAATTCAAAGACACAAAAAACGTCAAAAATGCAGAAAAAAGCCAAAACACTCTACTTTCGAGCTATAATTTCCATGACTTACTATTTTATTTATCACGTAAAACTTATATTAAACAAAAATACATATCTTTAACTATACAAAGCCGTAGAACAATCATCTGAATTCGAAACTTTTTTTTCCGGGTATATGATGGGCGAAAACAACAAAGATCAATAGAATTATGCAGTAAATGGTTTGTTTATTAGGTAATCTGCAAAAATCTTATACAGAAGTTTCGAACGGTGAATATTATTAAAAGATTGTATTCTGATTGCAAAGAATACTTGACTTTGCCTTTTTCTTGTTTTAAATTGCTTGCAAAGAATGCATTTTTTGGCGTACAGTGCCATATTTTAACGATTTTTAGAATCTTAATTTCGGAAATTTCGAAATTCCAAAAATTTAGTTCTAAAAATCGTTAAAATATGCCACTGTATGCTGAAAAACTCGTTCGATGCAATAAATCTATAACAAAAAATAATGTCAAATCAAGCATTCTTTGAAATCAGATCACAATCTTTTCAAAATATTAACGGTTCGAAACTTCTGTATGAAGTTTTTACAGCTTGCTTAATAAACAGACCGTTTACCGCATAATTCTATCGATCTTTGTTTTTGTGAAATTTAATTTTGAAATGGGGATCTTATTTGCTGGACATCCTGTATGTTCAGATTTTTTTAAAGTTTTATGCTTGTTTGAGAACTATTAGAAAAGGTCACCCACTACTAATCATGCTATTATAAGAACCTCATCTGAAACTAATCTTCCGAAAAAAGAAATTTCATAAATTACAAAGCTCAATTAGATGGAAATATTTAAAACATTAAAAATTTTTCAATGAATATACAGTCGGCTCTCGTTAATTCGAACTCGTTGGGACCACAAGAAATGTTCGAATTATTTAAAGTATGAAAATAAAACATGTTTAAAGGGGTTCTATTACAAAGGAATTAATGTTATAGTAGGGTAACACCCCCAGTAATTGGCATGCACCAGTGATTGGCACATTTTACAAACATGTCCTAAAAAAAGATTTATATCTAGTCTTTTAAAAATTCAAGACCATATATCAGTTATATGCTCATTTACGTTAAAGATTATAACTTTGATTTATTTTACAAGATGACAATAGAGCCTAGGAAAGAGAAACAAATCTGGCTAGTATCAAATTAGCCATTTTGTTGCTAATTCTTGTTCTTTGGCTTAAGGAAGGCATGCTTTTCAATTCATTATTATCTGTTTTATAATATATTTTAAATTTTAATTGACAACAGTTTTGTTTAGTTAAAAAGGGTTACTTTAATTGTGTAAAAGTATTTTCGACACAAATATTTGGATTTCTGAATTAATGGTAGTTGCCAATTAATGGTGCTTCAATTTTGCTAGTTCCGTGTAATTGGCACCTATTTCAGTTACAAGGAATTCGCAAGGAATTTGAGATTAAACCATTTATTTTGGAAGTACTTTTAAAATTATAGACTAATTTTGTTTATCATTTGTTTTTATTTGAAAATATAAATTTTATCAGTAATTGGAATTCATTAAAGCTTCATATGACAATTACTGGGGACAGCATGACAATTACTGGGTATTAATGTAAGTATATTGTATTGTTTTAAAGTGTTCCCATTTCAGATTAATATGCTGATTTCTTACTCTCAAAAACCTGAAATATGGCATCTTCATCTACAGTAAATTCATTTAAAGCGATTAAACCCAATGCAAAATGTAAAGTTTTTTTTTTAATATAAACATATGCCAATTACTGGATCACAAGGTGTCATACATTGGTGCTCTAGGTGCCAATTACTGGTGATTTCAGCAACTTTTTATAGATATATTTTTATAAAAATACTTTTTAAATTTTTTTTGCTTTTAGTGGGCAAAATAGATGCACAAATATGCATTCTTTGATTTAAAAATATTTCCAAGTAAATAGCTTATTTCTTTGTAATGAAAATTTAAGTAAGTTTAACGACAAATTCTTAATGTGCCAATTACTGGGGATGTTACCCTACTTTATAAAATTTATTTTGTCTGTTATGATTGCAATCTAACTTAATATTAAATTAAACGATACAAATACATAAACAAATTAAGAGATTAGGAACAAGCGCAATGGAAAAAGGGGTTGGAGTGTCATTGATGTACAGATAGGGTACTAAGAAAGCGGATTTCAAATGCTTGGGATAACATGTATACTATTTGAGAAGAATTCTGACAAAAATGAAAAAACTAAAGCTATTTTAATGATCTAAAGTCCGTGAGAATTTTAGTAAAAATAAAAAATCGGAATTCTCGTTAATTCGAATTAAACGATGTCAAGAGATAATGAGTTCGAATAAATGAAAATTTTTAACGTTATTCTGCCATTGAAAATTTTGAGACTTCATGTTTAGTTCGAATTAAACGAAGATTCGATTTAACCGATTTCGAATTAACCAGAGCTGACTACACTGTAAAAAAAAAAGGGTCGATCTACTAAAAAAACATTAGTGATCCTTGTAATTACTAAAAAATTTTTAGTAATCGTAGTCGGTTACTAGAAAATCTGTAAGAATTACTAGAAAAAAGTTAGCAATGGATAGAGTTAATAGTTTTACCTTTTTAATAGCTATTACTAAAATTCGCTTGATGTGGCCTTGACAGCATAGTGGTTATAGTAACGGACTCCCGGCTAAAAGGTCCCGGGTTCGATACCGGACAACGCCAAATACGTCCCGAATGTATGTAGTGTAAGTACTCGTTAATAAAGGGATTATGAAAATCTTGTCAGAGCCGGTACCAATTTTTGGTGCTGCCGTCTATTGCGGTTTTGCCGAAAATCTATCGCTTCAGAAGTTTGGATGCAGCTCGAAGGAAACTCCTGTCCTTCGGGCGCACGTAAAGGTTATTAAAAATAATTTTGGAGCTATTACTAAAATTTTCTTGGTGGCTCATACTAAAAATTTTTAAGTTAGTTATACAAAAAATTCTTTTGTTCAGTTTACAAAAGAAATACTTGTTTCACTTGCAAAAAAAAAGTTTGTAATGGTTACTATAAAATTTTGTGGAATACAAATTTACTAAAGAATTTTTAGTAACCTCTTGAATTTTTTTTTACAGTGTATATATAGCGGCTGCCCAAAAATATCGAAGTTTATTTAAAAATATCTAGGTCTAAAGTACTTATATTTGATGTTTTATAGTGTCATTATTCAGTATCTGTTACAAAGACTTAATTAACATTTTTCAAAACTGAATATTTTTCAATGATGGACATTTCACTGCAGAAATTTATAAATGCTTTGCTATCAAAGAAAATTTAGACCCTATGCAAAAACAAAAATCAGAAATTTATTTTGAAATAATAAAGAAATGTTTTGATTCAAAGCCAATAAAAAACATTCTTTCAACCCAGGTGCACTTTACAATACTTTTTTTTTTTAAATCGCGGTTTCTGAAGTTTTATATTCTACATTTCTTTAACATGCAGTATCGCTTGATCGTTTTGTAGTTTGTAATTCCTATACAGGGTGATTCATAAAAGATGGGCAGAACTTTAAGGGGTTATAGTACACTTAAAGACAAATAATATTAAATAGGAGACTAAGGGTCCCAGACGTATTCCCAAGGAGATAGGGGGCATTAAAGTTTAGGGTCCGAAATTTCAAATGATTATAAAAAATGGAAAAATTGGTCGATTCGTTTGCGGTTTTTGCAAAAAATTTTCTTTATGCCAGTATTTTCTTGAAATAAAATTTTAAAGTTCAATTTCAAAAAATGCCGATAGGGGGCTCTTTAGACTTTGGAGTAACAAACAACTATTTTTTAACGTTATTTTTTGTATTTCTTTAAATGATTTCGAAAGCTTAGACTTAAACTTAAATTTTGATCTAAAAATCTGAGTCCTAACGAGTAGTTAAGTAGCGTAAACTGAAATTTGAAATTTGAAACCCTTCTCCCCCCAGAACAAAAATCAGTTATTCCCGATCTTTGTGTCGTAGATTAGGCTCTAACTACTGCCGCGTTTTGCTAAAATTATTCTTTATGTCAGTATTTTCTTGAAAATAAATTTTAAAGAAAAGTTTCAAAAAATTCCGATAGAGGGCGCTTTAGACTTTGGAGTAACGAACAACTATTTTATACCGTTATTTTTTGTGTCTCATTAAATGCTTTCTAAAGCTTAGACTTAAACTTAAATTTTCAGCTCAAAATCTGAATCGCTGAGCGTGGTTCAGTAGCGAGGGGAGGGGGTTCAAATTTCAACTTCTGAACATAGTTCAGTTTGCACTACTTAACCATGCCCAACGATTCTGTGCTGTGATACGAGGCAAAAATACAACTTTCGTCAAGGACTGTATAGTCGGAATTCACTCATAAAGGCACTGGCACAGTTGGAAACGTCGCTCATGGAAACGTTAAAGCTCCATTCCTGACGCTAGTCACCGGGTGAAGAAGTAGACAGAAAGTATGCAAATGTCAAATGGGAAAGAAGAAGAACACGTATGCAAAATTTCGACACGATTCAGGCATAAAAACCACTGAACGGTGAGTCAAGTGTAAGTCGCTGTAGTAATGAATCGGAAGATGGTGCCCTTCACGAATAAGGAAAAGGCTGAGATGCATTTAATTTACGGAGCGGCAGATGGAAATGGTGCAGAGGCACAACGAATGTACGGAGAGCGATTTCCCAACAGGCGGTTGCTTAACCGCAAAACTTTCGAGCGCTTGCACAGACAGTTGTGTGAGACGGGATCATTTCTCGCTTCCCGGTCGAATGCAGGTCGTGCAAAAAAGGACGAATCAGTAGTTGTTGCAGAAGCCATTCTGGATGTAGTAGCGGCGCAGCCAAGTACAAGTACACGAACAGTGGCTAGGCAGGTGGATACCTCACAGTCCATGACTTGGAGGGTACTGAAGGATGAACATTTGCTCCCGTTTCATGTGCAACGAGTCCAGAAACTGTCTCCAGGGGATTATCCAAATCGTATTGAATTCGCCCGCTGGTTTCTGCAGCAGAACGCGCTAAATCCACATTTTGGACGAACTGTGCTTTTCACCGATGAATGTACCTTCACACGTGAAGGTACATTTAACACACACAATGCACATGTATGGGCGGATGTCAATCCACATGCTACGTATCCACATGCTCATCAGAGACGCTTTTCCATCAATGTTTGGGCAGGAGTCCTCGGAGACCACCTAATCGGACCGTACCTTCTTCCTGAACGCCTCAACGGTAAAACATACCTCACATTTCTGCAACATGTGCTGCCAGACCTGTTAAACGTTGTTCCTCCACGCATCCGGCTGGTCATGTGGTTCCAGCACGATGGAGCGCCAGCCCATTACGTACGAGACGTCCGCAACTATCTGGACATCACATTTCCGAACAGATGGATTGGTCGAGGTGGTCCTGTTGCTTGGCCTGCTCGCTCGCCAGATCGTTCACCCCTCGATTTCTTTTTTTGGGGACAATTGAAGGCTCTTATGTATGAGACACCCATTGAATCCCCCGAGGAACTCTGGTCGCAGACTTTCCGCCGCTGTAAGGGAAGTGCTCGAAAAGCCTGATGTTTTCGCGAATGTTCGCCGTTCCATTCTTCGCCGTTGTTCTGCGTGCATAACCTCTGGTGGTCACAATTTTGAACATTTATTGTAATTACATGTTAATAAATATGCTTTGGTAACATAATCCTAATTTGTGTCTTTTTACCTCGTATCACAGCACACAATGTGTGTACATGGTAAACTGAACTGTGCTCAGGAGTAGAAATTTCAAACCCCTCTCCCCAGAAACTTAACCACGTCTAACGATTCAGATTTTGGGCTGAAAATTTAAGTCTAAGCTTTAGAAAGCATTTAATGAGACACAAAAAATAACGGTATAAAATAGTTGTTCGTTACTCCAAAGTCTAAAGCGCCCTCTATCGGAATTTTTTGAAACTTTTCTTTAAAATTTATTTTCAAGATAATACTGACATAAAGAATAATTTTAGCAAAACGCGGCAGTAGTTAGAGCCTAATCTACGACACAAAGATCGGGAATAACTGATTTTTGTTCTGGGGGGAGAAGGGTTTCAAATTTCAAATTTCAGTTTACGCTACTTAACTACTCGTTAGGACTCAGATTTTTAGATCAAAATTTAAGTTTAAGTCTAAGCTTTCGAAATCATTTAAAGAAATACAAAAAATAACGTTAAAAAATAGTTGTTTGTTACTCCAAAGTCTAAAGCGCCCCCTATCGGCATTTTTTGAAATTGAACTTTAAAATTTTATTTCAAGAAAATACTGGCATAAAGAAATTTTTTTGCAAAAACCGCAAACGAATCAACCAATTTTTCCATTTTTTATAATCATTTGAAATTTCGGACCCTAAACTTTAATGCCCCCTATCTCCTTGGGAATACGTCTGGGACCCTTAGTCTCCTATTTAATATTATTTGTCTTTAAGTGTACTATAACCCCTTAAAGTTCTGCCCATCTTTTATGAATCACCCTTTATATCCTGAGCAACAAACTCCGACAACTCCGATATGAAAATATTTACTTAGACTTAAATTAGAATTACTTATATTAGAATCCGTCGTTTTAAGCACATAAAAAATATTTTAAAAATTTACAACATGAAAATAAAAGATATATTGATTAAAAAGTACTTTTACCACATCTGCAAAAAACAAAAACTAATATATTCCTCGTAAAAATTTTTAGTTTTCCAATACAAAAGTATACGAACTTAACTTTTTAGGAAAAAAAAACTATATGAGCAATTCTAGCCTTTTTAATTTTGCCAAAATTTACGAAATTCATTTTAGCAATAGCGATGCGAAGCTACTCAAATTATACATAAAACTTAGGCATGAAAAATGAATTCTGCTGTTAAAAATTCTATGGACGATTTATATTAACTGCTGTATGAAAAATAGCAGCAATAAATAAAATCGTCTTTTAAATCCCACTGTATAAGTAATAGTGACTTTTGACTATGTTCAAGAAAGCTTGGGTACGCTAATTTGAAACAAAGTGTTAATAATACTTATTTTTTCTATAAATTAGGTAATACAGTTCAACCTTCAGAGAAATTACATTTAATATATTATAAACAAGAAAGTTCGTCAAAATTTCAAAAAAAGTTGGCGAAAAATGAATTTCGAAACAACTATGATAAAAATAATGCTGCACATTTAAACTGATGGAACTGAGCTCACAGGCAATTTACACTAATTTTATGTTACAACCTTAGTTTTTCAAGGAATAATGCATTTCGAAAAACAAATTAAGGGAGGATTGGTGCCCCATTTCCATCCTTTATACTTAATGATTGAAATCCCCAAACTAAATATTGATACACCTTATCATAATGAGCTTACATCCAAAATTCGAAGCAAATCGGATAATTCTGCATAAAACACAATTTATTTAATTTAAGAGGGGCTCTCTCCCATTCTATTCTTTATACTTAACCATTACATACCCAAAGCTGTTCAGGAATTCGGTTTATCAGAAAAAAAAATCTATATCCAAAATTAAAAGTAAATCGGATAAGTCTGCATAAAACCCTATTTATCTCATTTAAGAGGAAGGGTAATCGCCCGTCCCCCTTTTATACGAAACAAAAGAACCCCAGAACAAATCAGAGAAGTGTCTTATCAGTATGAATTTATATACAAAAATTGAAGCAAATCGGTTAATTCTGCAAGAAAAACGCCTTTCCTAAATCAAGAAGGGTAGTCCCCACATCCGCCCTTTATATTAACTTAACCAATTTAACCTTACTTAACTAATGAATCTCTAAAACAAATCGGGAAAGCGCCTTATCAGAATGAACCTGTATCCAAAATTTGAAGATAATAGGTAAATTCTGCATAAAAACCATTTATCTACATTAAAAGAAGGTTTCCCTCTATTCTTCTCTCCCTTTTTTACTTAACCAATGAACACCCAAAACTAATTAAGAAGGCGCTTCATCAGAATGATCTTACACCTAAAATTTGAAGCTAATCGGTAAATTCTGCGTAAAAAACACACTTACCTAAATTAAGAAGGGGTTACTCCGTATTCCTTTCCCCTCTTTCTGCTTAATCGATGGACATCCAGAACTAATCATGGAGACGCCTTATCAGAATGATCCTACCCCTAAAATTTGAACGAAATCAGATAATTCAGCATGAAAACCCATTTATCTAAATTAAGAGGGGGGATTAGTCTCCTCATTCCCCTGTTGTACTTACCCAATGAACTCCCAAAACTAATCAGGGAAGCCCCTTATCACAATAAAGTTATATCTAAAATTTGAAGCAAATCGGTTTTTTTTTTTTCGTGAGTTATCGCGTTTCATACAAAACAGACGGACACATAAGCTCTCAGACTTTGATAGCCTGAGAGCTAAATAAAAAGAATATTGCCCAGTTAAACTGATGGCATTGGGCTCAGAAGCTATGTATGCTCAGTTATTATATGTTGCAGCCTTATATTTTCTAGGAATAATGGCCTTCAAAAAACAAATTAAGGGCAAAATAGCTTCCTGCCATTTCCCCTCTTTATACCTAACCATTGAATTCCAAAAACTAATCAGGGATACGCCTTATCATATAATAAACCTATATTTAAAATTGAAGCAAATCGGATAATTCCGCATAAAAGCCCATTTATATAATTTAAAAGGAGCTATCCCCCGTTCCCTTCTTTATACGTAACCAATAAACCTCCAAAACGATTCACAAATTCGTCTTATCAGAAGGAACCTACATCCAAAATTTAAAGCAAATCGGATAATTCTGCAAAAAAAAGATTTATCTAATTTAAGGAGGGAGTTAAACGTCTGTATCCCCCTTTATCCTTAACAAAATAACCACACAACTAATCAGAGAAGCGTCTTAGCATTATGGACCTGTTTCGAAAATTGAAGCAAATCACTTAAATCTGCATGAAAAACCATTTGCCTAAATTAAGAGGGGTAGTCCTTCCCCCAACACCCCTTTATATTTATCCAATATATTTCCAAAACAAATCAGGGAAGCGCCTTATCAGAATGAACCTATATCTAAAATTTGAAGCAAATCAGTAAACTCTGCTTGAAAAACCTATTAAGAGTCATTCTATATAAGAATCACCCAGAATCAAGGGACCTGTGACTAAATGATAAACAGATTTTTGTGATTTTTTTTCCTCAGTGAGATGATCATTAGAAAAAAAGAAATCCAAAATATTAATACTACGGAACCATTGGTTTTAATTTGGTGGGAGGTCAAAGGTTTGGTACCCCGTTTAAAAAATTTTAATTTTATGTTTTGCATAGTATTTCTCATAGTATACATTGAAATTATCCTACAAAACAAATTACATGGTTGTATTATACACTGCTCAAAACAATTAAAGGATATTTCAAGTTTTATATAAAATAAAGATATAAACGAAATTTTTTTGCCGAAAATAGAAGAAGAGAATCAGAAATGCAATTTTTTCTGGTTTTCAAACTGTGGAGTATGCAAATTTTGAGTTCGACGTCAAAAACGTCGCTTCAGCGGCAGCGAATGAAATTTCACTTTCAACTGGCTAAAAGAGAATGAAGACAAAGATGATCGGCATTCAGTGATTGCTTTGTTTCGATGAGTACGATGTCTCAGCGAAGTCATTTGACAGATTCAGAAGCTTGGAGAATTGTTGGTAGGTTAGAAGGGGGCCAAACTCAAGCCGAAGTAGCGCAAGCCATTGGAGTGTCACAAAGTGTCATTTCCAGGATCTGGAACCGTTTTTTGGAGAGTGGATCTGCAGGCCGAAGACCAGGGCAAGGTCGTAGACGGGCAACAACGCCCAATGAAGATCGGTATTTAGCGTTAACAGCTCGGAGACACCGAAACATGAACGCTACTCTTCTCCAACACCACCTTCACTCGGCTACAGGCACCACGATTTCAACTCAGACTGTCCTCCATGCTGTAGGTATGTATGCTCGCCGACCGATGGTATGTGTTAGATTAACATCAAGGCATCGTCGCGACCGCAGGGAGTGGGCAACCGAGCATGTCAACTGGAGGAGAAATGAATGGAGCAATATTCTGTTTTCTGACGAGTCCCGTTTTTCTGTGCATCAGGATAATATGCGTATTTTCATCTGGAGGGACCGTGGCAGTAGGAATAATCCTGCGTTCGTGCACGAAAGTGTCAGATTTGGCGGTGGAGGAGTGTTGGTGTATGGTGGCATCTCCATTGACGGGCGCACTGACCTATACATCATTCGAGATGGAGCTCTGACTGGTTGCCGATATAGGGATGAGATCCTCAGACCTATTGTAGTCCCTTAGGCTGCAGCAATCGGAGATAACTTCATTTTAATGGACGATAACTGCAGGCCACATCGTGAAAACCTGGTGGAGGATTTCCTTTTCGAGGAAGGAATCGTTCAAATGGAATGGCCAGCGTGTTCTCCAGACATGAATCCAATCGAGCACGTTTGGGACGCTCTAGGAAGACGAGTTTCTGGCCGCCAACAACCCCCACAAACTCTCCAAGAACTGGAAAGAGCTCTTCTGGAAGAGTGGGGCAGAATACCCCAACTCGTCATTAATAGCCTCATTGAGTCCATGCCTCAAAGGTGTTCAACGTTGCTGGCCGCCCGTGGAAACCATACCCACTACTGAAAATGATTTTCTTTGAAGAAAACACCTTTTCTTATTCTTTTTTTCTCATATGCACAAATTGTGTTTTTTTCCTTTTGTACACAAATGCGCAATAAAATGCATTTTTTTCTACCAAACATGTGTAATTTATTCTCATATAACCTAATATGTCTGTCGACCATGTATCAATCAGCTAAAAAGTTTCCCAGATACAAAATCCACCTAAAACTGCAATATCCTTTAATTGTTTTGAGCAGTGTATAAGGTTCACCTTTTGTTATTCAAGAATAAAAATTGTGGGATATGCGTAATGCAGTGAGCTAGGAGGCTGCGAAATTGCCAAAGTTAAGTTTTTGCCAAATTATTAAAAAAGTACTGAACCAATTGTGACGAAAGGGAAGTGGTACCAATTCGATAGCAACCTTTTTCATTTAAGGGTGTTCTCAACTACTCCGCTCAACAAGCTCAAAACGTTTTGACACATTAACAAATTCATTTTTTAACAAAAAGTTATAAAATTGGAATACTTGACTATGGAAGCGCTTTCGAATCGAATTGCATTTTCCAATTTATGATAATTAAATTACCTATCCAGTTCTAAGCTATTTCGATCAATCGATCATCCGTTTTTCTCCTGCATTTCGACCGGTTTTTCTGCTTTCGTCGGGAAATGTGCTCAAAAACGTCCACTTTGAAGGCTTGTTATGAAAGATCTATTGTTTTTTTTTTTTTTTTTTTTTTTCTTTTTTAAACAGAAAATTGAGTGCAATTAGACAGTTTCTGAATAACAACATTTGCAATTTTCATGCATTTCCGAACAAAAATAAATTAAAGCATGTGTCACAAAGTTGCCCTTTTTGATTTAAGAACACCCTTAACACAAAAAAACACATGAATCCGTTCTATAGTTTCGTTGTAATCGGTGAACATACATAAAAAAAATTACATACGCGTCCTTTTATGAAGTCGGTTAAAAAGAAATTCAATTTCGCTCTTATACGTGATATATTAAATTTAAATATGAAAAAAAAAAAGTATTTACAATGGAATTTCTTTAATATGTCGGTTCCTATTGAGTGAACAAGTAACATAAATTTTTGGCTTTTTATAAAGCCATAAAGAGAGATAGTTTAAAAATCAAGTTTTATCAAAGCAAACTTGTATTTAGTAGCTTGTCTTCAAAGTTATTGTTTTGATACATCCAATTTTTGCCGATTCTTTAAAATTTTCACCGCATTTTGCAGTATTACTGAAGAAAATGAGTTTAGACGACAAAATAGACATAAACATTGTCAGTATTGTTATAATTTAACCCTTTCGAGTCGATTTTTTTTTTCAATTTTTAGAAAAAATTGCTTTTACGTTAATAACATTAACACGAGCTGTCCAAATAGATTAGCTAGAGTTTAGCAAATATTTCACAGTCTGGAAGATAACAAATGTTGTTGTTTTGCGTACTATACAATTCATACAACAATAGGCTAAGGAAGAGTTTTTGGAAATTTTTGGAAAATATTGTATTACAGCAAGATTTAACTTATATTACAGCTTTCTAATACTTTTTTGCGCTTTATTACACATGATTCTTTCAGGAAAGTAACTTTTATTTTCAATTTAAAGAGTGAAATATGTGTTTAAAATACAAGAATTCCAAAGAGAACAAAGAGAATTAAGTAAATAATAATTATTAATATTAATAAATGCCGAAACATAATTGAAGTCGTAAGTAAAATCATAGACACATACTTACATTACTACATGTACAAAATAGTACTCCATTAACACATTCGCTGCCGATGACGAGCCAGCAAGTGATATGGCGCCAACGTTAAGGGGCCACTCACGCGCCATCACGTGATATGGGGTGATGTCCAATAGCCAGTCACGCGCTGGCGCGGGAAAATCTTTCACTGATTCTTTGCTATAAAAAGAAAATCGGCTTCTGTGAAAAACCCACTTCTACAGTACGGCATTAACTATCATCACATCTTCACGTAAGCCGCAGCGAACGTGTTAAAATACATGTATTATCAATAGTACACAAGACCCGAAAGGGTTAAATGTCACCTTTTTTTATTAGCCTTTAACTGATGTGATAGAAATTGTTACATAACTAGTGGTAAGAGGTCTGTGAGCATGCTCCATTGAAAGATGGATAAAAGATGAGATTAACTCAATGCATGGTGTATTTGTACTAAATTTTTTGAACAGGACTGTTATACGAATTGAACATTTCTATCTGAGCGAAAAACGTATGATAATTTTACCAATCAGTTAGATAGTGTTTAAAAAAGTAGGACTGTTATAGTTAAAATTCGCCTATTCAAAACTCTCTGGTGATGGTACTAAAGTTCCAACCGAAACAAAATTTCGGTAATGTTTGTAGTTAAATTAAATATTACAAGTTAAACCATAGACATTTAAATTGCGGTCTGTGAGACCGGGAACATTAGTTGAAGGTTAAATATATAATAAATAATTTATAACTTTAGTAAAGTAATTGGTTTCATTGTCAAAAGAAAAAATTCTATCGCTTTCTACATTAAGGTGGGTTTGAATACGTTCATATAATTTGCATTTATCGAAAAGTATAAATAATTACCACTTTTTTCAATATTCTACGTTGCTCAGCGTGTTATTGATTGTATCATATTTTGTTAAACTAGGATTTTTAGAACAGAGTAAAAATACGTTAAATGAAGCTTATTATATGTAAATATATGCATTTAATTTACGGGACTTTAATAAATAATAGAAAACACTCAAAAAATTATATAGTTCATACAGTAATTTAAATCACAGAAGTTTTGCTCTTTTATCTCCGTTAACTAATTTTAAGTTTCAAAATTTTTTTTATGAATTTTAGTTTTGTACTAAATCTCAAATAATGTAAATAAACTTTAATATATATCAAACATTAATTTTGAATTTCACAAAATTCAGGTTATGAAATAAGTATGTATTTTGCGACATCCTTATAAATATCGTAAAAAAAGAAATAGCCTGCTTCCATTAAAAAAAAAATTGCAGAGTTCAATTTACCAACGTACACTATTTTTTTCCACTTGTAAAATTTGTGTTATTTAAAGTTTTAGTGATAAAAATGTATACATAAAAATAACTTCCGTATGTGACAAAGTTGTAAATTATGTAGTCTATACAGTAATAGAAAGCACACATGTTTTGCTCTTTAACCCTCCGTTTAGTAATTTGAAGTTTCAAAAATTATTTCTTCAATATTAATTTTGCATCAAATTTCACAATAAAGTAATAAAATTTCAATACATCAAATATTAATTAAAATTTTGACGAAAATTCAAGTTTATGAAATAAGCATTTATTTAAAGTATTGACATATCATCCGTTCCATGACAGTTAAACTTTTCATAGAGACATACATCCCTAATAAATACCGTGGAAAAAAAAATCGCGGAGTTCAATTTACCAGAATACACTATTTTTTTCCGCATGTAAAATTTATCTTATTTAAAGTTTTCGCGATAAAAAAATGTATACATTAAACTAAATTCCGTATGTGACAAATTTGAAAATCGTTTTGAAAATAATTTCGGCCTTCTATTTGGACGCAATCCCGTATCCAAAAGCGAAAAGTTGTAAAACAGCGAACTCCGCTTTTCCTAATAAAATCTTTGGCGATAAACAAAGATTTTTAGAACAGAGTAAAAATGTGTTACATTTTACTTATTATATGTAAATATATGCATTTATTTATGTGACTTCAATAAATAATTGAAAGAACACAAAAAATTACATAATAATAGAAATCACAGTATAATAATAGAAATATCAAAAATTTAGCTCCTTGATCCTCCGTCAAGTAATTTTAAATTTCAAAAATTATATCATGAATTTCAGTTTCGCCCTAAATTTCATAATAATATAGTTAAATTTCAGTATCTCAAACATTAATTAAGAATTTCACAAAATTAAAGTTATGAAATAAGTATTTATTTAGAGTGATATACTACCGAATTACAATTACCGAATTACCGAGAACCCTACAAACTACCCTAGAAATATCGTGAAAAAAATCGTTTCCTTAAAAAAAATCGCGGAGTTCAATTTAGCAGAGAACACTATTTTTTTCCGCTTGTAAAATTTATCTTATTTAAAGTTTTCGTGATAAAAATGTATACATAAAACTAAATTCCGTATGTGACAAAGTTGAAAATCGTTTGGAACACAATTTCGCCCTTCTATTTGGAAGCAATCCCGTATCCAAAAGCGAAAAGTTGTAAAACAATCAGTCGATGACTTGAACTCCGCTTTTCCTAATAAAATCTTGTGAGATGAAAGGAGAGGGGCGGAAGACAGTGGCGGAAGGTGCCAAAACTTTTCAGGGACTTTTCAGAATTGCAAAAGAACTCAAAACCGGTCAAATCTAGATATGTTATAGAAAATGGTTGCGATTATTTTGCTATAGGATTGTTCCTGGCAGCTTAGTATGCATATTAGTTGCAAAATTTACTATAGATATCAAAATATAAATATAAGGCTTTTTTGTTTTTCTGCCTTTTTTTTTCCGTTTTACAATGAAAATTTCATGACTAAGGTCGCGGAAATATAGGCCGCATTTGGTACAAACTTGGAAAAGACGTAATCATTTTTGTAAAATTTCAACAAAGAAAAAACAAAGTTTTTTTTTTTCGTTTCAGAATGCAAACTTTATGACTTACGGTTACGGAGAAATGGGCCACACTTAGTACAAACTCGCAAATTTAACCAATTTTGCAAAATTTTAATAAAAAATAAGCAAAAAAATTTTTTTTTTTTCCGTTTCGGAATAAAAACTTTATGATTAAGATCGCAGAAAGATAGCCCGCAATTAATACTATCTCGCAAAAGGTTTAACCAATTTTGCAAAATTTTAACAAAAGATGAACAAAAGAATGATATTTTTGCGTTTCAGAATGAAAACTTTCTAATTAGGGTCGCGGGAAAATAGGCCACAATGAGTACAAGCTTGCACAAGACAACCATTTTTTCGAAATTTTCGGCACAACAGAAAGTGTTTATCACATTAATATTAATTATCATAAGTTCTCTTTTATTAACTTTTTACCTGTATTAAATGTAACCTTGTATTAAATTTTATATAAATGACTATTATAAACAATATTTAACCATTCAAAAGTCTCTGAGGTAGTTATGGGACTCCAAACGAAGCAAAATTTGACCAGTGTTTATAGTTAAACTAAACATTACGAGTTAAACTCTGAAACTTGAAAAAATCAGCGGTTACTAACAGCAGTTAAAGTCTAATACAACCACCAACCAGCCAATGAAACGTATCCAGAAATATTTAACATGCGAAACAACAAATGAATATTCTCGACAGTAAAACTTCAGGAACGTGCAAACTATAATTTAATTTTTCTCTTATAATTAGCGTAAAATTTAATGATTTAGGTCAACATTGAAAGAAAAGATGCTAAGTCTCCACATACTTATATTGGTAAGATCGACTTATTTCCTGAACTCCCTGGTATTCAGAAAATTACACCTTAAAATGTATGTATAAAAATAGTTTAGTCACAAGACTGAAATGTTTTTTACTGCTGAGATCGTGGCAATTTATATGGAATAATTCTGTAAAAAGTTGAAAATATCTTACTAATAACTCCAAGTTTCAAAGAGAAAATTTGAATTTTTACTGACAGACTTAATTTGACTCGAGCAATCTCAGAACTTATTTGAGATGAAAAATTTAACGAAAGCTTACTTAAATCATCTTTTATATCGAATATATAAAAAGCAAATAAATTTCAAAACCTTTTGGTATTTTTCTTTTGAAGTTAAGTTAAGGAAAGACAAGACTGGGTGCAATCCTGTGGGAAATATGCCAGATTTAAGAATCGTTCACTGTAAAAAAAAAAAAAAAACGGATGATTTAACGGAAGTATTACTGGTAATCTAGACGCCAGTAGTATTTACTGTTTTTTAACGGAAAAATTCCCTGAAATATTCCGTTTTTCTTTAGTTTTTCCCGGAATTTACGGAAATTTTTCCGTTAAAAAACAGTAAATAGTACTGGCGTCTAGATTACCAGTAATACTTCCGTTAAATCGTCCGTTTTTTTTTTTTTTTACAGTGTTCCCTCGGAAATTACTCGACCGATTTTTTATGAAATTTGGAAACCATATACAATGGATTTTGCAGACAGTTTATGACAGATTTATGGCCAACATTTTTTTTTAAACTGTAAAAAAGAATTTTAACTGTAAAAAAGAATCTGTAAAGTTACTAAAAATTTTCTAGGAAAATGAGATTCCTAGAACGGCAACAGCGAAAATTCATGTAACACATACAGATTTACGCTGAAAATTAAAAACTCTGTAAGGTTACTAAGAATTTTTTAGGAAACTTGGATTCTTAGAATATATTATGTAATTGCAAACCTGGTTACAGATAAAATTTTAGTAAGATAACTATCATTTTAGTAGATTCGTTTGTAAATCTACAAAAAATACTTTTGTATATTTACATTTTTTCTTGTAAAGTGTACTGATAAAATGTTAGTGAACACACAGATTTCGTTAACTTTACATTTGAAAGATTACTGTATTTTTACAGTGTACGACTAAAACCTCTTATTTTAGAGTAATGGCAATTTGTCAGGAGTATTCATTTTTCAGAATTTTGTTTCTGAATTTTTTAAACTGTCTGACACACATGATCTGATTTTTATACTCAACCACCTTAATTTGTTTTACCGAAATTACTAAGAGTTAATTGGAGGGGAGGGGGGGGGGTAACTGAAAAATACAATTTTTCGGAGAACTGTTCTTACACAGTTTTATTAATCACATGAATTAAAGTACAGTAGAAGCCCGGAATAATGCTGTCCGGTATACTGCGAATTCGGATTTAACGAGGGAAAAGTATGCTCCCCCCCCCTTCAAAAAAAGATCGATTTTAGGTTAAATTTTTCATTTAAAATTTCAATGAAACACAATGAGGGAAATGCAGTCTGCAGTTAGTGCTATTCATCTCAATATCTCTATTGATGATTTAAATGACTGGAAAGAAACTGACAATAGCGAGTCAGAGGTCATAATAGATCAGGATATCATTGATGCAATAATGCATAAAAATTTAAGTGAGCAAGATGAAGATGACGATGATTAAATTGAAAATGATGTGAACATGAAAGACAATGCTTCACATGTTAGTGAAGTCATTTCGTCCTTAAAAACCCCTGTCCTCGCTCGAGGAAACGCTCGCGAGCTAATGCTATTCCTACGGGGAAGCATTTTTCTAATAATTCTTTAGCATTTTGACATTTTTGAATATTTTTTTTTTTTTGCATTGGATAGCTGAGGTGCATACCGACAGCGCACCTTTTTTACTTTTTCAATTTCGGTTGCAGATATTTTTTTACAAAGTTAGTTTCACTTTCAAAACCGGTTTCAAAACTGAAAGTGCTTTTTTAAAAAATATCTACAACCAAAATCGAAAAAGTAAAAAAGGTGCGCTGTCGGCATGCACCTCAGCTATCCAATGCAAAAAAAAAAATTATTCAAAAATGTCAGAATGCGAAAGAGTTATTAGAAAAATGCTTCCTCATAGGAATAGCAATAGCTCCCGAGCGTTTTCTCTAGCGAGGACAGGGGCCTCGTGGATGGAGAGGCAAGACGATTTAGGTTGTGTTCATCTATTCCACCTTACTAGGGTGAAAAAATATGACGAAAAGAAACAAAACACCTCCTTCGCCAAACAACACTTATAGATTTTTTTTTTTTTTTTTTTTTTTTTTTTTTTTTTTTTTTTTTACGATAGCGTAAGTTTAAGTCTGTGTTCAATGAATGGTAAAGTGAATTGCATTTCACAAAGCGGGTAAGTGTTTTCATCATTTGTATCACTTCTTTGACACCATTCCAATATACCGTGGTTAAGTTATAACAGGGATCTCCCAACAACCGCGTTATATCGGGCTTCTACTATAAATACTTGGATAAAATTGAATTCCATACAATAAATGAGCATAAAATATTCCAGTAAAATTAATATGAGTGGGGCATGCCGTATCAGTCATGTCTTTCCTTGAGATCACAAACATATATGTTTAACCTCTTCAGACCTGAGCATAAAATAACTCTACAAATATATATTTATTGCTTTTGCGTAATTGAAATGACACCATAGATGACAGAAAGAATCATTTTTATGAAATCAGTACTTTAGGGGACTGGTAATTTAGGTTTACAAATATGGATATAAAAGTACTAATCCCCTTAAAACATCAGTTTAACTAACAGTAATACAAATTTACACAATAACAAAATTAAGGTTTTTATACATGTAAATGATCAGCAAATCCTCAATTCTTTTTAATGTAATGCATTTAAATTAAATAATCATGAATATTTCTTACTTTCTTGGCCACAATGTCTTAACGAAATTTTCGAAACTCGGATGAAAATAATATTTATTTTATGAGGTAATATTCATCAGTGCTGACATTTATTGGCTTTGTTTTAAAGCAAAAAACATTCAGCTGTATAGAAGTAAAGTAAAAATGCAAAAAACTCGAACAGTTTAATTTTTATGGGGAAAAGAATGAAGGTACACATTTGTGTACCTCAGGTCTGAAGAGGTTAAGTAAATCCCAGTACTTCACACTTGAGATGAAAAATTTCTACTAGCAATCAAAATTTAGAAAGTCAAATCCAATTTTTTCTTACGTGAAGGAAATTTTCCTTAACATTTGATGACATTCTCAAACTTGATAAAACTTTTTTATTTATTTATTTTACAAATATTAAAAAATAGATGGTCAGAAGTAAAAAGTGATTTTTCGCTGTTTATCGAGAGAAAATTTAAACTATGATATACCTTCACGAAACAAAATCTTAAAAATATTGTTTATGAAAAAAATAAAAAATTTGCATGTAAAAAAAAAATAACTTTTAACAAACATTTAAAGCTAGGAAACGAGGTACCATTTATTTTGCGAAAATATAAATTTTCTGTTTTTCTACTTAAAACAAATTTAGACATCCGTAGTATATTCTGATTGATTTCTATAAAAATCACATAATAAGAATATACCAAAAAAAAAAAAAAATATATATATATATTATCCGTTTCTTTTTAAAGGATTCAGGATTACAATTTCCGTTCAAAGTTTCCGTTACTGTTAGGTCGCTATGGCGCTCATTATGGCTATAGCTCTAAAATTGCCCTTTCACTTCCAATATAGATTTCTAACTGATAAAGTAAAAATTATATGCGTAAAAAGTGAATATATATATATATATATTTGAAATCTTGAACAGGTCAAAACGGTGTTACTGCTTAAAATAAGGTGGATTCATTGATTCATAGACATTAATTTTTGAAGCAATAAATAAGTTTACTGTTTACTGAGAGAAAAATTCAAATACATGTACCGAAGTTATAATAGCCGAAGATTAAATTTTTAAGCTTGATAAAATTATCTAGTTAAACTTTTCTTAATAAAAAAACATTTTAACAATGAAATCAATTATTATACAATAAAAATAGGTGGGTTTAATATTTATCGAACAAAAATAATGTATCAAAAATGTATCTTGAAAATACTGTAAATGATTGTATAAAAGAAAAAATATGCCCTGGTAGTAAAAGTCAAGGTAACTCGTTACACCTAATTTATTAAAAATTGACGAAAATATTAATTTTCCGATGTTTTAACTCAAATTTTATTTCTAGTATAGTCAGAGAAAGTTTCACTAAGTACTCATAATTATAATTATACAAAAAAGGTCTATTTCACTGCATCTATTCTCCTTTAAATGATTGATTCATAATCAGTTTATTTTTTTTAAATGAATTCAAAATATTGAATTCTAACAGATATTTCTGAATTTACTAAATATTTTACAGGCGTTTGTAATAGTGCGTTTATAAAACTAAAAATGCAATTTTCACATTTTTTTTTTTTCATTTTTTTAACATAAATAGTTCATTTAAAAAAATAAAAATGATTTAAAAAAATTCTTTTTAATGTATTTTTTTCGTAAACTATGTAAATAAAGCTAATTAATAATAATTAGCTAAAGCCTAATAATTAGATAATCTGATCTTTCACATTATAGAAACACGTTTAAGAACAGTTAAAAATGTATATATATGTATTGCAAGATATTAATCTCTTCAGATCTGATGTAGCTTATGGGATATAAATCGTTACAATTTTTCCCCGTATATAAACAATGTTGAAAAAAAAGATAATCTAGTGTGAATGGAGCTTAACAGATAGCAAAACTAAACTAAATAGCAATTTGTTTCTCATAGAGCTTTTTTAGCGTGCTACATGTTATATAAAAATGTCTTGCGGCAGAAATATACGAAATGTACAAAAATGAAAAACTTAAATAATTTTACTGTACGTTAAGGTACCATTTGTAGAGTCCACTAGTAATAAAATATTGTTCAATATATATTTTAAGTTTTTTTAATATTTTTGCAGTGCAAGAAAGTAAAATGAAATTAGAAAAATCCTAGGAAAATGTAAAAAAGAGAAGTACTCTTTAAGTCTACATGAATCATTCCTTTTTATGAAACAAAAAAAGTGCGATTTGTTTTGGCTGTTCAATCTTTCTTTGTTATCAGATTGTTAATATCAATTCATAACTGAAATTAAAATAAAAAATACATAAGTAAACCATGGAGTCTGAAAAGAATAATATCTGTTGCTGAAGAAAGGTTTTAGATTTTTTTTTTTAATTTTATATCAAAAGTATAATTTTTCAAATTGTACCAATAGAGTTATAATTTTTTTTTCATATAACGCATTTTTTCTCCTTTGAACCATTTAACCCTTTAATGGTAGCATTAAGTTACGGTTTAAAAATTCAAATTCATTATTGCCACCACTTTTTTGAAAAAAAAAACACTCATCTTATTTAATGAGTAATTTCAAGTAACATGATACCAGAATAAAACCATTTACACTATTTTATAAAACAGGTGGGAATCAAATAATTCTGAATAAAAGCCGTGAAACTTGCAGCCCGTGAATGTATCGGGCACGACGATTTGGTGGTTAATAATCTATCAAAAAGCTACTATAAAATACTCAAATAATACTTTAAAAAATATTCAAAGGTTACCGAGCTTTTTTAATGCAGGGAAGATTCTACATATTTAGAACTTGAAAGAAAAAACTTCCACAAACAATAATAATTTATAAAGTTACATCAAAATATCATTTAGATTAAACAAATATCGCTCAAAAGCCAAACATGACATTCTCAAACTTGGTAAAATAACATTTCAAATATGAAAATTTCAATAAAATTTTAAAAGAAACCTATATAATTGTGGTCACTTTTTCACTCGGTTTTATGGGAGATGCTAAACACTATTTTTGGGATTTTACAGAGAAGATTATAAAATTCTATAAACTCGAAAAAACTTTTATAAACATTTTCGCAAGGATTCGTTTATTTTATTTTATTTACAAATATTCGAAAATTAACTCTTTTAAATAATTGTTTAATATAAAAAGTGGGGATTTATTGTTTATCGTGAGAACTTCTCCGAAAACAAATATCTTGAAAATACTGTTTATGAAATAATCCAAACTGAACGTGTAAGACAAATGATTTTCCCCTCAGCATTCAAAATGATCTGTAAGTATTTTATAAAAGTTTTTTTATCTCTGAGTTTTAAAATATTTTGATCCGCGAAAATATTTTATGCAATATTCATGCATATTTTATGCAATATGCTTCACATATATATTGTTTTGTGCAAAACAAACGTACGCGTTTTTAATTTTAAAGAGGCAGTTTGTTTAATATGACACAGTTAAATAAAAAAAAATACAAAGTTTAAAATTAAATTAAATAAATGAAAATGAAATAAATAATAAGAACTAAAAAAAAAATGTGCTACTGAGAGTTTACAAAATATTTTTCTTGCAAAATAATTGTTTCAAATAACAGTTAGGGGCGTTTTCGTTTTCTAAGAGAAAATTTCAACTATAATATATAAACTCGTAAAAACAAATATCTTGAAATATTATTTATTAAATATTCCAAAAGGAATATGTAAAATAAATAACATTTTCCAAAACTTTTATAGTAAACTGTAAATATTTTCTAAAAGTTTTATTCTTTTCTGTGTTTTGAATTGTTGAGAATTTAAAAAAGTTTTTTCGTGCATTTCACTGCGCAAAGATATTTTATGCAAAGAATTGTTTTTTTTTTTTTTTTTTTTTTTTTTTCCTTTTAAAGTTACATTTCATTTGAATATAACCCAGTATCATTTCAAAAATTGTACAAAAAATAAAATAAAAACAATCTTTTGTGTTTTATACATATTTTGGCAATTTATAAAAGAACTTCCGTACAAAATAATTGTTTAAAATAACTAGTAGGGGTTTCCTAATTATAAATTTTTCATTTATACTATATAAGCCCTAAAAAAATTAAAAATACTATTTATGAAAAAAATCCAAAAAATATATAAAACAAATGTTTTCTCCCAATGTTCAGAGTGATCCATGCATTTTGTAAAAAGTTTTTTCATGTGTTTTCAAGCGTGTTTGAGAGCGAAATAATTTTCGTTTATAATATATGAACCCTGAAAAAATTAAAAACACTATTTATGAAAAAAATTCCAAAGAATATATAAAACATTTTTTCCCCAGTGCTCAAAATGAGCTGTGTATTTTCTAAAAGGTATTTTCTTGTGTTTTGAAGCGTGTTTGAGAGCAAAATAATTTTGTGGGGAGAGAGCGGATTAAAGCATAAAAACAATCTTTTGTGCTTTATACATATTTTAGCAATTTATATAAAAAAAAATTCCGTACAAAATATTGTTTAAAATAACTAGTGGAGGTTTGCTAATTATAATGAAAATTTTTCATTTATACAATATCATCCCTAAAAAGAAATAAAAATATTATTTATGAAAAAAATCCTATATATATATATATATATATATATATATATATATATATATAAAGAAAATTTTTCATTTATAATATAAGTATCCTAAAAAAATTTAAAAATACTAAATATGAAAAAATTCCAAAAAAATATTTTTTTTTTTTGGGGGGGGGGGGTGAGCCGCGTATTTTGCAAAAAGGTTTTTTAATACGTAAGAAAATTTTCATTTATAATATATAAACCCTAAAAAAATTAAAAATACTATTTATGAAAAAATTCCAAAAAATATATAAACCAAATATTTTTCCCAACGTTCAAAGTGAGCCGTGTATTTTGTAAAAGGTTTTCTCCGGTGTTTTGAAGCGTGTTTGAGCGCGAAATAATTTTGTGCGAAGAGAACAGCTTACAGCATAAAAATCTTTTGCTTTATACATATTTTGACAATTTATAAAAAAGAATTCCGTACAAAATAATTGTTTAAAATAACTAGTAGGGGTTTGCTAATTATAAAGAAAATTTTTCATTTATAATATATGAACCCTAATAAAAATTAAAAATACTGTTTATGAAAAAATTCCAAAAGTATATAAAACAAAATTTTTCCCCAACGTTCAAAGTGAGCTGTGTATTTTATTTAAAAAAATTCCGTACAAAATAACTAATAGGGGTTTGATAATTATAAAGAAAAAATTTCATTTATAATATAAGTAGCCAAAAAAAAAATTGAAAATACTATTTAAGAAAAAATTCCAAAAAATACATAAAACAAATATTTTTTTGTGAGCCGCGTATTTTGCAAAAAGGTTTTTTCCTCTGTAGAAAAATTTTCATTTATAATATATAAACCATAAAAAATTAAAAATACTATTTATGAAAAAATTCCAAAAAATATATAAACCAAATATTTTCCCCCGACGTTCAAAGTGAGCCGTGTATTTTGTAATGTATAAAGGTTTTCTCCTGTGTTTTGAAGCGTGTTTGAGCGCGAAATAATTTTCATCTATAATATATGAACCCTAAAATAGTTTAAAATATTATTAATGAAAAAATATATAAAACAAATATTTTTTCCAACATTCAAAGTGAGCCGTGTATTTTGTAAAAGGTTTTTTGAGCGCGAAATAATTTTGTGCGGCTTACCTGCGTGAAAGGCGCCGCGTCTGAGCGCCAAGAGCAGCGTGAAGAGAGGCAGGAGCAGACGATTCATTCCCTCACTTCCGTACACACGCCGGAGATTGGCTTCGCTTTCTCCGCCGAACACACAACGGATGGGGGCGACGCCCCCTATCGCCCGGCGCTTAAACAACGCGCGCGAAAGCCGCGCACCTCGACTGCACAAATCTATTTATTTACAATTGTTACGAAAAGAGATCGAAGAGATACAAACATCACACTCCAATGGAACGCTTTATTTTACAACAAACATTTTATTTTTAAAAAAATTCTATTTGGCTGTTATAATAATAATAAAAAAAAATATTTAAATCATAAGAATTTTTCAAGTTTCGAAATGATTTTGTTTTAAATGAACAATTTTACATTACTTGAGACAGGTGTAACAAAAAATTAAAAACAAATATTATTAACATTGTTCGGTATTAGAATACGACCGAAACATGTCAATAATATTTGTTTTTATTTTATTTTATATTATTTTATTTATTTATTTATTTATTTATTTATTTTGTTTCACTTATGATTATTGAATATGATTATGGTTCTTATTATAATAGGACCGAAACATGTCAATAATATTTGTTTTTAGCTCACAGGCTATCAAAGCGTGAGAGCTTATGTGTCCGCCCGTTCTATATGTATATATGTATGTACGTGCGTATGTACGTAACGCGATAACTCATGATAAAAATATCCGATTTACATGAAATTTTGGATTTAGGCTTATTATGATAAGACGCTTCCCTGATTAGTTTGAGAGTTCATTCGATAAGTATAAGAAGGGGAACGGGGGCTATTGCCCCTCCCCTTAATTTATATAAAGGGGTTTTTCCTGCAGAATTAGTAGATTTCGTTCAAATCTTAGATGTAAGATCATTCAAATGAGGGGCCTTCATGATTAGTATTGGGTGTTCATTGGATAAGTTTAAGGAGGGGGGAATGGGGGGGGGGTAATCCCCCTGTCTTAATTTAAGTTTTTCACGCAAAATTTATCTATTTGCTTCAAATTTTGTATAAAGGATTATTCTGAAATGGCGCTTGCCTGATTTGTTTTTGCAATTCACTGGATAAGTATAAAGGAAGGATAAAAGAAACTACCCCTCAAAATTTATGTAACTGGTTTTTCATACAGAATTAATCGATTTGTTTCAATTTTTGTATACAGGTTCATAGTAGTAAGAAGCTTCGCTCATTTGTTGTGGCATTTTCTTTTCTTAATTATACAGGACGGTACGGGCGATTACCTCCCCCTTAAGTTAGCTAAATGGAGTTTTATGCAGAGTTATCCGATTTGCTTTAAATTTTGGATGTAGGTTTTTTCTGATAAGTTGAATTTCTGAACAGTTTTGGAGGTTTAATGGTTAATTATAAAGGAGGGAAAGGGGGAAAACGTTTCTTAAATTACATAAATGGGTTTTTATGCAGAATTATTCGACTTTCTTCGAATTTCGGATACAGATTTATTATATGATAAGGCGTATCCCTGATTAGTTTTGGGACTTCAATGATAATTTTTTGTTACACCTCTCCCAAGTAATATAAAATTGTTCATTCAAATGTTTAAATAAAAGCTGAAGTCCTTAAAATCTTGTGATTTAAAAATCTAATAGATTTAATAAACTTTTTATGATAGTTTTTTTTTTTATTTATATATTTTATTTTTACAAAATTTCTATTTGGCTGTTATTTAATGAACGGTAAATAAAATAAAAAAAAATAAAAAATTTTTATTTAACAAATTACAACGCCTATTTGGAAAATTATATTTTCAATGACTAGAAATTTAAAGATTTATAAATAAATTCTATATTTAAATTAATAGTAATAATAAACATCATTTTAGGATGATCATAACGAGTCATATATTAAGTACGTTATGCATTAAACATTAATGTTCCTAGACCAATGATTAAAAAAAAAAATGTAGTTTATAGATATACTACTTTAACTGTTTAAAATGTGAATTTTATTGGATGAAATTAACCAGACTGACTTCTGACCGCCTCATATTAGGTACGACATGGATTAAACATTAATATTCTTGGATCCATCATGAAAAAATTTTAAATGAAATTTCAGTTTTGCAAATTTTTAAACTTCTAAAAATTATACATTTTAAATTTTTGCACCGTTGCGTAGAGAAAAAAATGCACGTTTAAATGAAATTTGAAATCTTTAACACAATTTGTTTTCAAATTTTTTTTTTCCAAGGTTTTTTTTTTTTTTTTTTTTTTTTTTTTTTTTTTTTTTGTTGTCATTGTGGCAACAGAAGTATTCCATTTTTGGACATTAAACATGGAACAATCAGAAAACGAATGAAATAAAATAAGTAGGGAATTCAACCAATAAAAAGATTCAGATTTCCCAGTTCTTTACCGATGACAACAACTATTTTCCAAATAGTTAAAAAAAATAAAGCAAAAGAATTTTTCAAGTTTCGAAATGTTTGTTTTATTTATATATTTTATTTTATTTATTGTACAAATTTTAAAATGCTACTGGGAGATGTGCTTTAAATGGTTGGTTGTGTTTCTGACGGCCAATTATCAACACGGGGGATATAGACCCTAAGGGGTGGGAAGGTGCCCTCCGCGGAGATCTTTCTAAGGGAATCTATCCCGTGTTTAAGCATTCTGCTTGAAATAAACTGCCTAGTTTAAAAATGAAACTCACAAGGAATTACTTTGATATCAATGTAAAAAATTCCATTCGACTTTATATATATATATACATATACACTAATAATAACACATATAAATTATACAGGGTGTCAAATCTCAATGGAGACCAATGGCTAATTTCTTATCCGTTAGTCATAGACAAATAGCTCCAATTACAAAAATGTTTTAAATTTGGTTAAAAAAAATCAATTTGGGCCAAAACAAATTCTTTAAAACTTACTAAATTAAAATTTTTATACGTATTTATAAATACTCATTTATGTTATTTAAGAGGAATTATCCTCCGTTCCCCCGCCCCCCCTTATACTTAACCCTTAAACCTCCTTAAAGTATTCAGAGATTCGCCTTAAAAGAAAGAACCTTTATCCAAAACTTAAAGCAAATCAAATAATTCTGCACAAGAATCCATTTGTCTAGTTTAAGGGGTCGCTAATCTCCCATTTAATTCTTTTATAATTAACAAAAGAACCCCACAACTAATCAGCGAAGCATCTTACACTATGAACCTATATCCAAAAACTGAAACAAATCGGTAAATTCTGCGTGAAAAACCCATTTACCTAAATTAGGAGGGTTACCCCCATTTCCCCCTTTATACTTAACCAATGAACACCCAATACTAAATATGGAGGCACCTCATCAGAATGATCCTATATCTAAAATTTGAATGAAAGCTGATAATTCTGATTGAAAAACCCGTTTTTTGAAATTAAGGGATGTGGGGGTCTCCCATTTCCCCCTTTAAACTTAACCAATGAACACCCAATACTAAACATGGAGGCGCCTCATCAGAATGATCCTATATCTAAAATTTGAATGAAAGCTGATAATTCTGATTGAAAAACCCGTTTTCTGAAATTAAGGGAAGCGGGGTTCTCCCATTTCCCTTTTATGCTTGTTCAATAAATTGTCAAAACTAATCATAGAGGTGCCTCATCAGAATGATCCTATATCTAAAATTTGAATGAAATCTGATAATTCTGCACGAAAACCCGTTCATGTAAACTAAAGGGGGATTAGCCCCCGTCCTCTCTTATACTCATCAAATTAACTCCCAAAAACTAATCAGGAAAGTGCCTTATCTAAATAAATCTATATCCAAAATTTAAGTTAAATCGGATATTTTTATCATGAGTTATCGCGTTACATACATACATACGTACGTACGTTCATAAGTAGAGAATGGGTGGGCACATAAGCTCTCAGGCTTTGATAGCCTGTGAGCTAAAAATCATAAAAGTCCTTAAAACAATTTTCAAATAATATTTTTTATTTGTTAAATTATTGAATTCCAAAAAAAAAGATAGTCTTAGAAATATAAAATACTAAAAATTGTACGTAATTAATTATTAGGATAGGTATCATTTGGGAGCAATAAGACATGTCCCATCCCTCCCTGAGTCATAATGTTCCATTCTCCCCTTGGATCAACTTTTTTTTATTATTTTTTTTACAAAAAGCATGTGGCTTCTAGGCTTAACTTAAATGTTTATTCATAAATATATATTGAATCTACAAAACATTAAACACAATCAAGTTAGCAACAAAGAATGAGATTGAAAATTTACATTAATAAAAAGAATGATGCCCAGTTAAACTGATGGCATAGAGCTCACAGGCTATGCAGACTAATTGCATATTACAGCCTTATATAATAATGCCTTTCGTAAAAAATAAGGAAGGAAATGACCCCCCCCCATTTTCTTTCTTTACACTTAATCATTGAAGCCCCAAAACTAATCAGGGATACGCCTTATCATATAATAAACCTGTATCGAAAATTCGAAACAAGTCGAAAAATTCTGCACAAAAACCCATCTATGCAATTTAAGAAACGTTGTCCCCCGTTCCCTTCTTCATAATTAATCATTAAACTTCCAAAATTGTTCAGAAATTCAACTTATCAGAAAGAACCTACATCCAAATTTTAAAGCAAATCGGTTAACTCTACATAAAACTATTTAGTCATCTTAAGGAGGAGGTATTGCCCTTACCCCACTTATAATTAACAAAAAAACACCACAACAAATGAGCGAAGCTTCTTATTACTATGAACTGTATCCAAAAATTGAAACTAATCGGTTAATTCTGCATGAAAAACTATTTACATAAATTATCAGGCATAGTTTCCCCTATCCTCGCTTTATACTTATCCAGTGAATTCCAAAAACAAATTAGAGAAGTGCCTTTTCAGAATAAACCTAAATACAAAATTTGAAGCAAATCGATAAATTTTGCATGAGAAACCTAAATTAAGACGGGTGAATTACCCTCCCCATTCCCCCTTTTTAAAGTTATCCAATGAACACCCAATACTAATCACGGGGGCACTTCATTAGAATGATACTACATCTAAGATTTGAATGAAATCTACCAATTCTGCAATGAAAAACCCATTTATATAGATTAAGGAGATGGGCAATAGCCCCCGTTCCCCTTCTTATACTTATCGAATGAACTCTCAAAGCTAATCAGGGAAGTGTCTTATAATAATCCTATATCCAAAATTCCATGTAAAGTATAGATTGGAAAGAGCTTTAAAAGGAAACACTTATCTCCATTAGGGATGTACCGAATATTCGGTATCTATTCGGTATTCGGCTTATTCGGCCATGTTACCGAATATTCGGTTAGGCCGAATATCAAACTATTCGGTTAAGCCGAATATTCGGCTTGGCCGAATATTAAACTATTCGGCCTGCCGAATATTCGGTTTGGCCGAATATCAAAGTATTCGGCCGAATCCAATACTTAATAAAGCCTTTTAAAACACATTTTAAAAAACTTTTCACAATTTCTACTTTTAACTGTCAATTTATTAATATATTTAAAATAATTAAAAATAAAATCATATTTAAATAACATAGAGTGTTTTTACATTATTTATTTGCTGTTTGTAAAGTTTAACTTAAGAAAATTAACCATGAGAAGGATTAAAATTATGATTTATTAGGATTCTCCTTAGGAATAAATGATGCGATTGCAGATGCAAGTTCCTAAATTCTATTTAGTAAATAATCTGTTTCTTGCTTTTCCCAAAAGTCCTTAAACAAGAAAGGAAAACTTTTGAGATTAGTAAGAGCTATCAAGGCAGACAATTTTTTCTTTATGAAACCATAATCATAATCAACTTATTGAATCATAAATGCATTGTATTTCATCTCACTCTAGGTCAAACTTGTGTTTTCGTTTGTTGCATTAACAATAAATAAGATACCATAACTATATTTTCATCTCACATGCTTTGATTTCTGTAAAATATGATATGATGGGAAGGATGGAAAATGCCACTATTCATAAGAAAAGAACTATGAGCTAGGCATTCCTTTATTCAGAATTAAGTTGAAAGTATTTATACTTTATATTGAAAAAAATCTGCTGAGTTATTTAAAAAGAACAAATATGAGACTGTACAGTTTTTCTTCAATTATTTTTTCATTATTTCTCTTTGATTTCAAAATGTTTGTTTCATTTCGTAGAAGAAATGAAATTAAAAATTTTACTAATTGAAAAAGTTTCATAATTATGATTCTTAAATAAGAAAAAGGCAGATTTTTTTCAATACTGAATGTTCTTATAAAAAGCTCTTGTTTATCAAAATATAAGTTTCTCTTATTAAACATTATGTAAAATTGTTTTAAAAACTAACATTTTAATGCCTTTAAACTTTGAAATATAAAAAGTATTTGGAAAGCCGAATATTCGGTATTCGGCCCAACAATTACTATTCGGCTAGCCGAATATTCGGTATTCGGTTTAGCTGTCGGCCGAATATTCGGTATTCGGTATTCGGCCAAAATCACTATTCGGTGCATCCCTAATCTCCATCGTTATGTAGGTGCCCATATTTGGACCTCGCAATATTTGTTTTTTACATTCCGTAGTAGGACTGTTTCTAATTCCTACACTGTAAAAAAAGGGCAAATTTACGGCAATAACTGCTGGCAGCAATGTTGCTAGTAGTTTTTGCCGTAAAAATTGCTGTAAAATTGGATGTAATTTTTTTATTACATCTAATTCTACTACAATTTTTACGGCAAAAACTGTTGAAAACATTGCTGCCAGTAGTTTTTGCCGTAAATTTAACAGATTTTGTTTTACAGTTTATTGTATATTTTTGTTTATGAATCTTTATAATGTTCATGAATCTTTATAATGTTCGTGAATCATTATAATTTATGAATCCGTTTAATAGCTGCACAAAAACTAAATTCCTCATGAAATATTCAGGGGCGCGCCAGCAGTATCCAGCGCCTGTGTGCAGAATTTGAGTTGGCGCCCTATACTCCTCCCCCCATTCGAAAATAAATCTTTATATTAGGTTGTCACAAAAGTTTCTTTCTTTTTTTTTAACCTTCCTACCCTGTTGAAATTTTACTCAAACTTGATTATATTTCACACCAGAATTTTTATTTAAATCCATTTAACATACTTATTTAACTTAAATGTTTGTGTTATTTATTTAATTTTCTTTATGAAATATTTCCTGTTTTGAATCGAATGAAACGCATTATAAGACTGGGTCGATTAGACCCATTCAGGGTAGGAAGGTTAACAAAAAATAAAACAAGGAATTTTTTATAGTGGCGATATTTTACTGAAGAATGTTTGTGCCAATCTGTTGAACAAAGCTTCTTCTATCTTTCTGACAGTCTAATAATGCCTTCTTTCAAAAACATTTTTGATTTGATGGCAAAATACTAATCGAGGTAATTCTTTATGTCATTCAAAGAATTTTTATTTTATTTTATTTCATTTCATTTTATTTATATGTATATTTATTTATTTATTGCTGAAGAGAATGTTCGAGAGAAAGAAACAAATAGTAGTCGGACGGAACAATGTCCGGAGAATAGGGAAGATGGTTCAGAATGTCTCAATCGATTCGATTGTTTCGGGCAGTCAAAGATGCGTGTAGAATGCATTTACCATAATGGATGATAATACCTCGTTTGTTTGCTAATTCGGATTGTTTCCTGGGAATGCTGCCTCCAGTTCTTCCAGTTGCAGATCGTGATTTTTAGACTTGATGATCTAGTTTGGTGGAATTATCTTGTAGTAAATCCTATTTCACCAAACAAAGACCGAAACTTTCTTCTATAGGAGTCCGGCTTTAGACAGGAATAAGACCTTTATCCCAGCTGGATCAGGATTTTTTGTGTTCTTGGATGTCATAACGTATTCAACTTTCAACTCTGAGGCCCAATCTTTTCATAAAAGGATATTTTTTGATGTTGAAAATGCGGTTTATAATTTTACACTCCAGCTGGTCGGCCGCCATAAACTATTTTTTACACACCAGTATTAAAAAATAAATAAAACGTTTTGTAGTACTTTTAGTTTGAAAATTTTGTCAAAATATCAATAAAAGATTTCTATTTGGAGAAAGTGGTGCCAGTTGAATTCAAAGATAGCACATGAATTGCTTTTTTTGGACAATCATTAAATGGGAGAAACAAATTCCTTGCGTTCGAATGAGCCATTCTGATCCACCTTCCCTATTCTACTGTTATTGCTCCGTCCGATTACTATTTGCTTTGCTCTCTCAAAAATTCTTTTCACCCAAAAATTTTAACTGTTTGAATGACATAAAAATTACTTTAGTAAGTATTTTGGAAACAAATCAAAAGTGTTTTGGAAAGAAGATATTATGAGACTCTTGGAAAGATGGAAGTTTTGTTGAACAGAATAGCACACAAATTCTTCAAGAAAATCTTGCTGTTTTTTATATTTAAGTGGAGGTTTTTTTTGTGTCAAAAAGCGAAAGAAACTTTAGGGACAAACTAATAAAAAAAAACTCTGTGAGTATCTACAAATGTATAAATGTCAACCCTGTTGGAATTTTATCCCAGGTGAAATAAAGTTTTTGGAACTAGAAAATCGTTTAATAAAATGCGCCTTGTTTCTGTAGGGTTCATATTTTATTTCATTTATTAAATAAAATTTCTGGTTCCAAACATGACTTGAAAAATAAGCAAGGTTGGCATATATGTAAATAAAATTCTAAACATACTAAATAAAATCTCTTTATTGAAACGGTAAAATTCCATATATCAGAGAAATTAACACACTACAATAACAATAGCATCCATACTAATAAAATAAAGTTGTTTGTCATCTCTAATTTGAATATTTATGTTAACCTTTAACTGATGAGACAGAAATTCTCATACTACTAATCGAAAGATGAAGCCATCGAAAGATGAATAAAGGGCTCGGTAAACTCATTTTATGTTTTTTTGTACTAAACTTTATGTACAGAGCTGTTATAATCAAAAATCACTTATACAAAAACTTCTGATAGTACGAAAGTTCCAAATAAAACAAAATTTCGATAGTGTTTGTAGTTGAACTGAAAATTACAAGAAAAGGAAAAAAAGCAGCTGTCTGTGAGATCGGTAACATCAGTTAAATGTTAATAAAAGAAAGACATTTAGCGACACATCAGCGTCAATTTTTATAGTTTAATCCTTTGCACTCAAGAGATTATTCTCAGTGACCAAACTAATACTACAGCTTCAAAAGTTAGGATGCTTTTAATCCTCTGTTTTTCATTTAATAATACATTTTTTTTTAAATGAATCTTGAAAAGTCTAAGAGTCTGAGTAATCATTAACGGAGCTATTGTGTACGGTAATTTCCTGCGTATAATCCGCAGATCAAACAATCATTTTTCGACCGAAAATTTAAAAAAAAGCAATGTTTTAGATCGCCGTAAATATCTGTCTTCAATCACTAAATAAGATTTCTGGATCCAAAAAGATTTGTTTTATCCGCGGATTATACGCAGGAAATTACGATATTTTCTGTCTTTGGAACAATTGTTATAAATTAATTGTTGGTGCCCCGCATAAATATGGCTCCAAATGCTCTTTACACAGCATTTTAAACTAATTTTCTTCGCCTTATCTAACGGCCAAATGATATGTGATAAATGATTTTGAAATTAACTGTACGATATGAGTGGTGTCCAAAGCATTTGACATCCGGATTTAACCCTTTGAGCTCTGATGGTTGAATTTTCTACCACTTAATTTTAATTCCAAAAGGGCACAATGACACCGGAATAGTTAACAAATTTATTTGAAAAAGATTTGATACATATTTCCGTATATATCGCAAACCGAATATTTTCTTTTCTAAATATTGGTGCCAATGTGCAACTTGAAATTTTGAAGAAATTTACCCACTAGAGCTCAAAGGGTTAAAATCGACATCCGACAACTTAAGTGGTAAGTGGATCCCCTCTCGAGTGCAAATGGTTAACTTTTAACTTTCGGTTTAACTACAAACACTACCGAAAGTTTAATTAATTAGTAACTTTAGTACTAGCACCAGAAAGTTTTGAATAGGTGAATTTTAATTATAACAGCTCTGCATATAAAATTTAGTACAAAAACATCATCCTATGAGTTTGAAATCACGCCTTTTCTTCATCTTTCGATGGAGCGGTCTCACAGACTGCTACACAGTAGTTTTGGGAAAATTTCTGTCACATCAGTTAAAGATTAAAGGTATTACCGTCTTCAGTTCCGAGCGGATCGAATAGTAAGGCATAGTACAAATTTAAAACTCTTATTTCATAAATCTATATTTTTTCGTTCGAAATACAGCTACCATTGTAGCCGATAATTAAAAATTTTGTAATTCTAGTCTCCCAAGCGTCTAGGGTTATATGTAAAGCTAATAAGAGCTGACATTTCAATACTTTGAATTATGTGTTCTGTATTAAAATGAACAAACCTTGTGAAGAAATGACCTTTGTGATAAAGGCACTCTAGCATTTTTGTGAGATCGTGACGTCAATGATTTAACATGTGTAGCGTGGAAGCGACATCTATCCTCTCTTTTACTTTAACTTTCTAGAGCGTGTGTGCCTTCCTCGATTTTACAAGTTATGTTGCGGTTAGAAGCAATATGCTAATTTATAGTATCTCAGTTTGCAGCATGTAAAAGCTTTGAGTGTGAAGAAGCGTGTGTGTAGCGGCGCAAGGCAGCTAGTGGTGTGTGTAGCGGCGTAAACCGACAAGCAGTGGATTGAATTAGATTGGATTGAGCGAGTTATTAGCCTCCAGTGAAGTTGCAAAAAGTTTCGAAGTCAGATAGCTAGCAGCATTTGCCAACTTGGTTTATTCAGAGCAGAGCTATTTAAGGAGATTGCCGTTGGTAAGAGATAAGTTAGTTAAGTTGAGTATTTTAGACAATAAAGTGTGTGTTACAGCCACGGGCTGTCTAATAAAGTTTTATCTAGCAGTTTAGCTGAAGTCTAAGTGAGAAGTGGCTTTGAAGTGCCCCGACTGAGTCTAGTGCCGGAGATGCGAGTATGTTTGTGAGTTTAATCTTTTAGTATTGTGACCAGTTATCGAAATTCATGAACCGAAAGTTCCACTTCCCCTGAGCCCTAACAGTTTAAATAAACTATGGTTTTATCTTATATCTCGAGTTATGTATTCATTCAACCCCCAGTACGAGCACCCGTCCGTTAAAACCTTATATAATCGTCTATGATTAGATACGAGGGTACGAAGGATGTGCAAGGAAAGGCTATTCCTCTGAATCTTTGAAAAGATTTGGATGTTTGTGGTCAAATTTAGCCCATTTTTCCATCCCTTCCTCCTCAACAAAAATTCTGCTTCCGCCATGATGATATGTCCAGAATATAAGATAGTATAGATAAAAAATATTGTCTGCTCGGAAGTTTATAGGACCGAAAAGATGTATAATTTTTGGTCAAATACATAATTTCTACAGTGTAACGATTATTTGTGAAAGTATATTTCTCCAACCGCTTGTGTTAGACCTTCGAAATGGAATGCCAAAACCCTTACAAACGGTTGAAACAGATTGAAATGTGTTTCATAGCTGAGATTAATCTCTCTAAAATAAAATTAGTACATTGAACTGCACACTCCATAAAATTTCTGGTTTTATGTTTTTTCTACAGCTCATATTCAAAATATTAGAATAATTACCTTTTTTTTTAGAAATTGAAAATATCGTTTGGTAATTTAATGTCTTTTAATGAAAATATGCAAACGATATTTTTATTAAGAACTTATTGTTGATTAAACTTACTTGTTATCTTAAATTTAATATCATTTTTGAAAAGATTAATTGCAAAAAAAATTATTTTGAAAAGTCAAAATATTAGAATATTTATTCAAGTGGTTCAAAATATTAGAATATTTCACATTAATTCTCCTTTAATTATTACCAATTCGTAACTGGTGGCATCATTGATTAAATTCAGACTATTTTATTTAAAATCAGTATTCTTTTTTTGCAGTTTGTTTCTTTTTCGTCTTAAAATGGGCCGTGTGAGTGATATTCCTGAATCTACTAAACTTCGTATGGTTGATTTGTATCGGCACGGTAAAAATCAATGTTTTATAGCGAATTATTTACATTGTTCGCAATCGAGCGTTAGTAAAATACTAACACAATATTCAAAAATTGGAAAATTTCAAAATAATCGCCGAAATGGTGGCCGAAAACCAAAAACATCTGCTAGAGATGACAGGAAACTGAAGCGTATAGTTAAGAAAAACCGTTTTAAAAGTGTGCGATTCTTGCACCGTAAATGGAAAGAAGAAGGAGTTGAAGTTTCTACATCGACAACATTAAGACGTCTCCATAAATTTAAATTTGAATCTCGTGTACCGAAAACAAAACCTCTCATGACTGCAAGACAAAAGCGTATAAGATTGAATTGGTGTAAATCAAGACGTTTATGGAGCAATGAAGATTGGAAAAATAAATTATTTAGAGATGAAAGTATGTTTTGTGTTTCATGGTAATCAAGGTATTCGAGTTTGGAGAATGAAGCAAGAAGCATTTGATAAAGAATGCCTTAAACGTTCCGTAAAATTTGCTGCTAGTGTCATGGTTTGGGGTGGTATGAGTGCAGAAGAACCTGGAAAGTTATGCATCGTCTACGAAAAGGTTAACTCTCTGATATATCAAGAAATTTTAGAATATTACATGATTCCATCATCAGAAGATTTATTTGAAGATGATTTCATCTTTCAACAAGATTTAGCGTCCCCGCATACCTCGGTGTCAACTAAGAATTGGTTCCGCCAACGCAACATTAAGGTACTTCCTTGGCCACCAAATTCACCAGATCTTAATCACATCGAAAACTTATGGTGTATAATGAAGAAAAAACTTCAAGAAAATCCTCCTTCAAGTAAAACTGAGTTAGGGGCACGTATAAAGTCTATTTGGGCTATTATTGATAGAAATGTTTGTAAACACCTTGTATATAGTATGCAAGATCGATTGTACGCTGTTATGAAAGCTAAAGGGGATGCTACAAAATATTAACTACCATTTACTTCATATTCATAAGGTAATATTGTTGCGTAAAATAAAATATTCTAATATTTTGAACCAATCTAAATTTTATTCTAATATTCTGGTGTGTTTAAGGAAGCTGTATACCTAATTTATTGTGCTGTATTTTATATTTTATAAATGTTAAAATCTTATCTAAACATTCCAGATTTAATTTATAACAAATTTAATTGCATTTACTTAGTATAAAAAATAAATAAATGACAAATAATTTTTTCTTATTACTTTTTCTCAATTATTCTAATATTTTGAATATGAGCTGTATATATAAGGCAGATGTCTGTGTGTGCCCGTAAGCGGCCTGTAAAAATGAAGGCAAACTTTTAAACGAGTCGGGACGAGCTGGCAGAATAAAGACAATTTTTTGAACGGACGAGCCGATATAAAAATTTAAACGTAGACGATAAAATATTTTTTATCAATGGATATGATTATGAATGAGTATAAAATTGCTGCACGAGCCGATGTTATTTTAACAACATTAGTACAAAAATATAACATATCGAGAGTAGAGGACAGCTACATCGTGCCTGTGCCCGGGCTAAGATTTTTTTCAGCAGCCTCGGGTCAGGCCGGGGTAAAGTTATATATATATATATATATATATATATATATATATATATATATAATCGAGCTGGGCCGTAATTAGACTTACTTTATATCTGGACGTATCGGGCAGGCAATATGTTTTGTAAAAATAGTAATAGCGATCATAAACTTCTGTTAACACGTTCGCTGCTGCTCACGCGAAAGCGCGGAATAGGGCGCCAACGTTAAGGGGCCACTCACGCGCAAGCGCGGTATGTGGGTGATGTCCAATAGCCAGTCACGTGCTGGCGCGGGAAAATCTTTCACTGATTCTTTATTATAAAAAGTAAATCGGCTTCTGGGAGAAACCCACTCCTACAGTGCGGCATTATTTAGCATCACATCTTTACGCAAGCGGCAGCGAACGTGATAACGGAATCATTCTAAATTTACCACGATTCTTTGTGGAAAAATATTTTCCAATATCTACTTTTTATTACACGGCTTCAAAAGTTATGATGCTTTTAACCCTCTGTTTTTTATTTAATTCTAAATGCATTAATTTTTTAATGAATCTTTATTTGAATCTTGAAAAGTCTAAAAGCCTAAGTAATCATTAATGTAGTTACTATGTACTTTCTGTCTTGGGAACACAAAATCTAATATTTCTTCATAAATATGTATGCATACTTTAAAGAAAATTGAATTGTATGTTAAGAAAACTCGAAATTTTTGTAGAAATTGACCCGGGTTAGCGCCTGTGTAATTATTTTTGAACGGGCTGGGTAAGGCCTGTTTTCACTTATTTTTGTATAAGCCGAATTCCGAATTGTGAAAACATAAACGGACCGGGACCGGACATGGAAATTCCGGTCTCTAAATCGGGGCTGTCCAATGCATCTCCCGCGGATGCTGTTGGGGCGCCCTTTGAACGTTTCATTGGCGCCCATTTGAATCTTTCCTCTTATAGATTTTTTTTTAATTAAAAATCCACTTGAAAGTATGTTTTCTTTAAAATCAATAATATTTGAATTGGGTTTTTTAATTGTTACCAGTGACCATTATTTAGTGTTAATTGTTCTATATTGGTCATTTGTTATTTAGTAGTTAGGGTTTCTGGCTCCTTCACCTGTAAATCTTTTGAAATACGTTGGCCCTCTGAAAATGTAATTTTAAATTTACTGTGATTTATATTATTTCTGCAAATTATTTTGAAATAGAGTTTCTGAGTCGTAGGGAACTTACAGCTATCGCCTTGAGATGTATGTGTTGGAGATGAGACGGGCACAGCCCGAGTCCGGGCCCGACAGGAGTTCGAGCTCTATTTTTATTCTAGTCTTCGAGCTCGGGTGGGCCCGGGCTCATTTTTTCTGAAGCCGGAAAATTTTATTTATCCATGTGTAGAAAAGATTGAAAGAACTTTTTCCTCTTAAAGTTGCGTAGTTATTCCTTTTCAAGTCATCTTATTTCTTTTTTATCAAAATGACGGGGGAACTGAATGCTTCTTTATTTATTTTAGTATTTCATCGCTGTTTCAAATGAAAATTTCTGATAATTACATATTTATGTCTACGGAATTTCCGGCGACGATCTATTTATATGGCGTCAATCAAAACAAACACAACAATGAATTTGCTTTTAGGCGGCTTTTCGTTAACAGAAGATATTTTTCCTGTGATCGTTTATTTATTTATTATTTAGCTACATACCGCGAAGATAATATTTTCTTCTGTTTTTGGTAGACGAGAATTAGCTGGAAGTTTGAAAATTATTTAATATTCGATAGTGCACTAATCGTAGTCGTTTTTCTTATGAAAATAACTTTGGTGATTATTGCATGCATTTGTCATCACGGACTCTGCTCATGCTGAGGGCGCTGTTCCTTTTCGAAGTCACTTTCCTCCGTAAGTAAATATGATTACCATGTTATTCAAACAGAAAGCAATTGATCAGCGTTTCCTCTTTTCTTATAAAAGTATCGGACCTTTAAAATAGCAATGACATTTTTAAGCTATTGCATAGCTTTTATCGCGGGCTTTGAGCGCGGCGACAGAATCCAAAATTTCCGTAACGCGAAAAATCCTAACACATCCGTAACGAAAAAACCTAACACTCGGCTAACGTCGTTTCAGCTCGGCAGACTTCGGAATGGTATCCTTCGGTGGACTTCGGCAGACATTGACGCGGTATTTTTCAGATATTTAGAGGATATCAAGTCTCAAACTTATATTTCTTATTTCAGTTACTATAAATCTATAGTTTCAATAATAAAAATTCCTGATAGAATGTGTATAGAAAAGAATCGTCTTAAGATAAAACAAGGTAGGATAATGTAGCTTTTGGTGATTGGAGACCCGCCCAATGGTGAAGATCGAAAAATTTAAAATGCTTATAACTCGCGATCTAATTTTCGTAGCGCGGCCAAATTTTGTTTGGTAATTTATTATGAGACAGTGTTAATTTCTGGTGACAGGAGACCCCCACGATGAGGGTCGAAAAAGTTAAAATGCTTATAACTCGCGGTCTAATTTTCGTAGAGCGGCCAAATTTTGTTTGGTAATTTATTATGAGACAGTGTTAATTTTTGGCGACAGAAGACCCCCCCACGGTGAGGGTCAAAGAAAATAATGTGCTTATAACTTGCGGTCTAATTTTCGTAGCGCGGCCAAATTTTGTTTGGTAATTTATTATGAAACAGTGTTAATTTTTGGTGACAGGAGACCCCCCCCCCCCACGGTGAGGGTCGAAAAAGTTAAAATGCTTATAACTAGCGATCTAATTTTCGTAGCGCGGCCAAATTTTGTTTGATGATTTATCATGAGACAGTGTTAATTTTTGGTGACAGGAGACCCCCCACGGTGATGGAAGAAAAATTTTAAATACTTATAACTCGCAATCTACTTTTCGTATCGCGGCCAAATTTTGTTTGGTAATTTATTATGAGAGAGTGTTAATTTTTGGTGATAGGAGACCCCCCCACGACGAGGGTCGAAAAATTTAAAATGCTTATAACTCGCGATCTAATTTTCGTAGTGCGGCCAAATTTTGTTTGGTAATTTATTATGAGACAGTGTTACTTTTGGTGACAGGAGATCCCCCATGGTGAGGGTCGAAAAATTTAAAATGCTTATAACGCGCGATCGAATTTTCGTAGCGTGGCCAAATTTTGTTTGGTAATTTACTATGAGACAGTGTTAATTTTTGGTGACAGGAGCCCCCCCCCCCCCCATGGTGAGGATCGAAAAATTTAAAATGCTTATAACTCACTTTTGGTGACAGGTGACCCCCACGTTGTTGCTCGAAAAATTTAAAATGCTTATAACTCGCGATCTAATTTTCGTAGCGCAGCCAAATTTTGTTTGGTGATTTATTATGAAACAGTGTTAATTTTCGGTGGCAGGAGACCCCCCCCCCCACGGTGAGGGTCAAAAAAGTTAAAATGCTTATAACTCGCGATCTAATTTTCGCAGCGCGGCCAAATTTTGTTTGGTAACTTATTATGAGAGAGTGTTAATTTTTGGTGACACGAGACCCCCACGGTGAGATTCGGAAAATTAAAAATGCTTATAACTCGCGATCTAATTTTCGTAGCGCGGCCAAATTTTGTTTGGTAATTTATTAAGGTATTGCATAGTTTTTATCGCGGGCTTTGAGCGCGGCGAAAGAACCTAGAAATTCCGTAACGAGAAAAAAAAACCTAACACTCCGGCTAACGTCGCTTCAATTTGGCAGACTTCGGCACGGTAGACTTCGGCAGACATTGACGTGGTATTTTTCAGATATTTTGAGAATATCAAGTCTCAAACTTATGTTTTTTATTTCAGCTACCATAAACGTATAGTTTCAATGATAAAAATTCCTGATTAACCTACATGTATTGTAAGATGATAAAAATATTTTAAACGATATTAACTTCTCATTTATTCAATAAAAGAAAAAAAATGTTTGTTATCGGTCATCACGCTCAAAAAGTGTAACTTGAATTAATATCAAAGACAAAAAAAAAACTGCATAAATAAAAAAAAATAATTATAATTGCAGAGTTTCCCCCAGGTTTAAAAAAGGGCAGGGCACTACTGTTCTGAAAAGGACACTTTTTATGATTTTTAGGGCACATTTACATTTTTCAGGGCACTTTTTCATTTTTAAGGGCACTTTTTCATTTTTAAGGGCACTTTTATAGAGTTGAATCGATAATCTAGCGGTTCAAAAAATCATGAAAAAACAGAAATTTCATCAAAAAATTGAAAAAAAAAGGTAAATTTTGTTAAAAGATCGCGAAAAAATGGCAAATATTCTTAAAAGATCGCGAAAAAATGGCCAATTTTGTTAAAAGATCGCAAAAAGCGGCATATTTTGCTACAAAATCGCAAAAAACGACAAATTTCGTTAAAACATTGCGAAAAAACGGAACTTTTCACAGAATTTTCAGTTTTATTGCGATTTCGACGAAATTTGCCGTTTTTTCGCAAATCTTTTGACGAAATCTGCTGTCTTATCGGTATTTTTTTTACGAAAGTTCACATTTTGCGACTCATTTGACAAAATTATCCATTTGATCGCGATTTTTGGAATAAATTTATCGTTTTTCCACGATCTTTTGAGGAAATCTTCCGTTTTGTGAAACTTTATGACGAAATTAGCATTTTTTTGCGAATCTTGCCAGAAAGTAGTCGTTATTTCGCGATTTTAATGAAACTTGCCAGTTTTTTAGCGATTTTTTGACAAAATTACCTGTCCCACGGAACGCGTATGAAGCTATTTTTTGCGTAATTTACGCGCTCTAGCGAGTTGGAGCGCTGCGTTTTTTCAAATGTGGGGCAATAAGGGCACTATTTTTTTGAATGAATAACAAGAGGGGCGCTAGTTTTTGGATTAAGGGCAAGGGAAGCGTTATTTTTCAAACTAAAGGGCAGGAAGGGCGGAGCGCCCTCCTGAAACCCTCTGGGGGAAACTCTGTAATTGCATAAGTTTATAAAAAATGCTATGCAATAGCTTTACCGCGGTAGTCCCCGAATGCCACATGTATTTTTTTTTTTAATTTACGTTGATTTTCAGGTACCTGTCAATCACAGAAGATTGTTATGAGAAAAGAATCGATTATAATGAAATATGTACAATTTTTGCAGAAAATTGAAGATAATTGTTTGATTCACCAGCTTACAAAAAGTAATTTCTGCAAATTTCATGCATTTATTCATTAGACACAAACGTGTCCATCAAATTTGTTTGTTAAAGGAGAAAAAAGTATGAGTATTCTTTTAAGCATGAAGTATATTTTTATTTTATACGGATTTTGATAGGATTTAATTTAAATTTTCATTTAAAAATTATATATGTGTAAGAAATTTTTAAAAATGAGATATCAGTTTTGAAACAGTTTTTAAATACCATACAATTTTATTTTGTATATTTTTGGTATCGGGCTCGGGCTCTAGAGGCAAAAAATCTTTCGGACTCGGACGGGCTCGGACTTAAAATCGACAGGGTCGGGCGGGCCCTTGCCCCGAAAAAAGAGCCCGAACTCATATCTAGTATGTAGACGCTTATGACGCATAAGTCTATCGCTATTCGTGCCCTTATTACTACAGGGAAATTTTTTACCAGTATTTCCGAATAGTGCTTTTCATCTTATTTATAATTAACTCTGCAGCAAGAAGAAGACTGCTATAAGAAAAAAATAAATAATAAAAAAACAGTGAAATTTAGTTCTTGTGATACTAAAACTGTACTATGCTCTACCACTACTACAGCTCATATTCAAAATATTAGAATAATTGAGAAAAAGTAATAAGAAAAAATTATTTGTCATTTATTTATTTTTTATACTAAGTAAATGCAATTAAATTTCTTATAAATTAAATCTGGAATGTTTAGATAAGATTTTAACATTTATAAAATATAAAATACAGCACAATAAATTAGGTATACAGCTTCCTTAAACACACCAGAATATTAGAATAAAATTTAGATTGGTTCAAAATATTAGAATATTTTATTTTACGCAACAATATTACCTTATGAATATGAAGTAAATGGTAGTTAATATTTTGTAGCATCCCCTTTAGCTTTCATAACAGCGTACAATCGATCTTGCATACTATATACAAGGTGTTTACAAACATTTCTATCAATATTAGCCCAAATAGACTTTATACGTGCCACTAACTCAGTTTTACTTGAAGGAGGATTTTCTTGAAGTTTTTTCTTCATTATACACCATAAGTTTTCGATGGGATTATGATCTGGTGAATTTGGTGGCCAAGGAAGTACCTTAATGTTGCGTTGGCGGAACCAATTCTTAGTTGACACCGAGGTATGCGGAGATGCTAAATCTTGTTGAAAGATGAAATCATCTTCAAATAAATCTTCTGATGATGGAATCATGTAATATTCTAAAATTTCTTGATATATCAGAGAGTTAACCTTTTCGTAGACGATGCATAACTTTCCAGGTCCTTCTGCACTCATACAACCCCAAACCATGACACTAGCAGCAAATTTTACTGAACGTTTAAGGCATTCTTTATCAAATGCTTCTTGCTTCATTCTCCAAACTCGAATACCTTGATTACCATATGAAACACAAAACATACTTTCATCACTAAATATTATATTTTTCCAATCTTCATTGCTCCATAAACGTCTTGATTTACACCAATTCAATCTTATACGCTTTTGTCTTGCAGTCATGAGAGGTTTTGTTTTCGGTACACGAGATTCAAATTTAAATTTATGGAGACGTCTTAATGTTGTCGATGTAGAAACTTCAACTCCTTCTTCTTTCCATTTTCGGTGCAAGAATCGTACACTTTTAAAACGGTTTTTCTTAACTATACGCTTCAGTTTCCTGTCATCTCTAGCAGATTTTTTTGGTTTTCGGCCACCATTTCGGCGATTATTTTGAAATTTTCCAATTTTTGAATATTGTGTTAGTGTTTTACTAACGCTCGATTGCGAACAATGTAAATAATTCGCTATAAAACATTGATTTTTACCGTGCCGATACAAATCAACCATACGAAGTTTAGTAGATTCAGGAATATCACTCACACGGCCCATTTTAAGACGAAAAAGAAACAAACTGCAAAAAAGAATACTGATTTTAAATAAAATAGTCTGAATTTAATCAATGATGCCACCAGTTAAGAATTGGTAATAATTAAAGGAGAATTAGTGTGAAATATTCTAATATTTTGAACCACTTGAATAAATATTCTAATATTTTGACTTTTCAAAATAATTTTTTTTGCAATTAATCTTTTCAAAAATGATATTAAATTTAAGATAACAAGTAAGTTTAATCAACAATAAGTTCTTAATAAAAATATCGTTTGCATATTTTCATTAAAAGACATTGAATTACCAAACGATATTTTCAATTTCTAAAAAAAAGGTAATTATTCTAATATTTTGAATATGAGCTGTACAGTGAGATTAACGTTGGGTGTTTTCAGACGCCTGAATTAAGGCACCTTTCACTGTTTCCAACTATATGAGGTGCGCCTCTGTTTATTGAAAGATTGGATTGGTCTGTGTTTAAAATAACTTATTAGGATACACAGAAGTCAAGATAAAGAAGTAAATAAGTTTTTTTTTCTTTTTTTGCTTTAACCATTTTTAAAAAGCCGGCTTTTATTTTTAAAAAGTTTACGGCTCATATTAAATTTGGATTAATTTATTTTTAATATATTTATAAATATTTTCTACTAGAAAAGTTGTAAATTTCATTGCTTTTTTAAAATAAATAAGTCTTTATAACTGCTAGAAGTCAACTATGAAGCCATTGTCTAATATATATATGTATCATTTTTAAGTTTATCCTGATGATTTTTTTTTTATTTAATTTATTATGGGTCCCCAATTTGCGTTTCTCACCGAAACTCCACTGGAAAATATAGGGGACGGAATCAAACATGTTTTTTATATTCTTGAAGTTCCAGAAGAATTCGTAGATATATATTTCTAGATATTCGACAAAATGTCTCAAATCAAAGTGCACGGTGACTTTTGGTCACATAGTGTAAACGCGCTTCATAATCTATTAATGTATTAAAATAATGTTTGGAACAATCCAACCCATCCTAATTCCATTAAATGAAATCCAAACACAGTTATATGTGTAAACATAATACAAAGTACTTCGCAGAAACAATGATTTTCAGGTTCAAAATTAGGCTAAAATTCATATCGCTTGCAATTTTAGTCGCGTAGATGTAATAAATTTTTGTTTTACATAGTGTATAAAGGTTTATTTGTTAAATATAACTTAAATGAGTGGGACTTTGTATGAACTATTTAATTTACTAATTTTTCAAATTATATTGACTAAAATGATTTCTAAAATAAATACCTGCTTTATTTAAGTACTTTTTCAATTGAAACGCATATTTTTTTGTAATTGTTTAAGAAGTCTTACTTTTTACCTGGTAGTAAAATTTAGCAACATGTCACATTTTTTTTCTCAATCCTTATGAAATATGAATACATAAAATTTTTAATATAGACAACTTAATATTTCTTCTATTTAATTTTTTTTTCTATTCTACATTGAAATTTTATTTTATTTTTTAAATGCTTAATTCTGAAGAAGAAAAAAATATATTGTTTTTTATTTTTATCTACTGCGCGCAAGAGGAAAAACTATTGGTTCAACCCCCCCCCCCCTCCAAAATATTGATAATGATATAAAACTAATGTATCTTGGGTTTATACTTCATTTAAAAACAATTTATTTAATTTTTTTATTTTAATTTTAAAATTTAAAAAAATATTTTTTATTGAAAAATTGCCAATTTTCAATAATTAATGCAAATATAATATTAAATTTGAAGTATAAGTTTAAACTTGTATAATTTAAAATGATACCTTAAATGATAACTTAACCCTTTCACTCCCAGTGAGTCCAAATGGCATCATGATATTCCTTATTTATTCTTCTATATTTATTTCGGATATTCTAAATTCATACCAGAAAATTAAAATAGAAATACTTGTTTTATTTAATAACAGACATTCCCTGCTTAAATACATCGAAATTTATCAGTGAAATTTTCTGGTGTAACTTCAGACTCTCTGACGTGCGGAATTTTTAGAACGTATTCTACCATGGGAATGAAAGGGTTAAAATGATATTCACCGAATTTGATGCAAATTGTTTTATTAGTTTTTGATAAATGTTGCGCGTAGTCAAAGAACAATTTAGAAATTTTTATCAAAATTAAACATAAAAAAAATAAAATTTCAATATACAATATTAAAAAAAAAATTTTTAAATAGAAGAGATATTAAGTTGTCTTTATTAAAAATTTTATACATTTATGTTTCAGAGGGACTGAGAAAAAAACGAAATATGACATGTTGCTAAATTGAACCACCAGAATAAAGGGTTTTGGTTTGGTTTGGTTTGGTTTATTTTTGTCGTCCGATTATCTACACTAATGGGATATAGGACCAGGGGAGAGTGCCCTTCGTGGGGGTCTTTCTAAGGGAACCTAACCCGTATCTACGCAAGGTTCGAAGAATACCACGAAAACTCCGAACGGTTAGGCCGACAGCCGCGATTGGGTTCGAACCCAGCACCTGCCGTCTACCAGCTGAGAGGTCTGAACCTCTCGGCCACTGGTGGGGCCCAGAATAACGGGAAACGTCTGAGATCCATTAACCCCTTCGCGACGGCAGCCTTTTGCGAAAATTTTAATGCTTTGTCACCGGTTTTAACAGACAGAAATTAGTGGCTTATTAAATCAAGTAAATGCTCCGATTACAAAAGACAAAATTTACGGTATAATTTTACTGGTGGAGATAAACACGGTTTCTTAAGCCTATTTGCGGCACGTATACGTGTCGCTCGTCCGCAAGGGATTGAGACACAACACTAGTCACAGAGAAAGACCTGGATGATAATGTAAAGTCTATGGGAGCGTTCTTTTCAAATATCCCGATCAAATTTTAATACTTTTACGTGATTGTTTTTCATAGGATAGTTGAGGACGATCCACAACCGGCCTAGTTTTTATATTTTCAATCTTGGTTTCAGATTAAAAAAAAAAAAACTTTAAATTTTAAAACTTGCTTAAACCGGTTCTGAAATTGGAACTATCATAATATAAAAATCAGATAAGCAAAATCGAAAAAGTGAAAACTAGGCCGGTTGTAGATCGTCCTCAGCTATCGTATGCAAAAGAAATCATGCAAAAATATTAAAATTTGAGCGAGATATTTGAAAAGAACGCTCCCATAGACTTTGCATTATCATCCGGGTCTTTTTCAATTACTAGTGTGGGACCTTACGCAACTTCATTCAAATGAAAAAACCCGCCCGCTAATACTAATCCTATGGAAGAAATTTATAAAGATATCTCGGTTGTGTTTTAATATTTTTAAATGATTTTTTTGCATTGGATAGCTGAGATCCATCAGTATGCAGGCCGTTTTTACTTTTGTTTGCAGATATTTTTATGATGACGCTTTCATTTTCGGAACCGGTTTGGAAAGCGAAAGCACCCTCATAAAAATACCTGCAACCAAAATTGAAAAAAGTTAGAAACGGCCTGTATTCAGATCAGCTATCCAATGCATAAAAAATCATTTAAAATATTGAAATGCAACCGTGATATCGTTATAAATTTCATCTATAGGATTAGCATTAGCAAACGGATCTTTTCATTTGACTGATGTAGTTCCTTAAGTAATTAGTTTCTAAATATTGATAACAGTGGACAATAGTTTCGTTCGATCATTGAAAAATCTCACTGAGTAGTTTAAAACCTAATATATTTTAATACACGACAATTTTGTGATTTTCTTTTATTCAAGTTGCAAACTTATATACTTTTTGCTCAGTGCATGTGAGTATGCATGTATGTATATAAAGTCAGTATACAGAAAAAAAAATTAACCTGCGTTTATTTTCAGACAATTTACAATAAAATCACACAAAAGGTGTCAATAGATTCAAAACATTGTCTTCTTTCAGAATATGGATACAATTTTTTAAAATAGGAATCGTTTACATATTAAAATTTGCATCAACTTGGCATTGAAAACGGTAACATCCACTTTTGACACCGTATTTGAGTTCCTTGGATCAGGGCAGCCCAGTAGACGTAATTATATATATATATATATATATATATTAAATCTTCACGCAGTTACTGAAGAACACATATTAAGGAGAATTTGGTCAAAATAAAGATAAATAAATAAATAAAGTTCTCAAAAGAAAACTTTCAGATTCAGAACAATAAAATTGAAAAGTTAATGGGTGTATTAAAAATCTTTCATTTTTCAAATTTTAAAATGTTTCTTCGCACATATGATTTTATTCCTGTATTTAGGTCATCATTCTATACAGAAGAAAGTTTGTGATATTTTTTTTTTTTTTTTACTTTCGGTTTTCGAAGTATGTACAAGTTTTAAGAATCAAAATTTCCAAAAAATAAGCTTTTACAAAGTGACTATCTGTGTGACCATGTAACCACGCCTTCTCTATGATTCATCGCAAAGTGTATGAAGTTATTCATAAAATTAAACCAAACTTGATATATATGTTTTAGGCTGTGGCTAGAAGCTCCCATTTAAAATTGATCAGGATAATCTGCGAAAAGAGGGCGCAGGGATAGCGACCTTTGTGCCATTTCATCTTATTGTTTCATAGGAAAGTGTAGGGAGCTATGCATAGAATTGCACCAAATTTCATACCTATACAGCGAAAAAAAAAATCTAGTTCTGGCGTCTAGAATCTAAATTGTGGAGCTAGAAAAAATAATTCCATCCCATCCTTATAAATTCTAACTCCCTTTGCTAGAGAGTTCTAGTGTCTCCTATTAGAATTAAAGAGCGTTTTCCTACATTCTCATGGACAAACTTATTTAAAAATGTCTGCAAATAGATGCGAACATAAGAGGTTTGATTTGATAACTGTAATTCTTGTTTGCGAAACCATCTCCGAAATCAAGCGATCCTTTCTCGTTACTGACACGATTCAACATCGTTTCGTCACCTAGAAAACAAGAATCTAGAAATGCTAGGTCATTTCGTCTATTCAACTTAGTTGATTAAACTTTTCGCAAAGTTCGGTCATCTATAGTTCTAGTTTAGGTATTCAGAAAGTGACTAATTATTCACTCTTAGGTGAAGGTGGTATATTTTTTTCTAAGTGTACGAAGGGCTCAAATGATAAAGATGGTACGTGATAGAATAAAAAAAAAAAAAAAAAATGAGTCAATCATAGGATTTAAGAAAATGAAGGGTTCTCAACCTTCTGTTTATTACTATTTGAAAAAAAATATTTGCAGAGATTTTAATGGATAAAGGAGACTTGACAATAAACGTAAGCCAATATTTCGAACTTGACAGCTCATTTTCTCAAAAAGGCAACTGTGTCACATACCACATTTATTATCCGAGCTCTTCATATGTTTTTGTCTTCAGCCATCAGGTCCCAGTTAGAATTAGGGATATACCTCCTGAAAGGAGGGGGCTCTGTAGCTATTTTTCTTTTGTATCTTCGGAAAGTGTGTGTTATTAATGATAAAATTGAACCGAACTTCATATAAAATTTTTTGTTTCAGGACGTCATGTTCATGTCCCACTTAAAACATTCCCCATTTAACTCATGCAGTATTTTAATGTAACTTTTTACATTTTAGCTTTGTTTTAATCCTCACTTTGGTCTTGGCGCAGCATGTCCCTAAAGGGACATTGTGCCATGGAACTTTATACAACCAACCAACCGACTCTCAAGTGGCAAAAAATTAATCAGTCAGTAAAAATATCATTTTTTTTTTTTTTTTTTTTTTTTTTGAGAAAAATGTAGATTTAAGTGATCTGTTGGAAACGTATTATCTTTAATGCAGGTCTAAAATCATCCAACAATCCAAAAATATAAATAAAAAGCAAGAAAATATTACTTTCTTTTATTATAAAAAAGTTTTTTTTTTTTTTTTTTTTTTTTTTTTTTTTTTTTTTTTTTTACTTTTCCTCTGAAAATTCTGTTAGACTTTTGTTAAAATTTTAAATTTCTGCTATTTAGTGATTCAACAGATATAATTGCTGAGCTCGTGAAACGTTTTTGTAAATAGGTAATCTCCAATATGTTTTGACTTCAGAATAACGCCTTTCTCCAAATACGACAGATACTTAAAAATGATGAGAAAATCCAAATAGAAATAAATAGATTTCTACAGAAACTATGCATAGAACTTTTGTTGAGCATGTAGTGTAGTATTTAGACTGTTGATATAATTGACTTTAGTGCTTCTATTTCCATCACTCATTTTTGGAATCTTTATTGCGACAGTTAAATTATGCCAATTGTGCTTTATCTATTACTTTTCCATTACTTCCCCAAAACTTTTAACCGTGTTGTTTTTACTAGCTACAAAGCATTTGGAATAATAAAACCCTTGTAGCAACATCTATAGAACCTCTCGAAATTCTTTACTCATATAATTTACACTCATTGCCATAAAAATTTGCGCACCAAGAAATAATTGTGGGATCGTAACGAAACTTGGCATGAAAGTTTATATCAGTCAGATATGCAAATGATTAGAAATGCACTGTGATTGTGCATTGCGTAATGCCACTACAGGGCGTTGAACTTGTCTTCTCCTTGGAGTATAAAACTAGTAAGCTGAACTTGTCACAGTTTGCCTTTTCTTTTGCAAAGGAAACGCTGAGGTAGACGCAGCCATCGAAGACAATATCAGCAGCTGTCAAAGCTGGAGAGGGAAAGAATTATCAGGATGATAGAAGCTGGGTGGTCAGCTCGGTGAGTAGTTCGTCAAGTAGGCCGTTCTGATTTTACTGTGCTGAGGTGTTGGGACCAGTGGATTGAAGAGATGTCATTTACACAACGATCAGGCTCGGGACGCCCTCGACAGACCAGTCGTCGAAAAGACGGTCACATCATACGAAACGCAAGCGTAGAGCCAACTGCCTCACTGGCCGCTATCCAGACACAGGCAGCACCTTCACTACAGACCCCTGTGTCTTCCCGAACCATCGCAAGGCGCCTGGTTGAAGAACATCTGGTATCGTGGCGCCCATTACGTGTGTTGCCAATGAAACCTACCCACCGACGCCTCCGTTTGGAGTGGTGTCGCGCACGATGGAATTAGACAGCAACGAAAGGCGCCAGGTCGTCTTCAGTGACGAGTTTAGATTCAATTTGAGCAGCGACGACAATCGTGTTCGTGTGTGGAGGCCCCGTCTTGAACGCCTTAATCCTGCTTTTGCTTTACAGCGACACACCGCTCCTACAGCTGGTGTGATGGTATGGGCATGGGGTGCTATTGCTTGCGATACACGGTCACCCCTAATATTGATCCGAGGCACAATGACAGCTCAGCGGTACGTCCAGGACATCTTCAGCCACATGTGTTGCCACTAATGGCAGGGCTCCCAGGAGCCATTTTTCAGCAACACAAAGCTCGGGCACACACGGCAAGGATGTCACAAGCCTGCCCCCACCACATTGCCAGGCTTCCCTGGCCTGTTTGATCACAGATTTGTCACCAATCGAGCATATCTGGGATCATTTGGGACGGCAAGTTGGACACCCTACGAGTTTAGTTGAACTCGAGGCGCGTTTACAGCAACTGTGGAACGGGATGTCTCAGGCCATCATACGGAACTTGTATGCCTCAATGCCCGCTCGTAATGCATCGTGCTTTCGCGCTAGAGGGGGTTCAACAGAGTACTAAAATTTCCCTCCATTTGTACTTTTTTCTGGAACAAATTATCCTTTTTCTTTGGTTTTCTAATCACTCACTTACATCACAGTAGTATTTACGTATGTAAAGTTTCGTTTCATTCGGACGTCTTTTTCATGGTGCGCAAATTTTTTTGGCAATGAGTGTACTTCTTAACGTAAAGAGTGCCAGAAAACAAACAAGGTCAGAAATTTGTAATTTGTAATTGGATTGATGAGTGATTGGGCATTAATTTTTTCTTGAGCGTCACATTGTTTTCTAGAACTCTCCTAATGCATGCCAACTGTTCAGCTGTATAATTTTTTCACAGTGTCTTTCCTTAAACAGGTTTTTGAAAGTTTCAGAAAAACTTAGATAAATTTTGATTCCACTGCTATTTAACCTTTAATTTAACATTGCATTCAAACTGTTGTTTGTAGATTTTCCAAATATTCATCTGCAGATTTATAATAATATACATATATATAATTATTTTTTTTCTGCTTTAACAATTACTCCGAATCTTGAATACAGGTTCTACTCTTTTATAAGTTCACCAGCTTTAATTCTTTCCGGCACTGGCAAAATCTCTTATTAAAATGAGAAATTATCGACTAACACCAGAATTCACCAATGAATTTTATATATTTTGAAATCCTTAATTTAAGCTTTCATTGTAAAAGCAAAATTTTACTAAAATATTATTGGTGCCATTTGCAAGTTTGGAATTAAAATTAAGTATCCCAGACCGGACACAGTGTGCCGGAAAGGGTTAATGAAGCCTTGATCAAAACTTTTACCCTACGAGACCTTTACCAGTTACAAAGCATTTGGAATAAATAAAAGCTTTGTAGCTTTGTAGCAACATCTATAGTATCACTCGAACTTCTTTACTGACATAATTTACTTGTTAAAGTAAAAACTGTCAGAAAAAAAGTAAGGCCAAAAATTTGTAATTTATCATCTGATAGATGAACGATTGGGCAGCAATTTTTGCTTGAGCATTACAGTGTTTTACAAATTCTTCGAGTGCATTGCACAGTTTTCACATACAACGTTCACACTTTTCTTTCAATATCCTCATTCCATGTTCAACATCCATGTTCAAGAGTTTTACAGATAGATCGGTGACATGTTTTTTATTCTATTAGCACTCTGATGTAATACAGATTGCAAATGCAGTTCCACAGTTGTATAGAGTGCCAAAAATGTCTTTGCACATGAACACGTCTTGGAGATGTAGAAATTGTTGCTCTTCTGAGATGTATTCCTTCATAACTCTGTTATCAAATCCCTGTCTATGGTTCTAATGTATCAAAGTTTATGTTGGTGCACCAAGTTCAATTGATGCCGTACAAATTTACATCTGTGCGGCTTCTTATCTAGAAAAAAGTGACGAAATTTTCACACATACTTGATGGAACGTTTGATTATACATCATCAGCAACACATCTAATCACCACTAAGGATTTTTTCCCGGAGACTGTTGTTGGAAATGCAAAATACTTAGCATCCTTGATTCGCAAAATTCTGTATTGGAAAACAGTTTGGTCCATTATATACATACGTTCATTTTGGGTAATTTTTTTATAATAATGAATATCCACTTCCTTAGTCTGGCTTTTTTACTGTTCATCTCCCGTCAATGAATCAAACTTTCCCAGAAATCAACTTATTCTATTTTATCAGTCATGTAGTTAACTGCAACTAATTTGATTTACTGTCACAGAGCAACACGTAGGAGTTTCTCCGCCCCCCCCCCCTTCAGAAGCTCCCACTACCTACCCCAAAGCAGAATATGCTTAAAAGTGCGACGTACGTCGCAGAACAACGGACTTCTCTGCAGAACATTTCAAGTAATCACTTAAAAAATTCAGAAATTCAAAAAATTCAGAAAAATCGAGAAATTTATAGGAGTTCTAAATTTTCCGAAAAATTAAGGCAGTCAGTTCCAAAAATTAAAAAAAAAAAATTCAATCATATATGCGAAAATACATCGCAATTTCGCAAATGGTCGCTGAAAAAAATTTCATCAATCGTGCGAAAAAAATCGAAAATTTCAGAAGAGGATCCTCAAAATATCGCGAAAAAAACGGCAAAATTTGTCCAAAGATCGTGAAAAAGCGATAAATTCTGTTAAAAAATCATAATAAAATGGCAAATTTCACAAAAAATTGCGAAAAAAGCGGAAAATTTCATCAAAAGATCGCAAAAAACAGCAAATTTTATCTAAAGATCGTGAAAAAAAAAACCTTACCTTTTTTCAAAAAATCACGAAAAAAACGCAAATTTTGTCAAAATAACGCAAAAAAACACCAATTTTGTCAAAAGATCACGTAATAACTGAATATTTCGTCAAAAGATCACGTAATAACTGAATATTTCGTCAAAAGATCACGAAAGAAACACAAATTTTGTCAAAAGATCGCGTAATAACTGAATATTTCGTCAAAAGATCACGAAAGAAGCACAAATTTTGTCAAAAGATCATGTAATAACTGAATGGTTCATCAAAAGATCATTTAAAAACCGTAAATTTCGTCAAAAAGGGGAAAAAAATAGTGCTGGGAATAGATTTTATCTTCCTCTGTTGTAATCTTTCCGAAAATTTGCTGTTAATTTCAGAATTCTTTTTCTTTTTCTCAGAATCACATTCATATTCATATATATATCAAATTCATATTTCTTTCATTACTTAAAAATAATTACTTAATTACCAATTATGCTTAAATTTTGGACACCAGTGTATTTAATGTATTGGTGTTTAATGAATATTTCATTGCCTGAAAGATAGGGAACGTTGTTGTTTTGCGTAGTATATTCAATTGATATTCATATGAAAGTAGACTAAGGAAAAGTTTTTGGGGATGTTGAGAAAATATTGTATCACAACAAGGGGTTTAACTTACATTATTACTTTCTAATAATTTTTGCGGTTTATTACATATGATTCTTTCTGGAAAGTAAAAGGGAGTAAAATATATGTTTAAAATAAAAGAATCGCAAACGGCGCGAAGCAAATTGGACAAATAATAATTGCTAAGATTCGAAGCTACAATGGTGGTCAAAATTGTGGAAATCTTTAAATAGCTCTCATTACAAAATGTAAAAAGCTACCTATTGCAGCCATCCGAATGAAAACACTTCGGGAAATTTTGCTATATTTTCGCCGATCACGATCCCCAGATACCAAAACCACCCTCCATGGAAATGTTGCCTTATATATATGTGTGTGTGTCCGTAGGTCGCCATTGTACCATCGAAAAGTGTATGAAGATATGCATAGAATTGAACCAAATTTTTTGTAAGTGTTTTTGATTGTGGCAAGCAGGTCCTCCTTCAATTTTGAAATATTCCGCCAGAAGGGGCGATCTAATAGCTATTTTGTACCATTTTAATATTGTACCATCAAAAAGTGTGTGAAGTTATGCATTTTTTTTTTTTTTTTTTTTTTTTTTTTTTTTTTTTTTTTTTTTAATGTGTAAATGCTTGGTCGCTAGTTGGTCCTCCCTGAATTTGAAAAAAATCCGCCTGAAAGAAGCGCTAATAGCGATTTTTTGACGTATGAAATTATGCATAGAATTGAAGAAAATTGTTTGTGTAAGTGTTTGGTTATGGCTAGTTGGTCCTCCCTGAATTTGAAAAAATCCGCCGGAAAGAGGCGCTAATAGCGATTTTTGTGCCGTTTTTAATATTGTACAATCGAAAAGTGTGTGAAGTTATACATAGAAATAAACTAATTTTTTTAAGTGTTTGGCTATGGCCAGCAGGCTTTACCTGAATTTGAAAAAAAAATTCCGTCGAAAGGACGCATTATAATCGCGATGTTTGTGTCATTTTCATTATTGTACTGTCAAAAATGTATAAAGTTATACGTAGAACTAAAAATAAAATTTTTGTGCATGTTTTTCGATATGACCAGCAGATCATCCTGAAATTTGGAAATATTTCGTAGGAAAAGAGCAGCGCTTCTCTATTCTTCGTCCTCCTGTTGTACTTCGGCTCGTGTAGAGACGGGAACTTGCATCCTGCTAAGATGGCTCTTTGCAAAGAGCTGATGGCAATAGAATAAGGGGAAAATAATGATTTTAATAAACATCACGATCCACATTAATTCGTTTTTACTCCGATTAATTGACTGAGGCAGAAATTTAAGATGAAAATCAAAGTTGGTATATTATTGAATTATTAATGTTGTATTAACATGCGTACTACTTTCTGAAATATTAAAATGTATGTATGAGATAGAAGAAAGTTTTGATGGGCACTTCTAATTAGTCTCAATTATAAAATATTCAAGATTTTCTTTTGAAAAATCGGGTCAGCCTGAACCCTACTCGAAAAAAAACACAAACCGAATCAACACTCAAGCCGAAACCAACCAGAACACAAAACATTTAAGGGTGTATTCCAATCTAAACTGCTTATCTTCTGACTCATTTTTAAATTCCTTTCAGCTCTCAAACACATGCTATGGGACAACTCTATTATTTAGAAACTATATAATGTGCCGTGCTTCTTGATTTTCTTTTTTTAATTGCAGAAAATATTACAAAAAAGGCTGTCAAAGTTGCAATTTAAACGGAATTTTTCAAAGCGAGAGATTTGGGAATGAAAAAAATGTTCATACAAAGAGATAATTAATCATAAATCATATTCTAATAAATTGAGCGAAAAATGAAATCACACGGCATTTTTATTTAGATGTCAGAATATTTCGATTCAAACTATTTATTTCCCGATTTATATTTAAATTCATTTTTGCTCTCATATGCATGAAACTGCCAAATTGTCTTATGTAGAAAATACACAAGGTGCCGTGACTGACGATTCTTTGATAAATGCAAAAAATATTGAAAAAAAAAAAAAAAAAAAAAAAAGCAATCAAAAACGGCACTTTGAACTAATTTTTCCGAAGCGGGAGATCTGTGAACGAAAAAATGAGTCATACTGAGAAGTACTTGTATATAAATCAAGTTCTAATTAACTGAGAACAAAATGACATCACACGGCACCTTATACATCTCTTCAAAAATCCTCAGAAAGTTTCATGTTTTTACGTTTAAAAATGAGTCTGAAAATGTATTGGAAAGTTTCGAGCTGTTGAAGGTCGAAATATATTTTTTCGAATACATCCTTAACCCCTTGCGGTGCGGTGGTTTCATAGATATACCACTTAATTTTAATTCCCAAACGCCACATTGGCACCGGAATTTTGTTTAAAAAAAATTACGATTTATCGAATGCGTTAAATATAGCGTTTTCTTATTTACAAATAAAGTTGTTTTCAAATTCCGGTGTCAGTCATTAATTTCAATACTTAAACAACGAATTTGCCTTGCGCCGCAAAGGGTTAAAGTCAACCTGACCGAAACACGACCTGTGACGAAACAAATTGCGTCAACCCGGTCCAGATTTGGTTAAAATTGGGTTTCCCAACCTGATGCATCAGGGCTTTAACCTGAATGTGCTTTCTCTCATAAGTATGGGTTAAACTAATATTTTTACTTTCTTCAATCAATACAGTGGTGGTCAGAATTATAAGAACAATTGAAACCTGCGCAGAAAAAATTTATTTCTGAGTTAAATAAAGTGAGATTTATTCACAAAATGCTTTTTTATGCTAGAAATCATTGTAGAATGCAAATCATTGGAAAATGCAAAATATGAATGTTTTGTCAAAATGAACAAAATATTGAGAAACACCGAAAATACTGGCGATAAATATATATCAATAAAAACTTTGTTAAACCACCATAAAAGAAAAATTATACAGGAGACGCGTTTCGAGCTGCAGAATTACCGCTCGTCATCAGCTGGTTCAAACACGTGTCACAACGGACAGAGTGGAAATAACACAGAGTGGGAAGTACAGAGTGGGAAGTTCAGAGTGGGAAGGACAGAGTGGGAATAGTTATTTCCACTCTGTCCGTTGTGACACGTGTTTGGACCAGCTGATGACGAGCGGTAATTTTGCAGCTCGAAACGCGTCCTGTATAATTTTTCTTTTTATGGTGATTTAACAAAGTTTTTATTGATATTAACAAAATATGTCATTGTAAAAATTAGACAAAATTATAAGGGCAACGAATGTTTTTGCCTGAAACACACTGATAATTAATAATCTCCCCGCTTCTTCTCAATCACTTTTGTCAGTCTTGAAGTCATGGAGTTTGACAATTCCTTAAGAACGTTCTTGTAAAATTTTGAGTGATCTTTTTCGATGGAAGAAATGAGTTTTTGTTTGTTTTGAGATTATATACCATTTTTGCATACTTTGTGTACCAGAATTTTTCCATTGGATTCAGATCAGGACTTTTGGCCGGCCAATGAAGTAGTTTCACGAAATTAGCATCAAACCACGAGTTTGAAGTTTGGGAAACATGAACCGAGGGATTGTCCTGCTGAAAAAGTCTCCAATCACTATTAATGGTGCTTCTGGTAAAATTATCGCCCAATACATCTACGTAACTCTCAGAATTCCTCCTACCCTGCACGAAAACTTTTGAAGTAGTTCTACCAGTTGTGAAACCTCCCCAGACTGTTACTGAGCCACTTCCAAATACATGCTTTGAGAAAATTGTTTTTTCTCTACGAAGATCATACTAGAACTTGCAAAAACAATCTAGTCTATCCAAATTAATCTTTTTCTCATCGGAAAAGACAGAATTCCACTTTTTTCCTATAGTATTGCAGTTTATGGCAAACTCCATTCTCAGTTTGTCAAGAACTTTTGTAAGAGGCGATCTTGACGCATGTTTACTATAGCGAACCTTTTTCTTTCTTTTTGTAAAACACGTCGAACAGTTCGAGCACTTGCATTCTAAGATCAATTCACATTTTTTTTTCGTTTTTTGGAGCAAGCTGGCCTTATTATCATTCTTTCCCCCCCCCCCATGCAGAAACAGAAGATTTTCTGCTTGTATGTCTTTGCCGTCCATATCTATCGGTATTTTAAACATAATTATAAATAGGGTCAATGCGCCAGTAATGGACCACCTTCCAGTAATGGGCCACCTCGCACTTTTTTGTTTATAAAAAAATAATAAATAATAGTTTAGCTTTTATTATTTTTTTCTGAACTCCACCTTGCATGCTTTATAAGCTGGATTAATTTTTTACACTTTTCGTCAAAACAATTAGGAAGCAAAAAATAAAGTTTCACAGTTTTTCTGTTTTTCACTGAAAATCTTAATGAACATGCTAAGAGCAGACTTTACTTACTTAGTTTATAATTTTTTTTTTTTCCGTAAAAATTGAATGTTTTTGTTTGGTTAGCAATATAAAACATTGAATTTAATGTACCAATGGCTATCAACAAAATTTTATTTATTTTTAAGATTTTAGGAGGGGTGGTCCATTACTGGATTGCTTATTTCGCGATTTTCCAGTAATGGACCACCCAAGTGACCAGTACAAAAGTGTTATTTCAGTAGAGATAAAATATTTTGATTTAACTGAAAAGCTAAATAAACAAATTTAATACTTAAATTTTACCTATTAGAACTTAATAAAGGCAATTTCTTTATAAATAGTTGTTTTTAAAAAGTCATCTAAAATTGGTAAAACACAAGCAGAACATTTGACAAAATCTATATGTGCCGTTACAAAAGAAGTTGGTTCAGAAATGTAAAATCATATTTGGAAGAAGATATTATTAATATTTTCTTCCGAATTCTAAAGCATACAGAGAGAATTTTCAATAAGGTTAAAACAAGATTTCTTTTGTGCTCTTAAAACAAGGAAAATTTTGGGACCAAAATCAGTTAAAGATGTGTATTATGTAGTACCAAATAACGAAAAAGAACAAATCACTGTTATGGGATGTTTTTCAGCAAATAATGAGATTGTTCCATTGGTGATAATATATCCATGTAAGCATCTCTGAAGGGAAATTATGGAATCAATCTGTACCAAATTGGTGGGCTATATGATTATCTGAAAATGGTTGGATAGTGCAAGAACATTTATCATTTTAAATGCATTCTAAAATTCCATATTGAGCAGTTTGGACTATCGGAAAGGGAAGATAAAATTGAAGATCTGTTATTTATATTTCACAGTTGCAAAGCACATCACTTAGATAATGATATGAATGAACATTGGAGACTTTTTTTTAATGCCTTATTTTATCTAAACTTGATTTCAGTAAAACATTGTCTTTATCTTGTAAATCCTTTAAATTTAAATATTTTGTTGTATATCTTTACAATATAAATCCTTTAATGTTAGTTAACAATAAACAGTTAATAATATCATTAATATTTTGTTTTATATCCACATTATAAATCCTTGATTATAATAAATTCATAACTTAAATTTAAATATTTTTTTATGTTTTTTCATTATAAATCCTTTAATGTAATGAATTTCTAACTTAAGTTTTAATATTTTTTTTATTATTATTATGCTTTTATTAAGTTCTGGAGCAAAATACAATTGAAACCAGTTGGAAATTGCACGTGAAGCGTAGCAAATGAGGTTCGTTCGTACGACAACGAAGTTTTAAAAATATACAGATCTTCCTGATATAGTAGACAATACTTCGGATACAGTACAGTGGTTGAACTCTTTGTGTTCCTATAAACACACAGGAAGTAATTTTCATTACACCTCAGCAACGTATATGATATTCATAAAATGTGGCACAGTTTAATATAATTAAAACATGTCCCAAACAATGTTTCCCCGTATAGCATTATGTAGTGGAATACTTTTGTGTGGCCCTGTAATTTAATAATAAATATTCTTTGCATCTCATATTGTACAGAATTTATATTTTAGTATATATATACGTCATAGGTTCATGTCAATTTTTTTATGTTCGAATGAGTGTAATACCATTAAAATGCATTTGCAACTTTTTCCCCATTTGACTATAATGTAACGGAATACTTTTGATAGTCCCTGTAATTGATCTATGCATCTGATTATCATAAGATCTGAAATGACTCGACAAAATCATGTAATATTTATATGTTTTAAATTTCAAATGATTAAAATGCATTTTAAACTTTTTTCCCCATTCACCCTAATGTAACGGAATACTTTTGATTTTCCCTGTAATTGATCTATTCATCCGATTTTCATGAAATTTGAAATGACTCGACAAAATTATGTAATAGTTATGTATTTTAAACTTCAAACGATTCGGTTGGATAGTTTTTGCGTTGTTATATGCGGACAGACAGACAGACGAACAGACAAACGGACAGATAGACGGACAGACAAACGGACAGACAGACGGACGGACTGAACGACAACTATAGGTGCTACGTATTTACATAATTACGAACGCACCTAAGAGCATCTCGCATAATGCAAGAGCATAATCGGAACATAGGCGGTCCATTACTGGAACATAGGTGGTCCATTACTGGGCTTTTGGGTGTTTAGACATATTTCTATTATTTAAAATTAAATTTTTATTTCTATTGGGAAATGTAACTATGGGATTAGTTAAATATTGTTGAAAGATTAATATAATATGAAAAAAATTTATATACAATAATTATAACTATTAATAAAAAATTATTTTTTAGAGAAATTCCTTAAGGGGGTCCATTACTGGCACATCCACCCTAACCGTTCTTAATCTATTAAACTTTGTAGCAATTTAGCATACAGAAAGTACTGAATTTTGAAATGCATCCATTTTTCCTTTTTGAAACTCCAAAAGCTTTGCACCTTGCGGCATGATTGAAAAACAGAATAATACGATCCCAAACGCTTACTACGCATTTATATCGTCTGGAAGTTCCGTGTGCAGGGCAAAAAACATGTAAATTTTAATTTTTAGAATATACAAATACAGGTGTTCTTATAATTTTGTCCATATCAGATGGCTGTATAAATTTATAATACATTTTATGAATAAGAATTTACTACATATTTCCATAAAAACATACAAAAATAATTTTCATTTTTCGTTGGTTTCCAGCCATTAAAAGTTGCCCGCCAAATATAACCAAGAATTGGCAATTTTTGCCTTGTCCTTATAATTGTGACCAGCACTGTGCAAGAAGAAAATTTGGATTCGTGAAAAATTTCGACTTCCGGTTTTCGGTGGATTTATATATTTTAGAAGATCCTGAACACGACTTGAGGTTTTTAGAAAATGTCTGCCTGTCACTCTGCCACTTTGCGAGTCCCTATGTGACAAAAAATTGTGGGCGCTCTATATCAAGAACTAATGAACGGAATTTCATAAAAAATTTGATTATGTTAAACTTTGACAGGAACTGAAGCTCATTAGTTTTTGGTGTATATCGCTCGACAGCATTCGTTGCATTATTCACAATTTTTGCAAAAGCTATACCTTAAGGCCCTACACTAGGCATAGAAAAAGACCCGGATGATAATGCGAAGTCTATGGGAGCTTTCTTTTCAAATATCTCGCTCAAATTTTAATATTTTGACGTGATTCTTTTTGCATAGAATAGCTGAGGACGATCCACAGCCAGCCTAGTTTTTAATTTTTCAGATTTAAAAAAAAATAATACTTTAACTTTCAAAACTGGCTTAAACCGGTTCTGAAATTGCAACTATCATAATCTAGAAAATAGATAAGCAAAATCGAAAAAGTAAAAACTAGGCCGGTTGTAGATCGTCTTCAGCTATCCTATGCAAAAAAAATCAGGTAGAAATATAAAAATTTGAGCGAGATATTTGAAAAGAACGCCCCCATAGACTTGATATTATCATCCGGGTCTTTTCCTGTGCCTAGTGTTGCGCCTTAAGAGCTGCGTTTCCCGACCTGATGCAGGATTCTAGCCTGAAAATGTTTTATTTTATAACATTAAAAAGTAAAACAACGCAAAAAAACAAACAAAAGTAAAATTCGTATTTTTTTACTTTTTTCTATCAAAACAAGAAATATTGGATTCGTGAAAAATTTGGACTTCTGGTTTTCGATGGATTTATATACTTTAGAAGGTCCTGAACACGTTTTGGTGGTTTTTAGAAAGAGTCTGTCTGTCAGTCTGTGACTTTGTGAGTCTGTAAGTGACAAAAATTTTGTGGGCGCTCTATCTGAAGAACTAATGAACGGAATTTTAAAAAACTTTAGATTCTGTTAGACCTTAATAGGAAATAGAGCTCATTAGTTTTTGGTGTATATCGCTCGACAGATGACGCTGCTATGCTTATTCACAATTCCTACAATCTTGAGATCTACGGCACGGAAATTTATAAAACTTTAGATTCAATTAGTGCATGATATAATTTGGTGCTGAAAACCCTTTGACGCAAATTTCTTAAGAGGTTTCGCTGCTAGGCGGCATTATTCATGATTATCACAATAGTTTTATCTCAAAAACGAATGCACGAATTTTTATCAAACTTTACATTCAATTAGTTCTTAATACAGATTAACATTATTTAGTTTTTTTTTTTTTTTTTTTTTTTTTGGTAAATTTTTCTACAGGTGGCGCTGCTACGCTGCATTTTTCATTATTTTGCGATAGCGTATCTCAAGAACTAATGCACGAATTTTCCTATCAAGATTTACAATATGTATTCTTTAAAGATCGGCCGAAAATTCGGTTTCTTTTTCGACATATAAGTTTTTCCAGAAGTGAGTTTTAAGGGGAAATGCTGCCGAATATGCGGCCGGACAGAAACTTGACCAAAACTATCTGTATAGCAACAATCCTGTTTTTTCCTTCGAAAATTTTCAAGACTCATTCACTTGAGCTGCATTGATTCAAATGAGACACTACTTACTGCCATGTACTTCACTGTTTATTTTCACCACTATTTCCAAATAATAATGTTCGCAAGAAATTTTCAGTTCACATACTGTGGAGAACTACTATGAAGATTTTTTTAAATAGTGCTATACATAAAAAAAAATAGTCGGATGTGGCAATCCCAAAACTTTTTTCTATTTCATACATGTTAATACTTCCTGAAAAATGCCGCGTATCAATGACATCGATTGGGTGATTTACAAAGCAATCTAATCAGAAACAACTTATGTCAAGTTCTAACTGAATCTGAAGTTTGCTAAAAATCCGTGCTTTAGTTTTTGAGATTAAAAAAAAAAGTAGAAATCGTAAAAATCACAATGAAATCGCAAAAAAATCTGGATGGAAGCGCCACCTGTTGAGCGATTTACTCCAAAAACTAAAACAGCACTAAATTATATCAGGGACTAGTTGATAAAAATATGTGTATTAGTTTTTGAAATAAAGCTATTGCGATAATTATGAATAATGCCACATAGCAGCGCCACCTGCTGGGATATTTACACCAAAAAGCAATCAGAACCCTATTTTACCATGTACTAACAGAATCTGAAGTTTTGTGAATCTATTAATGCTTGAGATATAGCTATTGCGGAAATTGCGAAAAAAAAGCAGCATAGCAGCGCCACCTGTCAGGCGATTTATTTAATGTAAAGTTTTATGAATTCCATCCCTTAGTTATTGAGGTAGAGCGCCCACAAAATTTGTGTCGCACACAGACAGACATTTTCAAAAAACATGTTTTTCGGGTTCTGTGGCCCCCTAAAACGTGTAAATCCTTCGAAAACCGGAATTGAAAAATTTTCACGAATCTAATACTTTCCTCTTGCAAAGGTATATGAAAATAAAATAGTACCTCTGGTTGTACCTACCTATAAAATAGGGTTCTGATTGCTTTTTGATGTAAATATCCCAGCAGGTGGCGCTGCTATGTGGCATTATTCATAATTATCGCAATAGCTCTATTTCAAAAACTAATACACATATTTTTATCAACTAGTCCCTGATATAATTTAGTACTGTTTTAGTTTTTGGAGTAAATCGCTCAACAGGTGGCGCTTCCATCCAGATTTTTTTGCGATTTCATTGTGATTTTTACGATTTCTACTTTTTCAATCTCAAAAACCATTGTAATTTTTACGATTTCCACTTTTTCTATCTCAAAAACTAAAGCACGAATTTTTAGCAAACTTCAGATTCAGTTAGAGATCCTTCTGAATAACAAAAAATCGATCCGGAACGCCAAAAATCTCTAAAAAATTGCAAAAAATTAAACATAAAAAGTTTTATTCAGAGGCGCTATACTGTAATTACCTGCATAATTAATTAATAATTCTGTTTGTATTAATTACTTAAAAATTTTTTTTTACATTTATATGATACATTAACATAATCTGATATACAATATGAATCATGACAATAACTATTGCACAAAGCACTAAAATATCCCGTTTTTAGACATGGTAATTTTGTACAATGATAATGAATATTACGGATCGATCGAAAAAAGTTTTTAAGCCCGAAACCAAATTCTGATAATCTTATTTTCAGCTGAAAAAGAAAATGTCCATAATTATTTTAAGTAATTAATACAAACATAATTATTAATTATTTATGCAGGTAATTACAGTATAGCGCCTCTGAATAAAAAATTTTATGTTTAATTTTTTGCAATTTTTAGAGATTTTTGGCGTTCCGGATCGATTTTTTGTTATTCAGAAAGATTTCTGATTGCAATGTTTTCCCTCTTAATATTAAATTCAAATTAATTATTTTTTCATCCAATAAATTTTTCCATACATCAAACGCATCCATTTGGCATGTTCTCTCATTTAGAAACTGATGTATAATGCGGCGTATTGGTCGACTTTTTAATTAAAGGCAGAATATATTTCAAAAAACTCTGTCAAAGTGGGCATATTAAACCCAATTTACCGCATTGATCGAGATGAAAGAATTAAGGGTGTACTCAAATCCAACTTTAAAAATCACGTCAGCAAGTTTCATATTTTTCTTTAAAAGTTAATTTAAAACAGTGTTAGAAAATTTTGAGAATATATATATATATATATATATATATATATATATATACATACGAATTGTCACGATTATATATATATATATATTATTATTATTATTATTAATTTTCTAGTAACTGTGCAAAATAAACCTTTAGATCTGGTAAGTTTGTGTTACTTAATAGCCTACACTAGTCACTCAGAAAGAGCCGAATGATAATGTTAAGTCTATAGGGGCGTTATTTTCATATATCGCGCTCAAATTTTAGTATTTTTCGATGATTTTTTTTTTTTTTTTTTTTTTTTTTTTTTTTTTTTTTTTTTTTTTTTGGCATACGGTAGTTGAGGATGACCCACAACCGAGCTAGTTTTTACTTTTTTGATTTTGGTTATAATTTTTTTTTATATTAGGATAGTTTCAGTTTCACAACCGGTTCAAAAAGATTCTGAAAGATAAAGTTTATTTATTTTTTAATCTGAAACCAAAATCGAAATAGTAAAAACTAGCTCGGTTGTAGATTGTCCTCAGCTATCCTATGCCAAAAAAAAAAAAAAAAAAAAAAAAAAAAAAACATGAAAAAATATTAAAATTTGGGCGAGATATTTGAAAACGCCCATAGACTTTACATTATCATCCGGGTCTTTCTCAGTGGCTAGTGTGGCGCCACACTTGTCACTGAAAGAGACCGGCTACTTCAGTCAAGCGAAAAAAATCTGCACGCTTATGCTAAACCTATAGAAGAAATTTATAAAGATAACTCTGTTGCATTTCAATATTTTTAAATCATTTTACATTGGATAGCTGAGACCTATCTCTACGAAGGCCGTTTTTTAATTTTTCGATTTTGATTGCAGATTTTTTTTTTTATCAAGATGCTTCTACTTTCGAAACCGGTTTCGAAAAGATCTATCTGATCTATTCAGTTGATTAAATAAACAGAAAAATTAAAAATCATACGTACATCATGTTGAAAAATATATGTGAACCCTATACACCATGTACATTAGAGAAAAATTACAGTTACATTAAGAAAATTTCCTTTCGGGTTCGCATGTAAAATTGCATATAAACAAAAAATCTTTTCCTGCCACATTTTCGGATTTATGTTTAACCCTTTGAAGGGCATGTGTTGGCAAATTACAACACTTAATTTTAATCCCAAATTGCCACACTGACACCAGAAATTTTCTATGAAAATTTCACTTTAATTAGATACGCAAAAATACACTTTCATTACTTTACAAATAAAATGTCGTGTAAATACTGGTGTCACTCAATTACACTGGCGGAAAAAAAAATCCCAACACCAATAAAGACTTGTGTTAGCTAAACGAAATTATGTAGGCGTGTTTATACATCTGAAAGACGACATTGATTTAAATTTCATGCTTTGTACATAAGTGTGGCGCTAGTAGCTCCACTCACAACTTTAAAACCCGGTTTGCTTTAAATGCGTGCTGTAAAGTTCGTGAGCAATATTTATCTACAAAATTTGACGGATTGAGTTGAAATTGATCAAGAATGCCTTTAAGAAGACGAAGAAGCCATTATCACCAGCTCCCCGAGTTGGAAAGAGGTCGTAAAGTAGGGCTACGAGAAAGTGGATTTTCGGAAAGACTTGGACGGAATGTATCCACTGTGCACGATTGTTGGGAGCAGGAGTCAAGGGCTGGTACTGCCTCAAGAAGACCAGGCTCCGACTGACCACGTGGTACTACTGAGAGGGAAGACCGCCGTATTCGGCGTACGGCTGTGGTGCGTCGTACTGCGTCTGCGACAGAAATTCGAGCTGCAGTTGGTACCACAGTGACACAACGAACTGTTAGAAATCGATTACTTCAAGGACAACTCCAAGCAAGGCGCCCTACTGCATGCATTCTACTGACTCCAAGCCATTGCCGTTTGCGACGTCAAGCCAGAGCTCATTGGAGGATGGAGTGGATATTTGTTGTGTTTTCTGATAAAACCTGGTTCTGGCTTGGTGCCAATAATGGCCCTGTGCTGGTCAGAAGGAGGCCAGGGTAACACCTGCAACCAAACTGTCTGCGGCCTAAACACACTGGACCTGCAATCTGGTTTCATGGTATGGGGAGCAATTTCCTATGACAGCAGGTCTCCCAAACACACTGACGCAAATGTGTACGTCAGTCTGGTAATTCAACCTGTAGTGCTGCCATTCAAGAAAAGCTTTCAAGAGGAGATTTTCAAAAGGATAACGCTCGCCCTCATGCCGCTGTTGTAACGAAACGTGCTCTACAGAGTGTCGACATGTTACCTTGGCCAGCGAGATCACCAGATCTGTCTCCCATTGATCACGTATGGGATATCATTGGACGAGAACTTCAGTATTATCCCCAGCCAGCACTGACCATCACAGTATTGACACAGCAAGTACAACAAGCATGGAACTCCAGACCACAAAGGGACATTCGGCACTTGTATGACACAATGCATGCACGTGCGAAGGCTTGCATTCAAAATTCTGGAGGTTATAGCAAATATTAATGTAACAGCATTTCACATTTGAAATGCATTTTATTGACCTTATTAACCTGTGATCTCGAAAATCTAATCAATTAAACATGTTAACTAGACAAATGCACTGTCCAAATTTCATTACTCTACAATAAGTTTTTCTTGGTGTTGGGATTTTTTTTTCCGTTAGTGTATTTAACATTTTACGAATACAGGTACCTTGTTTCGGAAAAGGTTAACAGAATGGTTTACCTTTTCAACAACTTTGTTTATTTTTAAAATTATGGTTCAAATAGGAACTCGCCGCATTTCAATATTCAACAAGAAGTGATTTTTGAAAAAAAAAATTCTAATTCTGCATATTTAATTAAAGTTTAAAAAAAAATTGCATCTTTTAAAAATCTATACTACTTTTTCTAAATATTGATATTTTTAGCCATTTTTTTAAAAGATTTTCAAATGTGTATTATAGAAGACTGCGAATGGATCTTTAAATACACCTAATATTACTTCTAATATAATTCTTTTTTGCTTATATATAGTAAAGTCGTCGGATGTCGCAATCTCAAAACTTTCTTTTACCTCATTACATGTTAATAATTCCGAAAAAATACAGCATAGCAGCGCCACCGACTAAAGTGATTTAAACCAAAATCTAGTCAACAATAATTTAACTTCTGAATGAATCTGAATTTTGATTGAAAATCCGTGTATTAGTTCCTGAGATAGAGCTATTGGGGAAATCTTAGAAAATTCTGCATAACAGTGCCACCTGTTCGATGATGCACACCAAAAACTAATCAGGATCAATTTTTATCGGGTTCTAATTGAATCTGGAGTTTGATTAAAATTCATACATTATTCCTTGAGATACAAGGAGCTACTAGGAAAATCATAAACAATGCAGCATAGAAACACCACCTGTTATGCGATATACACTAAAAACTAAACAGTCCCAGTTTATAACAAGGTCTAACTGAATCTTAAATTTTTGTGAAATTTCATGCATTTGTTCTTGAGATAGAGTGCCGACAAAATTTTTGCCACAGACAGACACACAGAGTGATAAACAGACATTTTCTAAAACCATCAAATCGTGTTAAAAACCTTTTAAAACGTATAAATGCATTGAAAACTGGAAGCCGAAATACTTCACAAATCCTAATATACTTTCTTTTTGTAAAGATAGATGAAAGTAAAAATGATGAAATCTAACACATCTTCATATACTTATATTTTTTTTTTTTTTTTTTTTAAATAACAAAAAAACACGAAGGTTCATTTTTTGCGCAGATTTATCGGATATATAACAAAGAATATACACAAAAAAAAATTTTAATTTCTATCTCAAAAACAAACAAGTTGGAAATTGCACGTCAAACTTAGAAAATGAAGCGCGTTCGTAGTACAAGGTACTATAAATTTTAAAAATATTCAGATCTTGGTATAATAGTATACAGTACTTCGGAGAGTATCCGAGATCTTATGTGTATCTCTCTAAATATTATCCGCTTTCTATTATACAGGAACTTGTAGTAAACCTCATCAACGTATGCCAATTTCTGGAAATGTGAAATAGTGTAATATTATTGAAACGCGCCTCAAACAATATTTCCCCCTATACCATTATGTAATGGAATACTTTTGTGTAGCCCTGTAAATTAATAACAAATATTCTTTGCACCATAGATTCTACAAAATGTATATATTAGTATATATTGAATAGATGCATATCCATTTTATTATGTTCAAAAATCTGTAACACCATTAAAATGCACTAGAAACTATTTTTTCCTGTAACGGAATACTTTTGATTGTCCCTGTAACTAAACTATACATCCGATTTTCATAAAATTCGAAATGATATGCAACAATTATATATTTTAATTTTCAAATGTTTCGGTTGGATTGATTTTTTTTCTCTGTTATGTGAAGACTGACGGACGACGATTACATAATTACGAACACACGATTACATAATTATGCGATTACATAATTACGAACACACCTAAAAAAGCATTAGTATTTTCAAAATAGAAAAGTAAAAAAATTAGGAACATGGAGAGAAAGTCATTTAAAGTTTCAAATTACAGTCGACTCTCGTTAATTCGAAATTGGTTAAATCGAATCTTCGCTTAATTTGAACTAAACATGAAGTCCCGAAATTTTCAATGGAAGAATAACGTTCAAAACTTTCATTTATTCGAATTGATTTTCTCCTGACTACGTTTAATTCGAACTAACGCGAGTTCCTATACTTTATTCTGCCTAATTTTCTTAAGGACTTCAAACCTTTGAAATGACTTTCTTTCTTTCATTTTTGTCAAAATATTTCTGAACTAATATACATATAATCCCATCCAATTGATATCCGCTTTCTTAGTGCCCCGTCTATCCATTAAGGATGTTCTTAACTGCTGCGCTCAACAAGCGCAAAACGTTTTGACACATTTACAAATTCATTTTTTAACAGAAATATATAAAATTGGAATGTCTGACTATGGAAGCGATTTCGAATCGAGCCTATTTTTCCATTTTATGATCATTAAATTACCTATCCAGTTCTAAGCTATTTCGATCACCTGATCACCCATCTTTCTCCTGCTTTTCGACCGTTTTTTCTGCTTTCGTCGGGAAAGGTGCTCAAAAACGTCAACTTTGAAAGCTTTTTATAAAAAATCTATTATGTTAAAAAAAAAAAAAAAAAAAAAAAAAAAAAAAAAAAAAAAAAACCCAGAAAATTGAGTGCCATTAGACAGTTTCTGAATAACAACACCTGCTATTTTCATGCATTTCCGAACATAAATAAATTTAAGCATGTGTCTCAAAGTTGTCCTTTTTGAATTAAGAACACCCTTAAACTTTTTTCCTCTCATACATTTTCTTAATTCTAACTCTGGATAATTCGAACATTTCTTGTGGTCCCGATGAGTTCGAATTAACGAGAGTATATGGGTCATTGCGCTGGGTTTATTAATAAATTTTACAATATATTAATAAAGTTTACAATATTTGACTCGGGATAGAATTGTCGTATGAGTAAAAATGAGTTATCAAATATTCGCAATGAAACAAGCTAAAAGAAAACCAAATTTTCGGCTACTTTTGAGGTTATTTGTCTCCTCAAACGTAAAAACATCGTACTTGCAGGTGTACTTGCTAACTTACGGAAGCAAGTTGGAATCAAATGGAGTTTCCGTTTTAAAATAAAAGAATTTCATATCATATCATAAGCGATTGTTGCCACGTAACATTTTTTTTCTTTCTCACGTTGTCACGTCAGAAATTTCTGTTCAAAATACCGACTTTGACACTATCTTCTAAAAAATCTTTTGTCTTTATCAAAATCTTTATCAAAAAAAAAAAAAAAAAAAAAAAAAATGAAAAGAAACAAAAAGAAAACACCATTCTGTTGCATAGTTTCTAAATAAGAACATGCGTCAATTCCATTCCATGCGTTTCTGAATAAAAATGAATGTCAGAAAGGCGCCTTTGAATTTGAGATTAGCTTTACAGTGTAAAATGATTTTCTTGCGGAGATGGCGTCATCTCTTGAACGTCATCCCAAATATTTTCGATTATATTTCATTGGATTTGTTATTGAAGACTACTTTAGCCGTAATAAAAAGAGAAAAATAAACTTTTCTACCAAAAACCGACTTCAAAAACTACTGCAAAGTGAAAAGTAATTTTTGTACATAATAGTAATAAGAAATTAAATTTAGAGCGTAGTATTTACCATGCGTATTTTTATATTTATGTACATTAATTTGATTTTTTGGAGTCGGTGCCAGCCAAGCCAAGTTACATGTAATTTTCCAATAGACACACATCCAAGTATTTACGAATTTTTTACGATTTAATGTTTAGTTTAAAAAGTAACTTTACGATTTGCATTGGATGTTTAATTTTAATTTTGAAATTGGCTTGGCTGGCACCGACTCCAAAAAATCAAATTAAGGGTGTATTTCGATTCAAACTGCTTATTTTCCGATTTATTTTTTAATTCATTTTTGCTCTCAAATGCATCAAACTGGAAAAATGTCTTATTTAGAAAGTATACACAAGGTGTCGTGATTATTGATTCTTTGATAAATGCAAAAAATATTGCAAAAGAAGCTATCAAAAACGGCATTTTGAACTGATTTTTCCGAAGCAGGAGATCTGTCAACGAAAAAAAGAGTCATACTGAGAAGGTAATTGTTTATAAACCAAATTCTAATGAATTGAGCGCAAAATGACATCACATGGCACCTTATACGTCTCTTCAAAAATCCCCTCCGCAAGTTTCATGTCTCTACTTTTAAAAATATGTCTGAATGAAATTGTATCAGATAATTTCGAGTTATTGAAGGTGGAAAAGCATTTTTTCGAATACACCCTTAATGTACATAAATATAATAATACGCATGGTAAATACTACACTCTAAATTTAATTTCTTATTACTATTATGTACAAAAATTATTTTTCACTTTGCAGTAGTTTTTGAAGTCGGTTCAATTTTTGGTAGAAAAGTTTATCGATAAAATAGTTGCTACAAAAAATAGCTTTTGTGACCACTGGTTGTAACTCTAGAAAAGTTTATTTTTCTTTTTAGTCAAAAATTAACGATTTTTTAAGTCTGTTAATGAAAATTATAATATGGAAGAAAACATTGTAAATAGTACATGGATGTAAATTTTGTCAGGAGGGGTTCGAACGCACGCTCTCTTTCCAAAATCACGGAAAACTCCGAACGGTTAGGCCGACGGTCGCGATTGGGTTCGAACCCAGAACATACCGTCTTCTAGGTAGGAGGTCAGAACCTCTCGGCCACTGGTGGGGCCGTCGGCAAGCTTATTCAAAGCTCATGTTACTTTTAATTTGCGAAAAATCACCAATTTTATTAGTTTTTGCCTAATTACTAAAAATGTGCTGAATCAATTTCAATTAAATAGAAGGGGCACCAATTAGAGAGAAGCTTCTTTTATTTAACACAAAAACCAAATTAATCGGTTGGATAGTTTCGGAATAATCGTGAACATACGTAGAAAGAAAATACACATGCGTCAAATTGATAACTTCCTCTTCCTTTTCTGAAGTCGATTAATAATAAAAACTAGCGAGCTACGCCCGCTAGCTGGGCCACTTTTTCAAAACGAACCTCGGTATTAAGCAGCATATAATAAGCAAAAAAAATCATTTAATAAGCAAGTCTTGGTGTTCGAATCCTCAAGCACAAAAAAAAGTAAATTAAAGAGCCATGGTCCCGTTAAAAATATGTGATTTCGCACTGTGGGCCACGTGCACTTGAAAAAAAAAAAAGATTGTGGATCAGAACTATGGTCGCTTCGCGCCCATAGTCCCGTTAAAAATATTTGGTTTTGCACGGTGGGCACTACGCGCCCTTAAGACATTTTTCCGTATTTTTTAGTTCATCAGAAGCAGATTTTTACGCAGATTTTGAATCTGTAATCAGTTTTTTTCTACTTTAAAAACTGTCTGCATGATGGTTTAAGAAAAAACGCACAAAAAAAAACGCAATTAGCGCCGGTAGAAAAAGCGATTTTCGGCTGTTTCTTCTTTTAGCCAAAGGGGAAAAGTTCAGGTTCTTCACCGCAAGGTAGCGCAGTGTTCTGCCTCGGAGCTCCGTTTAAGCGCCGTTCGGTATTTGGGACATTTTTCGTTCCGATTCCCAAGGGGTTTTTAATTCATAACTTTTTTAATTTTGGTCCCACGGTCTCGAAAATGCCCGAAATGACTTCCCCGGAATATTTCCAATCGAAAGACACCTCTCGCGACTTCCAACGCGCCCGCGTTGCGAACTGTAATCGGCTTCAAGCAGACAGACAGAGGCGCACGGATTTTATTAGTATAGACTAGCGAGCTACGCCCGCTAGCTGGGCCACTTTTTCCAAACGAACCTCGATATTAAGCAGTATATAATAAGCAAAAAAATTCATTTAATAAGCAAGTCTTGGAGTTCGAACCCTCAAGCACAAAAAAAGTAAATTAAAGAGCTATGGTTGTTATGCGCCCATTATCCCGTTAAAAATATGTGATTTCGCACACTGGGCGCTACGCGCCCACCGTGCAAAGGCATCGTCCCATTAAAAATATTTGGTTTTGCACGGTTGGCGCTGCGCGCCCATAAAACATTTTCTCGTATTTTTTGGTTCATCAGAAGCAGACTTTTACGCAGATTCTGAATATGTAATCAGTTTTATCTACTTTAAAAACTGTCTGTATGATGGTTTAAGAAAAAACGCGCAAAAAAAATTTCGGTATTAAAAACTGCAAAAGACTGCTATTAAAAAACAAGTAAGAAAAATCATGCGTTAAGCATAGATTATGAAGAACATTCCAACACTTAAGGAAATTTTTAACAAAACTTTGTTATTTAGGAAAATAATAGTGTATAGCCAAATATACCCAAATATGTATTCCAGTACATTAGAACAGCCCTGTATTTCATATGTCAGTTCATATAATGGGAAAATTTAGCTTAGCAAGAAAATACCCAGTAGCTTGAAATTTCTTTTTCAGCAATTCATACTATTAGATGGAAACATACTTGAATACCTTTGTTCAGCCCTGTAGTTTACATTGCACCTTTATTACAAGTCAGCATTAGGCTAAAATGTATTGTAAACTAAAACACTTTTAAAACAACTGAAATCACAGTCTCATAAATCATCATTCATTGGCGTGCATGTACTGAATACTTTGCGTGGCCCTGTATATCCCTTTATCTATATTCTGCAAACATTTTTCAGTAAATTGAATGCAGCTCAGCGTAAAAATGCATAGCTTATTTAAGAACCACGTTTAAATAATTTACGCTCATATTCAGTAACGTTGGTTAGCTCTTTTGGGTAGCCCTGTATATCAACTATAACATTTATACACACCATATAATGTGCATATATTTAACGAAATATAAACGCGAATATAATAATTAAAATGCATTTCATCCCTCCATCAGCCATCATCAGACACATATACGGTACTTCGGAAAGAATATACTATTTGAAATCTTTTGTATGGCCCTGTAAATGCTATGTACTTCATATTATGCAAGACAGTAGCGAATAATTTATATTAAACTTCAGTGACATATATCAATTTTATTATACATGAAAAAGCTTAAAATCTTTAAAATATTTCACACAATTCCCCCTTTTACCATTATCTAATGGGATTCTTTTGTGTGGCCCTGTAAATGAATAATAGCTACATTTTCACTTTATATTTTATAGAATGCATATTTTAATATGTTTGACAGGGTATAACATCTTTAAAATTCCTTTGAAACAATTTTTTTCCATAGGTCGTAATGTAATAGGAAACTTTTGATTCGCCCTGTAGATAAACTAATCATGGTTGAAACTTCATTTTCGATAAGACTTGTGCTAGGGTAAACGTTAACAACGTCCTAAAATTTCATGGCAATCCGAGTATATTAACGATTTTTCCCCATAGGCCATAATGCAATGGAAAACTTTTGATTCGCCCTGTAGACAAACTAATCATGGTAGAAACTTCATTTTCAGTAGGGTTCGTGCTAGGGTAAACCTCAATAACGTCCTAAAATTTCATGGCAATCCGCGTATATTAACGATTTTTCCCCATAGGCCGTAATGTAATGGGAAAATTTTGATTCGCCCTGTAGACAAACTAATCATGGTAGAAACTTCATTTTCAATAGGACTTGTGCTAGGGTAAACGTCAAAAACGTCCTAAAATTTCATGGCAATTTGAGTATATTAACGATTTTTCCCCATAGGCCGTAATGTAATGGGAAACTTTTGATTCTCTCTGTAGATAAACTAATCATGGTAGATACTTCATTTTCAATAGGGTTCGTGCTAGGGTAAACCTCAATAACGTATAAAAATTTCATAGCAATCCGAGTATATTTACGGAAGTTAGAGCGCGGACAGACGGACAGACGGACAGACGGACCGACGGACAGACGGACAGACAAACCGAATGCATAAGCACTTTTCAACTTTGTTGCAAAGTGCTAAAAAATAAGTAATATCATTAATATCACAAACAACATAACAAACAAATAATTTTGGCACCTCGTTTTCCGTTTGTACTAACAAAAATTAGTATTAATCGCGTAAATCTTAGGTTACACAATATTCGTGTATGCTACCAAAAAGAAAAAGTATGAAAATAAACCGTGTTTAACATTTTTTACCAATTAGTTATTTTTCAAAGAACCGAAACGAAAGAAAATGTCGTTTTCCCGGGAGAAAAAGCGGTTTTAGACTGCTTCTTCTTTTAGCCGAAGGGGAAAAGTTCAGTTCTTCACCGCAAGGTTGCGCCGTGTTCTGCCTCAGAGAACCGTTTGAGCGCCGTTCGGGATTTGAGATATTTTTCTTTCCGATTCCCAAGGGGTTTTTAATTCATAACTTTTTTAATTTTGGTCCCACGGTCTCGAAAATGCCCGAAATGACTTCCCCGGAATATTTCCAATCGAAAGACACCTCTCGCGACTTCCAACTCGCCCGCGTTGCGAACTGTAATCGGCTTCAAGCAGACAGACAGAGGCGCACGGATTTTATTAGTATAGATTATAATACGGAAAAAATATGGTAAATTATACAGAGATGTAAATTATGTCAGGTGTGGGGTTCGAACCCACGCTCTCTTTCGAGAACCAGAGCTTAAATCTGGCGCCTTAGACCGCTCGGCCATCTTGACTGCGAAGCAGTTAGTGAGCACCCGTGAGCACCCCTGCGAAACAGGCAGTGATTCAAAGCCCATGTTACTTTTAATTTGCGAAAAATCCCCAATTTTATTAGTTTTTGCCTAATTGCTAAAAATGCACTGAACTAATTTCAATGAAATGGAAATGGTATTAATTCGAGAGTAGCCTCTTTTTTTAACACTAAACCCAAATTAATAGGTTGGATAGTTTCGGAGTAATCGGTGAACATACATAGAAAAAAATACATACGCGTCGAATTGATAACTTCCTCTTCCTTTATTGAAGCGGGTTAATAATAAAAATTGTAATACGGAAAAAATTAACGTAAATTATACATTGATGCAAATTATGGCAGGAGTGGGGTTCGAACCCACGCTCCATATCGAGAAAGAGAGTTTAAATCCGGCGCCTTAGACCGTTCGGAAATTCTGTCTGCACTCCATTCAACGAACTTATTCAACACTTTTAATTAGCGAGATATCACTAATTTTATTAGTTTTTGCCTAATTACTTAAAAAGTACTGAACCAATTTCGTTGAAACGTAATTGGTACCAATTCGAGAGCATTCTCTTTCATTTCAAACAAAAATAACAGAAATTGGTTGCATAGTTTCGGAGTAATCGGTAAACATACATAAAAAAAATACATACGCGTTGAATTGATAACCTCCTCTCCTTTTTGGAAGTCGGTTAATAAAATTAGTATAATATTTTAATAAAAGTTATAATACATTATTGTTCCGAAAAAACTATTTTATAAATGCCGTTTGAAATATGTCCTTTCCATAATTGAAAGTTTCTTTGATTTTAGGTGAACACTACAAATTCAACTCTTAAAAATTTTACTTTTAGTATTTTCATTTAACCCTTTGAGGGACAAAGCACTTCCATTCATAAAATGCTGAAATGATTGAATGACACCAGAATTCCGAAACAATTTTTTTTTCAAAATGGATAAATAGTTTTCTTCTCATAGTTGATAAAATTTAGATTTTCCTTTCTAAATTCTAGTGTCAATGTGACATTTCTCAATAAAAATTAAGTGGTATATAGTTTATACCACCGCCCTTCAAGGAGTTAAGGGGCTACTTCAATTAAATAAAAAGACCCGTTCGTTCGCTAATGCTAATCCTATGGAAGAAATTTATAAAGATATCTCGGTTGCATTTCAATATTTTTAAATGATATTTTTACACTGGATAGCTGAGACTGATCTGAATGTAATCCCTTTTTTTACTTTTTCGATTCTGGTTGCAGACATTTTTTATGGGGGTGTTTTCGTTTTCCAAACAGGTTCCGGAAATGAAAGCGTCTTCAGAAAAAATATCTGTAAACAAAATCAAAAAGTAAAAATACGGCCTGCATACAGATCGATCTCAGCTATCCAACGAAAAAAAATATATATATCACTTAAAATGATAAAATGCAACCGAGATATATTTATAAATTCCTTCCAAAGGATCAGTATTAGCGAATCAGTATCTCTTTATAATTTTTAATACAATCAAAAGCCAAGTATCCGGGTTCGATTCCCGGCCTGGGCAATTTTTCGCTCAGCTGGAAATAATTAATTCGTATGATAACTTTACCAATCAGTTTGATTGTGTTAAAAATTAAGTATATCTACGTATCCATCGTTATATGGAGTTCCATTACCTGCGGTTTATTCTGCGAGCTGTTTCAAATAACAGACCAGATGTTACGACCAATAAGGTTATCTGAGCGAAAAATCCCAGCCGGCTATCGCCCAGATAGCTTAACAGGTAAAGCATTAGCCTTGTAAGCCAAGTATCCGGGTTCGATTCCCGGCCTGGGCAATTTTTCGCTCAGCTGGAAATAATTAATTCAGTATCTCTTTATTAGAGGAAATGGTTGAAGGGGAATTTTCAACTGAAATATGTGTATCACTTAAACGAACTAAATTTTTGAATGCATGTTGTTAATCGATACAAAGCTCATATCATATACGGGGCTGCTAAAAATTTCAGATAATTTTCCGATTTTGATGAGAACAGCTGTTTTGAAGTGCGTTATACATTTCCATAGGCTGAAATGAGTCGTAATATTTTAATTGTTTTAACGGTGCAGTTTTGTTACATTATTCTGAAAGTGCTTCATAATTTATGCTTGACGCGTGATTTTTTTCTTTCTTGTTTTTTATAAGAGGAATTAAAATTTCGACTACTTTCACAGGAAAATGCTCAAAATTTAGTCTTTTTAATACTTTTTTAGCAATTGTTCTTAACATCGAGTTATAAATAATAGAGCGCCTTATGACTCACTTTGTCAGGTGCCTGTATATCTTATAATACGTCTGCCTAACTTTACTCTTACGGGGGTTGTCAATACGGACTGGTTTTTCTTTTTTCAGAAAATCCGAATTGATACCATTGATATTCAATGACAATGATTTTAAGATTACTTAACCCTTTCGGGTCTCGTATACTATTAATAGTACATGTCTTTCATGGAATATTATTTTATTTTAAGATATAATTTTGCTACAATTTTCATGTAGTAATGTTAGTATAGATCTATGCATTTACTATATGACATCATTTATGTTTAGGCATTTAGTAACAATAATAATTATTATTTGCTCAATTCTCTTTGCGCCGTTTGCGATTCTTTGATTTTAAACACATGTTTCACTGGGTAAATTTAAAATAAAAGTTACTTTCCTGGAAGAATCATGTATAATAAAGCACAAAAAGGTATTAGGAATTTGTGATATAAGTTAAACCTTGTCGTAGTACAATATTTTCGAAACATCTCCAAAAGTTCTTCCTTAGCCTGTTTTCATATGACTATTAATTGAACAGTATGCAGAACAACAACATTTGTTATCTTTCAGACAATGAAATATTCATTAAACACTCAATCTATTTGAATAGCTAGTGTTAATGTTATTCACGTAAAAGTATTTTTTTCTAAAAATTGAGACCCCGAAATGGTTAAGTTAAAATTTCTTTCGGAATTTCATATATGAATGCAAAATTTCCGAATAATAAAGGATGCCAAACTGACAACACTGTCTCCTACTATAGTGAGACAATAATGTTCCATATTTCCCGACATGTGAATAATGGCCCCCTTCAATATTTTCCTCTTACTAGGGAAGTGCACGAAGTGTGAGTCACCGATTTTGAGAAAAGTGGTATCGTTGGAAAGATCTCACCGAGAGTAGCAAAAAACTCAATGGAACTACCCGTCGCAAATGAGTCGTTATCGAGATATCCGACAATATATGTGAAGCAACTAGCGCATACTTAATGGGACACCGTAAAAAATTTTAGTCTCGATTTTAACTAAAGTGGTATCGTTGAAAAGATATCATCGTGAGGATTAAAAACTCAATGGAATCACCCGTCGGAAATGAATTGTTTTCGAGATATCCGACAATTTGTGTCACATTTTTAATACACACTTCTAGGAAACTGCATTAAGTGACAGAAATTGTCGGATATCTCGAAAATCGCTCATTTCAGATGGTTTGTTCCTTGGAGTTTTTTACTTTTCACAATGATATCTTTGCAACGACACCATTTTCATTATAATAGAGAAAACATTTTTTTGCGGTACCCCATTAAGTGTGCACTAGAACAGTAGGCACTAGCTACGTGACACAAATTGTCGGATATCTCGAAAACAATTCTTTTCCGACGGGTGATTCCATTGAGTTTTTTAATCCTCACGATGATATCTTTCCAACGATACCACTTTAGTTAAAATCGAGACTAAAATTTTTTACGGTGCCCCATTAAGTATGCGCTAGTTGCGTCACATATATTGTCGGATATCTCGATAACGACTCATTTGCGACGGGTAGTTCCATTGAGTTTTTTGCTACTCTCGATGAGATCTTTCCAACGATACCACTTTTCTCAAAATCGGTGACTCACACTTCGTGCACTTCCCTAGTTAGATGAGGGGCACGCGCTTATTGAAAGATTAAAACTTTCGGGTCCGATTTTTTTTTTTTTCAGTTTTTAGAAAAAATATTTTTACGTTAATAACATAAACACTATCTATCCAAATAGATTAATGAATGCTTAACGAATATTTCATTGTCTGAAAGATAATGAATGTTGCGTACTACTAGTGTTTTGCGTACTACTCAATTAATATTCATATGACAATAGGCTAACCGTTTACACGCCGAATTAATATCGCAATGTAATAATAATTTTGTTTTTTCTATATTACAGCTTCAAATGTTTTAATTTATGCATAAAAATTCAGAAAATAACAAAAAAGTATTTCTGCAGTTTTTTGGCTGTTTTAAATTCAGTGTTCCCAGTTTGGAACATGATTATTGATTGATAACCTATGCAAATAATAACTTATTATTTTCCGCTACATGCTATTGTATATATTGTTCGTGAATATTTCCTCGAATTTCGAAAATATTTAGATTTCTAGCGGTCAAATGTAAGAAATATAGAGAAAACGATAAAAGCAAATAATAGATGTTTTATGCAAATTAATGAATTTACAACGTAAAAAATACACTTAACTGTACATAAATTACTTAAAAGGTGCACAAGAATACTTATAAACACTTTAAAAATACATTTAAAGTCCTTTAAAAAGTTCAAAAGTTCAGAACGTTTTCAACCGTCACTTACTCGGTATATACCGTCACTTACTCGGTCTTCGTCAGTGAGAGAAACTACAAAATGACAACTATTACTGCTGGCGTTCTCAGGCTCATCCGGAACAGTCCATTTTTACATCGAGGGAGGAAGGATGGGGGTGAAGAAAACGGAGCAAAATGGATAGAATAAAACTGTTGAAAATATTTCAAAAAACACAGGCTTAACTATTATTAATAAAATTTTTCCGTATTTCGTGTATATCGTAGGAAAGTGCATCATTACATGCTATTTCTTTATTGGATATTATTTCGATGGATTCCCTAATGATAGCTTCAATGTGATTAGTAGTATGAAAGATATTTTTTGAACTGTTGAAATCTATTTCTATAGGGTGCGTTTGTGAAAATCTTGAAAGTGCAGTGTGGGGTTTACCCAATCTTAAATCTGCGTCATGTTCTTTCAACCTCTTTTGAAGTTTCCTTAATGTCATATCTATGTAAACATATTCTTTACTATCTGTCTTGAAAGGAACACTGTATACACCTGATTTATTAATGTCTTGAATAGGATCAATCTTTATGTTCAGCACAACTCATTAGAGAGTATGACATTAAGGAAACTTTGAAAGAACATGAATTTTTAAAGGACTTTAAATGTATTTTTAAAGTTTTTATAAGTATTCTTGTGCACCTTTTAAGTAATTTATGTACAGTTAAGTGTATTTTTACGTTTTCAAATTAGTAAACAAGGTGAATTTTGCACTGTTTTTGTTTTTAACTCCAATTAATGAATTTTACATATTCCTTATATCTGTGATAAATGTTTAAACATTAATATTTTTCTTTTAAAAAGTTATCAAGGTTATATTTTATAGGGAAAAAAAGGACATCGTTATTATGTTGGAAAATATATGTTTTGCGTTAAAAATAATGCAATGTTCCCATTTGGGAAAATTGGCGTTTAAGCGGCTAAGGAAGAATGTTTGGAAATGTTTAGAAAACGTTGTATTACAGTAAGAATTTTCTTATACTACAACTTTCTAATAATTTTGCACTTTATCAGTACATGATTCTTTCAGGAAAATAACTTTTACTTTAAATTTAAAGAATGAAATATATGTTTGAGATAAAATAATCGCGAAAGGCGCAAATAGAATTAAGTAAAAAAATATTTTTTATTGTTACTAAATTTCAAAAAATAAATCAAGTCATCTAATAAATGCATAGACATATAGTAACATTACTACCTGTAAATGGTAGCAAAGGTATTTCTTAAAACAAAATAATACTCCATTAAGGGTGTTCTTATATCAAAAAGGGCAACTTTGTTACGCATGCTTTAATTTGTTTTTTTTTCGGAAATGCATGAAAATAGTAGGTGTTGTTATTCAGAAACTGTCTAATGGCACTCAATTTTCTGTTTTTTAAAAAATACAATAGATTTCTCATAAAAAGCCTTCAAAATTGACGTTTTTGAGCACATTTCTCGACGAAAGCAGAAAAAACGGTCGAAAAGGAGGAGAAAAACGAGTGATCACGTGATCGAAATACCTTAGAACTGGATAGGTAGTTTAAATATCGCAAAATGGAAAAATAAGTTCGATTCGAAATCGCTTCCATAGTCAGGCTTTACAATTTTATAACTTTTTATTAAAAAATGAATTTGTAAAACTGTCAAAACGTTTTGCGCTTGTTGAGCGGAGCAGTTGAGAACAACCTTAAAAGACATGTACTATTAATAGTACACAAGAACCGAATGGGTTAATCACACCAAAACAAGAGCATAGATGGATCAAAGAAATACTATATTGGAATGACAAGCAGGAAAATTAAAACAGAAGAAATGAGCATATTGCTAATAATAAATATAACAGAAAAACCACATCCGTGACAAGATTAATACATCCAGAAGAAAATATTCAAATAAATTTCAGTGAAAGTACGTATACATCACGTATACGTATACATCACATATACGTATACACAATACGTATTACATCACATATACGTATACATCATCATCCAACTTACAAAAATTGTGGTTCGAGTTACTCGGTGGTTTTGAAAATAGAAATAAACATCCAATAAAGTAAAAAAAATAACATGCGTTACTTAAAATACTGAAAGATGGCGTTGCCACCGCCCCCTGATGTCTAGACCTGTGCGCTCACACAAAAATGGCGGATGTCGAAGGTGAATTTTTTTCAGCATGTGTACAGTCCCTTGAATATTCGTACCAGTAATATTTAAAAGATTTTTCCTATTTATTTTTTGAGATTATACAAATCAAAGAAATCTTTTATGAAATACTGGTGTCAAAATTTAAGGGACTATACATACGTTAAAAAAATAATCGGCAGCCGACATTTTGCCTTAGCACTCAGGCCTAGTATTCAGGGGAGGTGGGCGTTTCAGTCCATTGCAACTTCAGAATATCATTATTTATTGCCTTGAAAATGACTCGAGAAGAGTTGAAATATGTTAACAGTGAAATAAAACTATTTTACTGCTTTTAAAGTTTTAATCTTACATCTTTTTAACAATTAGAAACAATAAAACTTTTTTAATAATTAGTTGCATATTGTGTCAAATTTTAGGACAATTTTAAGTCTATCATGGCACTAACTTTATCAAATTTACTGAAGAATTCTTTTCTGAATTTTATTCCATTCCATGAGTAAGGTGGGAGAAATTTTTAAAGATATCTCGTTTGCATTTTAATATTTTTGAAAGATTTTTGCATTCGATAGCTGAGACTGATCTCTTCATCTGCTTTTTTTTTTTTTTTTTTTTTTTTTTTTTCGATTTCGTTTGCAGATTTTTTCAAAAGCATGCTTTTCCTTTCGGAACAGGTTTCGACCTGTAGCAACGGAATAGCAACGGCAACATTATTTTGATTGTAGCTCACCGCAGTGTTGCCAGATCGGGCTACAAGTAGCGAATTGGGCTACACTCCAGGCTACTTTTTTTTTTTAATTACTTTGTAATTCCAGAAAGTACCAGTAAATGGCGCCACCATTTTACAGCTTGGCCTACTTTTTACTACTTTTGAAAAATTTTGTGCTACTTTTCCAAAATTGATCTGGCAACACTGCACTGTAAAAAAAAAATTCAAGAGGTTGCTAAAAATTTCTTAGTAAATTTGTATTCCACAGAATTTTTTAGTAACCATTACAAACTTTTTTTTGCAAGTGAAACAAGCATTTCTTTTGTAAACTGAACAAACGAATTTTTTGTATAACTAACTTAAAAATTTTTAGTATGAGCCACCAAGCATTTTTAGTAATGGCTCCGAAATTATTTTTAATAACCATTACGTGCGCCCGAAGGGCAGGAGGTTCCTTCGAGCTGCATCCAGACTTCTGAAGCGGAAGATTTTCGGCAACACTGCAATAGATGGCAGCACCAAAAATTCCTACCTGCTCCGACAGGATTTTCATAATCCCGTTATTAACGAAGACACTACATACATTCGGGCCGTATTTGGCGTTGGTAAGTTTCGAACCCGGGACCTTTTAGCCTGGGGTCCGTTACTATAACCACTATGCTATCAAGGCCACACCAACTGAGTTTTTAGTAAGAGCTATTAAAAATATAAAACTATTAACTCTATTCGTTGCTAACTTTTTTCTAGTAATTCTTACAGATTTTTTTGTAACCGACTAAGATTACTAAAAATTTTTTAGTAATTACAAGGATCACTAAAGTTTTTTTAGTAGATCGACCCTTTTTTTTTTTTTTTTACAGTGTGGAGTCAACCACTAGTGGTATTAATTTTTGGCTTATGCACCACTTCGCTTCCGGCAGACATGGATCCTTAGATTTCTCTATTACTACTCTTCCAGAAAATAAAGGAATTTTTCTTGTGCACGATGACTTAGAGTTTTGTGCGGTCGGCCCTTGGACTATTAACAGGGCTCAAAGCATGCAACAAAATTATCTCGAAGTATTAAAAAAAAAAACACTGAAATTATTTCGCATTATCTTAGATTTTTTAAATCAAAATGAGAAATAAAAAAAAAACTTAACATTCTAGAGACTGGGAAAAAAAAGCATCCTTTTATCAATATTATAAAACTGATGAGTCAGTGTAACAACAAAAAGGTTGAGCTTTCATGCTCGAAGAAATGCTTGTTTCATTACGTTTCACATATTTAACACGTTCGCTACCGCTTACGTGAAGATGTGATGATAGTCAATGCCGCACTGTAGAAGTGGGTTTTTCCCAGAAGCCGATTTACTTTTTATAACAAAAAATCAGTGAAAGATTTTCCCGCTCAAGCGCGTGACTGGCTATTGGACATCCCCCATATCACGCGCCAGCGCGTGAGTGTCCCCTTAACGTTGGCGCCATATCACGCACTGGCGTGTGATCAGCAGCGAATGTGTTAAAAATGTTATAGCAAACTTTTATTACCATCTATCGTCACAATTTCCAAAATATTTCTTTTTATAAATAATAGCTATAGTGAAGAAACACAGCAACACATGATTAAATTATTAAAGTATAGTTTCATTTTTGATGCGTGAAATACACTTAGAGATTTGAAAAATATCTCTCAAGCAAAAAAAAGGGAGTAAAGCAACTTTTTAAATGGATTTTTTTTTTCTAATTCTAGCAACAGAACCCTTCAAAAGGGCGCCTTAGAAACTGTCAAAGGGCACCGAGTTGGACAGCCCTAATATAGTTAATTTTACGTAATACAGTTCAGTCTCTATATAACGAAATCCACCGTTCCAGTAAAAAATTCGTTATATAGAGAAATTCGATGTAGAGAGAATGATGTTAAAAATCGTATTTAATGTGTGAAATTTGAACAAATATTATTTTTGATCTTTTGAATTAAGAATTTGAAATGTTTAAAAGTAGATATTAACCTAACATTTTATTTCTTAACTATTTAAGCCGTTTCAAAAAAAAGAGAACAGACATTTATTTGAAAGCTTAAAGAAAATCAAATAAGGAAGACTTGCGTTAATTTCAGACGAAGAAATCTGTAATTTTTTGTTGTTTTGATTTTAAAATCGTTACGCTCTCAAAAAAAGGCTCAAATTTTAGCAAGGTATGAAAAATTGTAGTTAATATTTTCCTCCATTTGAAAGCCTCTCTTATGTGCCTCTCATTGATTCCTCTCTTACGTGTGTATCAATCCAACTGACTCTGTTTTGAGAAGGATGTGAAAAGGTGTGTGATGGGAGGTGGGATGAATTCGTTGGATTTAAAGAACAAGGAGAGAAGTAATATATAAAAAATAATAATAATAAAATTCAGCACTGACGATAAATCAAAAATAAGTGATGGAAAATTGATTCCATATGATTTCGAAGCTTTTTAAAACTGAATAAATTAAGACCAATTTAGAAAAAATTCGTTATATGGAGATAGATATTTCGCTATATAGAGACAGTTTTTAATGTAATCATGCGAAAAGGGGACCGTTCCTACTAAAAATTCGTTATATAGAGAAATTCGATGTATGGAGTTTCGTTATAGAGAGACTCGACTGTATTTCCCTTTAAGGGTGTTCTTAAATCAAAAAGGGCAACTTTGTGACACATGCTTTAATTTATTTTTGTTCGGAAATGCATGATAATAGCAGGTGTTGTTATTAAAAAACTTTCTAATTGCACTCATTTTTCCGTTTTAAAAAAAAACACAATAAATCTTTCTTTAAAAGCCTCAAAGTTGACGTTTTTGAGCACATTTCCCGACGAAAGCAGAAAAACCGGTCGAAAAACGGCTGATCACGTGATCGAAATAGCTTTAAACTGTATAGGTTATTTAACTATCATAAAATGGAAAAAATAAGTTCGATTCGATATCGCTTCCATTGTCAGGCATTCCGATTTTATGTATTTCCGTTAAAAAATGAATTTGTAAATGCATCAAAACGTTCTGCACTTGTTGAGCGGAGCAGTTGAGAACAACACCCTTAAGGGAGACCCGTACCCCATTTTCGGCCAAAAATCATCAAAAGTTTAATTTTTTTTTTTTCTCAGAAAACGATAAAATACATATTTGCGAATATTCATGCAAAATTTCAGAACTCGGGGACACTTGGAACAGGTAGAAAATGAGCTTTTTTAATTGTATTTACTATAGAGTTTAAAGGACTAGCGGCCATTTAAAACGTGTTTTCCTGAAAATGACTTTTTTCATATTTTGCCTAAGTTCAAAGTACTAAGGCTCAGTGGTAAAATGATTTAGAAACAAAGTGTTTATGTTTTTAGAATCTTAAAAAAATTTGCAACAAAAGTAAGGAGAGATATTTTTTTTTAACTATTTCTGAAAATTTTACATAAATTGGTAAACATGAAAATTATAACGAATTTCAGGAAATTTACCATGCGTATTTTTATTTTTTTTTTTTTTCTTAGCCGATTAAAATAGAAAATTAAAAATATCTCTTCTTAGTTCTTTTCTATATACTATAACACTATTTAAGAAATTTTAGTAATACCAAAATATTGAAAATTGAATGAGGAGTAGTAATTTTAAAAAGTGTATTTTTTGACAAAAAAAAAACATAAAAATCCCCATAAAAAATATACTTTTTAATAAAAAGTGAATTTTTTTTATAATTATTCCTTACAAGAAGATTCTTAAATAGTACACCAAAATTCATTACTTTAAAATCAATAATAAAAATTTTGGGTTTTTTCTTACGGGTCTCCCTTAAGTAAACTTTTTGCTTGAAATGACTATATTATAAATATTGTATTGAGACGTTATATATTTTGTTTAAATTTACAGTACTCGAAATTTATTTTATGTTTGCACTGAGCAGAAAATGTATACTTTTTAAAGAACATTTAAAAAAAAATTAAGGTTATTATTTAAAATCTATTACATTTTATTTAAAATTTTATCATTAATCACAAAATATCTATGTTCCATTTAAATTTTATATCTGTAAATGGTTTAAAGCTAGAAAAGAGATGTTTTTCTGAAAGAAATGTTAAATTAATCTTCTTCGAGACGAATTTTTCTTAGTTTCGGTGAAACTTTTTCACATAAGAGGTGATCCGTCCCAATTTGTTGTAAATAAAACTCAGCGCAAAGAAATGGGTTTTTATTCGCTAGATAAATGTTCGCTTTTTGTTTGAGATGTTTCCTAAACAATTTCTTCAACTTCTACATTGAAATAATCCGTGATACATCTTTCTTCACAATGAGCTACTTTATTTTTTAAAAAAAATCTGATTTTAAAGTTTTTTTTAGGTGCAATCGTAATTATGTAAATACGTAGCACCTATAGTTGTCGTTCAGTCCGTCCGTCTGTCGCCCCACCAGTGGCCGAGAGGGTCTGACCTCTCAACTGGTAGACAGCAGGTGCTGGGTTCGAACCCAATCGCGGCCGTCGGCCTAACCGTTCGGAGTTTTCGTGGTTTTCTTCGAACCTTGCGTAAATACGGGTTAGGTTCCCTTAGAAAGACCCCCACGAAGGGCATCCCTCCCCCTGGGCCTATATCCCCAGCGTAGATAATCGGCCGTCACAAAATACACACACACACACCGTCCGTCTGTCCGTTCGCATATAACAACGCAAAAACTTCCCAACCGAATCGTTTGAAATTTTGAATACATAATTATTATATGATTTTGTCGATTCATTTCAAATTTTATGAAAGTCGTATGCATAGATCAATTACAGGGACGATCAAAAGAATTCCGTTACATTACGGTCAATGGGAAAAAAAGTTTCAAATGCATTTTAATCGTTTGAAATTTAAAACATATAATTATTACACAATTTTGTCGCGTAATTTCAAATTTTATGAAAATCGGATGTATAGTTCAATTACAGGGACAATCAAAAGTATTTCGTTACTTTACGGTCAATTTGAAAAACAGTTTCAAATGCATTTTAATGGTGTTACACTCATTCGAACATAGTAAAATTGACATGAACCTATGAAGTATATATATACTAAAATACACATTCTGTACAATCTGTGATGCAAAGAGTATTTATTATTAAATTGCAAGGTCTCACAAAAGTATTCCACTGCATAATGCTATACGAGGAAACACGTAATGTAAAAACATGTAATAAACCATCATATCAATAACCTAGTCAGTAATTAAGATCTCTTTCTAAATGACTCGATAATTTTTTTGCAAGACCTTCCAAAAAATCAGGAAATGCCAAAAACCTTAGAAATATTCTTAACAAATCTGTTAATATTAAATATAAACCTTTTAATATTACTTATACTGAGAAAAAGAAATAAAGGTAATAACAGTAGTCGCAAACAGAGTTTGCGATAGAACGCGTGATTCATGCCAATATTTCAAAGAATCTCTTTTAAAATAACCCCACTTTTTAAATATCCCACTTAAAATTTTGATTAGAATCTGGAAATTACTTGATTTTTCTATCGAAAATACTGAAATAAGGTTAATGCCTTTTTAGCTCACAGGCTATCATAGCCTGAGAGCTTATGTGCCCGTCCGTTCTGTATGTATGTTCGTATGTACGTAACGCGATAACTCATGATAAAAATATCGGATCCACTTGAAATTTTGTATATAGGTATATCCTGATAAGGCGCTTCCCTGATTAGTTTTTGGAGTTCATTCGATATGTATAACAGGGGGAACGGGGGGCTCATGCCCCTCCCCTTAATTAATTTAATGGGTTTTTCATGCAGAATTAACAGTTTTCGTTCAAAATTTAGATATAGGATCATTTTGATGAGGCAATTTCGTGACTTTTATTAGGTGTTCATTGAATAAGTATAAATAGGGGGAACAGGGGTTCTAATGCCCCCCCCCCCGTTACTTGACATAAATGGGATTTTCATGCAGAATTAAGTTTTCGTTCAAAATTTAGATTAGGATCATTCTGATGAGGCGAGTCCGTGACAGTTATTAGGTGTTCATTGAATAAGTATAAATAGGGGGAACAGGGGTTCTAATGCCCCCCCCCCCGTTAGTTGATATAAATGGGATTTTCATGCAGAATTAAGTTTCCGTTCAAAATTTAGATTAGGATCATTCTGATGAGGCGATTCCGTGACAGTTATTAGGTGTTCATTGAATAAGTATAAGTAGGGGGAACAGGGGTTCTAATGCCCCCCCCCCCCCCTGTTAGTTGATATAAATGGGATTTTCATGCAGAATTAAGTTTTCGTTCAAAATTTAGATTAGGATCATTCTGATGAGGCGATTCCGTGACAGTTATTAGGTGTTCATTGAATAAGTATAAATAGGGGGAACAGGGGTCCTATTGCCCCCCCCCCGTTAGTTGTTATAAATGGGATTTTCATGCAGAATTAAGTTTTCGTTCAAAATTTAGATTAGGATCATTCTGATGAGGCGATTCCGTGACTGTTATTAGGTGTTCATTGAATAAGTATAAATAGGGGGAACAGGGGTTCTAATGCCCCCCCCCCCCGTTAGTTGATATAAATGGGATTTTCATGCAGAATTAAGTTTTCGTTCAAAATTTAGATTAGGATCATTCTGATGAGGCGATTTTGTGACTGTTATTAGGTGTTCATTGAATAAGTATAAATAGGGGGAACAGGGGCTCTAATGCCCCCCCCCCCGTTAGTTGATATAAATGGGATTTTCATGCAGAATTAAGTTTTCGTTCAAAATTTAGATTAGGATCATTCTGATGAGGCGATTCCGTGACTGTTATTAGGTGTTCATTGAATAAGTATAAATAGGGGGAACAGGGGTTCTAATGCCCCCCCCCCTTAATTTATATAAATGGGTTTTTCAAGCAGAATTTTCAGATTTCGTTCAAATCTCTGAATAGTTTTGGAAGTTTAATGGTTAAGTATAAAAGAGGGGGATAACTCTTTTTAATTATATAAATGCTAAATGGGTTTTTATTAAGAATTATCTAATTTGCTCTGAATTTTGGATATAGATTTTTTATATGATAAAGCATGTATTTGATAGTATAGGAGGTTCAATGATTAAGTATAAAAAAAGAGGAAAGGGGAGAGCTGTTTCCCCTTCTTAATTTTTTTTTTTTTTTTGAACGGAATTAACCCTTGAAAATATAAGGCTTTAATGTGCAATTAGTATTTGTAGCCTGTGAGCTCAATGCCATCAGTTTAACTGGGCAGTATTCTTTTTTATTATCTTTTTACAGTGCAATGTTTGATTTTTAGCTCCCACGCTATATCAAAGCCTGGGAGCTTCTGTGCCCGCCTGTTCTGTATGTATGTATGTATGTAACGCGATTACTCATGATAAAAATATCCGATTTGCTTCGAATTTTGTATATAGGTTTATTGAGATAAGATGCTTCGTTGATTAGTTTTGAGAGTTCATTCGGTAAGAATAAGAGGGGGGGGGGCTAATCCCCCTTCTTAATTTAGATAAATGGATTTTTCATCCTGAATTATCGAATTTCATTCACATTTTAGATATAGAATTATTCTGATGAGGGCCTTCATGATTTATTTTGGATGTTGATTGATTAAGTATAAATGGGGGAGTGGAATAGGGGATAACCCCCCCCCCTCCCCGCAATTTAGGTAAATGAGTTTTTTACGGAGCATTTACCGATTAGCTTCAAATTTTAAACATAGGGTCATTCTGATGGGGAATCTCCATGACTAGTTTTGGGTGTTCATTTGTTAAGTTTAAAGGGGGGAGGGGAATAGGGGTAATCCCCTTAATGTATGTAAATGGGGCTTTTACGCAGAATTTACCGATTAACTTCAAATTTAAATATAGGCTCATTCAGAAAAGGCCTGATATGTTTTGGGGATTTATTGGTTAAGTATAAAAGGGGAATCATGGGGCTACTCCTCTTAATATAGATAAATGCATTATACTGATATGACGCATTTCTGGTTAGTTTTGGGGTTCTTTTGTTACGTATAAAGGTGGGAAAGGGCGATTACCCTTCAACCTTAAATTAGATAAATGGGTTTTTATGCAGAATTACCCTATTAGCTTTAAATTTTGGATATAAGTTCTTTCTGATAATGCGAATCCCTGGATAGTTTTGGGGATGATGTAATGGTTAAGTATGAAGGGAGGAACGGTAGATAGCCCCTCTTAAATTAAATAAATGGGGGTTTGTGATAGAGGTCTGCACGGGCCCGGGCTTGGCCCGTGGCCCGTACCCGGCAGGTTTAGAATAGTTTTTTCAATGGGCCGCGCCGGGCCAGGCCGACAAACAATATAAACGGGCCGGGCCGGCAAAAAAATTGAACGGGCCAGACGGGCCGGGCCGATAAAAAAAAATTTGAAGATTTGAAGATTTAAGCAGAAACGATAAAATATGAGCTATTTTCAACGAAAATGGTTTTAACGAGAATAAGTATAAATGTGGCCATACTAATTTGACAGCATCAATATAAAAATGCACAGTGTGTCGGCATAGGAGAATTACATTATGTGTAACCCGTTTTAATATTTTTTTAGCTGACTCATGCCGGTCCGAGATCACGCTTGCATTATTTTTCTACATATAGACTGGCTGGACCGGTACTAGACTTAATTATTGGCAGAAAACATTATTTGTAATCTTATTAACAGCGATAAAGAACTTACGTTAGCTTAGTCTGCGGATATATACTTCTTGAGGATTTTTAAATTAATTTCTCAATAATGCGAAAGTTTGACACATTTTCTGATTAATTTTAAATTGTAAAAGTATAAAAGTGATAAGCCTAACTATTGAAGGGATTTGGAATCGAATAGCGTTTTTCATTTTTGATAAATAAAATACTTGTATAACCTTGTTGAGATATAATAGTTTCTCAAATTATTGCAGATTTTTCTCCCTTCCCTTGCTATTGCTTCCGGAAATTCTATTCAAAATGCTAATTATGACAGTATTTTATTTGTTTGCAGTATTCTTAAATTGCTTGTATCAAAAAATGGATAACGCAATTCGATTATACAGTTTCTGAATAAAGACATCTGCTAATCTTATGCGTTTCTGAGAAAAAAAATGAATTTAGAAATGTATCAGAAAGGAGCTTCTTTGAATTTAAGAATTAATTTGGATTTGAAATCTATAATAAAATGATATAGAAATATATTTATAAATCTTCTTTTATTAAACAGCTTCAAAATAAACGATGTTTTTAGCTTTCTTTCTTTTTTCTTTTATTCTAAGCCATATTAATTTTTTAATGAATCTTTATTCGAATGTTGAAAGCCTAAGAATCTAAGTAATCATTAATGTTGTTAATGTGTATTTGCTGTAAAATATACTGTAAAATCATTCCATAGATATGTATGCAGTATTCTTTAAAGGAATCTTAGTTATATGATAAAAATCTGAATTTTTTAGAAATCGTAGAAATTGTAACGGGCCAAAACGGGCCGGGCCTGTTTTCGCTGATTTTTTTACGGGCCGGGCCGGGCCTAAAATATAAAAATTTAAACGGGCCGGGCCGGGCCCGGGCCGAACTTTTGAGTTTTACAACGGGCCGGGCCTGGAAATTCCGGCCGGTGCAGACCTCTAGTTTGTGCAGAATTATCCAATTCAATTCGAATTTTGGCGTTGTGATATGGCGTATTCCTTATTTGTTTTGGGGGTTCAATCATTAAGTATAAAAAATGGAAATGGGGGAGCTAATCCCCCCCCCCACACACACACACTCAGTTTGTTTTTCGAGGGACATTATTCCCTGAAAAAATAAGATAGTAATATACATGAATAGCCTGTGAGCTCAATGCCATCAGTTTAACTAGGCAATATCCTTTTTATTTTTTATACTGTCTCCCCCAAAAATATACAACAAAACAAAAATTTCCGATTCCGAGCAAATAAGTGAATTTTATAAAAGTATTTCAACTGCAGTGTTCAGTTACCGGACCAAATGAACTGTAAAATTTCATTCTACACCAATTAAGGGTGTATTCGAAAAAACGTTTTTCCACCTTCAACAACTCGAAATTTTCCAATACAATTTCAGATATATTTTTAAAAGTAGAAACATGAAACTTGCTGAGGAGATTTTTGAAGAGACGTATAAGATGAAGTGTGATGTCGTTTTACCCTCAGCTCATTAGAATTTGGTTTATAAACAATTACCTTCTCAGTATGACTCTTTTTTTTTCGTTGACAGATCTCCCGCTTCGGAAAAATCAGTTCAAAATGCCATTTTCGATTGCTTTTTTTGCAATATTTTTTGGACCATCAAAGAATCAACAATCACAGAACCTTGTGTACTTTCTAAATCAGACAATTTGCCAGTTTGATGCATTTGAGAGCAAAAATGAATTTAAAAATAAATCGGAAAATAAGCAGTTTGAATCGAAATACACCTTTAAAGTATCTGCCTACGTGTGGAGCACTTTTTTTAGGTAGATTTCGTAAGAAATACTACCTATTGCAATCGCACCAGTTTATCTATCTATCTATCTATCTATCTATCTATCTATATATATATATATATATATATATATATATATATATATATATATATATATATATATATATATATATATATATATATATATCACTTTTTTATGGACACGATAACTTCTATAATTCGTCACCAATCTCCACCAAACTGGTACATAAAATCAAAGGGGATAAAATCTTGGCTAAGTTCGTTAATGGACAAAATCGGACCAAGGGGGTCGGAATAGGGGGCATTTTTGTGAAAACCGAAAAAACGCCATAACTTCTTAATTAAAGTAGATATCAAATCGGTTTAAAGTTTATATTACTTCTTAAAAATGGACCTAAATTATATGCATGACAGATTTTTGATAAATTTAGAAGTGGGCTCAAGAGGCGAAAAAAACAGGGATTTTGAGAGAAAAAAATTCATAACTTCGTCAATTTTTAAGATATCAAGTCCAACTAAATTTTTTGTAAATGTTCTTAAAATTATCTAAAACTTTTGTATTCACAAGTTTTTGATAGGACCAACTTTTACCGATGAAAAAAGTTTAAAACGAAAAGAAAAAGGGCGCTGAAAAAAGAGAAAAATCCATAACTCCGTCAATTTTTAAGATATCAAATCTGATTAAATTTATTTTACATCTTCTCAAAAATTTCTACAACTTTTATATTGACAAGTTTTTCATAGGACCAATTCGTATAGCAAAAAGAAATTAAACAAAAATAGGAGTTGGAGAAAAAACCTCAAATCCAAACTGCTTATATTCTGACTCATTTTTAAATTCATTTTTGATTTTAAACGCATCCAAATGGTAGATCCTCTTATTTAGAAACTGTATAAAGTGACGTATGGGTCAATTTTCTGATAAAGACAGAATATATTTCAAAAAAGGCTACCAAAAAGGGTATTTTGAACAGAATTTCCGAAAGTCATCGGGACTGAAAATTGAAGGAAGTATTCAAATAAGAAACTGCGTTTTTTTCTGACTCGTTTTTAAATCCATTTTTGTTCTCAAACGCATCCAATTTACAGATCCTCTTACTTAGGAACTATATAATGTCATGCATTGGTCAGTTTTTTGATAAAGATGGAATATATTACAAAAAAGGCTACCAAAAAGGGTATTTTGAACAGAATTTTCAGAAATCATCGTGACTGAATTTTTAAGGAAGTGTTCAAATAAGAAACTGCGTTTTTTTCTGACTCGTTTTTAAATCCATTTTTGCTCTCAAATGCATCCAATTTACAGATCCTCTTATGTAGGAACTATATAATGTGATGCATTGATCGGTTTTCTGATAAAGACAGAACATATTTTGAAAAAGGCTACCAAAAAGGGTATTTTGAACAGAATTTCCCGAAGTCTTCGTGATTTGAAAATTTAAGGAAGTTTTCACATAGCAAATTGCGTTTTTTATGACTCGTTTTAAAATCCATTTTCGCTCTCAAACGCATCCAATTTACAGATCCTCTTATTCAGGAACTATATACTGTGACGCATTGGCCAGTTTTTTGATAAAGATAGAATATATTTTTAAAAATGCTGTCAAAGTGAGTATTTCGCACAAAATTTTCCGAAGCAATCATGATTAAAGAATTAAGGATGCATTCAAACAACAAATCGGTTATTTTATGACTCATTTTTAAATTCAATTTTTTTCTCAAATGCATTCAACTGACAATTTTTTTTATTTAGGAACTGAATAATGTACTGTTTTGGTCGATTTTTTAATAAATTCAGAATCTATTTCAAAATATGTTGTAAAAATGGGATTTGAGCTGAATTTTTCTTATGATTCTTCTTTCTCTATGATTCTGATAAAACCAGTTTTTGCAGAAAAATGAAATTAAAAATTTTTCATAAACGGCCAAATGAAGTTATTAAACTGGGTTTATCTCTAATCATATTTATATATATATATATATATATATATATATATATATATATATATTGTTGAAATGAGCACTCTTCGAAATCTACCTCCGCCTATAGGCCCAGCCGACAGGGATTTTTAAAAAAGGACAGTTTTGAAAAAATATAATAATTTTTAGTTCTATTATATTACAGAATGATAAGAAAACATAAAATCGTAGCAATATCTTTTTAAAATTTTTAAAAATTGCGGTTTTTTTACTGTTTTTTTAGCAAAATTTCATGTTTACGCTAGGCAGCGTGCACTCAATTCAAATAAATATATTTCAATTTCCTTTATGCTGCACACTTCTATTACATTTGTCTGTGCACTGAACTAGGAGTTTTACAATATCTTCAAAATTAACCGAAAATTTCCAAAATATGTAAAAAAGTACATTTTTTTTTAGTAAAAATTACCATTTTTTCGTATTCGAGGGCCTATAAAATAATTAAATTATCACATATAGCTTAGATCCTAGTTTAGAGCATAGTGAGTGATATGGAAAGCATTCTTACAAAATTTTACGGAAATATCTTTAAAACTTTTTATGTAATGAAGTTTATCGCACAAGGAAATAACGAAAAAATTGATTTTCTAAAAATCGTATTTAAAGATTTCTTTTTAGGTAAAACACTACAATATTTAACTGTTACGCTTAAAATGTACCACATTTATATTCTAACGCTTTTTTAACTTTATTGTTAACCATTTTTAACTTCTTAGTAGCTATTTTTGTTTTCCTGGTAAGTTTTGTTGTGTATAGCCAGTGACGATTTTATTTTATTTATTCCTAGCAAAATTTCGTGTTTACGCCAGACAGCGTACACTTTTCAATTTCCTTTATGCTGCACACTTCTATTACACTCATCTGTGCACTGAACTAGAAGTTTTACAATATCTTCAAAAATAACCAAAAAATTTTAAGATATGTAAAAAAGTACTTTTTTTTTTTTTTGTAAAAATTACCATTTTTTTCATATTCGAGTGCCTATAAAATAATTAAATTATCACATATAGCTTAGATCATACATCAGAGCATAGTGAGTGATATGGAAAGCATTCTTACAAAATTTAACCGAAATATCTTTAAAACTTTTTAAGTAATGAAGTTTATTGCATATGGAAATAATGAAAAAAATGATTATCCAGAAATCGTCTTTAAAGATTTCTTTTTAGGTAAAAAATTAATATATTTAATTGTTACGCTTAAAATGCACCACATTTATATTCTAACTCTTCCTTAACTTTATTTTTAACCATTTTTAACTTCTTAGTAGCTCCTTTTGTTTTCCTGGTAAGTTTTGCCGTGTATAGCGAGTGACGATTTAATTTTTTTATTCCTAGCAAAATATCATGCTTACGCCTGACAGCTTACACTCAATTCAAATAAATTCAATTTCCTTTATGCTGCACACTTCTATTACACTTATCTGTACACAGAGCGAGAAAATTTACAATATCTTGAAAAACAACAGAAAAATTTCAAAATGTATAAAAAAATTTCACAAAAATGTCCATTTTGTTGCTATAACTCCTCTTCTAATAATAGTAGGATTTCACATAAAAGAATAAAACAAATTTTGACCAAAACAGCCAATTTGATGTAAGTAGATACCTTAAGCAAATCAATGAATCAGTGAAGGTAGGAATTTCTGTGCTTCTTTTCTTCTATATTTTTTGTGTGAAAATCAGAGATGACTATTTCATTAGACGGATTGTACCCTAACCGAATCTGTAATCCTACCAGATTCTGGCAAAATAATTTTAATGGAGTAATTCCTTATTATGATCTTCATTTCTATCATATGAAAAATACATTTCTATTTTGCCATGGGTACACTGAAGTAAAATATCCCCAAATATATATTTAAAAACTATAATACGGAAAATACTGTATACTGCCTTTCGAAAACCAGATCTTAAATCAAGCGCCTTAGACCGCTCGGCCATCCTGGCATCGGTACATTTATTCGACATCCATATTACTAATTAGCGAGAAATCACTAATTTTATTAGTTTTTGCCTAATTACTAAAAAAGTACTGAACCAATTTCTATGAAACGGAAGTGGTCAGAAGCGTATTAACTACCACCCGAGCCCCTAGGCTTGACTTTCTGAGGGCCCCCTTTCTCTACTTCAAAGAGGTATACACCGGAAAAATAAAAACACATGCTTACTTCATTAATTCATAAAACATTGATGATAAAAATATAAATGATTACGACAAAGAATTTCGCACATCTTTTGTCTTTTGTATTAAATATTAATATCTGACCAGTGTAAAAGAATATTTTCTTGTTCTTTATATTAGGAAAATTTTAGCACCGGGCCCCCTTTTCTTCTGGGCCCCTAGGCTTCAGCCTACTCAGCCTAATGGGTAATCCACCTCTGGAAGTGGTACCAATTCGAGAGCAAGCTCTCTCATTTAACACCAAATTCAAGTTAATTGGTTTGATAGTTTCGGAGTAATCGGTGAACATACATTAAAAAAAAAAAAAAAAAAATACATACGCGTTGAATTGATAACCTCCTCTCCTTTTTGGAAGTCGGTTAAAAATAGTTCGTAATGAAAATAATTACTTTGTCGCTAAAAAGTTGTTTGGAATAGGGTGAAAAGAAAAGTCGTAAATAGCACATCAAACGTAGCAGATCAGATGCGTTCGTACTATAGCGAAGTTTTAAAAATATTCAGATCTTGGTACAGTGAAACCTCCAAATAAGTGACACCCATGGGACCGGAACTTTTGTCCCTTAAATAGAGGTGTCCCTTATTCGGAGTTTTTACGTTTTTTAAAAATTAATCATTCATAAGGACATAAAAAATAAGAAAATATTAAAATTGAAGTTTAAACGTACCCGAGTGTTATAAATTACATTATTTAGGCACAAAAGTAATAGAAAATTAATTAATTTTTTAATTGATACTTAATTAGTAAATGATTTGTAGAGTTGTTGATTTGTATTTTTTACATAAATGTTTCTATAATGCAAAAAGGGCAATAAGGTAAGTGTACCAGTAGTGGGCCACGTACCAATAGTGGGCCACCGGTTTTCAAAGTTAAAAAACAAGTTTTCTAGTCACCCCTGTCAGATAACAAACTAACTGCTGATTAGCTGGAACCCTTATCTGTTATCAGACAAAGGGACAACTTCAGTACTCTGATAGTCTTTGAGTTGGAAGGGTGTTTTCTTCCAGCCTTAAAATACAAGGATTTTGTGGCTCATTCTTACTGCTTTCCTTAAGAGGTAAGTTTTCATTCAATAGTTTTTCTTTAAAAGTATATTGTATTTTATATTAAAATGTCGCATTTCTAACACACTAAATAAATGAATACTTTATTCCTTATGCTTAAAATATACAGGGTGTCCGAAAAGTCTGGAAACGGCCGAATAACTCGAGAAATACATATGAGATTGAAAAACGTAAATATACGTGTTAAATATTTTTAAATAAGCTACTCTGTGATACCAAATTTGACCTTCGAAACCGACCCCCTGGGGGTCAGAGGGGGTCCAACTTTGAAATCTTAAGTTATAACCCCCATTTTTTATTGCAGATTCGGATTCTACGGACAAAAATACGTAACTTTTGTATTTGATGTTTATTTCAAATCTTCATTTATCACGGTGTAATCGAGCATATTAAATCGATATATATTCCCGCTTTTCCAACGGGATTTTCCCTAATCGAAACTGATTGGGCAGAATTTTTGACGTCAAATTCCTCGTCTTTTGTAGGAATAGCGTTTCCTGAAAATCACCCGTGGCGATTATTTCAATCCGCGATTCCAGCACTTGAATACGCCCTCTGGTGAAATCGTCAAGAACTATTTCTGAGTCGGCAAACATTTTGCAAGTCCATTAAACGACATTGAAAATGCGTATATCTTTCCATACTAAAAACGCCTTTCTTTGTGTGTGTAATTTAGATTTACAATTGTTAATGTTTGCTGTAGTGTTTCCCAATTTAATACTTGCTTATATAATCATCAAGAACAAATATCAAACTCCAAAGGATTATTAATATGCGCCTTCGTGAAGTGTTGAAAATCGGCACGAAAATATCAAAACACATGCTTGTTTGCTGCAAGCATTTTCATCGGAATGTATTTTTTTCTCCTCCGAGGTAAGATAGCTGAATATCTTTTAAATGTTGCTTTGTTAGTTTAAGTTTAGTATTAAAAATTAATAATATGCATTTGTTTACGTTTTTTTTTTTAAATGTGGAAATCAGCTTGACAGGATTTTATACACGATCTGAGAAAAACGTATTGCAAATAAAAAATATTTTTCGCGAGTGCGATTTTAAATGCAGTTGAAGTTTTAAATTGGGATAGTTGATTGAGGTTTCTTGCTTGCCTAAGTAAATTTCAAAACAGTACACGTAAGCAATGATTGATTAAAAAAGTATATAGAGATAGGTGCAGGAATGCTACAGTTGAATAATTCATATGCTATGTGTATGTCATATTAACATTAGTAATTGTAAATTAGTATTAAAAACATAAATTATAATCGGCAATTGTTTTTTTTTTCCAGCTTTTAAATCTAATTAATTCTATCTTAAATCTTTTTGTTATAAATTTAAAACTTTACCCCAAATTAATCAAAATGAAACATTTTCTTATATAAATAATAAATCTGAAACTTCATACTATTGCAATTACTTATGATGCTTTTAATTTATGTACCTTTTCTCTTAAACTGCCAAAAGAATTTAAATTTTTTATCTGCTTCAATCAAACCTATTTAGAGATAATTACTATATGTCTCAGTTTAATCTTCTAATCTACTGTAGCTAATATAAGTATTCTTAAAAGAAAACAAATTGAAAGAAATAATGCTTTTTGCTATTTTATATTATTTATCTGACTTCTATTTGAGATTTTAAAGAAATTACATTAAAAAAGTTAGTGTTGCACCATAGAAATTTTAGAATCTCCTAAAGTTTTATTTTATAGATATTTAATTCTCCCCCCCCCCCCTAAAATATATATATATATCAAGCTTTTAAATTTATTTAATATGTATATCATATATGACTGCTTTTTCTGTTTATATATGTTGGAAATTATTTTTTATAAATTTCTAATTTAACGATTTATATTAAAATTATTTTTAAGCTATGACTGCTTTTAAAATTGACATAAGATCTGCAAATAGTAAACAAAAATGCATTGTTAAAAACTTTTCACACATTTTATAAAGTATAATATAATGTATGTTTACTCAAATCTAAATTTCTATGAAGATTTTTGTTTGTTCACTTATTTTTGCTTTTTCTGATGTTTAAACAATTTTATAATAAGATATCGATTGCCAATTTATTTATATGCATATTATAAAGTGATTTTTGGGATGGCCCAAATGACTATGTGAAAAGGATGCATTAGTTATCTGAAATGACAAGGAGATGTAAACATATTTAAAAATTTCTTATCCAAAGTTCCAGAAAAGGCTACAAAGGAAGCTTAATATGTTAAGTGTCATGTCAGTCACTAGAGGCTGACGGTGTAAAATATGATATAAAACTAAAAAAAAAAACCCATTGTTTTAAGAAATTACTAAATATTTATTTAAAATTTTACATATTAGAGGATTATATCATTAAGTAAACAAAACTTTCACTGTCAGTCACTTGCGACTGACGTGACATCAACATGTTAAGTACATGTTAGTTTTCTCTTTTTCTTCTCCATTATTTACTCATTTTTTTTCTTTCTTTGTTTTTCAGGATTTAGAGAGAACCACAAATTTGCGAATGTTTTGGGATGATTGTTCTACGGCCTTCGTCAGCAGTACAAAAGCCTTAAAAGCCTGCTTAGAGGAGAATCGAGAATCATGCACTACGTGGATAAGAATTGTAAATAACGGCATGCGCCTGGAGAATTTCTAGAGCGGGTAGAGCCTGACACAGAGTGTCCAGTCGCTCACTCCGGGAATTCCCCCTGGTTTTGTCATATTTACAATTTTTTAAAACTACATATAAACAAGTAAGTGCAAGAAAGAAAACAGGTACGTTCTCTGTTAATTCACATCAAACTCATCTTAATAATAACTAAAAAATCTTGATCAGTACATAAATATACTTGGTTAAAAGATCTTGATTACAAGTTATAACAGCAATACCTTAATTTTTTGAAAAAATAAAGTTATACTCCTTTCATAAAAAAACCACAAGTTTAGTCATATTATCAAACATTGCACATCAAAATACATACAGGATGAAATAAAACTAAAAAATTCTATAATTTTGCTTTGCATCTAAAATGAGTTTCATTGCTTACATATTGTAGATGTACGGATTTTAAATGGCTGTGGATTTGAGGGAGTCTATTGTGTATATATATATATATGCTATATATAACACTGACACCTGGTTTTTAACCTTTTCTATTTCTGATTGTTCAGTTTTACCTGATTTTAACTCAACTTCAGTATCAACATCCTGACATATAAGGTCACAAAATGCATTTCTGCAATAGTTTCAGGTAATAGAGCCAGAACAGCTCCCATAAATGTAAATAAAATATCTGATGCACAAATTTCTATAATTAAAGCTAAAAAAAGAAAAAATATCTATCTATCTATATATATATATATATATATACAATACAGTTAAAGAGATTTATTATATAAGTTTATATTAACCACTTAACTGTCAACAGTAATGGGAAAACAGTGCTTTTACCTACTATCTCGGGGCAGACAGTGAAGTGGTTAAACTATAAAAAGAAAAGGTACCTTTTCGTTACCTGAGCACCAGTGTTTTATATACACATATATAGAGTAGATGTGCCAGTAATGGACCCCCTTAAGGAACTTCATTAAATATTTTTTTTTTAATAATACAGTAGACTCCCTCAAATCCTAGACAGCTTGGGACCAGAAGTTGTGTGGATTTTAGAATTTTGTGGATTTCTGGTCATTGCTTTTACATTTTTTAAACAGTAATTTGAGTGTAATTAATAGTGCAATCAGAACTATAATGAATACTTACAGTATAATAAAATATTAAAATAACTAATGAACTAAAATAATTAAAAATTAAAATGATTAAAGCACTAATAGCAAAGGTCAAGTCAATAATCAATAGTGTATGATTAAATATTCATTATAAAGATTAAATGTATTTTTCCAAAATTATTCAACAAAACTTGCCTCATAAAAGTACATTACTAATTCACATTAAAATCATAATATAAGGATTTTTCTTTTTTTTTTTTTTTTTTCAAGTTTAGCCCACCTAATAACCAAAAAATCTTCATTAATGCATAAATATATTTAATAAGCAGATTGTGATTACCAGTGATATTAGAAATATCTTGAATTTTTTCCAAAAAAATTTATTCTTGCAAAATGAAAAAAACATGAGTAGAGTATTATTAAGAAAATTACAAATCAAAAGATATATGGAATTGATACAAAACTAAAAAAATCAAATTTTGCCCCAATATCCAAACTGAAATTTTCATTATTTACATCCATAAAATATGTGCGGATTTAAGGGAGTCTACTGTAGTTAGTTATTATATTCCAGTTTTTTTTTTTTTTCATATTATAACATTCTTTCAAAAATATTTAACTAATTCCATAGTTAAATTTCCCAATAGAAATAAAAATTTAATTTTAAATAATAGAAATATGTCAAAACACTCAAAAGCCCAGTAATGGATAGCCCTCCTAAAATCTTAAATACAATTTTGTAAATGACCATTGGTATACGAAATTCAAAGTTTTATATTACTATCCAAACAAAAACATTAAATTTTTACAAGAAAATGAAGATAATTCAGCTCTTAACATGTTCATTATGATTCTCAATGTAAAACAATGAAACTTTAGATTATAAAGCATGCAAGGGAGAGTTAATAATAAAAGTAAATAAGTTTTTATTATTTTTTTCTTTTCCGTTTTTTTTTTTTTTTTTTTTTTTTTTTTTTTTGTAAATTGAAATCTGTGAGGCAGTCCTTTACTGGAAGGCGGTCCAATACTGGCACATCTACCCTATATAGTATACAAATGCACATAGATATACTATATGGTTATTAATAGCCTGACATTTTGTCGAACATTTAAAAAAAAATTCTTGTCTCATTCTTTTGGAACTTTCAAGATTATAAAGAATATGTTCAACATCATGTATATCAATGTTGATTTGATAAAATCTCTAATACATAAAATATAGACTAATGATAAGTGAAACCTTTAGAATACAAATTAGAAATTCATGAAAAAAAAATAAATTAGCCTAGGTCGCTTCTTTAAAAATTAATATTTAAAATGTAAAAAATAAGAGCTAAGATAGGTAATTTTGGTCATAATTCCTTTTGCAAAACAATTTTTAGCCTATCAATGTTAAAAAAAAAAAAAAAAAAGTATACTTTGTAAAAATTCAATTAGGCAGGCCATAATTAGGCTGAAAATTTAACTTTTTTTTTTTTTTTTGAGTCATCAGTGTTGATCTCTAGCATTATTTGGAAAACATTTTTAATGTAAAATCTATATGCTATTATTTTATGTCCAAACGAGATACACTATCTTAAATCAACTTTTAATAAAGTACAGTTTATGGATGATTCATTCAAATATCAGAATGAGTTGGATAAATTGAAGAATCTGTTTTGATATTGCATTGGTTAAATGTACTTTTCATGCGTCAATTTTGAAATTTACAAATTTTCAAAAATTGTCTTTAAAAAGTAAGGTTGCATTGTGCTGAAATGCAATGACCCTTAAATGCGATAATGTTACTTTACATAAAATCTTAATGCAAGATTAATAAATAAATATTATATAAAGAGATATCCAATCTTAAATAAAACCTGAAATATATTTCTGCATTTAAAACCTTTTCTTTAACCGAAATTTTTAATCAAATAAAAAATTACAAGTTAAATTGTGAAATATTTTTAAAAAGCAGCCCTAACATCAGTTAAGGATTAAGTAATTGAAAAATAATTGCAACTAACCTTTAACTGCTGTTAGTGTTGCTTTTTAAAAATATTTCACGATTTTACTTGTAATTTCCAGCATAACTATTGATACAGTTAAATTTTGCTTTATTTTGTGTCTTAATAAAATAGTTTGAAATGTTTGAAAAAGCGAAATTTTATGAGAAATAGTATTGTGCAAATTGTTTAGTTACATATAAACATGCTGAAGATGCACCTTTATATATAGATGTATACACACACACTGCCACCTTTTAATTCCTTTCATGTACACATCAGTAGTTCTTTCTTATACAAAACAACTCAGTACTTGGCCAAAGTAATACTTGGCACACCTAAAATACGACGATAAAAATCTATGCATTTTAATTGTTCTTTTTAATAAAAAACTTTTTAAAACAATAGATAATGTTTACTGCAGTGTTTCCTTGTTGAATACTTGATTATCTGATCATACAAATATCATTTTTCCAAATCCTAAGGATTACACAGTAGACTCCTTCAAATCTACACAGCTTGGGACTAGAAGTTTTAGGGATTTCTGGTCATTGCTTTTTTTATATATATATTTTAAACCGTAATTTGAATGTAATTAATAATGCAATTGAAAATATAATGAATGCTTACAATATAATAAAATATTAAAATAAGTAATAAACTAAAATAATAAAAATTTAGATAGTCTTTAACCTTTCTACCCTGAATGGGTCTAATCGACCCATTTCTATTATTTATTTCATAATAGCTCCGTCGGGTTTTAACTAAGAGCTCTTATATTTTAAGTATTCCTCAAACAGATAAATATCTTCAGTTTATAATTTTTTCAGACTTCCGAAATTTTTTTCTTTAGCCAAAATAAAAAAAGTCACATTTTACCTGAATGGGTCTAATCGACCCATATCACTAATCGCATATAAATGCATGGAAAACAATTAGATTTTTCGATGCCATTGTGGAAAATGTTTAATCAAAATAAAAGTTTTAGTTTCTCCGATCTGTATTGTAATCAGAGATTAGTGTACTGACTCTGCGTCATATGCAAATTTCCTCCTTGCGCCCCAATCGAGTTTTTTCTTTTTTGGGGGGGGGAGGATTCCCAGAACGGTTGTTTGTACGTGCATAACATGTCCGTTTCTTGCGATACGCGTACGGTTCCAACGCTCTTTAGGGTTTTCGCATGCGCTGAGCATTTTGCGATGAAAAAAATGGGTGTTGCCATTGGAAATTTTCGAGTTTCTGTAACTATAACCGTAACAGTGAGCGCCATTTTGTATTCGTTCGCAGAATCTCGAGCTCATACCTCTGAATAGCTATATCTGAAATTTCATTTTGATCGGTTGAGCGGACTGGCCGCTAGAGCTCCATATATCGGCAAAGTTTTTTATGACCACCCTGTATTTTCTTCATTATTCGGGTTTCAAAAAGATATGACACTTGTCTCATATGTGCCGAAAAAAAAAACCAAATCGGTAATCCTCTTTTCAACTATGCATCATGAGGCCAAAGTTTCAAATGGAGAAAGAAAAGAAACCGGAAATAATTTTATATTGTAATGAAACTAAAGGTGGAGTAGCTACTACTGATAAATTAGCTGCTGCATATACATGCAAAAGGGGCACTAGGCGATGGCCTGTGTGTTTATTTTACAATTGATCTAGCTGCAATAAATGAATTTGTTGTTTTTATGCATGTAAATCCTTCTTGCAATCAAAACAAACTATACAAAAGGCGGCTTTTTCTAAAGGAACTTGGGAAACAGCTGACCGAACCTCACAGAGATATTAAGATGAAACAAAATATCCGAGTAATCATAAAGAAGCAATTGGCTACCTCAGCAGGTGAAAAAAAAGAAAGTATTAGTTCAGCTAAATGTGGAAGATGTAAAGAATGTGGTCCAAACAGAGATCGAAAAGCGCAGACGAGATGTACTTCATGCTAATCTTTTCTTTGCCAGGAGCATGTAAATGTGTACTGTAAATCTTGTTTATCATAAAAAATGTATCAAAACAATGGAAATAAAACAAATTTCTAATGTACATTTTTTATTATTATTTTCCAAATTATTGCTTATACAAACAAGGCATTGCAAGGAAGAGGGGGAGGGGGTGCAGTTAAAGTGTGAGGGGGGGGGGAGTTATAAAATATGTTGGTCTCTAATAGTGAATACAAAAATAATATCTAATATAAAGCTAGTTAAAAATACTTGTTTTGAGGTAGAATAAATAAAAACAAGTAAACTGGGTCTAATCGACCCATTCAGGTAAAACGTAACTTTTTTTTCAACAGGGTAGGAAGGTTAAAATGATTAAAATCTGAAGCCAAGTTAATAATCACTACTGTATGATTAAAAGAAACATTCATTATAAACATGAAATGTATTTTTCCTAAATTATTATATGAAACTTGCCTTATAAAGGTGAATTATTAATAATAATTATTAATTAATAATCATCAAAATTATAAAATAAGGAAGTTTGATTTCATGTTTAGCCAGACTTATTAACCAAACAGCTTTATTAATATGCATAAATATATTTAGTAAGAAGATTATGATTACCAGTGATATCAGCAATATTTTGATTTTTTTTTCAGGAATAAATTTATTCTTTCTTCATGAAAAGACATGAATTCAGTAATATTAACAAAAATTACAAATTAAAATATATATGGAATTGATTTAAAACTAAAAATGTCAAATTCTGTTCTTATATCTGAACTGAATTTTTCATTATTTACAACCGTAAATTATGTGTGAATTTTAGGGAGTCTACTGTATATGCTTTCATGAAGATTGGATTAGAGTGTTGATAATCGGTAAGAAAGTGCATGGACGTTTGTGGCAAACACATCAGCCTAAGATTTTTTTCCATGAGGTCAGAAAACTGAATATTTTTTATATGTTGTTTGTAAAACATTAAAAATTAATAATATGCGACTTGTTTATTTTATGTAGAAATCAGACATGATAGGATTTTGATATTTTGAAACTTGTTATGTAAAAAACAGCTATCACAAATTAAATTTATTTTTTATGAATTTAACTTTAATTCACTTAAAGTTTTAAATGGGATAGGTGATTGTGGTTTATTGCTTGCCTTGATACTTAAGTATTAATGCCACCACAGCTACAGATTTGGCAGTTTTTAACTACCATCAATCTACACCTAAATTTTTTGCGATAAATCATAAAATCAAACACTTTGTTTAAAATCAAAACACTTTATTTAAAAACAAAGTAGTTGATGGGTGTAAAACCCCCACATCACTCAAACCAGACAATTCTGTAAAGAAAACTAACTATTGGAAATAAATTATAAAAAAAGAAAGGAACAGAGGACAGTGGATTTACAACTCAGACAAGAAATTTATAGCGGCAATAAGACTGTGACGGACGCCCATAAATAAATGACTAAACAGAGACATTTTCATTATTGTGTATTTACGACAGGGCAAAAGGGGAAATCTCATCTCCGTGTGTGGTAATAATTATCAACAACATAGACATTCTGACGACTAGGCCTGTAGAAGCCCCTAGAAAATTAAAATTAGGGGGCGTTCAAGTTAATAGTCAATTTAAGGACAGCCAATGAGACTGGAAGGGGAAAAAAATATGTTAAAAAGAAAACTGTGAATGGTCGAAGGATATTCGACTACAGAATAATTAGTATACATTTGATTCTAGAATTTTTGAAATAAGAGTCAGTCAGTCAGTCAGTCTACCAAGTGTGCTCGAGTGATAATCTTCGCCAATATGAGCCACGAAAGTGTGCCGGACTTCTACTCATGTGTCTGGATATGCATTTGCCTATGATGTCAGCAACTTTAGAGAAGGTATGCTTTTTACCGAATTATTCCCCCTTCTTTTGCCCACAACTATAGAGTATGATAAAAACAATTAAATAAGAGTGAAACACTTGCACGCCAATTGTCCCGCAGATTAATTCATTATGGTGATGATAACTCATAAATTTATGAAAGCAATTTTCAAGGTTGAAAATATTGTGTTACAAAGCATAAAATGTAATTATGCAGTAATGCCAACAGCTACAAAAAAATGAATAGATTTTTGATTTGATTATTTTGTATCTTTGCATTTATTTATGTGCATGTATATATTTAGTGTATTATGTGTGTTCTGTGTTGTACAAATAAATGTTTTTGTTTTATAAATGACAAAGCATGGTATTAATTTATGGAGTATGTGTCGAAATTACTCTAGGTGCATGCTGATCAACGTTTCATAGGGATCTGATAACATCAAAAAAAACACAACGCATAAATTAATCTAAATTTTTTTTTGGATAAGAATATTTTTTTTTTGTAAGAAATTTTAATTGGAAGTATTTTGTAAGGAATGTTATCATTTTTATTAGAATTGTTATTATTATTCCTTAGGCTGCAGAAAGTATTCTTTTCCCTAATCAGATCATAGAAACATAATACGATCACTAACAGATTTAATTATAATTATTATAAAATAAATAAATTGGTTGATCAAATTGATGCACAATTTTGGGGAGAGAAATATCGGAGAGAAATCAAAGGTACTAAGGAAGCAATATGATTATTACAAAATATTTTTAGGTATGTAAAAATCTCTCCATCAGTAGTCAATCGGATTTCGGTTGAAAATGGGCTGATATCAAGTTTAACATACATTCACAACAGTCTATTTTTTTTCACATGATGCTGTCGTCAATTGAACTCTGATAAATAAGATTCCAAATGATGTCTGGCTGACTCCCCCCTCCCCAGGTCTAGTGTTTTTGTTTCTCCACTTAGCACTGCCCCACATGCTCTCAACTGCTTATGTATGAACTCCCGTATCATCGCTCCTGAAAAAATAAAATTGCAACTTGTTCTGTTTTTGGCAAATCCCAAATACGTATGTTCATAGCACTAAAAAATGGCGTCAAAAATCAGCAAACAACAAGGCAACAAGGAATCCAATAGATAACTGTGGTGCGTGTGTGAACAAGATTGCTTTATTGGCGCATTAGCGCAACTTCTGCTGTTGTGACGTTAATACACAAGTACCCTTACCTTTTAAAATTTAAACTTTTATTCGAGTATTTGAAAACAGTGCATTTAGCTGTCACAGCAGTACAGTATGATTGATTAAAAAAAATAGAGACAGGTGCTAGAATGCTAATGCTATAATTAAAAAGTTCATGTGCTATATATTTGAGATACTAACATTAATAAATAATTGTATGAGAAACATAAATTATACTTCAACAATCCTTTTTTTTTTTTTTTTCCAGATTTTACATTTGATAAGTTTTTTCTCATTTTGTTAGTCTCAGTCATTTTGTTAAAAATATTAAAATTTCACAAATTAAAAAAAAATTAATGAAAACTACACATTTATATCTAAATATGAAATCAAACTTTATAATTGTAATTACACATGACTTTATAACTATGCAAATATCTTTATGTACCTGTTTTTTTTTTTCCTGCACTTACTTGTTTATAAGTAGTTTTAAAAAATTGTAAATATGACAAAACCAGGGGGAATTCCCGGAGTGAGCGACCGGACACTCTGTGTCAGGCTCTACCCGCTCTAGAAATTCTCCAGGCGCATGCCTTTATTTACAATTCTTATCCACGTAGTGCATGATTCTCCTCTAAGCAGGCTTTCAAGAAGGCTTTCGTACTGCTGACGAAGGCCGTAGAACAATCATCCCAAAACAATGCAGGCTCTGTGAAATTTGTGGTTCTCTCTAAATCCTGAAAAACAAAGAAAGAAAAAAAGATGAGTAAATAAGGGAGAAGAAAAAAAGAACACTAACATGTACTTTTAAACTTTCTTTGTACCTTTTCCTGAAAGATCTCCTTTAAAATTTTATTTTCTACACCAATATCAAAATTCTCAAAATTTCACAAACTAAAAATTAAATGGTAATTGATATCTTATAAAATTGTTTAAATATCAGAAAAAGTAAAGGTATATTGACAAACAAAAAGTTTGATGGAAATTTAGATCTGAGTAATTATATGCTATAAAATATATGGAAAGATTTTGACAATGCATCTTTATTTACTTGTGGATTTTTCGATCTTATGCCAATTTATGATATTGTAAGTAGTCATATTTAAAAGAAAAAACTTTATGTAAGTTGTTTGATTAGAAATGTATAAAAAATAAACATCCAACATACATAAACAGAAAAAAACAGCCATATATATGATGGCTAAATGAATTTAGCAATTTGATGCATTTTTTTTCTTTTGAAGGGGGGGGGGGGGAAATAAACTTAAATATTTATAAAATAGAATTTCAGAAGATACTTAAATTACTACAGTACATCAATAGCTTTTTTAATGCTATGTTTATAAAAAACTCAAATAGAAGCAAGCATAAAATATAACAAGAAACCCTACCTTTTTCCATTTTTTTTTAAAGAATACTCATACTAGCCACAGTAATTCACAGCAGTCAAATCAGACATAATAATCTGAGAGTACGTTTAATTGAAGCAAGCGTATAAAAAAATTCAAATTCTTCAAATCCTTTTGGCAGTTTAGGAAAAAAGCTACACTTAACATGTCCAATAAAAAATACAACATACATGAAAATTTTAATCTAAATCTAAAAAAATATTGTAAATTCTGATATACGAGAATTAACATTACTACCGTTACTACTAAGTATCACGCTAAATTTAACTTGCGTAAACAGATAGAGAGAGAAATAGACAAAAATAAAGACACACAATATAATTGCAAAATTTATAATAATAATTGGCTACTTACGGTAACAGAGAAACATGACAGCAATTTTATATGACAAACAATAACTCCTGCCTTTTTGTTGTTGTTGTTTGTTTTTTTAAGTGTGTTCCGAAATTGATACACAGCAACACAGCCATTGGTACTCGTTTGGAGACAAAAACAGCCAAAATATCGAGCTGTTTTTTTCAGTAATTTTAATGTCTCTAAACATAATAATTACATTTTAAATTAAAATTCTTTCTGTTTGACCTTATTTCGAGAGCTCGCGTAACATTAGCGTAAGAAATTATTTTTATAAAATCCATATAGTTGTCGGAAAAACATATACAAATACTGCAAGTCGTCGTTTGATTGCCGACACAGAACATCAGCGCCAGTTTTCCCCTATAGTCCGTTTGAATCGCGGATAGTGCCACACTGTTAAAAATTTGACCCATTAGCTGCAGCGTCACTCCACAGCTATTATAGAATACACTATCTACCAAAAAGTATGTGTACACTTTCAGTTTTTGACATTTTGTCAAATATTTAAAAATATACTGGTCGGATTCTTCTGGAACTTCAGAAATATAAAGATTATGTTTCACTTTATATTTATTTACATTCATTTGTTAAGCGGGTAATTAGGGGGCCGGCAAAAAAACAAAGAATAATAGAAATATTTGGGATCGCCCTGTACATGAAAATGCACGAAACGACTTATCGCTTTAGAATACAAATATATGAATACAGTAGAATATGTACACTAATTTTTGTGAGAATAGCATGTATATTTATGGCGATAGAGAGATTCTTTTGAAAAATTCAAAAAATTCTGGTATGTTTTTTGTTTATATCATAGAGGGTTTTTGACCAAATTTAACGCAAATTTCAGAAAAATTGGCAAAATCTATTAAAAAAAATATAGCGCAATTGGAATATAAATATATTTAATACTTTATGAAATATGAGTAGTTTTATGAAATAATTTTTATCTGCGCATGCGCGAACGATAAAAACAATTCTTTTACATCATTTAATAGTCAATTCTATGGAGTGACTTATAAAAAAAATCAAATCAAATATCGTGAAAATTCAAAAAGATATCATTATTATAAGTAAGCTGTTTGTACATTGCTCCTTAAAAACGGCTGAATGATAAGGGATTCTCCACAAATTGACATTTTTTATTAACTGACTTTTAGGAAAAAATTAGTACTATTTAATGAATACAATATTGCTGCTAATAAGTATCTTGACACCTGTGATAGAAAAGGAAAAGGGCTTTTATTCTTTTCCATCACAGATGTCAAGATACTTATTAACAGAAATATTGTGATAGATATTGTATACATTAAATACTAATTTTTCCTAAAAGTCAGTCAATAAAAAATGTCAATTTGTGGAGAATCCCTTATCATTCAGCCGTTTTTAGAGAGCAATGTAAAAACAGCTTACTTATAATAATGATATCTTTTTGAATTTTCACGATATTTCATTGGATTTTTTTTATAAGTTACTCCATAGAATTGACTATTAAATGATGTAAAATAATTGTTTTTATCGTTCGCGCATGCGCAGATAAAAATTATTTCATAAAACTACTCATATTTCATAAAATATTTAATATATTTATATTCCAATTGCGCTACATTTTTTTCTACTACATTTTGCCCATTTTTCTGAAATTTGCGTTAAATTTGGTCAAAAACCCAGCATGATATAAACAAAAAACATAACAGAATTTTTTGAATTTTTCAAAAAAATCGCTCTATCGCCATAAATATACATGCTATTCTCACAAAAATTAGTGTACATATTCTACTGTATTCATATATTTGTATTCTAAAGCGATAAGTCGTTTCGTGCATTTTCATGTACAGGGCGATCCCAAATATTTCTATTATTCTTTGTTTTTTTGCCGGCCCCCTAATTACCCGCTTAACAAATGAATGTAAATAAATATAAAGTGAAACATAATCTTTATATTTCTGAAGTTCCAGAAGAATCCGACCAGTATATTTTTAAATATTTGACAAAATGTCAAAAACTGAAAGTGTACAAATACTTTTTGGTAGATAGTGTATCTCTTTTGTGATCAATGAGAATACTCCATAACACAGTAAAGTAATCGTTTTCTATAAAAGCGGTGGAGTGACGATGCAGCAAAAGGGTCAATTTTTTTACAGTGTACTTTACTGTGTTATGGAACATTCTCATTGGTCATGAAAGAGATATTCTATAAAAGCTATGGAATGACGCTACAGCAAATGGATCAAATTTTTAACTGTGTAGCACTACCGAAATAATCGGCACGGGTGATTTTCAGGAAACGCTATTATTGCAAAAGACGAGGAATTTGATGTCATAAATTCTCCCCAATTAGTTTCGATTAGGGAAAATCCCGTTGGAAAAGCCGAAATATGTATCGATTTAATATGCTCAATTACACCGTGATAAACGAGGATTCGAAATAAACATCAAGTACAAAAGTTACGTATTTTTGTCCGTAGAATCCGAATCTGCAATAAAAAATGGAGGTTATAACTTAAGATTTCAAAGTTGGACCCCCTCTGACCCCTAGGGGGTCGGTTACGAAGGTCAAATTTGGTATCACTGAGTAGCTTATTTAAAAATATTTAACACGTATATTTACGTTTTTCAATCTCATATGTATTTTTTGAGTTATTCGACCGTTTCCAGACTTTTCGGACACCCTGTATATAACTAACATATTATTAAGTTTGGGGGGGTGGCCCACTTCTGGGTCATTAAATTTCAAGTTGTTCCAGTAGTGGGCCACTACTATATCCCAAAAGAATCTGAAGTGAAAGAGGGACAATTTACACTTGTCTCAATAATCGGAGGAAAAAGAAATCCAGAAATATGTATATTTGTGTGTAGTCCAAGAAATTAAAGAAATAATAATATTTTTTCAAGGACTGAAGTCAATTGCAAATAAAAAAGACTTTGTCATTAAGGAAAATGATGTCTCTAGCATAAAATTTTCCGATGTAGTTGGAGTGATACCGCAATCAGAACTCAGACAAACAGATAGTCAACTTTTGTATTCTTTTTGTAAAAAAAAATGGCTGTAAAAGAAAAATAAATGCAGTTAAATTTAAATCCCACTGACATTATTATTATTATTATTATTTTATAAATGTAATATAGTTTTGCAATCATTTCAGCATTTAAATACCCTTATTATTATGTATATCTTATTATTTATCACTACTGCGAAGTAACAAATAAAGCAGATATATTTTTTTAAGTTATAAAATATTACAGACTGTTCGAAAAAAACTAAAGAGAAGCTGGAATTATTTTAAGTAATCATCAAAACTTCTAAATATGATTTCAGTATTGTGTATATTTAAGTGTAGAAATGCAAAAAAATATAACCTCTGTACAGTACACATTAAACTCAAGAATGGAGTGGCCCACTTCTGGAGCATCAGGATTTTACTGTGCCTACTACTGGAGCATAGAGGAAGGTAACATTTTTTATTTTTCATTTTTTCTAAAGAGTATATTTTAAAAATTTGAATGTTTATTCTGATACATGAAGGTAAGGACTATGCTAAAAATATATATGTTTTTTTTGGAATTCACTAACATATTAATAATAATTAGACAAATGTCCTTAAGTGGCCCACTACTGGTGCATTTACCTTAATATTTTAAAGAGTCCTACTTGTGATGTAATCAATAAAAAAGTGACTGTTATGCAGATTTCAATTCTTCTACTACTAAACTTTTCAGACATTCATTTACCATACTTAGTCCTTCATTATAAGCAGTATTTACGAAAAAAGTATTAACTGCTTTGCATATTTTAAAGCATCTGTAACGTTCTTTATTTCACAATTTTCCTTTCTCTTTCATTTTCAGTCATCCCTCACAATTTTCAGCATTCTTTTCAATATAGACTTAGAAGTGCCAACACAGACAATCACCTCATCGAGTTCACGACAGAAATTCTAGAATTAATTAAAACTCAATATGCATGTTAAAATGCAACTGGTGTACTAAGTCATGTTTTGGTGGAAAACACCTAAAAATCAAAATTTAGGGGTTGACTCATAGATTTACCATTATGTTTTCTTGCACTCAAATCTATGAAAATATGGAGGACTGGGTGCAGGATATCCCAATGATAAACCTACGAATCAACCACTAAAATTGGGATTATATCTATTTTCCACTTAGATATGACTTGACAGATCAATTGAATTTTAATTTGTGAATCGACTTTTAACCAATTCTGGAATTTCAGCTGTGAACTCAATGGAATTATTGTCTGCACTGTCACCTCCTGCTCTGATAGTGATAAACACACTTCGATAATTTCATCTGAATTTGGATAAATAAATGCTTATCAGTTGAGTTGCATATCTCTGTACCAACATAACTGCCTCATTATCTCAAATGCAAAAATCAACCCCTTTAACATTTTGCACTCGTATGTCCAGTGTGACTTGTCAGCATTTTTCTTCGCAAAATTTGCTTTTGTCATACAGTAATAAAGGAAAATAAAATTTGTCATTTAATTAACGTTTCTTTTTTTATATTATGTATCTGAGGGATTTTTTTTTTAAAGTGGTGTCAACTGAATAAAATTTATGTAAGAAACGTACGAATCGAAGGGGTTAATCTCATTTTCAAGTGTCTCTTAAATCGAGTGTCCCTTATTCAGAGGTAAATTCATTACACTTCCTATACCAAGGGACTGGGACCGGAACTTTTGTCCCTTAAATAGAGGTGTCCCTTATTCGGAGTGTCCCTTATTTGGAGGTTTCACTGTATAATAATATACAGTATTTCGGATACCGTATATTTATCGGAAATCTTTTGTGTGTCCCTGTAAATACTATCGGCTTTTTATTGTACAGTAAGTAACCTTTAGTAAACCTCAGCTCATAAAATTTGAAATAGTTTAATGTAATTAAAACGCGCCCCGAACAACGTTTCCTCCTAAACCATTATGTAATGGAATACTTTTGTGTAAATGTAAATTAATAAAAAAATATATATTCTTTGCTCTACAGATTGTAACAGAATGTATAATTTAGTATATACTTCATAGATGTCAACTTTATTGTGTTCGAAAAAGTGTAACGTCATTAAAATGCACTTGAAAGTATTTTTCCCACTGGTCGTGATTTAACGGATTACTTTTGGTTGTCAGTGAACTATATATCCGATTTTCATAAAATTTGAAATGACTCGACAAAATTATGTAACAATTATATATTTTAAATTTCAAGTAATTCGGTTGGGTAGTTTTGTAACGTTGTTTGCTATACGCTCACGAACGGACTGTGTTACGTATATTTCCATTTACATAATTACGAACGCACCTAAAAAACGGAACAGATATGTTTGTGTCCAGAAGAATGATGGCGTTTGCTTCCTCTCGAGGGATGAATTCAATTTATTTTTAAGTACTTTAAACAATTAAAGAAAAATCAATTTACCAATAAATTGTATTAAATAAATTCAATATGTACTAAAAAGCAGTTATTTCATGGTTACTTTATTTCGATTTATATGTTTTGTTTACGTCTTAATCTGCTGGTTATAGTTGATAAGGCATTCTTTAAAACTATTCTCATTCAGAAACCAGCTTTTTCTATGTGTTTATTATGTGAAATAATGCTCTTGACAAGTTTTCAATTTTTATTCGTGTTTTATGCATTTCTTTTGAAATTTCTCCTTATAAATTTCCAATTATTACACTTTGATATACGACATTTTAGATGATCGATATTTTTATGGTAAATTGTTCATCTGTGAAAATGGTTTGTAATTAGAAAAAAAAATTGACTTTAAGGCTACTGTCCCTGTCCGCGAAGACACTCACCAACTAATGCTATTCCTATGAGGAGGCATTTTTCAAATAACTCTTTCGCATTTTGACTTTTTTTGCATTGGATAGCTGAGGTCCCTCTTAAGATCGCTCCTTGATTACTTTTTCAGCTTTGGTCACAAGTATTTTTTATAAAGTTATTTTCATTTTCTGAACAGGTTCTGAAAGTAAAAGTAATTTTATAAAAAATATCTGCGATCAAAATCGAAAAAGTAATCAAGAAACGATCTTGAGAGGGATCTGAGCTATACAATGCCAAAAAAAAAAAAAAAAAAAAAAAAAAAAAATTTAAAAATGTCAAAATGCGAAAGAGTTATTAGAAAAATGCCTCCCCATAGGAATAGCATTAGCTCGCGAGTATCTTCGCGGGCAGGGACTGGAGCCTTAAGGGTGTATTTCGATTCAAACTACTCATTTTCCGACTTATTTTTAAATTCATTTTTGCTCTCAAATGCATCAAACTGGAAAATTGTCTTATTTAGAAAGTACACAAGGTGTCGTGATTGTCGATTCTTTGATAAATGCAAAAAATATCGCAAAAGAAGCAATCAAAAACGGCATTTTGAACTGATTTTTCCGAAGCAGGAGATCTGTCAACGAAAAAAAAATAAATAAATAAACAGTCATACTGAGAAGGTAATTGTTTTCTAAACCAAATTCTAATGAATTGAGCGCAAAATGACATCACACGGTACCTTATACGTCTCTTCAAAAATCCCCTCAGCAAGTTTCATGTTTCTACTTTTAAAAATATGTCTGAAAATGTATCAGAAAATTTCGAGTTGTTGAAGGTGGAAAAGCATTTTTTCGAATGCACCCTTAAGATCAGGTAGGTGAAATGGGCCATGATTTCACACTGACTCTGGAAACTCAGCTTCCAAAAGGTAATGTTTATTTGAATAAAGTCTGGACCTTTGCAAGCATGTTCAGTTAGGTTCACTCTATCAAACAGAAATTTCCAAATTCACATTTTAAGGTCCAAAAATAAAAAATATATTTTTCATCTTTCTTTCTTTATGAGTCCAGTTGCTCTATTTTAGTGGGGCAAGTGACCAGGTTGGTCTGTGTTCCACACACATTTGTTTTTTCTAATAAGGAGTATCTAGTCCTGCTTGAAAGAGTGTAAATAACTTTAAAAATTTCAAATAAGGCAAATCATGCAAATATATCGACTAAGGAGCGTTGCAAGAGGAATCTTTGCTGTCAAAATGTCTAAAAAAGTACTAAATGTGATATTATTAGATTTATTTATACAAAAAACATAAGATTTAAATAAGAATTTATGTAATTTAATGTTAATAAGTTAACCAGTTATATGTTCATTTACGTTAAAGATTATAACTTTGATTTATGCTACTAGATGACAATAGTGCCAGGAAAGAGAAACAATTATGACTTGTATCAAATTAGCCATTTTTGTTGCAAATGCTTCTTCTTTGGCTTAAGGAAGGCATGCTTTTCAATTCATTATTATCTGATTTATAATATATTTTAAATTTTAATTGACAACAGTTTTATTTAGTTAAAAAGGGTTACTTTAATTGTGTAAAAGTATTTTCGACACAAATATTTGGATTTCTGAATTAATGATAGATGCCAATTAATGGTGTTTCAATTTTGCTTGTTCCAAGTAATTGGCACCTATTCCAATTACAAGGAATTCGCAAAGAATTTGAGATTAAACCACTTATTTTGGAAGCATTTTTAAAGTTATAGACTAATTTTGTTTATCATTTGTTTTTATTTGAAAATATGAAACATTATCTGTAATTGGAATCCATTAAAGCTACATATGACAATTACTGGGGACAGCATGACAATTACTGGGTATTAATATAAGTATATTGTATTGTTTTAAAGTGTTCACATTTCAGACTAATATACTGATTTCTTACTCTCAAAAACCTGAAATATGGCATCTTCATCTACAGTAAATTAATTTAAAGCGATTAAACCCAATGCAAAATGTAAAGTTTTTTTTTTTCTTTATATATATATATATATATATATATAAACATGTGCCAATTACTGGATCACAAGGTGTCATACATTGGTGCTCTAGGTACCAATTACTGGTGATTTCAGCAACTTTTTATAAATATATTTTTATAAAAATACTTTTTCAAATTTTTTTGCTTTTAGTGGTCAAAATAGATGCACAGATATGCATTCTTTGATTTAAAAATAGTTCCAAGTAAATATCTTATTTCTTTGTAATGAAAATTTAAGTAAGTTTATAGACAAATTCTTAATGTGCCAATTACTGGGGATGTTACCCTATAAAAGTTACATGGGTGTTTTAGAAAAAAAATAAAAAAGATGAATATGAACAAATGCGTACGTACGTCAGTACTTAAATACACTGCTCAAAACAATTAAAGGATATTGCAGTTTTAGGTGGATTTTGTATCTGGGAAACTTTTTAGCTGATTGATACATGGTCGACAGACATAGTAGGTTATATGAGAATAAATTACACATGTTTGGCAGAAAAAAATTCATTTTATTGCGCATTTGTGTACAAAAGGAAAAAAAGACAATTTGTGCATATGAGAAAAAAAGAAAAAGAAAAGGTGTTTTCTTCAAAGAAAATCATTTTCAGTGGTTTCCACGGGCGGCCAGCAACGTTGAACACCTTTGAGGCATGGACTCAATGAGGCTATTAATGACGAGTTGGGGTGTTCTGCCCCACTCTTCCAGAAGAGCTCTTTCCAGTTCTTGGAGAGTTTGTGGGGGTTGTTGGCGGCCAGAAACTCGTCTTCCTAGAGCGTTCCAAACGTGCTCGATTGGATTCATGTCTGGAGAACACGCTGGCCATTCCATTCGAACGATTCCTTCCTCGAAAAGGAAATCCTCCACCAGGTTTGCACGATGTGGCCTGCAGTTATCGTCCATTAAAATGAAGTTATCTTCGATTGCTGCAGCGTAAGGGACTACAATAGGTCTGAGGATCTCATCCCTATATCGGCGACCAGTCAGAGCTCCATCTCGAATGATGTAGAGGTCAGTGCGCCCGTCAATGGAGATGCCACCATACACCAACACTCCTCCACCGCCAAATCTGACACTTTCGTGCACGAACGCAGGATTATTCCTACTGCCACGGTCCCTCCAGATGAAAATACGCCTATTATCCGGATGCACAGAAAAACGGGCTCGTCAGAAAACAGAATATTGCTCCATTCATTTCTCCTCCAGTTGACATGCTCGGTTGCCCACTCCCTGCGGTCGCGACGATGCCTTGATGTTAATCTAACACATACCATCGGTCGGCGAGCATACAGACCTACAGCATGGAGCCGGTTTCGGACAGTCTGAGTTGAAATCGTGGTGCCCGTAGCCGAGCGAAGGTGTTGTTGGAGAAGAGTAGCGTTCATGTTTCGGTGTCTCCGAGCTGTTAACGCTAAATACCGATCTTCATTGGGCGTTGTTGCCCGTCTACGACTTTGCCCTGGTCTTCGGCCTGCACATCCACGCTCCAAAAAACGGTTCCAGATCCTGGAAATGACATTTTGTGACACTCCAATGGCTTGCGCTACTTCGGCTTGAGTTTGGCCCCCTTCTAACCTACCAACAATTCTCCAAGCTTCTGAATCTGTCAAATGACTTCGCTCAGACATCGTACTCATCGAAACAAAGCAATCACTGAATGCCGATCATTCTTGTCTTCATTCTCTTTTATCCAGTTGAAAGTCAAATTTCATTCGCTGCCGCTAAAGCGACGTTTTTGACGTCGAACTCAAAATTTGCATACTCCACAGTTTGAAAACCAGAAAAATTTGCATTTGTGATTCTCTTCTTCTATTTTCGGCAAAAAAAATTTCGTTTATATCTTTATTTTATATAAAACTTCAAATATCCTTTAATTGTTTTGAGCAGTGTATCTCATTCTCTTCTTTATTTACCTCAATGAAAGTTCGATAAGTCCAATTAATTTGTGAACCACGTTTTTATATAGGTCAGAATTATTTTTTATTGGTTTCGATAATTTTCTAATAATATCGCTTTGTCTTATTTACTCCTCTTCATCCGTATAGTAAAATTTCCAGATTTGGCTATTTCACTTCTTGCTTACAACCCTATTAGTCAGTATGCGAGCTTTAAGACGCATGTCTTCGGAAACTACTTGGCCGATTTTGACGAAATTTGGAATCCATCTCTTTATTTTAGAGCAATGGCAACTTTTCAGAAATTTTTCATTGGTTAGTTTTCTTTAACTAATTAATTTAATTTTAAATACTGTCTGTCAAGTACGATCTTATATATATATATATATATATATATATATATATATTATATCGACATTGCTCGAGTACTGTAAGAGTTAATGGAAATTTTAAGTTGTATGAAAAGTATCATATTTCGGAGAGCTAACAACTAACTTCTAACTTGCGTGAAGTTCTTGCACATTTTTACCAAACGCATGAACTAAAGTATAATATATAAAAACACTTGGAAAAAAATTAGTTACACATAATAAAGGAGTATGAAATGTCAGTGAGCGGTCTTTCCAGTCATATCTTTCCATAAGAAAATTATTTTTTTTAACCACCATGCATTTTTTTTTTATATTATGTAATTTTAGTAAGGTATTATATTTTTTCTTTATTGCAAGTAAAAAAAAAAAAAAAAAAAAAATTGAAAATTAATTTCCTGTTGTAAGGTTAATCCGAAAAATTATTTATAACATTTGGGGTAAATGGATCTCACATGGCAAAATAATTACTTGAGTCAGTTGCCTGATTCGTTAGGAAAAAAGTATCCATACGTGCAGGGCCAAAACTGAGGGGGGGGGGGGGGGAGGGTTAGTGCCACGGGCGCCAGAACGAAGGAGTGTTAAATGAAAATTTTGTTTGTAAATTTTTCTCGCGTCTATATTTAGCAAGGCATTGTTGAAACCTTTCTGTATGGGGGATATCTAAGGATAATAAGGAAAAGAATAGAAATTACTACTCCAAAGGTCCTGTATAAAGCGGATTTTTTTTTTTTTTCATCCGTTTTCAAAATTTTAATGAATCAATATTTGACAAAGCAGATTACGTAGTTCAGTGTTACATATATTAAGATTACACATTTTTAATTTTAAAATAAGTCGGTCATTAGAAAATTAGTTAAATTCTCTTTGTAAATATACCTAGCAGAAGAGATTGGGAGGGGGGCGCCAAAGTCCATGTTTGCCCCGTCGCATTTTGCCCATGGTGCAAAAAAGTTTAGTTTTGGCCCTGCGCACATGTGATATTACGCTAATAATATATGCGTCATTCTTCCACTAATATACATTTTCAAAACGAAATTTCTACTTCTTCACTACGAAATGTGCATTGTAACAAGATTTGAAAATCTGCAGATATATGTTTTTTTTTTTTTTTTTTTTTTTTTTTTTTTTTTTGCTTTAATTTACTTTAAGGAAGCAAATTTTACTCTCAGAATATTTTTCGACTTTATGTTATAATGACTCACTAATAATAAAAGATAGTTTTGTTGTTGTTGTTGTTTGTTTGTTTGTTCTAGTATTAAAAGTTACTTCTTTTGATTAGTTCTACAGAGTTCGTACACTTCAAAGACTTTCAAGCACCTTTTGCCAGAATTTTTGAAAAGCAAAGTTTGTCTTATTTACTGAAAAATATTCTATTTTCAGATATAGCGACCAGTACTTTACAAAATTTTTGGCACTAAAACACCTAATCAACCCTGAATCAATTGATGCGTATGTACCCTATTCTTTCGGATGCTAATAAAATATTAATTATTGAAACCATTAAAAAATAAATAAATAAAATATATATTTTTTTGTTAGAGTGGGTGGTAAGAATCATTTTAGAGAACTTTTCTACTTTTTGTTTCAATTTGATAGAATTAACTAAAATAAATTACTTTTATCTTACAGCTTTTTCCCTGCGCTCCCTAAAAAAAAAATACCGGCTCTGATTGTATAATCAAAAATATTATGTACGAAAATTTAGATATTAGATATTAGAGTAAAATGAAATTTGTTGGAAAAATGATTGAAGATTAAACTTCGGTTGTGCTGCCATCTATTGCCCTTCTTTTCAAATAATTATCCTAAATTTATGAAATAAATCCCGAAATTTTCTATTTTTATAACAGTACACGGGGTATTTAATTTAAATAATTTCTTTAGTCTTATTTTGAATAAAATTTGTTTAAATTGTATTATTAATGTGATTAAAATAATATAAAATAGCTACGTTAAGATAAGAAACAAATGAATTAATATTTTGAGCACTTTACAAAAAAGTACATATTTATTTTTCTGTATAATCTCCAGTACATGTTTGTGAGTAACATACTCTAAATTAGATACAAAAATAGTGCAAGCGGTAGAATTTTGTGTTAGGGGTAATTTGGTGACAGTATTTTTTTAGGATAAAATTATCTTTTTCTACTCCTCCGCTAAAAATAAAATGTATTGTATTAGTGATTCATGACATAGCAGAATCGCTCGGACTCGAACTCTGTACAAAATCGTTTTGTATTGAAGATGCCACCTCTACGTTACTTATGCTTGATGACAGACGACATCGTTGCGATATTTTTTATCATGAACTCTGTCCCATTTTATGGGTGATCTTTAGATAGATTTCGTAAGAAATTCTACTGATAACATTAACATTCTCCCCTATGTTTGAATTTCTGAAATGTTTTGACAGATCTACGCCGATTATGATCCCTAGAATCCAAAACCATGCCCAGTTCAAAACTTTTTCTGCTTAAAAAATCTCCATCAAGTTCGTTAATGGGCGAAATCTGATCGAGGAGATAGTTTATTTATAGTTTGGTTTATTTTTGTCGTCCAATTATCTACGCTAGGGATATAGGACCAGGGGTGGAGTGCCCTTCGTGGGGGTCTTTCTAAGGGAACCTAACCCGTATTTACGCAAGTTTCGAAGAAAACCCCCGAAAACTCCGAACGGTTAGGCCGACAGCCGCGATTGGGTTAGAACCCAGCACCTGCCGTCTACCAGTTGAGAGGTCCGTACCTCTCGGCCACTGGTGGGTCAATCGAGGGGATAGAAATAGGGAGGGTTTTTGTGAAAACAGTAAAAAACCCATAACTTCTTAAGGTTGTTCCCAACTGCTCCGCTCAACAAGCGCAAAACGTTTTGACACATTTACACATTCATTTTTTAACAGAAAGATATAAAATTGAGAGGCCTGACTGTGGAAGCGATTTCAAATCGAACTTATTTTTCCATTTTATGATCATTAATTTACCTATCCAGTTCTAAGCTATTTCGATCACGTGATCACCCGTTTTTCTCCTGCTTTTCGATCGGTTTGTCTGCTTTCGTCAGAAAATGTGTTCAAAAACGTCCACTTTGAAGGCTTGTTAAGAAAGATCCATTACGTTTTTTTAAAAAAACGAAAACTGGGTGCAATTAGACAGTTTCTGAATAACAACCCCTGCTAGTTTCGTGCATTTCCGAACAAAAATAAATTAAAGCATATGTCACAAAGTTGCCCCTTTTGATTTAAGAACACCCTTAATTATAATACATATCAAATCAATTTAAAGTTATTATTACTTCAAGAAAATGGGCCAAAAATTTATATATGACAGATTTTTGATATCATTAAAAATGGGCTCAAAATGCGAAAAAAATAGGGTTTTAAGAAAAAAACTTTATAGCTTCATCATTTCTCAAGATATCAAATCTTCTTAGATTTATTATAAATGTTTTTAATATTATCTATAATTTTTATACTAACAAGTATTTGATAGTATCAAACTTTACACACAAAGAAAAAATGGGGGGGGGGGGGTGACGAAGTAAAACATTCGTGTAGATTTATTATAAATCTTCTTAATATTTTCTACAATTTTTGTATTGACAAGTATTTGATAAGACCAACTCTTCTATAAAAATAAAATAGGAGTTGAAGAAAAAATATCGTATTAATATGATTCTGATAAAACAAGCTGTTACAGATAAATAAAATTAAAAACTCGTCAAAAGCGGTCAGATAAAATTGTTAAACTGGCTTTATCTCTAATCTGGATTTAGTTTTTGGTGGTGAAATTAGTACTTAACATCGAAATCTACCTGAGCTTGTCGGCCGATTTCTTTTTCTTGTAGAATCGGTCGCAAAAAAGGTTTGAAAATTGATTCTATTCCTAATCCGTCGGTAGATGTGTACGAAAATCTATCTAGTTCGTGCGGACAGTGATCGATAACCTATTCATCTCATGGAAGCTCAATCGCAAGTACTGTTTGAAAGTGATCGTATTCACTCGTGCACATATACACACATACGTATCATGATTCCAAATTCCAATATTTTCCTTACACAATCTGTTCGGAAAGTAATACAAAAAAAAATGGTCTTCCTTTCCCTTTTCGAAAGCCGGACCCAATATGATACTATGAAGATTATGTGGCTTATTCTCATAGAAATGTAAAACACGTTGCCATGAAATAATAATAAAAATAATAATTGAAACTCAAAAATACATTCATGGTAATTTAGTGTAACAATATCATGATAGAGGCAAATATTAAAGCATAATATTTTTAATATAAAAGTAATATATCTGCAGGGACAAACGGTTTGCGTACTGTTACAATCCCAGTTTTTAAGGTGTGCTTTTTTGTGACAAACAATTAATGTTTAATTCAGTGTTTTTTGAACGAATATCAAAATAAATTTTAAATGGCGCTAGGATACCTGTAGTTTTTATCCCATAAATAACTCATGTCGCAATGAGTTATATGGCAGAAAACTAATAGTTGCTCAATAGCTGAAAAAACGAGCAACCAATAAACATTTTTGTATGAGAAAAGAACTTGTTACCCCCATTTTGGCATAACAATGAACTATAGATCTAATGTGAGTAAATAAAATTAGTTTTCTAGAAATAAAATATTCCTTTACTACCGTAATCAAAATAAAACATATAAGGGTTACTAGCAGGGGTGACCGAGCTATGCACGGTCAAATTTACTTTGTGTTCAACTCGATTAAAAATTCTCACTGCATCATTCTCTCTATATTATTGCTATAAAGTATGTTAATTATATAATAGTATTATTTACAAAAACAATCAATATGAAAGCTATGTATGTACGTATATGTTTATAAGTTTTACAATATTTGCAAATTTACAACGAAAGGACATCAGTCCAAATCACATTTTAAGCTACTCTGATTAGTTTAACCATGCATCTCGATTCCTATTAAGAATGTCTAAAAAAACTTCTTCACATTCTAAAACCATTTTTTTCCCAAATATAGCCACATTTAGTGATATTCTTTTTTTGATGACAAGTATGTTTGTTGGCATTCGTAATCTTGAAAATCAGTTTTTTGGCCAAATGTCGCCAATATTTTGTCAAATATCGTTAACTAATTGGCTGTTTCGTGACCCTGACCTGTAGTTCCCCAAAATGACTCACTAATAAAATTTGTTCGAACATGCGTCTTAGCTCATTGGTCTTCTGGTAAGAACGGTAAGATACGAAATTTAGTCAAAATCGTTTAACCTGTTTCTTAGATTAAATTTGCTTGACCAGCAGTTGCCCCAAAATGACTTCCTAGTGTAATTTTATCGAACGCGAGACCCAGCCCTGTGGTCTTCTGAAGACTGAAATCGCTAGGATACAAATTTTACTCAAAATGGTTTAAGCCGTTTCTTAGATAAAAATTAGTTTGACCCGTAGTGTCCCCCAAACTGACTCCCTAATATAATTTTCGCGAACATGGACCCAGCCCAGTATTTAGCGTAACTCGTAGTGACCCATAAATGACCCAACAGTCGAAATTTCTCGAATATATGATACAGACCAATGGTCTTCACATGCCCAAAAAAGGTATAATATAAATTCTTGTTAATATCATTTGAATCATTTTTTAGATATAATTAACTCTACTGGACCTATAATGATTCAAAACTACCCATTAATCGAATTTCATTGAACATTCCGATGTAACCAAATGATCTTCTCAATCCGAAAACGATAGAATTCAAAATTTAATCAAAATCGTTAGAGTCGTTTTCTAAAAAATGAGCCTGGCGCATAGTGACTCAAAAATTACCCACTAATCAAAATTTCTCATGCGTGTACCTAGCAAAAGGATCTTCCCATGCCCGGAAAAGGTACCATACGAAATTTTTCAAAATCGTTTGCGCTGTTTTTTAAATAAAATTTGTTTGACCCTGTTTCATTGTGACCCAAAATGACCCATTAATTGAATGTTCTCTAACATGCAGCTTAACCCAATAGTGTTCTTGTGCACGACAACAATAGAAAACAAAATTTATTCAAAATTGTTAGAACTATTTTCTAGATATAATTAGCATTACCCACGGTGACCCAAAAAAGACCCACTAATCGAATTTTCTCTAGCATGTGACATAGCCCGATGGTATTCTCGTAATCCAAAATGGTAGACTACAAAATTTAGTCAAAATCGTATCACGCAGTTTTTTTTTAGATAAAATTGGTTTGAGCCATAATGACCGAGAAAGGACCCACAAATTGAGATTTCTTGGAAATGTAATTTAGTCCAATAGTTTTCTCGTGTTAAAAACTATTAGATAAAAAATTTAGCTATACCTGAATGAGCCGTTTTTAGATATAATTAGCTTGACCCTGACCCATTATGACCCATAATGAGCCACTAATCCAATTTTCTCGAACATGTGACCTAACCCAATGGTTTTCTGATGCCTGAAAATGGTAAAATGCAAAATTTTGTCAAAATCATTAGAGTTGTTTTAAATATAAAATTAATACACGTATGCACACAATTTTTGATCTTATTATAATACAAGATAAAATAGTGAAATTAAACAAAATAGCGTGTAATATTAATAACACCAAGTCATTCAGCAACAGACAGATTATTCAGCCTTCAGTTTAATATTGAGTGTGATAAAATAATTTAAAAAATTTAATGTTTGTAGGGCATCATTGTTAAGGGCAATACATCCATCAGGTAGAGATGGGAAATATAGTTATTTTTGATTAACAGGTTACATCGCTCCACACATTCACAGGTTAACAGGTTTCAACAACCTGTTATTTTTGTAACGTAATAACTAATCAATGAGCTGTCATCAGATAAATGTCATCATGTCATCATCAAATATGCTGTCAACAGACATTTTTGTTAGAGGGACTTTAATTAAAATATCTTGAATAATTTTGATATATAAGTGTAGACTCTGTTTTAGTTCAGATAAACATACACCTTTAAAATAAATTTTATGTTAAAAATTTAATTTTTGCAAGACAAAATCTTAGTTAGCTGTGATGCTTTGCATTTCACGCATTATTATCGTTTTCTTGCACTAAAAATGCATTTTTCCTCGTTGAAATTTCATAAGTATCATAACTCACTAAGTTTTACCCGTAGAAGTTTTACCTGTTAAAACGCATAGAAACTTTTTCTAAATAAAAGTTATAAACCTATTTAACACTGTATAAAATATGTAATTTCTTAACAATTTAAAAAATAATTATTTTAATGTAAATTGATATTTATATGATGCAGAAGAAAGTTTAAAACATTTTTGCAATTGGTACAATGCCTCTAAAACTGGCGGTTTAGAAATTAACTTTTTATAAACGATCAGAAATATCTTCCATAAAAAATAACACCGGTTTAACAATACAATTTGTAAAAAAAAAAAAAAAAAAAAAAAAAAAAAAAGATCTTTATTTGTTGGTACCTTGTCTTGAAGTTCGAATTTTGACATCCCCGAATCAATATCTGTCAACACATATTCAAAGCTTATCCCACAAGAACACGAAAAATTACTTATACATTTTTAATCAAATGTTATTCATCCAACAAATTTCGTATGTGCATTAACCCCCCCCCCCCCCCAAAAAAAAAAAAAAGTTGTGACAGGCCAAAAAATGACGTTGGTAGTATAAAATTGGCGCCCTATAAATTTCCGCGTCCGGGCAGACCGCCCCCTTGCCCCTCCTCCTTTTCGCATGGCGATGCCCTCACCAGGCTATTTTTCTTCTTTTTTTTCAGTAAAATAAAATTACGAAAATAATGTTTTCGAGTTTTTATTTTCTAATGACGCAATAATGACAAAATAATAATAATAATAAAACCCCAGTAATAAACACTTTATTAAAAAAATCATAGCGCCAGAATACCCCCCCCCCCCTGCCTTCCCCAAATCATACGAGTACAAAGTAATATCCCTTTTAAATATTCAAAGTCAAAGATTGCCACCGTTTTACTCATCTAACTACACCAACCAAAGATTTTCTCCCGTACGATAAAACAGCTTTCTATCAACAATTAAATCCGTATATCTTTTAATTCCATTTTTCAAACGCATATTCCTTCCTATTAAAATTATGACCAAAGATGGCCGACATTAACTCCTTGCTTTTTAATAATCTGCAAGCGTCACTCACTAAATACATACGCTTGAATAAAAACACATTCTCCCCCCCCCCCCTTCTTTCATTTTCAGTATTCTATCTACTTATTCGATAAATGCAGTTTTTATTATTCCACTCATTTTTTTCAATAAGTATAGTTTTCGATATTCTAAAAACATGTTTATTGCTTTAATCTTTGTAACTGTGAGCGTTATAAAAATATTCAAACGATAAAATAATTTTTGGGAAAAAACCGAAGCCAGGTGTTTTTAAATATCCGTAGAATATGAGCAACCAATAGCTTTTGAGAGATTTTACCACGTGAACTTTTGAGATAGCAAACGGACAATTATTCATGTGATTGGCGCACTTGATTAGACCAAAAGGATTTTTAATGTCTTAGAGTCGTAGAAGGATAGTGTTGCGTCAAAAGGAAAATCTGGTAGTTTTTCTTTGTGCGTAGGCATTTTTTTCTCTCTCTGTGTTTCAAAAGCGTTTTAATGCTGTTGGGGATTTTATTTTTTGCAGCAATAGAAATTCTTTGTCTTAGAATTCAAATAGATTTATAAGCTAGGAAATAGATTTTAAATAACTAAACTTTTATTAATATATAAATATTCATTCCTAAAAAATTTTTTAGCCTTGCTATTTGCTTCTTCTTTTAAAATGCTTATCACACGAGGCGTTCCAAAATTAACTGGGACTTTTTGGTAATCTGTTACTGAATAATAAGTTTTTGGTTGATATTACGAATATTTATCCTGTTATGTTAAATAATGTCCATCTCTACCATCAGGTAATGTGAAATAACGAGTTTTAATATATACTTTTCGCGAGTTCAAGCTCAGAAAAAACAATATTTCTCAATACTATAATCAAAACTAACAGCTCCGAAGAAATAATTTGATAATATTAATAGGCTAATTCCATGGGTTTTTGTAAAAAAGTCACAAAGCTGATAATTGTTCTGCTAGGTGACCATCGTTATTTTAGAAAGATTTACTCAATTAATGAGATATCTCCGATAAAATAAATCACATTTATCCGTTCTAAAATACCAAAAGTTGTAGCATGTACAAGTACTCATGGAATTAGCTAGTAATGATGCTCTTACAGATTTTATAGTTGTATTTCATAACGCAACTCGATCGTTTACCTTTCACTGCACGATTTTTTCCATTTTTTATGGAAAAAAATTATTTGAAATTTATATATTAGTCTAATAATGGAAAAATAGTAAAAAATAAATAATTTTCAAATTTTCAGCTAAAATTTATTACTTTATGGCGCAATATGTACACAATTAATGTTTTAAAATATTGTATTGCTACACTTTGCAAATAAATGAGCTTAAATTAATTAATTCCGTCTGCTTAACACTCCGAAACTTTTCTTATATTAATATTTTTAAGTATTCAGTACAGATAATAAAGGTAAATTTTGCTTTAATAACTTGATCTTTTGTTGTTGTTGTTGTTGTTTCCGAAAGACTAATTCTAATTTTTTGTCAAATGCAGCCATCTGACATGGGCAAAATACGTATTATTCCTTTCTTTGAACTGTTCTTGAAAAGGTATGGAGATCATATTGTCCAAATTCATGGCACATAATGAGTGCTAGCAAGGATGACAGAGCTTAGCTCGGTCAAAATTAACTTTGTGTTCAACTCGATATAATATTCTCACGGTATTATTTTTCTGTATTATTATTATAAAACATATTATTTATAATAGCATTATTTACTAAAACAATCAATAATAAAACTATGTATGTAAGTACATGTTCATAAATTTTACATTATTTTTAAATTTATAACGAAAGAACATCAATCAAATCACATTTTTAGCTCGATTCCGATTGGTTTAAAAATGCATCTCGATGCATATCAAGAATGTCTAAAAGAATTCTTCATGTTATGAAAGCCACTAATTTTTGCCAAATATAGCCAAATTTGGCGACATTCTTTCATTTAGTGCCAAGAACGTGTTTCGGCTTTCGTAATTCGTCGACTGTCGATTTTTCGGACAAATGTTGCTAATATTTTGTCAAATATTGCCAACTGATTGGCTGTTGCCATATTCTCATGACCCTGATCCGCATTACCCAAAATGACCCACCAGTCAAATTTGATCAAACACGTAACTTATCTCAGTGATCTTCAGGGAATCAAAAATAGTAGGATATAAAATTTAGTCAAAATCGTTTAAGCCATTTCTTAGATAAAATTAACTTGATCCGCAGTGGATCGAAAAATGACCCACTAATATGATTTTCTCGAACATGGGATCCAGCCCAGTGGTCGTTTGAAAGCTGAAAACGGTAAAATATCAAATTCAGTTAAAATTCGTTAAAGCCGTATTTTAGATATTATTAGCTTTGTCATTATCAAAATGTTGTCACTACCAATTTGAGCCGTTTTTTAAATACAATTATCTTAAACGCACCCATAATGACCCAAATAGATCCACCTAATCAAATTTTCTTGAACATGCAACTTAACCTAATGGCCTTTTCCAGTTCAAAAACGTTAGAATATAAAATTTAATAAAATTTGTCTGAGCTGCTTTCTAGATAAAATTTGATTGACTCGTAGGGACTCAAAATAACTCACTAATCAATATTTCTCTAACATATGTGCTCTAATCCAGTGATCTTTTCGTGCCCGAAAACTGTTTAACATATAATTTTTGTCAAAACCTTTTAGGACGTTTTTTAAGAAACAATTAACTTAATACTGACTCATTATGACGTAAAATGACCCACTCATCGAATTTTCTCGAACATGTGACCTAGCCCAATGATTTTCTAGTATCCGAAAAAGATATAATACAAACTTTTGTCAAAATCATGAGAGCCATTTTCTCGTTAAAATTACCATGACCCACAGTGATCCAAAAATGAGTCACCACTAATCAAATCTTTTCTAACATGCGACTAAGCCTTATGGTCTTCTCGTGTCAAAAAAAACATTTCGATTCAAAATTTAGTTACAATTGATTTAGTCGTTGTTTATATATAATTAGAATGACCCTGACCCATTAATCAAATTTTCGCAAACATGTATCCTATGTCAGTGCTTTTCTCTTGCTCGAACACGATATTACACAAAGTATAATTAAAATGGTGAGAGCAATTTTCTATGTACAATTAGCATGACCCATTATGACCCACAAAGGTAACTTATAATCGAAAGCTCTCGAACATGTAACCTAGCCCAATAATTTTTTCTTGCCGAAAAACGTTTGATAGAAAATATAATTAAAATCAATTGGTGCCGTTTTCTAGATAAGTTTCGCTTGACTCTGACTCATTATGACCCAAAATGACTCCCTAATGGAATTTTCTCGAACATGTGACCTAGCCCAATGATTTTCTCATGTTCGAAAACTGTAGAATACAAAATTTAGCCAAAATCGAGCAAGCCATTTTTATATTAGATTAGTGTGGCCCACAATGACCCAAAAATGATCCACTAAATGAATTTTCTCCAACATGTGACTTAACCCAATGGTCTTGAAATCCAAAACGGTAAAAGAGATAATTTGGTCAAAATCGTTAAAGTCGTTTTTAGTTTAAATTGGTTTGAGCCATAATGACTCAAAAATGACCTAATAATCGAAATTTTTCGAATATGTGACACAGTCCTATAGTTTTATTATGCCAAAAAATTGTTGGATACAAAATTTCATTAAAATCGATCCAGCCGTTTTTTAGATAAAATTAATTTGACCCTGACCCATTATGACCCATTGATCGAATTTTCTCGAACATGTGACCTAGCCCAATGATTTTCTAGTGTCCGAAAACGATAGAATATAAAATTTAGTCAAAATTGTGCGAGCCATTTTCTAGATAAAATTAGTGTGACCCTTGATGACCCTATTTATCGAATTTTCTCGAACATGTGACCTAGCCCAAGGATTTTCTCGTGTCCGAAACGATAGAATACAAAATTTGGTCAAAATCGTTAAGAGCCCACAATAGTCACAGAAAAAGTACGCAAAAAGACCCGGATGATTATGTAAAGTCTATGGGAGCGTTCTTTTCTAATATCTCGCTCAAATTTTAATATTTTTACATGATTTTTTTTGCATAGGCTAGCTTAGGACGATCTACAACCGGGCTAGTTTTTACTTTTTCGATTTTGGTTTCAGATTTTTTTTAAAAAAATATTTTAACTTTCAAAACCGGTTTAAACCGGTTCTGAAATTGAAACTATCATAATATAAAAAATATATGAGCAAAATCGAAAAAGTAAAAACTAGCCCGGTTGTAGATCGTCCTAAGCTAGCCTATGCAAAAAAAATCATGTAAAAATATTAAAATTTGAGCGAGATATTAGAAAAGAACGTTCCCATAGACTTTACATAATCATCCGGGTCTTTTTGCATACTTTTTCTGTGACTATTGTGGGCTCTTAAAGCCGTTTTTTAGATAAAATTGGTTTGACACATAATGACCCAAAAATTTTCCACTAATTGAAACTTTTCGAACATGTGACCTGGTCCGATAGTTTTCTCGTGTCAAAAAGCTGTTGCATACAAAATTTCGTTAAATCGATCCAGCCGTTCTTTACATATAAATAGCTTAACCCTGACCCATTATGACCCCAAATGACCAAATAATTAAATTTTTTCGAATATATGACCAAGCCCAATGTCTTTTCGTGCCCGAAAATGGTAAAATACAAAATTTTGGGGAAATTGTTAGAGCCGTTTTTAAGATAAAATTTACACACGCAAAATTTTTGCTCGTATTATAGTATAAGATTATTGTGTTTTTAAGTATGTGTCAGATGTGACACATGATGCAGTGAAAGGTTAATCATTTTGGTATAATCTCCAATCAAATGGAGTAAAAAAAGGGAATTGAGGTAGACTTGAAATTTTCTATTTATTTAGTACTAGCTGACCCGCCCGGCTTTGCCCGGGTCCCTAATAATAATATTGAACGAACTTGAAATTTGTATGATTTTATCATTAACTCGAAGCATGCAGAAATGCATTGTCTGAAATTTGTGGCCGCTAACTGCGAAAAAAATCAGTTAAAAAAAAAAAAAAAAAATTCCGGGTTCATGTCCACGGAAATTATTTTGTCCTGCACGGATCTGGTTATGGTTCTTTGGCGTATTTTTGTTAATTTCAGATTTCGCTTGGATTTTTTTTAGATTTGGGCTGTGTTTATCTTCATGGAAATTATTTTGTCTTGTTTGGGTCTGGTCATTGTTCTTTGGCATATTTTTGTCGGTTTCAGATTTTGCCTGTGTCATATTTCAGGTTTTTTCAAACATTTTTTTTAGGTTCGGATTGGTTTCATTCCTTGGAAATTATTTTGTCTTGTTCGGATCCGGTTATGGTTCTTTGGAATATTTTTGTCCATTTTGTCAAATTTGGTTCAGTTCAGATTTCGGATTTTGTTTTTCAAATAGAATTTTTAGGTTCGGGTTGAGTTGTGTTTCCACGGAAATTATTTTGCCTTGTTCGAATTAAGGATATATTTCACTGGCATATTTTTCTCAGGCTCAGATTTGGTTCGATTCAGATTTCGGTTATTTTTTTTTTAACAATTTGTTTAGGTTTGAATTTTTTTCATGGTAATGGAAATTTTTTTCTTTTGTTCGAATCTTGTTTTGGTTCTTCCGTCGGGTTCAGATTTGGTTTGATTCAGATTTCAGGTATTTTTTTTTTCAAATTCATTTATAAGATTCGGTCGGATTCATGTCTACAGAAATTATTTTGCCTTGCTCAGATCCGGTTATGGTTCTTTGGAATACTTTTGTAGGGTTCAGATTTGGTTCAATTCAGATTTCGGGATTTTTTTAAATGGAATTTTTAGGTTCGGGTCGGATTGTGTCCATGGAAATTATTCTGTCTTGTTCGAAAAAAGATGTGTTACATTGGGATATTTTTGTCAGGTTCAGGTTTGGATCAGTTCAGATTTCGAGAATTTTTCAAAGAAATTTTTTACATTCGTATTAGGTTCATCTCCATGGAAATTATTTTCTTGTTTGGCTCCGATTATGGTTCTTTGGAATATTTTTGTCAGGTTCAGATTTGGTTCAATTCAGATATCGGTTTTTTTCCAACTAGATATTTTAGGTTCGGGTCGGTATTTACTTCCATGGAAATTATTTTGCCTTGTTCGTATCGGGTTATACTTCATTGGAATATTTTTGTCAGGTTCAGATTTCAGGATTTTTCTTAACATATTCTTTAGGTTCTGATTGTGTTCATGTCCATGGAAATTATTTTGTCTTATTCGAATTTGGTTATGATTCTTTGGAATATTTTCGCCAGGTTCATATTTGGTTCGATTAAGATTTCAGGTATTTTTTCAAATTGATTTTGAAAGGTCGGATCGAATTCACGGAAATTATTTTGCCTTACTCGGATTCGGTTATGGTTCTTTGGAAAATTTCTGTCGAGTTCAGATTTGGTTCAATTCAGACTTCAGTTTTTTTTTTTTTTTTTTTTTTTTTTTTTTTTTTTTTTTTTTTTTTTTCAAATGGAATTTTTAGGTTGCGTGTCCACGAAAATTATTCTGCTTTGTCCGAATAAAGATATGCTTCACTTAAATATATTTGTCAGGTTCAGATTTGGTTCAGTTGAGATTTCGAGATTTTTTCAAATAATTTTTTTAGGTTCGGATTGAGTTCATGCCCATGGAAATTTTTTGTCTTGTTTGGATTCGGTTATGGTTCTTTGGAATATTTTTGTCAGGTTCAGATTTGCTTAGACTCTAATTTCAGGTATTATTTCAAATGGAATTTTTAGGTTTGGATCGGGTTCATGTCCACGAAATTTTTTTTGTCTTATTCGAATCTGGTTATAGTTCTTCTGAATATTTTGGTCGGATTCAGGTGGTTTGGATCAAATTTAAAGTTCTTCAAATGGAATTTTTTAGGTTCGAGCCGAGTTTAAGTCCACGGAAATTATTATTATTATTATTAATATTTATTTATTTTGGCTCGGATCGAGTTATGGTTCTTTGGAATATTTTTATGGGTTTAAAATTTCGTTCGGGTCATATTTCGAGTTTTTTTAAAGAATTTTTTTAGTTTCAAGTCAGGTTGCATGTCTAAGAAAACTATTTTTTCTTGTTCGGATCGGGTTTTGCTTCATTTGAACATTTTTGTCGGATTCAGATTTGGTTCGGGTCAAATATCGAATCCATAGTTTTTTCAAATGGAATTTTAAGATTCTGGTCGCGTTTATGCTCATGGAATTTTTGTCTTGCTCGGATTGAAGTAGGGTCTGTTTTATTTCTTTTTCCTTTTTTTTTTTCTTTTCGGGTTGAGATTGGGTTATGTGCTAATAAGCCTAAACATTATGGTTGTAACCAATTTTGCTTCTATATTTTTATAGGGACTATTTCTGATCATAGAGTAAAAAGAAATTAATAGAGTGGAAGTATTATGTCTGGGGATGATGCTAAAAATGTAACCCCACATTAAGTCCAATTAAATACCAACAAAACACGTACTTTGACACTCATATGAATTAAAACAGGTTTGAATCAGTATTTTTTTCTCTTGTTTTTTAAAAAGAACTAATCTATCGCTTCACCGGTAAGAATTTATTAATTATTTTATCATATGTGTTTTAAATATCAATATGAAAAATTATTTTAAGAGTCTGCTTGAAAAGATAGCATTCTTTTGTTAATGTCTTAAAATCGTCTGCAATCGGAAATCTAGATTTTATATCAATATTTATTACTTAAGTTTTCATAAATGATTTTAAAAGAATGTTTTCATCATTACATTTTAAATATTTATTTACCGGGTGTCCCAAAAATGACTGATGGATTTTAAAATTCAATAACTTGCAAACGGTGAGAGCTATTTAAAAAATTTTTGCAGGAGGGCTATGTATAATGTCAGGAGTTTTTTTACCGCAATTCTTGATTTTAGTTCGAATTTCAAACAACAGATGGTGCTGATGCCGGTTGGCGGCCAGTCGACGCCGAGACTTATTTCATTCAGCTTTGACGCAAAAGAAGGAGATTAAGGCTATGGAGTACGTCTCATTCTACAGTACAGTCTTGCTCTCAGGCACCAATTCTGGACTCATTCGATATGATTTCAATGAAATGCGTTGTTGCCATGGAAATAACAGATTGTTCGATAGTGGAATACAGCGTTCAGAAGTGGGCATACATTTCATAAGCAGTTTTTGAGTTTGCAGAAGATTTTCGTTTAGGAAGTTTTATTTTCCCGGATTAAATTACTTTTTTATGGCACGATTTAAAGAATATTTTATGCTTCATATTTTAAAACTAGATAAAGAGATTTTTTCAATTTGATGATTTTTCTTATATTCTTAAGAAATTTTAGATATTTTAAGAAAATTCGTCAGTAGATTTTTATGAATGTTCAAAAAATTTTCATGAAAACTGTTGATAGTACATTATTGTGTAAAATAACTACCAAAAACAAATATTATAAGTTGTCTTGTTTAGCCCTTTTCAATAGGATTAGTCTATCGTTGCATTAAAATAGAAAAAAATAAAATAAATGTGAGTTAATTAAAATTTATTTTCCCGGATTAAATTATTTTTTATGGCATGATTTAAGGAATATTTTAGGCACCATATTTTAAAACTACACTGTTAAAAATTTGAAACCTTTGCTGCATCGTCACTTCTCCACTTTTATAGAAAGAGATTACTTCACTGTATTATGGAGCATTCTCATTTGTCAAAATAGGGGATATTCTATAATAGCAGTGGAGTGACGATGCAGCAAAAGTTTCCAATTTTTAACAGTGTACGTGAAGATATCTTGCTCTTACACTGTAAAAATCTGCTTCATTTTGTTGTATACGCACTCCGCTTGTATAGAAACGGTTACTTCATTGTATTATGAAGCATTGTTATTGGTCGGAAAAGAGATATTATATACAAGCGGCGGAGTGCGTATGAAGCAAAATGCAGCAGATTTTTAACACTGTGGGGCCCGATACTGAACTCATTCGATATGATTTCAATGGAATGCGTTGTTTCCATGGAAATAACAGTTTGTTCGATAGTGGAATACAGCGTTAAGAAGTGGGCATAAATTTCGCAAGCAGTATTTGAGTTTGCAGAAGATTTTCGTTTAGGAAGTTTTATTTTCCCGTATTAAATTACTTTTTATGGCACGATTTAAAGAGTATTTCATGCATCATATTTTAAAACTAGATAAAGAGATTTCTTTAATTTGATAATTTTTGTTATATTCTAAGAAAATTTAGATCGATTTAAATTGTTATATTCATGCTCAATTTTGAATATTGTATTTTTCTATAGAAGAATTTGTTATTTCCATGACAACAACACATTCCTTTGAAATCATATCGAATGAGTTCAGAATCAGGCCCCACAGTGTTAAAAATCTGCTGCATTTTGCTTCATACACACTCCGCCGCTTGTATATAATATCTCTTTTCCGACCAATAACAATGCTTCATAATACAATCAAGTAACCGTTTCTATACAAGCGGTGTGCGTATACAACAAAATGCAGCAGATTTTTATAGTGTAAGAGCAAGATTGTAGCAAGACATCTTCACCTAGACTGTTAAAAATCGGAAACTTTTGCTGCATCGTCACTCCACTGCTATTATAGAATATCTCTATTTTGACCAATGAGAATGCTCCATAATACAGTGAAATAATCTCTTTCTATAAAAGTGGAGGAGTGACGATGCAGCAAAGGTTTCAAATTTTTAACAGTGTAGTTTTAGAATACGGTGCCTAAAATATTCCTTAAATCATGCCATAAAAAGTAATTTAATCCGGGAAAATAAATTTTACTAACTCACATTTATTTTATTTTTTCTATTTTAATGCAACGATAGACTAATCCTATTGAAAAGGGCTAAACAAGGCAACGTATAATATTTGTTTTTGGTAGTTATTTTACACAATAATGTACTATCAATAGTTTTCATGATTATTTTTTGGAGATTCATAAAAATCTACTGACGAATTTTCTTAAAAGATCTAAAATTTCTTAAGAATATAACAAAAATCATCAAATTGAAAAAATCTCTTTATCTAGTTTTAAAATATGATGCATAAAATATTCTTTAAATCGTGCCATGAAAAAGTAATTTAATCCGGGAAAATAAAACTTCCTAAACGAAAATCTTCTGCAAACTCAAAAACTGTTTCCGAAATTTATGCCCACTTCTGAACACTGTATTCCACTATCGAAAAATCTGTTATTTCCATGGCAACAACGCATTCCATTGAAATCATATCGAATGTGTCCAGAATCGGTGCCTGAGAGCAAGACTGTACTGTAGAATGAGACGTACTCCATAGCCTTAATCTCCTTCTTTTGCGCCAAAGCTGAATGAAGTAAGTCTCGGCGTCGACTGGCCGCCAACCGCCATCAGCGCCATCTGTTGTTTGAAATTCGAACTAAAATCAAGAATTGCAGTAAAAAAACTCCTGACATTATACATAGCCCTCCTGCAAAAACTTTTTAAATAGCTCTCACCGTTTGCAAGTTATTGAATTTTAAAATCCATCAGTCATTTTTGGGACACCCGGTACATGCAATTATTAAGTCATAAACATTTTTCATCTACGTTAGAGAATATTTAAAATTATATTAAAGAAGGAAGCTTTTACTTTTAGTAAAACAATTTTTAGTTCCTATCAAATGTTTTCAATATCTTATTTAATTTTAATTTGAAATTTAATTATTGCTAATTTTCCGATTTCTTTTATCTTAAAAGTGAACATTTATTTTAATAAATAATAATAGAACAAAGACCATTTTAAAAACTTGCCATTTCTTCTTAAAATATGCTTCAGCTGTAATTCATTTCTTTCAATTCGTCTTATTAATACAAAATTCCTTCAACTTTCTTTTGTTTGCGACATTAAAATTCGAGCGATAAATGGTTTCATACTGCAAACCTTTTTTAAGGCTGACTTCACCTCCACCTATCTCATTCCTCCATGATTTCTGATATTTAATTCATTTTCGTCTGCCGATACGAACAATTACGCTAAACAGTAATTTTATTTTCGTTTTAAAAACAAATTAAAGCCATAATAAAATTTTAAATTTAATAAAATGCATTTAAATTTAATCAATGATTTTTTCAAAAAAACTCCTAATGTACGAAGTGCCAACAATCTGACGAACAACAGTTGTGATTAAAAATCTTCATTTTAACGGACAGTTTGTCGGTCTATGGATTTAAAAGGTTTTCGGGAAAAAAACAGTCACTTTTGAAATGTTAGACTCAAATTGGTTTCATTAATTCTGTCTCAGCTTTTTTAATGCGAATGTTTTAAACAACCAACCAACCGTATTAAAACGAAGGCACAAAAGTAGAAAAAAGGCAATTTTTAATGCGAGTGAGTGCTAGATTTTAATTAATTACTCAGTTAATAATTAGAATTTTGAAATTTTGAATCTCAGGTGCATCAGGACAGACATTGGACTACTCTAAAAAAAATTTTGAGCTTTGTACGTGTTGCAGATTTTGCTAGCCATTGCAGACACACACACACACACACACACACACACAGACAGAGCGTTTTGTTCTTTTATTAATATATAGATATAAGAATGGGACGAAGCCTATTTAATGTCAGTAACTTCTATTATCCGGAACTATTTTTTTCGGACTTTCGAAAAATTCGTTCTGATGATAGATGTATAAAAAATTTCAATTTTCTTTTATTTTAAGGAATGAATGTAAAAGGCAATAAAATAACACAAATTTTGCATAAAGAATGAAGTCGGTCGGATTATTAGTTGCCGAGATATTTGTAATCCTGTTTTCCACATTCTTCGATTTTTCATGACCGATTTCATTCAAATTTCAATTCAAAGATATATTTTAATTGAAAATGAGGCGCTTAATCCGACGCAGCAAACTGTTAGTTAATATGATTATTATTTTTGGAGCTATAAGGATATTTCTTTTACGCAGTTCGGTACCACTTGAGTAGTTTGGCGTTTTATAGATTTTGTCGAAATTGGTTCATCAGTAATTCATTAATAGAGCATTACTATGTATATTAAAAATATTTAAATATACGTTTAAATTATGCTTTGGAATTGCAATGCAAGATAGATAGTTTACACATGTTTTATTTTCATATATTATATTATTCATATCCATGATGGGTAAGTATTATGGGAGCTCCTAACGACTAGTTTTAAAATAGTGATCATGCGTGTGCTTGAATATAATAGTATTTGCTTTTCTCGCGTTTTAAATAACATTATCGCTTTCTAAATACTATTAGCTTGACCCGCAGTAACCCAAAAATGACCCATTAACTAAACTTTTCTCGGACTTATGACATAGCCAAATGGTCTTCTCCTAGTCCAAAAATTCCCTAAATACAAAATTTAGTCAAAATCGTTAGAGCCGCTTTTATAAAGTTAGCTTGACCGTAGAAACCCGATCACTAAAAGTACATACAAATAATATACTTACATACAAGCAATAAATACTATAAACCCAACTAGAATGAAAAAATAGCCAGAGCCAGGAATCGAACCCGGGACAACAGCACTGGGACCGGGTTCGATTTATGGCTCTGACTGATTTTTCACCCCAGTTGGGGTTTTTGTATTTATTGTTTACATGTTTGTTATTATTTGTATGCGCTTGTATGATTGGTATGCAGGCGTTATTTGTGTATATACACTGACGGAAAAAAAAATCCCAACACCAAGAAAGACTTGTGTTAGCCAAATGAAATTTTGTAGGCGTGTTTATACATCTGAAAGATGACATTGATTCAAATTTCGGGCTTCGCGCATAAGTGTGGTGCTAGTAGCGCCACTCACAACTTTAAAGTCAGGTTTGCTTTAAACGAGTGCTGTAAAGTTCGTGAGCATTTTTTCTCTTCAAAATTTGATGAATTGAGTTGAGGTTGATCATGAATGACTTTAAGAAGACGAAGAAGCTATTATCATCAGCTCCCCGAATCAAGGGCGGATCTGGAGAGTCCTCAAGGGGGGGGCGATTTTAGAAATTTGGAGACTCGACTTTAATGCATGGGTCGGGGCTAATTTTTTCACTGCGGGTCATGTTGCTTTTATTTTTTGCTGCGGGTCGGTTCTGGGTCCGGTTGACTTCTAGTTTTTGCTGTGGGTCGGGTCTGGGTCCGGTTGACTTCTAGTTTTTGCTGTGGGTCGGATTTGGGTCCGGTTGACTTCTTTTCTTTTGCTGCTGGTCGGGTTAACTAATGTTTATATTGTCGATCACATTAGCAGGATTAGCAGGTGTTTTTATTCAGAAACTATGGCGTAATCCATTTTTTGATAAGCAGTTTAAGAAAATACTGTGAAAATTATCGTTTTGAATAGAATTTCTGGAAGCGACAGCATGAGAAGGTAGAAAAATCCGCAATCATCTGACGTGGGAAGAGAAAACTGCGTTCGGGGCAAAGCAAAATGTGGCGCCCCCCCCCCCCCCTCCGACCCAACTTTTTCTTGTAACAGGCCAAAAATTACGCTGGTAGCATAAATTTGGCGCCCCCTAAATTTCCACGCCCAGGCCGACCGCATCCTTCGACCTCCCCCCCCCCTTTCGCACGGCACTGCATATTGTCTGTCCTACAAATCTTGAGAACAATTAAGTCTAGTTCCAGCCCGGCTCGTCTATATGTAGAAAAACAATGCAAGCCTGATCTCAGGCCGGTACGAGCCTGCTAATATCTATATATATATATATATATATATATTGAACCCAGGTTACACACAATATAATTCTCCGATGCTGATCTCTACACTGTAAAAGTTAGATTTCTGTATTGATGTTGCCAAACTAGTTTCGACTGATGACGCACATTTATATTTATTCTCATTAAACCCATATAATTGAAAATAGCTCATATTTTAACGTTCCTGCTTTCTTTCTTTCTAACCGATGACCAGGCCCCTACCTGCCGAGTTACCTCAGCTTAACGGGTTAGATACCTGGTATCGGGGCGGATGACCGCCTAATCGCCGCGTAGTGGCAATTAACCTGTTATCTTCGCTGCACACGTCCTCTTATCTGCAATACTTATTTTTCATTTGTGCATATTTTGTTTTTTCGGTTGCTTATTATTACATCCTGTTGTTGTACTGCAAATGGCTACTCAAGTTGGTCTCGTAATTTAGAACCTTGATCAGATGACGAGACTTTCACCTGGCAAGGCACCTCCAGAGGTATAATTCACAGGTAACTTGGAGGACTTTGCACCCACGACGGATTTTACATGCACCAGGCACCATTAGCGTACATGACGGAATTTTAGCCGGCAGATAGCCTGAGTCCTGCAACCAAAAGCTATAAATCTTTACAAAGGGACAGTGAGCCCGCATTTCTTTTTTTATGGGCTCGGCCCATATGGCCCTTCAATTTTTTTGCCGGCTCGTCCCGTTTATTTTGTTTATTGGCCCGGCCTCTTGGAAAAATTATTCTAATTTTGCTGGCCCGTTAGAAAATTCGGAACCATTTCGCCGACTCAGACAGGCCCGGGCACATGCATTCGTCTAAGCTGGGTCGGACAAGGGCCGAAATTTAACTTTCATTCCGAGCCGAACCCCGACCAGGGAAATTTTGGTCAGTTTTGACTAGAGATAAATTTGGGCTATTATTCCACAGCCCGGTCCTGAATGAGGCAGAAACATTTTGCGGCATCAAGAGCAAAACCCGATAATGAAATTATACAGTAGAAAAAATTGCATAATACTTATAAAAAATGTTCAAAAAGTAATTATAATTTTAAAGCTATTTTTTATATTAAAAAAAGGCTGTTAAACGAAAAATTAAATTTAATATTATCAACAGAACAGTTTGCTGTAAAATAAAAATATACTTTACGCATAAAAGGATTCTCATATGTTGTCTCTGTTTTAGTAAAAAAATATTATGGACAATGGACATATTAATGAAGTGTGTTTCTTGAATAAATACATGGAACCTGTAGAAAATACTGTCTATTATCTATCAAATCGAACAACATTTTTAAATTTTCTGTAAAAAATGCACATTTTTAACTATAACCATTTCATTCTTCATAACAAGCCTTCGTTGTAGCATGACCCAAAAAAAACCTAAAATTAAAAATTTTAAAGTTCAACACTTTTTTAGGAACAGAGGAAACACTACTCGATCGCAAGAATATGGTAAATAGATTTACTTACCGCTACGGCATCAGCAGAGATCCCAAAAGAAATGATAATTACTAGTTATTTCTATATGAAAAGCGATTACGACTTGTATACGTTGCATACACTAGAAATTTAAATTATTCGGTAACCGCAAAATAAAATCAAAAGAAAATATTATTTTCGCGTTACATGTCTAAATAATAATAATAATAAAAGACCCAATTGCAAAATAATCTCTTTCACAAACAAAAATCGAACTAAACACAAATTCATTATTCCCGCCTTTTTTCGTAGGCGCCAGATCGGCGGTCGTTGGCAATGCTTGAACATAAATCTACAGATGTAGATATGACTAATTGTTTTTTTGTTTTTGTTTTTGTTTTTTTAATAGCATTCAAATACTAAGATAAAAAAAATTGTGCCTCTTTTTCATTTTTATCAAAATAGCAAGACATTGATTTGAAAAGGAATAAATACTAATTTTTAAGAGGAAAAAAAGTTTTTTACATTTTTTTATTCATCGATAAATAAAATTTTCAGATTTCAGAAAAAATGAGTCCGAATCAGTAGACCAGAATAAAAACAGAGCGCGATCTCGTATTGGACACGGGCTAAGTCTGAACCTATGTCATCTCTAATGCAGACGTCTAAGAAGAATGACTCCAGGCCAGACTCGATCTGGAAAAAAAAAAGTCAGACCCAATCCAAATCAACAGAAAAATAATGATCATGATAGTATCAAATAAATGACGGCCGAGTTCTGAATGCCGTAAGACCAGACACAGTCCGAGCCTCGCGAACTTAAAAAGGCGCGGTCCGGGGGGGGGGGCGCTGAATTCTAGTTAGGATCTAACTCATTTCTTACAAGGATGCATGTATTTTTGGGAAACGTTTATTGCCCAAGAAGTGAAGACGATCGCCCCCTCAGACCCGCCATTGGGCCCGACCCAAATCTGCAGAAAAATAATAATCACGATACTGTCCGGTTCTGAAACCGAGAAGACCTGACCCAGCCCGAGCCTCGCGAAATTAAAAAGGCGCGGCCCGCCCCGGACTCGAGTTGGGCTTCAATTCATTTCCTGCGAGGATGCATGTCTTTTTAGGAAACTTTTATTAGCCCGAGAGGGGGAGGGTGAGATCGCCCTTTCGCCTTGAAAAATGCCAAGGCGCATTTTCCTTGAATCCGCCAATGGCGGATCTAAGGGGGGCGATCGCCCTTTCACCCTCCCCCCTCCCCCTAGATCCGCCATTGCTTCTCCTCTCTTATGGTCTGGTTCGATCTTACTTAGACCGAGCGTTTACCTCAAGGAAGAACGAAATCCACGCCAGGCCCGCCCTGAAAAGAAAAAAGTGGCTCGATCCCGCTCTACAGGAAAAAGTAAGACTCGATCTGCCCCGGTTCTGAAAGTGTAAAGACCTGACCCAGCTCCGTAACTTAAAAATGGCGCGGCCCGACCCGGGCCGCGCCGGTCTCGAGTTTAAGTCCAATCCTTTTTCCGTGCGGGCATCTTTTTCAGACCCTTTACTGGGCCCAAGGGGGGGGCGATCGCCCCATCGCCCCCCTCTTAGATCCGCCATTGCCCCGAATTGGAAAGAGGTCGTAAATTAGAGCTACGAGAAAATGGATTTTCTTTTCGCGATTTTGCAGAAAGACTTGGACAGAATGTATCCACTGTGCATGATTGTAGGGAGCAATGGTCAAGGGATGGTATTGCCTCAAGAAGACCAGGTTCCGGGTGACCACGTGGCACTACTGAGAGGGAAGACCGTCGTATTCGGCGTACGCCTGTGGCTCATCGTATTGTGCCTGCGACAGAAATTTGAGCCGCAGTTGGTACCACAATGACACAACGAACTGTTAGAAATCGGTTACTTCAAGGACAGCTCGATGCAAGGCATGCATTCCACTGACTCTAAGCCATTGCCGTTTGCGACGCCAATGATATCAAGCCAGAGCTCACTGGAGGTTGGAGTGAAGATCTGTTGTGTTTTCTGATGAAAGCATGTTCTGCCTTCGTGCCAGTGATGGCCGTGTGCTGGTCAGAAGGAGGCCAGGGGAACGCCTGCAATCAAACTGTCTGCGGCTTAAAAACACTGGATCTACAATCTGGAGTCATGGTCTAAGAAGCAATTTTCTATGACACCAGAAGCACTCTCGGGCTTATCCCAAGCACATTGACTGCAAATTTTTAAGTCAGTCCGGTAATTCAACCTGTAGTGCTGCCATTCAAGAAAAGCATTCAAGGGGCGTTTTTCAACAGGATAACGCGCGCCCTCATGCCACTACTGTAACGCAACGTGCTCTACAGAGTGTCGACCTGTTACCTTGACCAGTGAGATCACCAGATCTGTCTTCCATTGAGCACGTATGGGCTATCATTGGATGAGAACTCCGGTGTCATCCCCAGCCAGCACTGACCATCACAGTATTGGCACAGCAAGTACAACAAGCATGGAACTCCATACGACAAAGTGACATTCGGCACCTGTATGACACAATGCATGCACGTGTGCAAGTATGCATTCAAAATTCTGGAGGTTATAGCGACTTTTAATGTAACAGCATTTCACATTTGAAATGCATTTTATTGACCTTAAATTAACCTATGATCTCGAAAATCTAATCAATTAAACATTTTAACTAGACAAATGCACTGTCCAAATTTCATTAGTCTACTATAAGTTTTTCTTGGTGTTGGGATTTTTTTTTCCGCCAGTGTATATGTATTTTAATAATCCACTAATTGAAATTTCTCGAACCTATCACTTAGTCCAATAGTCTTTTCGCACAAGAAAATAGCTGGATTCAAAATTTAGTCAAAATTGGATGAGCCATTTTTATACATAATAAACTTGACCCTGACCCATAATGATCCAAAAATCTGATTTATTTCGAACATGTGACCTAACCCAATAGGATCCCCTTGTGGCCGAAAATGGTTGAATACGAAATTTAGGCAAAAACTTTTGAGGCGTTTTTTAAATAACATCAACTTGACCCGCAGTGATCCAAAAATTACCCACTAATTTAATTTCCTCGAACATGTGACTTAGCCCCCTCTGCCGACCATTGAGGACTTAGTTTCTTCTGTCCCGGAGGGTCACTTTTCTATAATCTTTTCCGACTACTTCATGTAATACATCAGTGGATAGCCCTTTGACCATTCTTGCATATAATGTACCCCAACTCCTTTATTATACCCCAATCACAATTTTAATTAATTTCTATCACATTTTATCCGCCCCTTATAGAATACTTTCTTAAAAACTTGTCCAAAGTTGGGAAATCTGTGCGATCAGGAGATCAGGCCGTTTCTGCCGTCAATCTGCCCGCGAAATTTTAAAATGGAGGGCCAAAATCACAGTCCGGTGAAATCTAAACACCTCATTGGTCATTGAGTCGCGTCCTTTTCTGAGAACAATCTCTTAGCGATAGGGGAAATGTCGCCTTACTCCTTTTTTCGAAAAAAAAATCGTAACGGCAATTTTGATGTAAATCTTATATGTTTTCATTTATAATATATTTTTCACTCTCATTTTATGTAATGTCATCAAAATATCTTAACTGAGTTAATTTCGATGGTTTATCGTAAATAAGAACAGACGGTAACAATTGCTTCAAAATTACTTTACCCCTCACTCTTTTTCTAATGGAGAAACACGTTCGTGATTTTCACCCATACCACACGACCAATGAGGTCGCTGGATCACACCTGACTGTGGTTTTGGCCCTCCATTTTAGAATTTCGCAATCTGCCACCTGACAATTAGCGGCTTTGTTGGACTCGGTGGAACTCAGAAAGCACAAAGAGGAAATGAATCCCCTAGTCGACCTGCCAGACTCCTGAAGAGAGTCCGAGAAATAAGTGTAGAGCCCCCAAACCGTTTGCAAATATTTATTTTTATTGAATTTTAAATACAATGTCAATTACAATTGGTTACCCAATTATTCTGGGCTAACTTGGTACGTATACAGTGTTAGCTTTTTTGCTGTCTATATCACATTTCTCACATATTAGTATACATAAATTTATGTTACCTTTCTTGTTTAATATAACCTTTTGGTTAAACTAGGTAACTCGTTAGAAACAGTTTACATGTTTACATAGTTTGAATGCAATTACAATGTTATTTTGTTTACAAAAAGATGATTTATCAATGGCATGATGCTTTACACTCTCATTTCTAATATCATTATAAAGAATTTTTTAATTTACATAATTCTGCTACTATTACTGTGTTGTAATATTTACAATATCATTTGACTCAAATACAATATGCATTACAATATTATTTGCATTGTTGGAAAGGCAACATATTATAATACAAAAACAAACAATGTTTACACTAATATACTATTACAATATAATAATTACAATAATGTTAAACTCTTTTCCAGTTACTTTGTAAGAATTTTATGTATTCCCAAATACGCTTTAATAGAAATGGCCTATCCAACAGGTAGATCAGCCAATTTTTCAATAACATGTTTTTTGGCATGATAGTGTGATGTAAGATGTAAGTATGCAGTTTAACGTGTAATGTAGTGAATTTGCCCGTGAACCACAGATACATAGTGGTGAATCCCTTTTGTTTATTGTGTATAAGTGATCTCGAAATTTTCCGTGGTTTGTCTTGGAAATTTGCCTTTTGTCGTGGATTGTTTTCCAAAAAAATAGATACAAGTAATCGATTGTGTATAAAGAAGTTCGGTGAGACTTCTGATGTGAAATTTCTTAGCGACCCACCGCTGCTGCGGATCAACGCTGTTGCCTCATTTCTTGTCGTTTTCGCACCATTTTGAAAGTATACAGCCTAGAATTTATCTAGTTTTATATTTTAAAATGAAAGTCCATAAAACAAATCTAGAGTGGGGATCCTATTACATCCGTCTGTGTTGATTCTCGAATATGTGTTATTTTATACATTAAATTGAAAGGGCCCCATTGCCTTCGGTACTGGGTACCGAAATAACCTTCGGTACTCGGTTGCCATTGCACACCCGAATTTATAAGACTTTATGTTTCTTAACAAATTTAGAATTGCGGATCTCTATTGTCTTCGTCAACGCTCGCTCTCTAATTTTTATGATTTTATATTTTAAAGGACCTAAAATTGGGAAACAATTTTGTCAGTGTAGACCTTCGAGTTTGTATTGTTTTATATTTAAAAGTGAAAATCTATCAGAACAAACATAGAATCGAGGCCCTATTGCCTTCGGCAGAGTACACCCTCGAATTTCTATTTTTAAACGAACAAAAATAAGTGTTTGGAGGGAGGATGACCACTTCCTTTGTTACCGTAGACTATCGAATTTGTAAGATTTTATAATACATTTGAATGAACGTAGAATTCGGACTCTGGCTCCGACAGCATACTTCTTCGAATTTGTATTTTATATTTTAAAGTAAAAATCCATCCAAATGAGCTTAGAGTCACCGACCCATTGCCTTCAGCAGCGTATAGCCTCGAATTTCTATGAACTTGCATTTTTAAACGAACTCAGAACTGGGCACGATTTCATCAATGTACACCCTCGAATTTGTAGGGTTTTATGTTTTTTAAAATAAAAGTATCAAACGATTCTAGAGTCTGAGCCCCATTCCTTTCGGCAGCATATACTCTCGAATTTGTATGTTTTAGTATTTTAAAATGAAAATCCATCCAGTTGAACCTAGTGACAAAGAACTCGATGAAGTCTAACAGCTTACCATTCACGAATTTACAAGATTTTATATTTTATACACTATTAAAAATATTGTCCTAGTTTGAACAAAATTTTAGTACTCAATGGCTGCCACTGTAAATTGGGGAAATCTTGAACCAATATTTGGAGCTCCTGTCCAAGCATAGTTCCAATAGTTGGGAGATTTTGAAATAGAAAGCTCCAAATTTTTGTACGAGATTTCACCCTCTTATGGTGGCAGCTATTGAGCACCAAAATTTTGTTCAAACTAGAGCAAAATTTTTAACAGTATACGAACCAAAAATTGGTGTCCAAACTGACCTTGTCAGCACATACTCTCGAATACGCATGATTTTATTTTTATTTTTTAAACGAACGTGGAATTATAGGTCAAAATTAACACTTTTACAGAATGGCCACTGGTCAGTAACGAAAACTTCATATAAAATTCTGTTTTCCTAAGTATCAACACTGTAATTTACTAATATATTTTAAATTCCGTTGGATAGGACTTGATTGTAAAAAACAAAAAAACAAAATAAAACAAAAAAAAAACAAAAAAAAACTGACTTTACATCTAATAGAAAAATATAACCAAGAAATTACTGCAGTGAAAATAAAAGTCAAACATATATTTAAAGATATTTAGACATTCTTAAAGCAATATTTAGAAAGGTCAAGAAAATTAAAGAATATTTTAAGAATTGTTTTAATAAAACCTTGAATATTTTATTTTTACTGCTAATTCCAATGAAATAAAATATTATAAAAAGCGCTATTTTTGAAACTAATGTTTATCATTCACATAAGGCCTTCGTGAAAAACATTGTATTCCAACCAAAGTTTAATTGCTGCTGCAGGATCATGCTCATTTAATTGAATTTTACATTGTTTTACCATTAGATGATTATGCAGCGTGGTTAAACACTTGTCTTTTTGGGTGTTTTATGTATGGCCCCACACTCTCTCAACTTCTGCATTGCGCGGAGTTATTTTAATCAAATCTCAACAATCTTCTTTAGAATTTTTGTTTTCTTTGAATTTATCAGTGTTTAATTCCTCTATCAAATCAAATAACGATAGGGATGATCGAAAGTGCAATTACCACCCCACACATACATTCCCAGGAGAGAAAGACTCATGGCAAATGAACCAATAAGAATTAGTTATCTGCATTCCATGGTTGATTCTGAGATTTAAAAAAAATCTGAAATTCAAGACAAATTTACTAAAAGGTTACAGCAGAGGAAGAAAGGGGGAAATCCTGTCACAGCACAAACTATGCGTTTTTTTCCCTGGCTCTTTCACGAAATTTGTGTATTTTCGCGATCATTTAACGAAATTAGCTTTTTTTCAGCTGTTGTTTAACAAAACTCTTTTTTTCAGCTGTTGTTTAACAAAATTCGCGTCTTTCTATGATTTTTTAACGAAATCTGCTTTTGCTCGTGACCTTTTGATGAAATTCGTATTTTTTTAGCCATTCTTTGGTGAAATTTGCTTTTTTTAAACGAACTTTTGACAAAATTTACATTTTTTGGCGATTCTTTGACGAAATTTGCACTTTTTGCAATTTTTTTGACAAAATTTGCGTTTTGCGCCATTCATTGAAGGAATTCGCGTTTTTTGCATTTCTTGGATGAAATACGCATTTTTTGCGATCTTTTGATGAAATTTGTTTTTTTTCCGCTCATTTATGAAGTAATTTGTCATTTTCGGCAATTTTTTGGCAAAATTTGCGGGTTTTTTTTCACGATTATTTGATGAAATTTGCGCCATTTTCTTGATTTTTTGATGAAGTTTACGTTTGTTACGCGACTCATTGACGAAATTAGTGTCTTTTTTACAAATTTACTGAAAGTTTACAGCAGAATAGGGGGCGAATGGAGGAAAATCTCTTCCTGGCACAAACTATGCGTTTTTTCTCCGGCCTTTTCACAAAAATAGCTCTTTCCTGTAATTATTTAACGAATTTTGCATTTCTTTTGCAATCCTTTGGCTAAATTTTTGTTTTTTGCAATCTTTTGACGAAATTTGCGTTTCTTTCCAACTGTCCTTTGATGAATCTTACGTTTTTTCCGCAATTCTTTGACGAAACTTGTTTTTTCCGCGATCCATTGATGAAGCTTACGTTTTTGTGATCATTTAATGCAATTTCCTTTTTTCTGCTGTTTAAAAATTTGCGTTTTACCGCGATCATTGGACGAAATTCGTGTTTTCCATGATCTTTAGACGAAATCTGTGTTTCTGGTTGGTTCGTGATCTTTTGATGAAATTCGTACTTTTTTCACCATTCTTCGGAGAAATTCGCCTTTTTTCGGTGAACTTTTGACGAAATTTACATTTTTCGCGATTCTTTAACAAAATTCTCATTTTTGCGACTCTTTGACAAAATTTGCGTTTTCCTCTCATTTTTTGACGAAATTCGCGTTTTTCGCGATTTTTGGATGAAATATGCGTTTTTTAGTTATCTTTTGATGAAATTTGTATTTTTGTTTTTTTTTTGCGATTTTTTGAAGAAATTTGTCTTTTTTCGGCGTTTTTTGGGAAAAATTACTGTTTTTTTTACGACCTTTTAACGAAATTTGCGTTATTTTGTCGATCCTTTGACGAAGTTTACGGTTATAACGCGATTCTTTGATGTAACTAGCGTTTTTTCACAAATTTACTGAAAAGTTACAGTAGAGTAAGTGGCGAAGGGGGAGAATCCCTTCCCGGCACAAACTCTGCGTTTTTTCCGCGTCCCTTGACGAAGAAAGTTTTTCATTGTAATTATTTAACGAAATTCGGATTTCTTTTGTGATGCTTTGGATAAATTTGCGTTTTTCCGCGATCCATTGACGAAATTTGTGTTTTCTTCCGCGGTGATTTGATGAAACTTACGTTCTTTATACAATTGTTTATGAAGGGTTTTTTAAGCGATCCATGGAGGATGCTTAAGTTTTTCTGCGTTCATTTAACGAAATTTTCTTTTTTCTGCTATTGTTTAACAAAATTCGAGTTTTTCTGCGACCATTGGACGAAATTCGTGTTTGCCATGAACTTTTGACGAAATTTGCGTTTGTTCGCGATCTTTTGATGAAATTCTCTCTTTTTTCACCATTCTTTGGAGAAATTTGCCTTTTTTTCGGTGAACTTGTGACGAAATTTACATTTTTCGTGATTCTTTGATAAAATTTGCATTTTTGCAATTCTTTGACAAAATTTAGTTTTTTCACCATTCTTTGACAAAATTCGCGTTTTCGCGATTCTTGGATGAAATATGCATTTTTTAGCTATCTTTTGGTGAAATTTGTATTTTTTCGTTATTTTTTGAAGAATTTTTCCTCTTTCGACAATTTTTTGGCAAAATTTGCATTTTTTTCCACGATTTTTTGACGACTTTTGTGTGATTTTCTCGATTTTACGGTAACGTGTGCGTTTGTCACGCGATTCTTGGACGAAGCTAGCGTTTTTTCACAAACTTACTGAAAAGTTACAGCAGAGTAAGGAGAGAAGGAAGAGAATGCGTTCCCGGCAGCTACATAACAATCCAGAAAGACTAGAGACCCTTGGCGCGATAAAACGCAAAGAGCCAAGAGGGCTAAAACTTCACTTCTTTCTACCCTTTTTCCAGTAACCCATTTGTTTACAGGGGGAAGTGGAGTTTCAATTCATGTGCGTGGAAGAGAGATGAAAGAAGAAACACGATTAACTTTCGGAGGGGAGGGGGCAGTGCTTAATTTGCGCCGGAGCTCACCGGAGCTCAGCTCCGGTACATTTTTGTTTTTGGTGGATATTTAAATATTTTCAGAATTCACCGGAGCTCATAAATATTGCGCTCCGGAGCCCTTGGAACAGCGCTTCCGAAAAGCCGAAGCCTAAATTATGTTTTCCTCCCATTTCTTAAAACGTCGCGTTATTGCCTCCCAAAACGACGTTTGTGACGTATTAGCGTAGTAACGAATCGCATATCTAGGAGCATCTAGTGTAGAGGTCTGCACGGGCCGAAATTTCCAGGCCCGAAAGTTAAAATTTCGGCCCGGCCCCGGCCCAGCCCGAACGAAAGAAATATTGGCCCGACCCGGCCCGGCCCGAAAATTAAAATTTCGGTCCGAGCTCGACCCGGTCCGGAAAAAAGTTTAAAATTCGGCCCGAACCCGGCCCGGCTCGAGTGAATTTCTACAGAACATTGATCTTTACTCTTATGGAAGAGTTCTGACCAAAAAAAAAAAATTATATTAGTCTTTTTTTTCCATGTTTATAATCTCCATTTATGCAGAAGTGCCGTAGGCTGCGATATTTACGCTTTTAAATGAATCTTTGTTTGTTGTATGTAAATGTTTCAGTTATCACCAGTATTATTAATCCATATTCCATATAATGGAGACAAAAAATCTAAAAAGCGGTATATGGTAAAATTTCCAAAGACGAAATCGCTTTGGAACGAAAAAATACGTCTCTTCTTAACAGATGTAAATGTTTGATATATTTTTTTTCTCCCGTATTGTTGTATTCATTTTGCAAGGATGAACATTCTAAAAGAAACTTGCAGTTTTCAGTTAAAAAAAAAAAAAATCCGTCATAATCATGTTTTTTTTTATGTGTATTTAATTCTATTTTAAAACGCCTAGTAATCTACGATTCTTTAAAAGGAATAAATTCTAATGTTTAATTGTAGAATAATGACGGCTTAAAAGTATATGCCTTTTTTGCAAAAATTTTTGGACAAAGCCAAATATTACTGATTTATAAAGAGTCGAGAAAAGGATTTTCGTGTAGGAAGATTCAATAGGAACTGATTATTTTGGTCCGTGAAAACTAGAAAGAATGGAATCAGTCTCGGCTTCGTACGGAAAAAAAAGTTAGGCCCGGCCCGATACTCCAGCAAAAAAATTAAGGCCCGAGCCCGGCCCGGCCCGAAAAGATTAGTGACTTTTCGAGATTAGGCCTGGCCCGGCCCGAGTCTTCAGAAGTAAGGCCCGGCCCTAATGCCATTATTAGAAATCGGCCCGAACCCGTGCAGACTTCTAATCTAGGGTCCTTCCCTAAGTATTCACTCAATGGTTTCCGAACGGCGGCGGTGACAAAAAACTGAATACCGCCAGAATAAGCTATAACCGTATCTACTGCTCACGTTTTTATTTACACGCGGTCGATTTGTGCAAGTTATTTTTCTGATTTATTATTAATTTTGTTTATTTAATGTTAAGTTTTAGATTGAAATATGAGCAAGCGGAAAAAAATCATTGATTATTTTAAAGTTTCTCCCCTTTCTAAAAATTCTTCCTTAACTCAACTTGAGCCATCTAGTAACTCCTAAAATGATCCAATGCCAAGTATTGAAATGCCATTGTTACTGTCTGTGGATAAATCATTTGTTTCGCCATTTCCAACTAATCCTGATCCATCTCCATCAAGTGAAAATGAAGAAACGATAAATGAAAATAGTTCGTCGGAAAATTTACCAGTGTGCTGATCGAAAGGGCAAACACTGGATTTCCAAAAAAGGTACCCTTGGCTAATTGTCAAAGAGAAAAAACTAGGATGCCGCACTTGTGTAGATGTTTCTCACTTGGATGCATTTAGATCACAAGGATTAGCTGCACCAAGTGAGAACAGCTGGGCAAATATGAATATCGCCCCAAATGGAAAAAAAAAAAAGCTCACCAACAGAAATCCCTTCGAAAAAAAATTTGTGAACATAAGCTATCCAAGTCTCATATTGCTGCAGAAAAAAATCACCAAAACAAAAATAAGGAGCAAATTAAAACTGCTATTTCTTCTCAAAGGAAAGAGGAGCAAGTTATTACAGAGCGTATTTTTAGAACGGCCTACCATTTACCAAAGACAAATAAGGCATTCTATGATTTTAAAAGCAAACAGACTTGCAAATACTGAATGGACAAGACATGGGGAAAATCCTACACTCTAGTTGCTGCAATGAATATTGTACATCATATACCTGAAACTATGTAAGAATCTTTTTCAAAAAAAAAAAAAAAAAAAAAAAAAAAATTGTGGATGAGAAACTGAAATTTTCACTGATCGTAGATGAGTCCACACCATTAAGCAATAAATCTTGTTTAATTTTATATTTGAGGACTCAATTTTTTGACATGGAAAATCCCATAAATGTATTTTTATATTTAAAAGAACTGCAAGAAACAAATGCTAATGAACTTCTAAACTCTTTACTATCTGAACTTAAAAATTTCAAGATAGATGACCATATTCTTAGGGAACATTTAATTGCTGTAACTTGTGATGGAGCTTCAGTAATGCTTGGCAAAAAGTCTGGATTGTGTAAAATGCTGTTAGATATGTTTCCAGATATAACTGTGTGGCACTGTTTGAACCATCGCTTGGAACTCAGTGTTGCTGATACTATAAAGTTAGTAGCAGGTGTTAATAACTTTAATTTTCATGGACAAATTAAGAAATTTGTACCACAACTCTCCCAAGAATCAGCGAGAACTAAATGCGTGTGCTGCAAATACAGGAGAAGAATTGTTAAAAATTGGACGAATTTTAGATATTCGCTGGGCAGCATCTAGTCTTCGTTCAGTAAAATCAGTCTGGAATGACTATTTCAGTCTATATGAACATTTTACACAATGTTCTACTGGCGATAAAAGAGACGCCAAAGAAAAGGCCACTTTTTCTAGTTTGGCAAGAAACTTGGCCACAAGCACATTTGTGCTAAATCTTGGAATGATGTACGATGCTTTGGAGGAATTATCTAGTTTATCTCAGGAATTACAAAATCGACAGACAACTTTAGTTGATGCTCATCGCTTAATAAGATTGCAACTAGAGGTTTTCGAATCTAGGATGGAGAAGCCTGGTAAACATGCGTCTGAGGCACTTGAAGGTATAAAGATCTTCAAATTTAAAAAAGTTTCTCTTCAAGAAGATGGAAAAACAATGCCTAAAATTGATCCTGGTCAATTTTACAGATGTTTAGCCGACTCAATTGAAAGCAGGATGCTTTCTGTTCGACCAAGAAATATAGGAACTGATTACAAAGAATTCATTAATGATTGGTAACAAAGATTATTATACATTCTAACAATCTATAAATTAGGTCTAAATTTGTAATTTTTGAAATACTTAATATTTTTTAAGTTCAATTAGAGCCGTTTTTTTCTACAGCTCTGCAAATAATGTATGAAATGCAAAAGATCTACGGGAAAAAGATGGAGAAATATGCTTCGGTAGTTACTATACTACAAAATATTAGAGCTCCTGTACTTTTTTTGTTAGAAATTAAGCCCTGGGAGGGGGGATGGATGTACCAAAACAATTGAGTTCTGCGTCTAACATATAATTACTATCTTAATTAGAAATCACAACTCTTGTGAAAAATGTTATTAAAATATTATTTTCAAGGTTTATGAAAATCTTCTGCACTAGCGCTTCCCAAATCCTAACCTTTTTTTTTTTCTGCTACCCTTTTATTTGGGTTTTCATTTCGAAATAACCCCATTTCTCATAAATACCCCCCCCCCCCCCATTTTCCAATCAACTAGATAACGTAAAAATGCTTTTGTTTATAAAGCAATCTTCTTATTTCAATCATGTAATAAATTGATACAAATTACATTGTCATTTCTATTATTTTAGTGACTTTACTAACCCTTTTTTTGATTTCCGTCATGAATACTATTTTAGCTTACCCCAGCTTGGGATCCGCTGATCTGCACTAACAAGGAAGGTCTCCATTGGGGGCATACTCAGAATTTTTTGAAAAAAATACGAATTAAACTACTCATGTAGGTAATACAGGATCAGTGAAAATTAGCGGCGGAATTACATTATTAGGTATGTAAAAAAATAAAATAGTTTGAAATAATTGGCGTGAAAAGCTAAAAGCGACGCGGGATTTGGCGAGCAGTGCATTTCCTCGCCAAAAGCAGACGATTTTAATGAATCTGAAAATTGATTTTAATTGACTTCACTGTTAAAAATCTGCAGCATTTACTGCAACGTCACTCCACTACTTTTATAGAATATCTCTCTTCTGACCAATGAGAATGCTCCATAGCACGGTGAATTGACCGTTTTCTGTAAAAGCGGTGGAGTGACGCTGTAGAAAATGGTACAGATTTTTAGCGGTGTTGTAGCTAGTGCAGCACTGTTAAAAATCTGCTGCATTTTGCTGCAACGCACTCCACCGCTTGTATATAATATCTCTATTCCAACCAATGAGAAAGCTCCATTTCACGGCCAAGTAACCGTTTTCTATACAAGCAAGGGAGTGCGTTGCAACAAAATGCAGCAGATTTTTAACAGTGTATTTTTCAATTTGGAACGATTTTAATCAATTTAAATTGTGTTTTAAATCATAAAATATATTAATTTCATTTTGTTATAAGTACATATAAACGTATATGACAAAATTACACTTAAAGTAAAGTAAAAACGCAAAACTAAAATTACTTAAACTAAACTTATTTAAATAAATTGAACATAGAAAGTTTTTTCTTTAAAAAGTATTCGAAGCGTAAAAGCGTATTTTTCAAAATTTCGTTTTTTCGCCAACCGGAGATAAATCGCCAAATAAACGAAATTTTTATTATTTTTTTACGGACGTTATAAGGAGGTTCCGCCGAAATTTTTTTTATAAACATATATAACTAAATGAGAAGAACATTCTGTAATTTTTTCAGATTTTTCTGAGTATGCCCGTATGGAGACCTTCCTTGTAAGAGCTGTCAGTTATTGTTTGTTATAGTATCTGTTTGTTATTGTTTTTTAAGTGCATGTTCTGTTTACAAAACTTGTTTATATCGTACATTATAGCTAATATATGCTGCATAAAAAAATTATGGTTATTTAATAAAATGTATGCTGATTTATCCCATTAGTGCTTAGCGTCCCATTTTTGGGACGGTTATAAAAATGGCAAGTAAACGCTTTTCACACTCGTAAAAAGGAAGATGAATACTTTTTTTTGCGAAACAAATTCCTCGATAAGTTAAGATTAAAGTTGCTCATATTTTAAAAAAATGGTGGGAAATGCAAAATCTAAATTTTAACGAAGATAATAATTCAGGCCTAATAAGTTGAATAGAAAAATATATTTGTTCGTTTATTAAGTAAAATGAAAATGAAAAAAATAGCCGCAATATGTATGTTAAAACGGCGATTTTTCAAAGTTATTTTTTTAAAGAAATAATAACATTTAGAAAGCATCCAAAAGTGAAATTAAACATTTTTTAAAATGTTGTCACTATTATTCTTAACTTCATTTATCAACTAGATGACACATAGCACAAACAACATTTAAATTATTGTTAAAAGCGTCAACTGCTAAATATTCAAAGCTCTTTTTTAAAATTTGTAATCAGTGAGACATTTTTTTTTATTTGCTTTTATTTATTGTCTCATACGTGAAACGAGTTTAAAAAAGAGTATGTGGTTAACCATTGTAACTATTGCATTTTAAAAAATCATATTTTAATAAAATGAGTTAAATTTTAATAAAATTAAATACAGTGAAACCTCCCTGAACGACCATTTTTTCATGGAACAAAATCATTCAGTCATCATCCCAGTTGAACTCCCTCCATGAGCGACTCATTTCTTTGATAAAATTAAAACAAATTCCGATTTTTTTTTTTTTTTTTTTTTTTTTTTTTTTTTTTTTTTAATCTGGCCGCTTGAAGAAGGTTTTATAAGAAAAAAAAATTACGTGGAGCGCATTATCCACCAAACTTCTAAACTAAGTTTAAATTTTTTTATTATTCAGGTGACTTTTATGTGTATAACCCTTAACTGCTATGACAAAAATTATCACATAACTACTGTGAGCGGTCTGTCAGACCACTTAATCGAAAGATGAATAAAATGTTAAATTAACTCTCAGAATACTACTTTTGTATTAAACTTTATATACAGGACTATTATAAATAAAATTAAGCTGTTCAAAAGTTTCTAGGGATAGTAAAAGGGCTCCAAACGAACCAAAATTCGACCAATGTCTATAGCTAAACTAAAAATTAAGAGTTAAACTCTGAAACTTAAAAAAACTCAGCAGTCTTTGAGAGCAGTTGAGGGTTAAATCTCTTATTGTCTTTATAGGCAATGTATTTAACTCTGATGGCGAATTAAGAATGATTGTCAATAATCTCCGCTGCCCTGTTTTGTCAGGAAACTCTCAAAGAAATAGATTAAGTAACGGAATCGTCAATACTTGTTCTCGTTCATAAACAATGCATTTATTTACTGAATTTTGAAAGGACCTTAAAATAAAAGTTATAAAAGATAAAAGCGTAACCTCCAAACAAACTTCAATGAATTATTTTTTTAAATATGGTGTAATTAACTTTTGTTTTGATAGTTAAATTTATTTTTCTGGTGTAAAAAAATAAATTTTAGTAACGTTAATTGTTACCTTTTTTTAATAATTAAAATCCAGATATAAACATGACCTCCATCAAGAAACCACTTCTCGGAGCGACCACTTTTTATTTTAACGGATCGTGGTCGCTTTAGAAAAGTTTCACAAACATATATATATATAGATATAATAAATTTTAAACGCAGCGATATTAAATATGTTAATCATAGAGGTTTATTATTATTATTATTATTATTATTATTATTATTATTATTATTTTGTATCACAAGTTGTCAAATTTCATTTTTAAAGTGAAAAAAAAAATATTGTTTTTTTCTTTTTTCTTTTCTTTTTCTTTTTTTTTTTTGTGAATAATATGAGTGCAAAAATGTTTTTTAGCTATAAAAAGTTATATTGTCCCTACTCTATCAGATTATCGAAAATGTTGATTTTTAATTTTGTAGCGATTAACTTACAATTACTTACAATAACTTACCATTATTAACTTACAATTATATTAATCATTATTGTTTAAATTATTTCACTATAAAATTTATTTTCTCAAAAGGAAACACTTATTCATAGGTCTTAATATAATTATAAAATTGCTAATTTACAATTTTTAGAAATTTAATAATTACACAATACAGAATTTAGCTATGTATTTTAATTTAGAATAAATCTTAAATCTTATAAACAAAAAATAATACACATAAAAAATTGTTTATATGATGTTATTCAAATACAGAATAAACTATTTTTTTCCTTTTCTAGTTTGACTTTTAATAGCATTTTTAAACAATCAACGTTTATTTGAATAGTCATTTTATTATTATTATTTTGTATCTGCTTTATCACTCAAACCAATTTCAGAACTTCTTTATAAAATTCTAAATTTACATTTCTGTAAGAAGATTTTTACAATTTTACAAAAACTAAGAAACTGTATAAACAAAACAGTAAAAAACAAATTAGACAATTACAGCAAATTATGTTGCAGTGTAGTACAAAAATAACAATGCGTAATAAAATCATTCAAAGTTGTAAAAATTTGAAAAATCTAAATAAATGAAATAATTTATTTGCATTATAAAAATCAGAATTATAAGTTATTTTTAAAAATAACAAAGTTTATCATTTGTTTTGGGAACAGAGGAGTAATTTCTATTTCAAAAGCATTTAACTATAGATTTACACAGTACCATGTTTACACGATACAAAGAGCTGCAATTCATTTCTCCTCCCCTAAAAACTGGTTTTTCTCTACCAACGAAAGAGCCAAAAGCTGCCAACTCCAAGCCGCCAAAGGACCTCTAGTCTTTCTGGATTGTAATGTAGCTTCCCGGCACAAACTCTGCGTTTTTCAAGCTCTCTTTGACAAAAATAGTTCTTTCCTGTAACTGTTTAACAAAATCCGCATTTATTTTGCGATCCTTTAACTAAATTTGCGATTTTCCGCGATCCTTTGACGAAATCTGCGTTTTCTACCACAGTCATTTGATGAAACTTACGTTTCTTCCACTATTCCTTGATTAAACTTGTTTTTTTAAAGGACCCTTTTTTCTGCGAAAATTTGAAGAAATCCATATTTTTTTGGCAACCATTTTTGAAATTAGTTACATTTTTTGTGTCCGAACTTCCGGACTCATGACCGCTTTTTTTTTGGGGGGGGGGCGAATGCTTAAAAATTTTAACAGATTCATCCCTGTTGCTTTCTTTAGTCACGTTCAGAGAAACCACCTATCTGAATGCCTTAAATTCCGAACGAATTTCACGCCTTTACTCCCTGGCGTCGATACCCCTTTCAACCGTCGCGTATGGTGAGGGTTGCCCATCAAGTTTATCGAGTGAGCATAACAAAGTTAAGGCCCCTGTCCCTGCCCGTGAAGACGCTCGCGAGCTAAAGCTATTCCTATGGGGAGGCCTTTCGCTGATTTCTCATTCGCATTTGCATACTTTTGAATTTTTCTTTTTGCACATGATATTTGAGATCATAATGAAGGGTACCTGTTGATTAAATTATAGATTTTTGTTGCTGTTTGATTATAATATGACTTACAATTTTGAAATATGAAAAATACAGGTGTTTTTCATTCAAAGCTTAATAAAATGTTATCTAGAAAACATTCGGAAAATTAAAAAACACTGCTCCCGAGCTTAAACCTTGAACTTTTCAGATAATTGTGTTTCATAATTTTATATCAATTAAGGGATGTAAAATTAGTTATTTCGAGTGGGATTTTTAATGAAAATTTAAGCAAACTCTCTGAGAACATACTGTACGTTTTCTATTTTGGTTTATTTCATTTAAGAAATTAAAAATAGTCCAATTTGATTGCAAGACTGCATTTTTACCTGGAACATTGGATGAATTGATATACATGGAGCAACCAGAAGGTTATAATGATAGATCTGGACGTGTTTACAAATTTATTCAAAGTTTGTATGGCCTAAAACAGGCGCCTAGATGCTGGAATCAAAGATTAACTGATTCTTTTTACAAATGCTGGATTCAGAGTCAGTAGTTATGATCCTTGTGCATATACGAGATATGTTGGTGAAAATCTAGTCATAATTGCTGTATATGTTGATGACGGGCTGATTGCTGCTACTAAAAATGAAGATACCCAGACAATTTTTAGACAATTGTAAATTGAATTTGAAATTACAATTTGTGAAGATGTCAAACAATTTCTTGGTTTCCAGATTGAATTAATGAAAAATAAAATAAGAATTCATCAGACAGCTTATGCTAAGAGAACACTCTCAATGTTTGAAAGAAATGACTGTAAACTTGCTAAAATGCCAGTAAATAAAAGTTCCTTGGATATCCTGTATCATGAAACCGAAGTAGATTCTGAATATCCAATTGCATCAGTCATCGGAAGATTAATGTATTCAGTTCTTTCAAGGCCAGATTTGGCGTATGCAGTTGAAAAGCTGCACAGTGGATGTCAACACCTACTGTTGGTTCATGGAAATTTATTAAGCATATTTTGAGGTATCTGAAAGGTATGTTAAGCATGGGAATCTACTACAATGGTTTAACCCTTAAATGCATAGGATAGAACGCGTTCCAAAAAATGCGCAATTCAAAGAATCAGAATTCATACGAGAAAAATTTAAATAGTAAATTTTTCTTTATTTAATTACGAATGGTCTGTCATTAAGTAAAGTGAAAATTGCTCTTTTAAATTTCTGGTGAGAATACGGAATATGTGAATAAAACCCCCAATAAATCGGGAACACTTATGGTATCGAAAATGATACAATATGCATTTAAGGGTTAACAGATGGCTATGTCAATGTGTTTTCTGATGCTGACTACGCTGGTGATGTGCAAACCAGAAAATCCACAACAGGATACATTTCTACTTTAGGTGACGGTGCAATTACTTGGAGCAGTCAACGTCAAGGATGTTTGGCATTTTCTATGACAGAGTCTGAATACATGGCTGCATCAACTGCATCCAAAGAGCTGGTCTGGTTGACCAATTTAAAACGTGAATTCAAACCTGGAATAAATGGATGCCTGCTTGTGGTTAATCAAAGTGCAATTCGATTAGCCAATAGTCCAACTAACCACAGGCGCACCAAACACATAGACATTAAATTCCATCACATAAGAGAATTAGTGGAAGAGAAGAAAATTTTAATAGAGTATGTGGACACTGTGAACCAAGTAGCCGATATGATGACCAAATCTATGGGACATTTACGTTTTAAAAGAACTAAGTGCTAATATTTGACTCTCATAATACTGTTAATCATTAATATTTCAGAAAAAGTCCAGTTTTAGGAAGAGTATTGTAAGAAAACTGTTCTTTATTGTTCATAGATGGCACTGAGAAAACCCGCCTCCCATACTTTACGCCTAATTGGCACTGATTGATGAGAGCGGCCACTAACTCCGCGGAGTTTGTGTAAGAGTGAGAGTGTCTTGCACATGTGTTTTTAATAGGGGCTAAGTGGTACTCGATGACTGGCGAGTGGCAAGAGCTATTTTTTTACTACACGTGAAATTGGATACCCCTTGCCCTCTGCCTTCACTGTACATCCTCGAATTTGCATTTTTAAAGGAACCTAGAATTTGGGCCTTCGACAACGTATACCATAGGCATCGTATGATTTTACATTTTTAAAGAAATCTAGAATTGGTGTCCTCCCATTCCTCCCGCTTTTTTCCTTCAGCAACGTTCAACCCCATGAAGTTAGGGCAAAATCGCACATCACTTCGAACTCTGCGTTAAATCCGACAAATTTCCGAATTTTAAAACTGCACAGCTCATTGAGTTTTTGTTATATAAATACGATTTTTTTTCTGTTTACATGTCGGAGCATCGGATCTTTTTCACTAAATTTAACTTATATGACGGTATAAACAGTTTATTTTCGTAACTTTTTCCGAAATGCATTCATTCACTCAAATAGTGTTTTGAATAATTATTATTAATTTATTATTTAGCTAGTTTGAAATGTTTTTGTAATGAAATCTATTTTTCTAATGGTTCAAAAATTAGAGATCAGACCACGTTTAGAACTAACACACTATAATTGCATTTTACGAGAGCTTCAAACAAAATTGTCAATATTTATTGACAATGAAATTTTTGCCCAGAATGGTCTAGTCCTGTCGGGGAATTTTTCAACGCTATCATTAGTAACTTTAATATTTTTATTGTTGTCGTACAAAAAATTATATTCACAGTGTTCACTTTAAAATATAATAAGGCATAAATGTACAAGGATAAAAAATAAAAAAAATACAATCATTCGGTGATTTTACTATGAACCTTCGGTTAATTCGGTGTAAACCCCCTCCCCCTCCTAAAAATTAATTAAAATGATTTAGCTACGCCGTAACATTTGTCCAAACTTTGGCAAACCACAATGCAGAAACAAGAGATTTTGCAGTGTTCGCTAATGCAGAAAAATAATCATTATTAGCAAGTTAAAAGTACTTGAAGTGTGCTTGCACGAAATTTTCCTGTAGTGATAACTTACATGTTTTTTTTTCACCAGAGAATGTAGGAAAATTACAGAAAGAAAAAAAAATTATGACGTCAATTTACATCATTTTACTACAGCGAGTTTAATAGAGTATCTTTCAACGTAACCGTAACCAAAATATTTCTTTCTTTCCGATTGGAAACACTTTCAAATATTTAGATTGGTCGTTAAGCAAAAAAGCAAGACAGAGCAGAAGTCAACTGTCAGCACCTCTCAACAGTAATCAGTTGTGAAGTTTTCGAACTCTTTTACGGTTTAACTTTTACTAATTTAAATTTTTCTTGAAAAATATGACTTCAACTGAATTTACCGTCGGTCTTGGAGAAGGTGCTCGAATATCTTCTAAGTAAGTTATTTTGTCATAAAATGTTGCTAATTTCTAAGAATCGTTTTATAATTTTTATCTTTTTTTTGGTTTTACAATTTTTTTAAAAATGATTTATCGTTGTTGTTTCTTTAATATATGTTTCTTAACTATTGAAATTTAAAATATGTTAATTTCAAACATAAAAGCCAAAATTATGAATTTTATTTATTCAAAATTACGTAGTATTTAAAATATTTTTATTTATGCATATTTATATTTTCCCATTCAAGAGCGATGTATTTCTTATTTATTGAAATTGTAAATAAATGTTTTATTGTGCTGAAAGCTTCCGTGCATAGTTTAGTGCAAAAATATTTGCTTTAATCCTTTTCCTTTTCCGGTTGAGCGATTATGATGAATCATCTGGTCGAGGTTGGTTAACCTAGCCAAGTTAATTTTGAAAATAAGTAAAGTACATCTTTTGAAAATGGGGAATAAATTCTGTTTTTTGTGAAAATGCATATTTGTCGAGTATCCTGATTTTTTTTTTTTCTTTTTTAGGGTGGTTCCCATATTTTCTGACTCTTGCATTCAATCACTTCCTTTTTTTTTCTTTTTTTTTTCCTTTTCCTGGGGCGCCTTTCTACCAATATTTAATAGTGTTGGGGAGTATATAATTGTTTCAGAAAGAGAGAAGCTCTGTATTTATTTAATGCAATTTAAATTATGCTCACACACTGTTTAAAATGATAATGAATAGGTAGATGTTCCAGTAATAGACACCCTTAAGGAATTTTCTAAAGTTTTTTTTTTTTTCAATATTATATTAATTTATCAACAATATTTAACCATTCCCACAGTCTCATTTCCAAATATAAAACAAAATTTAATTGTAAATAACACTAAAATGCCCAAAATTCCAGTAACAGACACCTGCACAAAAAGTAATAATTGCTATTATGGATGTATTTACTTTATTATTACCAGAATTTACTGGAATCTTATTAATGAAATAGTTATTTTCAAATAAATTAGGATATCTATAATTAAAGCACTTTTCGGAATTATTCACAGTTTAAATTAATGTGATTATCACAGGATCAATATTTTAAATTATTTCACATGTTTTTAAATACTAAATGTTAGAAAGTTATCATTGAGACAAAGGGAGGTTTTAAGGGATAAAAATAATAAAGAAAAATCTGAAAAATGAAATTAGTGCATAGATTTGTATATTTTTCATCATTTTTAACAATTAACTCCCAGAAACTACTTGATATATTACATGTACTTACCAAAATTAGTATTACAAATATGAAAAAATGATACTGTGGATTAAATATTTTGAATAAAGTAAAATAATTTCAAAATCAAACTGCAGAACTAATATTTGTGGCCACTGATCTGCAGAGTTTGTAGTTTCGTTAGTACAGTATGGGACCCACTATCTGGGACCCACTATCTGGAAACCCTGTATCCGGAAATTTTGAAAAACAGAATGCAAAATGAAAACAAGAAAATAATTTGTTTCATTTCAAAAACATAAAAATTAGATATATTTTACATCAAACGTGGAATATAATAGACAGATACACACATATCCAAAGGCGATACAATTTGTGGACATCTGTGCTATTTTTTGATGGTATGAATGAACATGAAGTGGAAGACTTTAAAATTTCTAAGAAGGAAATATTACAGATCTGCTGGACGAATCTAAGGGACATTTCATGTTCAGCAGGGTTGGGTTTCTTCCGGAAGAAACCTATTTCTTCCAGGACAGTGGAAGAAACCACCAGAAACCAAAACTAACGTTCAAAGTATATTAACTATATAAAAGAATTAAAGTATAATTACATGAAATCTAAATTGGAAAATTTAATTATTAAAAATATTATTTTTGCAAAGGTAAGCTTTTTTTTTTTTTTTTTTTTTTTTATAACAAACTTCAGGTTCAGCAGACATTTTCAGGTAATGAATTTTTGCTAACCTGGATGTAGAGGGATGGTTTTTTTTTTAAATTAATTGCTCCATTTTATATAAAAATAAAAAAATACCTACAATTTTTTTTTTTTTTTTTTTTTTTTACATAAAAATATATTTTATATAAAAGTGCATTATTTTAAACTGTGCAATACAGTAAATAAATAAATTTGTAATTATACTAACATCTAGCATGAATATCTCAATGTTGATTTTAAAAGATTAGTGTTCTAAAATATCTATGGGTATGTCAAAATGTTTTTAAAATATCCTAAAAGTGTAGGACTTGACAAAAATCTTCATTTTTTGCTTTCATCCAATTTAAGTTGAAAAATTGATTGCAGCATCCTACTGCTAAAAGCTAAAAGCCTACTGCTATACTAAATTACATTGTACTAAGAAAAATAGGGATTTTAATGATTCTTTTTTAATACTGAGGATCAATTGGAACAGGTTTTTAAGGCCAAAATTAAATTTAGGTGACCTTCCTACTTTTTAGCTGAAAACTACAACATCCAAAAATAATTTTAAATAAATTGTATGTTTTAAAGTAATTAATACATACATACATAAATATAATATAATTGTAAATTAATTATATATAGTAATCATTAATTATGTACAACTGTTAATTATCTGAAAGTTTTATTTTCTTATACAATAATATGCAATTAATTTATCCGTGACACAGAAAGATTTTCTAATTATATGAATTTCATTTAATTAAAAAATATTTTAGTCTTACAGGTATATACACTTTGATTTTTATTGTACAATGATTTTTGTAAATGATCATTTGTTATTCTAGAACTTTCTCAAAGAATATTTGAAACACTAATGTAATTTAAACTAAACATTTTGTATGAGATGATTGATAATTATAAACAATGAAGCTCATTGCAATACATTCATTTGAGCCGATAGTTCAAATTAATGACTAATGTTGAAAAATTCCAAAGACAGAAGCAAGATTTTTGGAATACTGAGTATTTTGGTCTGGCTGAATTTTCACTCACGTTTTTGGCAAAATTCGGATTTTGGGCAGAAAACGAAACTGTATTTTCGGCCAATCTCTATTTAATACAGTAATTATTATACATTATGTACATTAATAAAATTGATGTAAATTAAAAACTTTTATTTAAATGGACTCATTCTACCATTAATAAAGAATCTACTATTTACCACTAGTTTCAGAATTTTAAATAATTAAAAAATATGTTGGTTAAATTAAAATGGATAACATTTGATTGATTTTGTGTACTTAGGATAAAATTTATTTTTATTTAGCCAATGGTTGAAAATCTCTAGATGACTAGGGATCTCTCTCTGTGTGATCTTGGCTAAAAAACAGATGTAATTATTAATTTAGCATATATACTTAATTAAATTTGGTTTGGTCCAGTAAAATTAACTTATGTTAGAAGATATTTATTATATCTTACAAATTTGAAAATAATGGTAAATTATTAAAGAAAAACAGTTTCTTCCACTTGGAAGAAACCTATTTCTTCCGGCCGTTTTTTTCCACTGTGGAAGAAACTTGCCAACCCTGATGTTCAGATTTTCAAATGTTAGACCAACAATCAGTGGAAAATTGTTCTTGCTGATAATACTTTCGTAAGTACATCTGATGACTGGAAGTGAAATACATGACATAATGACAAATATGTCTAAGGAAAGTAATGATGATCAGCAGAATGGGCTGAATATAAAAATTTCAGATGAGCTACTGATATTTTTCAACTGAACCACCGATTTTTGGAATGCAACAAAGAAGTTACTTCCATTAACAACAGATCATGTCATAATGCAGGATACAGGAGCAATCGGTACAAGTAACACACTATAAGCAACCAATCTTAATGAAAATTTTCTAAAAACCCAAATCAAAAAATTCTGCCTTCAAGTCTTATATGTTAATATTTTTTTAATTTGAATTATAATTAATAATTATTTTTTATTTTGTGGAAATAAGCTATTAACAAATTTGTAACTACATATTTACATATATTATTCACATTTATACATTTCATACTGTTATTTTCTACTATTCTTAATACTTATAGTAAAGTGTTCCGGATTGCAGAAAAACCCCTTATCCAGAATATCCTCAGTCCCAAGCATTCTGGATAACAGATCCTATATACTGTATTATAAATTTAACTCTACAGAATGCGCATCAAGAAAAGTTACTTGAGAGGATGCATAGGGGTGCGGTGTAATACACTCCATGCGCTTTCCGGCAGGTTAATAATTTTATTTTTTGTTAGTTGAATGAACAAACATTTAAGACAGAAAATAATAGATTTTTAAAAACTTCAGCAACCTATGTTTTAATTTAAATAGGGATAGATTGAGGCTTATGAGCTTCTCATATTCCCATGCCCATGCTAAAATAATAAAAATTTAGGGTCTATTTTTTTTAAATTATTAAAATATTAAAAGCAAAGGTTAAGTAAATAATCAATGTATAGTTGAATATTCATTATAAAGGTAAGATGCATTTTTGCTAAATTATTGAATGAAACTTTCTTCATAAAAGCACACTATTAATTTACATCAAAATCATAAAATAAGGAAGTTTTTTATTTCAGGTTTGGCGAGACTTAATAATTAAAAATATTAATTCATTTGGCAAAAAAATTGTGATTGCCAATATCTTGATTTTTTTTTTTTTTTTTCAGAAATTTATTCTTCCTTCATGAAAAAGCATGAAATCGGTAATATTAACGAAAATTGCAGATTAAAAAATATATAGAATTGATATAAAAATAAGTCAAATTTTGTCCCTACATCTGAACTGAAAGTTTCATTGCTTAATCTGTAAATTATGTGTGGATTTTAGAGTTGCAAATTTAACTGAGTCTACTGTACTAATAGAAATTTTAACACTTTTAAATAATGTGTTCTGTTACCACTGGCCACTAATAAAATTTCCCATTTTTCTCTTTAATCTTTTTTAATTTAAATCTCACATTGCATTATTGTTTTATGACTTATAATATTTAAATTAATTATAATTGCACATGTTATAAACATAACTTGCATAAATGATTAAAAGATAACATTTTAAGCTGTGGGAAAATCTTTATTGCACAAAATGGATGAGAAATTACAAATCATATGTCAAAAATTAATTTAACTGTAGGTATTTTAGTTAAAATGAAAACTGCAGGACAAAATTTTTAAATAAAGTTGAAAACAAAGATAATTCCTGAAGTGCTGGTACAGAAAAACAAGATTAAAAACTTTATCAGTTGATGCCTAATTTTCAAATGTACCAAATCAAAGTAGAAACATCCATTCCTATAAAGCAGATGAAGCTATTGCAGTAAAAAGCTAGTTGATCATGAATTCTATAAGATTTTTACTATCAGCCTTTTCAACTGTAACAGGTATTTTCTACAATTCTAAAGGAGAGATCAGATCTACTATTGATTCAAACGAAAATTCAACGATTTGTTCAGATTTTGCTCAAACTTGAATATATAATAAGCATTGCCAAACAGGACAAAAAGTCTCATTTTTATTTTACCTCAACTTGCAGCAGATTTTTTAAATATGAATAGTAAATATTCTAATATATATATTCTTGTTTTGATTTCCTTACTGTTGCAAAATTATTTCAAGACTTGAAAAATAGCGTTCCCAGGATCCTGAGGAGCCCAGAAGTAATTTCTGGGAACGTATATTTTTTCGTTCAAGTTCCCGTGCAGGAACCTAACAAGTCGTCATTGTCATGAGCGATACTGCAGATGCATTATAGCATGTAAATTATGCAAAAAAATCTGAGACGGGATACAAAAATCACTATAAAATGACAAATTTAGTCAAAAAAAATTATGAAAGACAAATTTCATTGAAAAATTTGTGAAGACACAAAATTAGTCAAAGAATACCTATTACAGATTTTGTCAAAAGATCCTGGAAAAAAGCCCGAATTTTGTTGGATTGTCAAAAGCAATGCAAATTTCATTTAAAAAAAAAAAATCGTGAAAAATCTGCAAATTTCGTCAAATTCCCAATAAAATGACAAATTTTCTTATAAACGGTAAATTTTCTTAAAAGATTGCAGAAAATAGCAGATTTCGTCAAAAGATCACAGAAAATGGCAGATTTTGTTAAATTGTGTTCAAATGGCAAATTTCGACAAAATACTTATACTAATTTTTCTGGTAACCTTAATTTTTAGAAATTTGTTCAGATGAAATTTTGGAAAAAAAAAAAAAAAAAAAAAAAAAAAAAACTTTTTTAAAAGCTGTTTGATTATCTGTATTATATAAAACTAAAGTACATAATTATGTCTGTTTACATCTTGAATTTATTTTTAAATAATTTAAAAGAAAATCTGATTAAAATTGAGCTGATTTAAATGAACAAGCCATTTTTCTGACCACTTGTTCTTTGTACTTCTCTCCCCCCCCCCCCATTTGTGAGATGTTTTAGAGAAAAGAGTACTTTTTAATCTGACAGCAATGTATTCACTTCATTTTTGCTTTTTCGTTGTTTTAGATGTAATGATTCACAATTTCAATAGCAGAATTTTTTATAAACAGTTTTCTGAAGGTTAAATAATCTATATGTTAGGTACCAGAAAGGGGAGATTTAGACAATTTTTTATTGTTGAAATAAAGTAACTGTTAAAAGGTTGAACTGACAGATTTTTAAAAATTGAATGTTGGATGGGATTTAAACATAAATGGAAATCTGCTAAGATGCAGACCCCAGAAGCAGAATTTTCTGCATCGGTCTGCAGCAGCTGAACCCAATAATACTGACCCAATAATACTTTATTAAGCATAGTGTCATAAAAAATACCAACCCATAAAATGAGCATAATTTGCATTTATAAAGAAAATATAACAGATAAAACAAATATAAATCTAGAGGCTTACTGTAAATTTTAGATGTTTAAGCCAAGCTTTTCTTTTAAAGCTTGTGAATTAATCTGTAAAGAATTAAAATAATCTACAGTGCCTGCAGCTGTGTTGTACTGTTTTTACTACTGCAAAGCAGACTATTATTATTCCTATATTTACTTTGTTTTTATCACTTAATTAGTGATAGTTTCTTAATAAATTTTGTAAACATCTCTAAACTCTTCCCCCTTCCTTCTCTGTTGATTTAACTTTTTTATTGAAAAAGGGGAGCTTACCCTGGAATTTAGTGTTGCTAATTTTTGAAGCAAGCTTTTAAGTTTTTTTTTTAATATTTGTAGAAATATTGTATATGAATTACATTGATAAACCAGCATTTCATACAGAAGTTTATAGAAAAAAATAAGTTTTTTTTTTCTCGAGTTAACCTTGTTTGAAAGTTGTCATTTGGGCAGAAAATGTTCTGTTATTGTCTGAAAATTGTCAGGTCTTCATTCGCAAACTATGAAATTGATTAGTTATATCCATTTTTCAAAAAAGGCAAGGAATTTTTTGGAAAATACAGAAAGTTGGCATTTTTAACACTGTCCAGAAGTTAATCTGAAAAAGATTGTTATGGGACAATTTCTTTACAAACTCAAGATATAATTAATTTATTCAAAGATGAAAAGCAATTTGCTTCTAAATCATTTCAGTACTCCTGCTTGCAAGCATAACGCTTAATATTAAAAATGAATCTGTAAATCTTAATTTTACACAATTGTTTTTAATTTCTGGGAACACTTTGAGTTTTAATTGATAACTTCTGAATTTTATGTAAACTACTAATGTAACTCTTGTTATTTATAATTTAGAGTATTAAAACCACCTGGTGGAGGATCCAGTGACATCTTTGGCTTGGGAAATTCTCATGCTCAAGCCAGGTCTAATGTGGAAAATGGAACTGTTAATGCAACTACCCATAGTCGATTATTCGGAAATAATCAAACAACTAACAACCAACCAGAGACTAAATCTGTCAATCAAATTCCTGAGACTAATCAAAAACCTTCTTCTCGAGCAAAAAAAGTTTACGGTAAATAAAAATTGCTTTTTATCCATCTTTTTAAACAGTAACCTACAGTAGATTCTGGTTAATTGGAAAGTATCTGTTCTGCATTATTTGTCCCAATGAAATGGCTATCCCTGTTATTGAAAAATAAATTTAATGATATTTCTATTTTGTTCATGATATTTTGTGTGTTAAACGGTATCTCAAATGATTGGAAACTACTGTATGTGAATTTGAAAAATGTATAGTAAAATTTCAATAGTAATTAGCATGTTATCATACTTTGATCCATTGCTAGTTGCTCTCCTTCCCCTCCTCCTCCTACCCCCATGCACACACTTTAAGAAATATCCTGCCTGTTCCTAACTAAGATGATCACTGACTTGATTGCAGTGATTTTTATCTAATGGCATATTAGAGTGGTAAATTAAAAAAAAAAAATCTAAATTTAGATTTTTGTATTTTTTCCTAGCATTAAAATATTGAATGGCTATGACGAAAAATAGGTTTCCATAAACAACTAACATCTAATTAAACAGTATTAAGATGCATAAATTATATTTTTACTTTAACTAATAAAATTGTGATTATAGAAATAATTTAAATAATGGAAATAAATGATATATGGTTGTTTTTTGACAAAAATCATAAATATTGTTTTATTTGCATAAATCTTTATCTTAAATAAGTGTTATGTATGAATATATATGTACAGGATGATTTTTTTTTTTTTTTTTTTTTTAAATTACAAAATCATATGAAAAATCAGGCATACAACAAGGATAAAAAGTCACATACAAACATTTGATTGCAAACCACTTATTGAGTCACAAATACAAGGTGTTTCATACTAACTATGCCTGAGTTAACAGTAATTTCGAGGAAAATAAAACATTGTAATGAAAATGCAATGATATGTACCTTGTTTTGTGTGAAATGTGGCAACATCGCAGAAAAATCTGGGGAAAATGTGTTGCTCAAGCAATCAATAATACCACATAAATTGGTAGTAACAGTCAAAATGTGGAGTGGCAAGAGCAAACTTCTACAGATTTTTGTGTATTATCGCATTAAAAACAAAGGTGAAAATGTTTTTTAAATGTTTTATTACAAAATAACTCAGTTTTTCTGAAAAATATTAGTCAACCCAAATTCAGTTAGGATGAAATGCCCTATATTTGTGATTAAATAGGAGATTTACAACCTTATGTTCCTATGTTAATAACTGTTTGTATATTATTAAATATGCATTTGATAAAGTAATTCTTGCCATATTAAAAATAAAAGTAAATAAAATTTTTGTATTAAGGTGTCATTTCTAAATTTATTTATTAATCTTTTATAACTTTGCATTATTTATAATTTGACATGTTTCCTTCCAGAAAAAGCACATAGAAGCTTGAAAAATTGACTTTTGTGTAGTTAACTTGTGTTATCTTAATTACCCCAGCCCACAGTATAATAATAAATCCTTTCTGGATAGCAAAGAACATTATCTGATGCAAACTGATAACGGCTCACTTCTTTGATCATGATTAAAAACAAACTATACAGTTGTCAGGTTTTTTTTTGTTGGAGTAGCTCAGATAGTGGGATTTTTTTGGAGGGGTCTCTAATTTTTTTAAGGTTATATTTTAATAAAAATTTGGTTAAACGACCTAAATTATAGTTGTTTGAATTCACTGAAAATTTGAAAGCAATCGGACAATTAGCTAGAAAAAGCATTTAAAAAAAAAAAAAAAAAAAAGGAAAAGTACTATTTTGTTCTTTTTATGTAGAATATTATTTCTTTTTACCATTTTTAAGTTTTTGAAAAATATTTTTCTACTTTTTATACCTTTTCCCAGTCTAGTTTGGCCAAGAGCAAAAGGAACAAGCCTCTTCTCTGGTTTTCCTTTTCTTTCTCCCCAGTCTGTTTTGCAAGGAAAAACCAAAGAAATTGGAACTAATTCCTTATGTTCTTGTATGTTCCTTATTCCATGAGAAAAACAGACGCTACTAATCAAGACTATGATGAACCATGGATCCATTCTGTGTTATCGAGCTGTAGACAGCTCTTTTAAATTATATTTTTATTTTATATTGTGTATGAACATACACCACATATAGATTTGTTTTGTGGTGAATCAGTGGCTGATATAATTTAAGAATGCTAACAGTAAACTTCCTAAAATAGTAGTAAAAATTTTTCATCCATTTTTGTGGAGAGAAAAAAAAAAAAAATCTCTTAATTTTTCCAGTTAGTTGAGCTTCTTGGTTACTTGAATGCAGTGTTCTCGCTGTCACTTGCCAGTGCACCAAATTGCGACTAAAGTTTTCATTTGGCAAGTAAACAAGCAGTTAGATTCGCCAAATTGCTAGTGTTCAAATTTTTATTTTTTCTTTCTTTTCTTAGCAGATACCATTGACTTCATTTATAAAAATGATCTGCAACAACTCTATTTTTCAGATTCATTGTGTGCAATATCATAAAATCCTGAATTAACTTAGGAAGCTTTATTTCATAATATTTTAATGAGTTAAATTGGTTTTAGAATTTTTTTTTTTTTTACACAAGATATTTAGAATATATATATACAGGGTGATTCATAAAAGATGGGCAGAACTTTAAGGGGTTATAGTACACTTAAAGACAAATAATATTAAATAGGAGACTAAGGGTCCCAGACGTATTCCCAAGGAGATAAGGGGCATTAAAGTTTAGGGTCCGAAATTTCAAATGATTATAAAAAATGGAAAAATTGGTCGATTCGTTTGCGGTTTTTGCAAAAAATTTTCTTTATGCCAGTATTTTCTTGAAATAAAATTTTAAAGTTCAATTTCAAAAAATGCCGATAGGGGGCGCTTTAGACTTTGGAGTAACAACTATTTTTTAACGTTATTTTTTGTATTTCTTTAAATGATTTCGAAAGCTTAGACTTAAACTTAAATTTTGATCTAAAAATCTGAGTCCTAACGAGTAGTTAAGTAGCGTAAACTGAAATTTGAAACCCTTCTCCCCCCAGAACAAAAATCAGTTATTCCCGATCTTTGTGTCGTAGATTAGGCTCTAACTACTGCCGCGTTTTGCTAAAATTATTCTTTATGTCAGTATTTTCTTGAAAATAAATTTTAAAGAAAAGTTTCAAAAAATTCCGATAGAGGCCGCTTTAGACTTTGGAGTAACGAACAACTATTTTATACCATTATTTTTTGTGTCTCATTAAATGCTTTCTAAAGCTTAGACTTAAACTTAAATTTTCAGCTCAAAATCTGAATCGTTAGACGTGGTTAAGTTTCTGGGGAGAGGGGTTTGAAATTTCTACTCCTGAGCACAGTTCAGTTTACCATGTCCACACATTGTGTGCTGTGATACAAGGTAAAAAGACACAAATTAGGATTATGTTACCAAAGCATATTTATTAACATGTAATTACAATAAATGTTCAAAATTGTGACCACCAGAGGTTATGCACACAGAACAACGGCGAACATTCGCGAAAACATCAGGCTTTTCGAGCACTTCCCCTACAGCGGCGGAAAGTCTGGCGACCAGTTCCTCGGGGGATTCAATGGGTGTCTCATACATAAGAGCCTTCAATTGTCCCCAAAAAAAGAAATCGAGGGGTGAAAGATCTGGCGAGCGAGCAGGCCAAGCAACAGGACCACCTCGACCAATCCATCTGTTCGGAAATGTGATGTCCAGATAGTTGCGGACGTCTCGTACGTAATGGGCTGGCGCTTTATCGTGCTGGAACCACATGACCCGCCGGATGCGTGGAGGAACAACGTTTAACAGGTCTGGCAGCACATGTTGCAGAAATGTGAGGTATGTTTTACCGTTGAGGTGTTCAGGAAGAAGGTACGGTCCGATTAGGTGGTCTCCGAGGATTCCTGCCCAAACATTGATGGAAAAGAGTCTCTGATGAGCATGTGGATACATAGCATGTGGATTGACATCCGCCCATACATGTGCATTGTGTGTGTTAAATGTACCTTTACGTGTGAAGGTACATTCATCGGTGAAAAGCACAGTTCGTCCAAAATGTGGATTTAGCGCGTTCTGCTGCAGAAACCAGCGGGCGAATTCAATACGATTTGGATAATCCCCTGGAGACAGTTTCTGGACTCGTTGCACATGAAACGGGAGCAAATGTTCATCCTTCAGTACCCTCCAAGTCATGGACTGTGAGGTATCCACCTGCCTAGCCACTGTTCGTGTACTTGTACTTGGCTGCGCCGCTACTACATCCAGAATGGCTTCTGCAACAACTACTGATTCGTCCTTTTTTGCACGACCTGCATTCGACCGGGAAGCGAGAAATGATCCCGTCTCACACAACTGTCTGTGCTAGCGCTCGAAAGTTTTGCGGTTAGGCAACTGCCTGTTGGGAAATCGCTCTCCGTACATTCGTTGTGCCTCTGCACCATTTCCATCTGCCGCTCTGTAAATTAAATGCATCTCAGCCTTTTCCTTATTCGTGAAGGGCACCATCTTCCGATTCATTACTACAGCGACTTACACTTGACTCACCGTTCAGTGGTTTTTATGCCTGAATCGTGTCGAAATTTTGCATACGTGTTCTTCTTCCCCATTCGACATTTGCATACTTTCTGTCTCCTTCTTCACCCGGTGACTAGCGTCAGGAATGGAGCTTTAACGTTTGCATGAGCGACGTTTCCAACTGTGCCAGTGCCTTTATGAGTGAATTCCGACTATACAGTCCTTGACGAAAGTTGTATTTTTGCCTCGTATCACAGCACAGAATCGTTGGGCATGGTTAAGTAGTGCAAACTGAACTATGTTCAGAAGTTGAAATTTGAACCCCCTCCCCTCGCTACTGAACCACGCTCAGCGATTCAGATTTTGAGCTGAAAATTTAAGTCTAAGCTTTAGAAAGCATTTAATGAGACACAAAAAATAACGGTATAAAATAGTTGTTCGTTACTCCAAAGTCTAAAGCGCCCTCTATCGGAGAGATTGATTTTTTTTTTTTTTTTTTTTTTTTTTTTTTTTTTTTTTTTTTTTGACAATTCATGAGAAATCCTATTGCATCAGTTTACTTAATTTTGGTCTTAGATTTTATTTTATAGATATGTAATAGTATTTATGACCATAATTTCTATCAACAGTGATTCCCAGTTAAATTGCTCTCCGTAGATGCATAGCGATATGTTTGAAACTGGCTTTAGTTGTGTGCTTCTTAAGCAATTTTGCCATGTATCAGAATTTTTCTTTAAGCCAAAGAAACAATTATTATTCTGACTTTCAACAGGAATATAGTATTTTACCAATAGAAATTATCTATAGTGATCTGTTTTGTATTGCAATTTTAATAAAAATTAAACATGTCAAAATCTGGTAGATTGTTACTAAAATTTTGAATTGCTGATAGTTTTGAAGAGTTAATTGGGACGGTCTTGTAGAGAAATTATTAGTAGCAATAGTGACTTTAAAGAGAATTGAGTTAAGCCATCAAGTATGATAACAAACTAGTAGAAATATAAATAAAATAAGAATAAAATTACACAATAGGACAAAATTTTCTGTGATTACTTATTTTGTGCCAGTAATTAACTCAGGAACTATTTAAATGCATGTCTTTCAAATTTTAAATGCATTTTGATTTTCCCCCTTTATTTTTCAGCTAAACATTATGAATTTAGTTAATTACTTTAGTTTTTGGATGTTTTTAGTTTACAGTGTATTAGAAAAAAGATTATGAATTATAATGCATGTATTATTCAGTTATTTTGTTAGTTCTATTTAAAAACAGATGTGACATCTCAATGGGTAAAAAAGAAGCAATTTTAATGCAAAGTTTAAGTATGTATTAAATAGTTGTATAACTTCTATTTACCTTTTTGATGAATTTATTTTCATGTTGTGTCAGTTTGGTACACTTTATTCAAACTACAGAACTACTTTTTAATTTTTTATGATCATTCAAAACTTTTAATTTAATACCACAAAAAACAAGATGGTAGTAAATTGATATTGAAATTATAAGTTATGTAAATTTTCATTATTTGTAAAAATTTTAAATTTCTTTTTTAAACAAAACAAACTGTTTCTAATTATATTCCTAATGAGCATAACAAATCTGAGTCATAGGCTGTATAGTTTTAAAAGTAGTCTCATATATGGACACACTATGAAGATCAATAATTAACCAAAGTTAAGTAGAAGTTAGAGACTGGTCATTCAGCTTCTTTATTATTCTCGCTAATGTAAAATCTATGTGTTTTGATGCATTTGTACATTTAAAATATTTTCTCGGGGAAATTAATAGTTTTAATTTCTATTTATTGTAAACCAGGGGTCGTACTTGTCCTGAAATTCCTGAAAAAAAAAAGTCCTGAAATGTCCTGAAATTTTGTAATCTGTCCTAAAATTCCTGAAATTTTTCTATATCGGCATTTGAATTCCCCATATTGGATGATTTAAATGCCAAACTTCGGACCATATGCAAAAAATGTTTACGGCAAGGTACTTTCGTTTTTCACGCGTTCGCGGTAAAGAAAGCTACCGAGAGATTAAGATGCACATGCAACCGGCCAGCAGTTGAGATAGCCGCGTCCAGCTGCCGCTCGGTCTTCTGCATGAGATTTCGCTCGCGTACGGAGGAAAGAGAAATTCTTTCGTCCATGGAGTAAGAGCGTTTCTTCTGGTTGATAGTTGTAAATTACATTTGGCAACAAGTACTCTTAGATCTTAATCGATATCGTATCTTTATCGTTTTTGTTCGCTCGCTCGCACATTTTGCTGGTGACCACGTTTTTTGCATTGTATTGGATACTTACTTTTACCGGGCATCGGATAGAAATTACGGATAAAAAAATCGCGAATTTCATCAAAGGATCGCTTGAAAAAACGCAAATTCGATAAAAGATCTTGAGAAAACCAGAAAAGATTGTGTAAAAGTACGCGCATTTCGTCAAAATGTCGCAAAAAACGTGCAAATTTCGTCAAAAGATATCGAAAAAACGGGCTCATTCCGTCAACAAATCGCTGGAAATGCCCAAATTTCGTCAAACAATCGCGGAAAACGTGCTCATTTCGTCACAAAATCTCGAAAAACGAGCTCATTTCGTCAAAAAATCGCTTAAAACGCGCTTACTTCGTCAAAAAATCGTTTAAAACGCGTTCATTTCGTCAAAAGATCACGGAAAACGCGCTCATTTTGTCAAAAGATCGCGAAAAACATGCACATTCTGTCAAAAGATCGCTGAAAACACGCTCATTTCGTCAAAAAAAAGCTTAAAATGTGCTCATTTCTTCAAAAGATCGCGAAAAACACACACATTTTGTCAAAAGATCGCGAAAAACGTGCACATTCTGTCAAAGATCGCTGAAAACACGCTCATTTCGTCAAAAAATCACTTTAAACTCGCTCATTTCGTCAAAAAAATGCTTAAAATGTGCTCATTTCGTCAAAAGATCGCGAAAATTCCGTCAAAATATCGCGAAAACACGCACATTTTGTCAAAAGAGCACGAAAACACGCACATTTTGTCAAAAGATCACGAAAAATGCACCCATTTCGTCCAAAAATCGCGAAAAATGTGAAAAATATGTGCAAACATTGCAAATTTCCCCAAGAGATTGCAAAAAACATGCAAATTGCCAAGAGATCGTGGAAAAAAGAAAGAATTTTTGAAAATTTGCACCCCCACCCACCCATTCACATATATTCAGATTTATAGTGACCATTGAAATAACCTGTATAGATTATTGGTTTTAAATTTGTGTGTATTGGTGATGACTGGTATTTTCTTTTTCCAAGCTTAAATGAATTTTGATTCTTTTATTTCGGCTGGTATGTCGGGTAAATGTGTCCTGAAATTGTCCTGAAATTTTGAAAAAAGTATGTCCTGAAATTTCACCTAGGGTCAGTACTACCCCTGTGTAAACACTTTTTAAAAGATGTCTGGTTTTACTAGTTTTCAAAATTTTTTAAAATATAATATTTAAGTTTACAGAAAGTGTAAAAATTTTATTGACATTTCATCTTTTTTAACACATAAAATATTAAATTAAGCCTAAGTTCTTGAAAATTTTGGGAACTAAGGAAAAAAGAAATATCCTTTAAAAAGTGTATACAGAAAAAAAGTTGGATATTAAATTTCCCAAGAGGTTTTTTAAATATACGAATTCATCAAATATCCATAGACATTATGGAGGAGAATTTCGAAGCTGAGTGACCAGCCCCCTGAAGCAATTGTATTAATAAACAATTATTTTTATTTTATGAGATAAAGTTATTTAATTTTATTCATTGAGACCATTACATGTACTCTAAAAATGAATGGAAAATGAATTTAAACATTTTTGTTTTGCACTTCATGAAGCAAACATGAAACAGTGAAGACTAAATGTTAGTTAAAAAAATATAATCCTGAACCTTTCAAAAACCTATAAGTAATCATTCCCTTTAGTTTGTCATTAAGCAAACTGAACAAAACAAAGCCATAGTATGTTCCCATGCCATTCCTATATTTCTCATTAATCTAGAAAATACTTAAAGATCTGGTAAATGATTGGTAATTGTTAGGTTGAGCTGTCACCCTATATTTTGTGCTTGCATTTATTTTATATTTTTATTGCATGATATAGTTAGTATTTTTGTGTTAGATTTGTTTTGTTTTTGTTGTCCTGTTTTAGTTTCTTTTGTAATTTTGCATGATTCAAATATTAAACAGTTCGACGTAATCCTATAACTGGTGAAGAAATTGAAATAAACTTGGACCCTGAAAATGAGGATAAAAATGACTGTGATAATAAAGATGATAACGATAAAGATAACAATAAAGATGATAAAGGTGAGTTGTGTTTATGACGTACTTAATCTGTTGACTGGTAAGAATTTTAATATAAATTTTAGCCTTCTGATAAATAATTTTACAGGCGCACATTCTGATAGAATACCTGCAGTTTTTAGAAACCTATTTCAGTAATTGCAGAACATACAAGTCTGGTTGAAGTAAAGTGTTGAATAAATTGAACACTTTAATATTCAGTTTTTCAATCTTGCCAATTCAGGATGCTGCAAGATATGAATTTTATGTAAAACAAAAGTTTAGTGCCAAAAATATACCATATACCTCTGCATGGCCCAAGGGTTGTACTGACAAAATGAAAGGAAATTTTCTAATGTGCTGGATCATGCAAATAAAAATTGATTTTATATAAAATTTTAAAAGTATCAAATTAAGCACATGTTATATTACAACTTTTACTATGCTAATTTTCACTTTAGATTATTGAAAGAAGGCAATTTTTAATGAAGTAGAGACAGTTTACATTTTTAAATGGGACCACCCACTTTTGGCACTTTATCTCCTTGGATCAATTCAGCTCAAGAAAGTTTATATACTTTTCCTTAGAATTTCATAAAAATGTTTTTAAGAGTTAATGCATAAATTATTAAATAAAATTAAGATTTTACCAGCAAATAACTGAATGTTTAATGAATAACTAAAGAAATAGTAATTCTAAAATGAACTATATGTATGTAAAATAAAACTTTACAAACTTTTCTGATTTCTTTCTGTGCTAGGCATTTTAAGCAACCCTTTATTTCAGGCTGGTTCCACTTAGGAAAACCCTGATCACAGCCCATTATATACTTTTTCTTTAACTCCTTAACTGTTATGGTTTTTGACAACATAAGTGCTGAACACCACTTTTTCCATATTTAAATATTTGCCATACTTAATTGAAAAATATTAGATAAATTTACACTTACAAATTAGCAATATCTCACGTGAAAAACACTGCTCAGTAATCCTATGGAAGAAATTTATACAGATATCTTGTTTTCAATATTTTTAAAGGATTTTTTAATTGGATAGCTGGGCTACATCTGTACAAAAGCAGTTTTGTAGTTTGTTAGGATGCTTTTACTTTCAAAACCAGTTCCTACAAGGAAAATGTCCTCATTAAAAATACTTTTTAACAAAATCTAAAAAGACAGACTTTGTACAGATCGGCCTCAGCTATCCAATACAAAAAATAATTTTAAAATATTGAAATCCAAATAAGGTATCTTCATAAATTCCTTCCTTAGCCATTGGGTCTTTTTGCTTGACTGATGTAGCCTCTTAACCCTTTCCAGCACGGGCAAAATCTGTACTAAAATGATAAAATATCGATTGCCACCGGAATTCACAAACAAATTTTTTAAATATTTTGAATTCCCTAATTTAAGCTTTTATTATAAAAGGAAGATTTTACTAAAATATTACTGGTGCCATTTGCAAGTTTGGAATTAGGTATCCCAGACCGGGCACAGTGTGCCGGAAAGGGTTAAGAGAGATTGTTTCATTCACTTTATCAATTATAAAAATGTTTTTATTTTAAACTTATACTTGAAATGCCTAGGGATTTTTTTTTTCTTTTTTCCCTTAAGTGGGCCACTTCAGAAAACCTATTGAAGCTTTTTTAAATTTTATTTTCTCATGTTTTCACAACTTTAACATTATTTAATCTAAGGTATGGGAATTGAAAAAGGAAAAGAATTAAAATATAAAATTTAAATATTTTATCAATTACTTTCACTTGAGGCTTAATTTACTCCCCAAAAATGCCAATTTAAAAAAAATCTGATTTAAAAAAATTTCCAAGCAGAGATGACAAAAAAAAAAAGCTGAAAAGGAAGATTTTTACATCTGTAATCTAAAATGTTTGTTTTTAAATGTATGTTTAAAGGTGGCATCAGTAAAAATAGTTTATTGGAAGTGCATATGTAGACAGTAAAAATCAATTGGATTTAACCAATCCGCTTGCAGCTGAGTTGTCAAGCACTATTTAGAATTGAAATTTCACATTTTAGCTAACCTTATGGATCCCAAGTTCAGAGAGCAACATAGAAGTGCAGTACAAGAAGCCATAACAGAAATATGGTTACTTGAATATCATCTTGATGACTTGTCAGGTGTTATAGCTTTTAAGATTAATGATCCCTTTTTATTATCGAAATTAAAAACGAAAATATACAGGAGTTTTCAACACAAGTAAGAGCACATGATGGCAAAAAAAAGTAAAAAAAAAAGATAAGTTTCCTTCCTCCCTGATTTTGTCATCTTTTAGTTTCTTTACATTCAGCACCAGATTCCTCTGCTTTGGTCAAATGATTTGTCTACATTTGATTTGGTTTATAGCAAACTATGTAATTGTTTAGGAATTGATAAGGCAGCTAAGTGAGAAAGTGTATTGCCATTTGTGATCTAAATTAATAGATATCACTGATTTCTATGATAATCTGATTTAACACTATTGTAATATATATTTAGCAAATATTGCTAAAATTTTCAAAATTATTAATTTCATTTAAAAATAAACTATAAATTTAGCCTGTTTTTAATTTAAGATAAGAATTAGATTAAGAAATCAAATTGCAGTTGGCTTACTATATCTTTTGTGCAACCAACTACTCCCATAAGATATAAATTTAACTTTTTACATTAACTTGATTTTTTATCTTAACCATTTAGAAAATGGTTGTTTTCGCTCGAGAATGGGCCTTGTGGTGTCTGCATTTTATTTATTGGTCCAGGAATATTAATGGTTAATCCATGATGTACTCTTATGAAGCCATATTTTGATCATCATAAAAATTTTTAGATTTTTATTAACTCAATAGAAAACATTCAAACTTTTTGGTTTGGGCAATGGATGTCTGCATTTTCTTTTTTTAATTATCATTATTAAAATTCTTTTACATTTAAAATAATTTTTATTTGAATAGGGCATTAAAATGTAATTGTTAATAAAGAAGAATGTAAAAAAAATTACAAAATAGTAGATGCAAATTATCAGATATGACAAAAAATTGAATCCAAAGAAAGACATCATATGAAAGATTATCTTTTAAAGCAAAAAAGTTAGTTCTGATAAATAAAATCCACAGATTATAAAATGTGCAACAATTATGAAAATACAATCTTATGTTGAACGGATTGATTATAAAAGACCATGTTTTAATGAATTTGAGTCTTAAATTTCAGTCTTTGAAAAAAAAAAATAATTTTCCAAATGATTGTTGTAATTAAAATTTATTTTTTGTTTTATAAAATTTACTTTTGGGCTACATTTTTCCTTTGAAAATACGAAGGCAAATGTAAAAATCAACGAATTAACGATGTACAATTAGTGAAATTGCAAAAAACTATTACTGTAAAATATTGTTAATCTGCCCTCCCCTAACTTTATAAAAAAAGGTTAATTTTCAAAAAATCTCAAGAAAGCACTCCCTCTGTACCCCATTAAAGATCACTGAAAAAATATAAAATATGTCAAAAGACTTGTAAAAAAATGGAAAATAACTCTGAAAACTGCATGAAAAAAAAGGAAAATTTATCAAATGATCGCTGAAAAAACATGAATGTAGTCCCTGAGGGGGGAAAAAAAGTAATTTTTTCAAAGAATCATGAAAATTCGTGAATTTTATTGGAGGATCGCCAAACAACGAACATATCATCAAAAGATTGCAGGAAAAAACACTTATTTCAAGTGTAAAAAAATGCTTTCAAAGAATCTCTAAAAACAAATTCCGATATCTCTAAAGATGCAAATTATGTCAAAAGGTCGTGAGAAAATCATGAATTTCTTGGATTGCCAAAAAAATGCACATTTTGTCAAGATTGCAGGAAAAAAAATAGTGTCAGATTTATAAAGAAAACACAATCAAAGGATCGCAGTTAAAACTGTGAATGTCATCAAAAGATCGTCTGAAAATGTGAATTTCGTCGAAAGATTGTAAAAAAAGCAAATTCCGTTAAAAAATCTCGGGGAAGGGGGGGGGGACGTAAATTTCGTCGCACAAATTTTGCTTTAAAAAACCTGAAATCGCGAATTTCATTAAAGAATCAGGATTAAAAACGTGATTTTCATCAAAAAATTGCAGGAAAATGTGGTTTTTGTTAAAAAATCATGAAAGAAAAAAGCAAATTTTGTCATATCGCTAAAAAAATCCCCACATTTTTTTCAAATTTTCTGATAAAAACTGAAAAATCCCCTGTAACTACTTGGACTATCTAGGTTTTAGGCTGGATGGTAAGTTCAGGTGGCTTGAACATTTTAACTTTGGTAATGTGCCCCCTCTGAATATTTTTGGATTTTTCATCACATATGGGGAGGGGGGGCAGATTAATGGTATTTATGGTAGTTTGAAATACTTTAATCTATTCTTTTATTATTATTATTAAAGAAAAAAATATATATACAGGTCAAACATCAATTTAATGAATTTATTCGGACCCACAAATTTGTTTGGTAAATCGAATATAAATTTTTGTATAGAGTATGGCATAAAAATATCATTTCAAAATACCCTTAGATATACTGATATGAAAAAAGAGTGATTGTTTACTAAAAGCTCAAAAATAAGTTATGTTAGGAGATCAACTTTAACGTTATCAAAATTCTTTAATGTTACTTGCTTTTAAAACTTAATACATGCATATTTATTGGCACTTTAGAAAGAAATCCTGGATAGCGCTTCGTTTTGGGTTATTTGTCTATATTTTCTAACTTTGTAAGGTCAACATCATCAACCTCGTGAGTCAAATATGTTTTTAAAGTGTTAAAGCTGCAAATTGCTTCTTGGAATGTGACCTTTTTTAAATTCAATTTCCATTTCTTCATCTTCAGTGTTTTCAGAATCTTCATTCTCTTTCTGTTTACTATCACTGGTACTACATTGCAAGACACATATTCTGTAAAATTTCCATTACTAGGGACATCTTCCCATTCCAGCGCATTATTATCAATGACTATTTCTTCATTGTCTTCATAGGCACTTGCTACATTTGGAACATTTGGCAGGAAACCTTGACAATTAAATCCTTTTGCCTTAAAACAGTTTATAAAAGTAGTTCCTGGCACTGAATTCCATGCCTGTCTTATTACCGCTAATCGCTTTGATGTTTAGAAAATTTATTCCTTTTTTTCTGAGTCCCCTTCCATGTTCACAAATTTTTTGACAAGGAATTTTTGATAGTGTACCTTAAAGGACCTTATGACACACAAATCAATAGGCTGCAGTTCATTTCTGCAATTTGCTACAAAGAATTTCACATTAGAAAACTCGTAACTCGAAGGATGTTCTCGGCATTGATCGATGAAAATAATTTTTCTTTTTCACTTCTGATCTTTGTCTAAATCTTTTAACCACTTTGCAAACAATGTTGCATTCATTCATGATTTCTTATTAGCATTATATTTTGTCGGAAAGATTTTACATTTCTGAAGCATCTTGGATTGGCCGATTTTCCTGTTACATTGGGAGGCAGCTTTTCAGATCCATCAGAGTTTGCAGCTAGAAAAGTAGTTATGCAAAGCTTACTTTTCTTCATTCCATGGCATTTTTCTTTTTATAACAAAGTGTTATCTGGCTGCACATCATAGAACGGACCAGTTTCATCTGCATTAAATGTGTCAGAAATGGAATATTCTTTGAGTTCTGGTAAAGTTTGTTTTCAGTTTTTTTTTATAGTTTCTTGATCCTTTTTCTCTGCTCACACTTTTATAAATGTTATTCTTCAACTTTAGGTTGTCTAGCCCCAACCCCTTGAAGTTTGTTACACGAAGCTCGGATGCAATTTGTTGAGTTTTTTCTTGAAGAGATCCCTTATAGCTATATTTCTGCTTCTAGCTTCAGCAAACCAAGACATATGCTGTTTCTCAGCAACAGAAAAAGTACTGTTTTTCAGAGCTTCTTTTTGAAGCTGCTTTTTCACTACAACTTGCAGTGCATTCTTAAATACCTCTTCTATTCTTCAGAATAGTTGATAGTGCAGAAGTTTAAATTTCAAATTTCTCTGCATTGCTTTTCTGACTTGCAACGTTCTTATCTCTTTTCATAAACTCATTTTTTCATTAATTGAAAATGTTTTTGCATTTTCTGGATTCATTGGCCATACTTGAACAGTACATATCAGTCAAGCAAAGAACACTCAAAGCAGTGTAAACATGCACAATGCCAAACCGGTTTTCTCCCTCCAAAGTTTCCTGGGATTTTCTCGCTTGACTCCCATGAAGCTTTGTGTTGGTTTTTCTGTTGAGTTCACATCTGTGGAACTTGTCAATAAAGCAGGGTTGGGTTTCTTCCGGAAGAAATGGAAAAAAACTGGAAGAAATGGAAGAAACCACCAGAAACCAAAACAAATGCTCAAAGTTAAAGTATATTAACTATGTTAAAGAATTAAAGTATAATTACATGAAATCTAAATGGGGAACCTTAATTATTATTAAAAATATTTTTGCAAAGATAAGTTACATTTTTATTAAACTTCAGGATCAGCAGACATTTTCATGTGAAGGATTTTTACTACTCTAGAGGTAGAGGGATGTTTTTTAAAAAAAATTATTCTATTAATTACGCCATCTATGTAAAAAGAGAAAAAAAACTACCTACAAATTGTTTATTTTTCATATTAAAAGTATATTATTTTCACATTAAAAATGCATTATTTTAAGCTGTGCAACACAATAAATAAATAAATTTGTAATTTATACCAATATCTAGCGTCAATATTTCAATGCTGATTTTAAAAGATTAGTGTTCTAAAAATATCTATGGGTATGTTGAAATGCTTTTAAACTATCCTGAAGTGTAGGACTTGGAAAAAAAAAAAATCTTCATCTTTGAATTCATTCTATTTAAGTTGAGAAACTGATTTCAGCATTCTACTGTTAAAAAACTTTTTTGCTATATTATGCAATTATGCCGCATTGTACCTAGAAAATGAGAATTTTAATAATTTTTTTAATACTGAGGATCAACTGGTACAGGTTTCTAAAACCAAAACTGAATTTTGGTGACCTTCCTAGATTCAGTTGAAAACGAAAACATCCACATTTTTTTTAAAAGTAATTAAATTGTATTTTTTAAAATAATACATACATAAATATACATAATTGTAAATTAATTATATGTGTAGTATTTATTAATTATGCAATTAAGTTATGTATTTATTAATTATGTAATTAGTTAATTATTCGAAAACTTTATTTTCATAAGCAATAAAACATAATTCATCAATGACACAGAAAGATTTTCTAATTATACGAATTTCATTTAATCAAAAAATATTTTAGTTTTAAGTATTTACACCTTGATTTTTCTTCTATCAGGTAACCAAGAAAGTTCGTGCGGTTTTTGATAACAGCTACTTTTGTTGCGTAGGCATGGTCATACTGATTCTGATGACGTCATTTCTATACATTGCCTTTAAATTGCAATCAGTAGAGAGTTGTTTAACGTATCTCACGTTTCGCTATCAGTTTTGTAGGAAGTACAATCGTTGACAAAGGATGTCATTGACAAAGGAGATTTTGAGGTCCATTGTGCTCTACGAGTTAAAATTAGGAAACAAAGCTGCAGAGGCCGCAAGAAGAATGTGCTCCGTATTAGGAGAAACTTCAGCGAGTGAACTGTTCAGCAGATTTTCATCCGGAGACGAGAGCCTCGAGGACAAGCCCCGTGTTGGTCGTCCATCCATCTTAGACCAAATCCAGCTGGAAGAAGAAATCAAACAGAATCCTGATCTAACATGCCAGGAGCTTATGCAAAGGTTTGGAGTATCTGACGAAATCATCTAATCGCATCTTCATAGCCGTGGGATGTCGTGGAAACTTGATAAGTGGGTTCCTCATGTCCTGTCCGAAGAAAACAAGCTCCAATGATTGAACATCTGCTTGTCATTGCTGTCGCACCACAACAAGGTCTCTTTCCTGTATCAGATATTGACATGTGACGAGAAATGGGTAATGTATGATAACCGAAAGAGAAAACATCATTGGTCGACTTCTGGTTCCTTCTCATTGGTTGCTAAACCAGATATCCTCAAAAAAAGATAATGCTGTGTATTAGGTGGACTAGCGCTGGTATAGTTCACTATGAATTCTTAGAAAACGGGAAAACAATCACAGCTGAAGTCTACTCGTCACAGTTGAAAAGGGTTTCAGCTGCTTTGCTCGAAAAGCAGCCAGCGCTGGTCAACAGGAGAGGAGTTCTTCTCCTCCACGATAACGCCAGACCTCATACGGCCAAAGCGACCAGGGGCGTGATAAAAATATTAGACTGGGAAGTTTTGCCTCATCCACCTTACTCCCCGGACATCACCCCATCGGACTATTACTTGTTTTTGGCCATGGATAATAACCTGCGGCAACAGCAGTTCCAAACCCAAGATGATGTCACAAAAACTATAACCCAGTTTTTGGACTCAAAACCACAAGATTTTTTTTAAAAAGGGTATAAGCTTGTGTCTCGTTGGGAACATGTAAATGAAGCCTACGGTGATCATTTCAAAGAATAAAATAAGTGTTTGAGATTTTTGTGGGTCGTTTTTTATGTCTGATGAAAACCGCACAAACTTTCTTGGTTACCTGATATAATGATTTTTCTAAGTGTTCATTTGTTTTTCTAGAACTTTCTCAAAGAATATTTGAAACACTAATGCAGTTTAAACTAAAAATTTTCTATGAGCAGATTGATAATTATAAACAATGAAGTTCATTGCAATACACTCATTTGAGCTGATACAGTTCAAATTAATGACTAATGTTGAAAATTTCCAAAGGAAGAAACAAGATTTTTAGAATACTGAGAGTTTTGGTCCGACGGTATTTTCAGCCACATTGGCAAAACTTTGATTTCAGGCCGAAAATTAAACCATATTTTTGGTCAATCTCTATTTGATAAGTAATTATTGTACATTACTTACATTAATAAAATTGATGTAAATTAAAAGTTTTTTATTTAAATGGGTTTCATTCTACCATTAGTAAAAGATCTCTACTATTTACTTCTAATTTCAGAAATTTAAATAAAAAATATGTTGGTTAAATTGAAATGGTTAATATTTAATTGTTTTTGTGTATTTTGGTTAAAATTTCTTTTCATTTAGCTAATAGTTGATCTTTAGACAGGCGTTGTGTGTGATCTTGGCTAAAAAGCTGATGTAATTATTAATTTAGCATATATACTTAATTAAATTTGTTTTAGGTTGATGGAATTAATTTAAGATTATAGGAAGAAGATATTTATTATGTCTTACAAAATTGAAAGTACATTGTAAATTCTTAAAGAAAAAACAGTTTCTTCCATTTCTTCCACTTGGAAGAAACCTATTTCTTCTGGCCAGTTTTTTCCATGGTTTTTTCTGCAGTTTTTTCCACTGCGGAAGAAACTTGCCAACTCTGCAATAAAGGGATCATTGGCAAAAAAAAAAAAATATCCCTTTTGGCAATGAAAGCACAGAGATGTTGAATTCAATTTTTAGCCATAAGAACAATAGAATTCTGGGTCTGGTATCTTTTGTCTGAGTTTGTAACACCCAGAAGTAACGTTTCTCTGAAAATGTAGTTTGTACTGGTCATCAAGCTCAACTGAAAACATAGAGGTCCATTTATATAGTCATTCTATGACCCTTCTTATCTGTGCTCTGTCACATTTCTAGTTGAAATGGGAGGAAAGCTCTCTTGACTCCATCAGAAATGAGTAAAAAAAATTAACACTTGAATTAAGGTGTGAAAGATTCAAAATTTTATATGTGAAAAATTTGTTTTAAGTGCCAATTCAATTTTTTTTAAAGCAATTGTTCATGTAATTAAAGTTAAAAATTCGTTAAATCGGAGCATTTCAGCACTTTTTTTGTCGGGACAGAAAATGTTTGTTGAATCAAAAAACATTAAATCAAGGTTTGACTGTATATGCTTTCACATTTCTCTGTATTTCCTTCATTCACATTTTCAATATACATATTAGAAATTTCAGAAGCAGAATTTTGTTTCCAGAATTAGTGGCAACAAATAAGTTATTTTTTATCAATGTTAAGGAAAAAGTATCCGTTGCTTCAAGCGTTCCTCTCTCAAAAATAAGCTGTGAAGAAGGATCTCCTAAGTAAAATATAGCCAAAGTAAAAAAATCATGATAAAATTAAAAATTCATTTTATGTGAGTATATAAACAATGAAATACATAGGATCTTCACAACAACCAACAGCTCTTTATTACATCGCTTTAACAGAAATGTGTAGGCGTATAGCCTTTGGAGCCATTGCTTATTTATTTTTCTTATATGAAAATTTAAAGTTAAATTGCTATATAATCAATTGCCGGCTAGGCAGTTAATTATAATTTCCATTGACTGTCGTCGTTCCAATGGATTCCCCAGGTGAAACATTCCCTAGATTTTATTACATGGCCAACACTTCTTTAAATTTGTTCTTCTAAAAGTAAAGAATCCATTTCTGAATATTATGTACTTCAAGATCAATTACAGTATTTTTTTGCTGAAGATTTTTTTTTAATATTCTGATTAAGAAACTTTTTTAAAAATATATGTATTGTAATTAATGCAATATTATATCCAGTCCCATTAACAGAAACTTCTCAAAGTATCTGCGACACATACTTCAGGGACACTCCAAAAAAATGCAGGTAAAATATTTTTACAATTGAAGCATTAATTAATCAAACAATCGCTTACCTGTATCATTTTTATTAATAATAATCTTAACTTTTTCTATTGAGTAATAAAGTATTAAATATAATATAAAGCAAAATAAAGGTTTAATGTAAAAAAAAAAAAAAAAAAGTCTGCAAAAGAGAAGAAAATCATTTCCTGTCTCTAATTTTCTGCTACCGGATATCCAATTTTCATTGATAAATTTAGATATTATGCATATGAAAATAGAAAGTTTAAAGAGTTCTTTAATAACACTCAATAAAACCTGGGTTTATGATTAGTGATTAACTTTTTCCAAACCTTTTTATTATGCATAAAAATTGCATGACTGGTTTATATTTTTGTATATTTGTTTTGGTTAAAATATTAATCTTACTTTTCTTTTTCTTTTATATAGAAGAGGAAGCTGCACCTGTTCCTAGTAAATCTATTCAGACAAGCATAAGAGTTAGAAATCCTCCTGGTGGAAAATCTTCTGGAATCTTCTAAATAATTTATTTGCTTTTGCTGTTTCTTAGAATGTATTTGTCCTTAGTCTTCACTTTTCACTTTGCTCACAAAACCATCTGACTTAATGAATTTCAAATCGAAAAAATGAATTCTTATAGGCAATTTTTTATTGAAGAATGAATTTTTTCTGGCTGAATCTCCTTTTAAAAAATATTTTTCATTTTTACTTTTGCTTTTTTAATAATATGGAATGCCTTTTTAAATTCACTTGACTAAAATGATTTATAAATTATAAAACAATGTGTTGAATTAACTTTAAAGATTTTTTAGCATTTTATTGTTTTAATCTCTTAAGACCCTTTTTAAAAAGTTTAAAAGTGACACATATCAAAATAAAGCAACAAAAAATCATTTGTTGCTTTATTTAAGTAGATCATGTTTCTAGTTTGTCAAAGTGCAATTTCTGTCATTTTTATACTATAAAACAGAATAGACTTTACAGTATTAGCAATGCCATTTCTGTAGTTATGTCAAATGGGACGATTTTGTTTTTAAAAGATGCATTTCAGTTAGATCTATGTATTTATATTAAATAGCAACCATTTTTATTATAAAGAGCTTGGATGTAAAACAAGATAACCAACAAAATGCAGAATTTAAAATATTCAAATACTTAAGAGTTCTAAAGAAAATCATAACCAAATATACTGTGATTGTTTCAACAAATCAGTAAGAGGAAACAAATCTACAGTTAATGTGTTATACATTTTGTCTGATTGTATTTATTTTATTGCATTTACTGAATTTTAATGAATTCTTGGCTTGTATTCTAAATGTATCATTGATTAGGATTTCATCTAATGTAAAATAAACTTTGTACTTTAAAAAAGATGTCAGTATTCTGTTAAATAATTTTATGTGAAAATCGGGAAAAATGTATTGTCATGTTTTACATCCAAGTTATGTTATAAATGAAATGTAATTTTATGAGCAAAAACGTGTCATTTGTCTGTAATCTATTTAAAAAATCTTCCTGAATAAAAATGTATTAGATTGACAACTAGTAAACAATTAACTATTTTGAGTACTGAAGGTCTTGAGAGAATATTTATTTGCAATGTTTTTATATTTCACCAAAGCAAAAATGTCACTAGTCATACCATAAATGTATTGTTTTATATTTGTAAGTAGCAGTTGCTTTATTTTCTTAGCATAATTTTACTGAGATGATACCTTTTTAAATGGGAGTGTAGAATTTTATGCTAAATGATAGCTTATTTTAAATTTTGTGAATTCCCTTTTTTACTAAAATTAACCTGTTTAGCCGCATCAAGAATGCAATATTCTAATAATTAAACATTTTGAAAATTTTACTTGGTTGTATAAGGTTTTATGGCACAAAATTCCTTAAAGGACGTGCTAAAACAGGTAGACTAAAAACACTAAAAAGGGAAATAGAAATAATTTTAATATAAAAGAGAAAAGCACAAAGTCGGACAAATGTAAAAAATAAAATTGTAAAACAGTCTAAAGTAATTTGTGGATTCCAGATGTCATTAAAAATTCAAAGAAAAATCAGTTGTTAAAACAATGTTAGAATAGAAAGATTATATTTCAAAATTCTGATTTTTTAGTTGAAAATTCATACCTATTATCCTTTGCCCTTTTTGTAACAAGTTCATATCCAATCTTTCTGCATATTTGCAAAACATCCATTTTAGAAAATTGAAATGGGTTTTATAGAATTAAATGTTTGCATTTAAATTTGTGAAATAAATATTGCGCAAACTATTCCTTATTTGATTTTTTACAGCTGTTAGCTTAATTGCTTGCACATATTTCATGTTATTCAATAGAAAAATAGTTTGTGTAATGTTACCAATATATTTAGGCTAGTAGTTAATTTAAGAGAATAGATTAGCATTTTTAAAGACTTTATATAAAATGTATCCTATTTCACTGTTAAAATTTTAGCCTTTTTGTAAATATTTATCTTCTACAATCAACTGTAAAAATTGCATTTGCCCGTGTTATCTTTGACTGCTATAAAAGACTACAGTATTTATCTATAATATGTAAATTTCTTTCTAATATATTTTTATTTAACCATAAGTGTTTCAGCCTCTATAAACAAGTGAATTTTGTATATCAGTAGTGCAGTACTTTCCTATTGCTATTAACAGAAATTCTTTTTAAATAAAACTTTATAATTATTGTATTTGTTTCTTTTTTATTTTTGCATTCCTACACAAAAATGGAACTCAGCATGGTATATTTAAATTGTTATCAGGGTTTATATTTCAGTTATACTCTGGAATTCCTGTGTTTTGTTCCATTTTGAAACTTATTCTAGTACTTTCACAAAATTTAATTCATAATATTAAAGTTTAAATCATTGATAATTTTTTACAGTATCAATGATTACTGTTTTTATTAACCATCCTATTATATTTTATTCTAAAATTATTAACACTAATTTTTCCTTGGATGTAGCCTTTGTAGAATATATTTCAGTATCAGCACTTTTAAAAATAAATGTGATTCGTAACCAGACAATACCAGTCGGTCACTTGGGAATGGGAAGAATTGCTGAATAAAATACAGTCGAATCTCCACGTAACGAAATCATTGTTCAGTCAAAAAATTCATTATATAGAAAAATTCCTTGAATAGAGAACGGCAAAATTTTTTTCATTTTAATTTTTTAATTGTGAAACAGAATTGTTTTTGAGCTGTTTAAGTGTTGGAAATATTTAACGGATTTTTCCAGAATCTTAAACATTTTCACCATTTCCTTTTTTTCCCCTGTTATTAATTATTTTCAAAATTATTTTATCAGAGAGGGTTGTATTTATCCTAGAGGCAATTTTATGCAGATGCAGTACAAGATAACACTAGCATAGATGACATTAAGTAACAATTCTTCATTCACATGGTCTCTTACAACAAAAAATTTTCTAAGCTGCCAAAAACAACAAACATCCACTCTAAACTCTAAAAGTAATCGGAGTTAGTTTAGGTAAATGAGTATGCTAAAAAAGACTTTTCTGCAATCGACTCCTTATTCCTTCCTTACTATCCAAACCAAGAAACAAGCATTTTTAAGATGACAATGGAATTGTTTTACATGTTAAAATGCTTTGTAATAATTGCAAATCGCTCCAGTAGCAAGCAAATGTTTCAATCTTTTCCAAGAACACATGCTCATCGTGGCTAAAGTAAAGTGTAACCCATGCAAAAAGGGTGTTTTTCCTGGAAGGGAGGGAGGTTGAATGCTGCTTTTTTTTTTTTTTTTTAAACATAAGGAATAAGGTAGAGGAATGCAGCTATGAAATATAAACCAGAAATTAACAACAAAAAAAATATATATATTCTACAAATAATTTGAAGTGTTTTCTGAATATATAAAAGAACATTTTTGAAAAAAATTCGTTAAATGGAGATATATTTCGCTATATGGAGATTATTTTCAATGTAATCGTGAAAAAATTGACTGTTCTTACAAAATATTTGTTAAATGGAGAAATTCGTTGGATAGTTTTGTTATAGAGAGACTCGACTGTATCTTTTTATTGAAACAATAAGTTTCAAAATTTATTAGTGTAATCAAAGTACCAGGAATGACAGCATAAAACAAGTTATCAATTTATCTCCTTTAAAGTAATCTCCATCTGCAATGCACTTCTGGGAATTTTTTTTTTCTAATTATCAAAGCATGTCTTAACCCTTCATGTACCCACAGTACTTTAAAGTACCATTGACGAAAACTTTATATAAAACTTATTTATTCTGTCTATTAAGTTTCTTTCCACGCAAAACATTCTTGATCAAATTTAGATAAACAGTCAAAACTAAATATTTTCAAAAAGTGGTAATTTCATTATTCATTTTTGATATTTCTTTTCTCTTTTTAAATAAAATTATATGAAACATATTCAACTGCAAAAGTGTTTCCATTTATAAAGAGGATCCTGATACATTTAAACTCGTTGCTTTTTTAAGAATTGCGATATTCTCAAAAGAGTAATTTTGGTTTATTAATCTCATTATTTTTGTAAATATTTCACAAAAAATTATAATTACCAATATAATCAGTTTTAATGAAAAAAAAAATGTCTAAATTCCACATTAGTATTATCCAAAAATTCCAGTATACCTTCAGATATTAAATAAAATAATAATTGAAGTGATCAGTTTCTTGATAAATAATTCGGTAGATAAAGGGTTAAAGCTTGTTTTTAAAACAACCTTCAAAATTCAGAGAAACTTTTATCATATTAATGGAAATACAGTGCCATGTCAGGTAAAAATGAAGCTTTTTGAGCTGTATTTGTTAAATGTTTGGTTATAAACTTTCAAATTTAATTGCACTGAAAGTACATTATGGTGCAAAACCTGTGAAATTCTCCACAATTCAGTCTTCAATAAATTGCTTCTTACAAATGTTGCAACACTAATATTTTTTGACTTGTGTTGATAGTTGGTAAGTATTTATAATGTATGATAATCAAACTGTCGATATTACCTTGATTTTGGAGTGACTTTGACTTTAAAATAGTTTGTTGAATAGACCTCTGTTGATAATTGAACTATCAGAAAAGCTATTGTGGATTAACCTCTTAAGGGTGTATTCGAAAAAACTCTTTTCCACCTTCAGCAGCTCGAAATTTTCCGATAAAATTTCAGCCACATTTTTAAAAGTAGAATCATGAAACTTGCTGAGGGGATTCTTGAAGGGATGTATGAGGTGCCGAGTAAAGTCTTTTTACGCTCAATTCTTTAGAATTTGATTTATAAGCAATTAACTTCTCTGGAAGACCCTTTTTTTCGTTCCCTTATCTCCCACTTCGGAAAAATCGGTTCAAATTGCCGTTTTTGATTGCTTTTTTGCAATATTTTGTACACTTATTAAAGAATTGACCTTTACGGCACCTTGTGCACTTTCTAAATAAGAGAATCTGCGAGTTTCATGTGTTTGAGAGCAAAAGTGAATTCAAAAATAAATTGGAAAACAAGCAGTTTGAATCGAAATACACCCTTAACTGTCTGCCCCGAGATAACTCGGGGTTAAAAGCACTGTTTCCCCATACCCATCGCCGGTGAAGTGGTTAACCCTGGGGGTTATTCTTAATTTCCTTTTATTAATATCTGAAATCTAAAAAATGTATTGAAGATTGCCATCAATGAAGATAGACTAAGACTTATTAATCCAGTAATTTAAAAATTTATTGAGGATTTGAAAAGGTGGTTTACACAAATTCATATCTACCCTTTACTAAAAATTTTAAGGCTATAACTTTAAGGTGGTTCAACCTCGGCAAACACTTCTGATCATTTTTACAATTAACATCATTCTTATCCTTTAAAGTTTAATATTTTCATCTTTCTTAAATTTATTGTATCCAATTCTCTCTTCCATTTGTGTCATACAAGTTTTCACTTCAATAGTAGCAGCTTTTTCCAAACTTCTAATTTTGAATCTTTACCAAAACATCCTGAAAGAGTCAAAATCATTTCCATCAATATTTTCTTTAAATTAAAGCATAGCTAGCATTCTAGTTTTCAAAATCACTAAGACTCTTCAACATTTTTAGCAATATCTAAAATAGATTTAATCTCCAATTCAACTTCCACAATTTTAGGTGTATTTTTGCTTTCGAAATCAATCTCTGAACAACAGTATGAAACCATTTATTTGGAAACCAGTTAACAGGGTTCATACTCATCAGGGGAATATGAGATTCCTGGGAATTTCAGGGAATTATACATAAAATTTCCCAAACCAGGGAAAACCTGCCAAAATGGCAACATATTGGGGGCAATTGTTACTGTTTGCGTGCTTTATTATATGTAATATCAAAATGTCTTTAATTGTTGATATGGAAAGATTGCACATCCTAGAAAATACATCGGGGATTCTCAGGGGATTTTTTCTTGGAAAATGAGTATGAACCTTGGTTAACCGAAAAACAAGTTATCCGAATGATATTTCTAATAGACTGATGTTAGAATCTTTTTAGAAAAAAGTGTCATACACAATCAGTTTGACATATACATTGCTTGAAACAATTGTATAGTTTGATAACAGCATCTAGTATTTGAAATAGAAGCATTATCATATTATAGATTAATAAATAATATTATAGAGGTTTTCATTTTTATGCCGAGAAAACAGAAGAATATTTGTTCTCTAGGAGTTCCCATAAATTATCTTCTTTCAAACTCTAACAATTGATCTTACTTGCATCAGATTCTTGGTTCAAGTAATCTAATAATCAATTTAAAATTAGAAGTAATACCACAACTACATGTGTTTCACAAAACTTATCAAATGGATGCTGCTTTAATGCCCAACCAGTTAACCGGAAAAACAGTTACCCAGAATACATCTAACCCCAACCATTCCAGATAAATGGTTCTGTACTGTAATTTCAACAGACTTAGTTTCATGATTATTGGTTATGATTTCAAGTGCAAAAATAATAAAGTGGTTATATAACTAGAATTAACTTTTAATTTGTTAATATATGCAGTTAAATACCTATTAAAACCTAAATCTTGAAAAAATTTTGTTAAAACTCTTTAAAGTTCCAAACTTTTTATTAAACCAGTTCATTAAACCTTTTGCACTCATCTTGGAAATAATGTAATGTTCTGTTAAGTTTCTATATGCTCACACACCTTCTCCCTTGATTTTCCTAAAACCTTCTTGACTGCTGTATCAAATAAATGTCACGTTGCATCAACTTATTGGAACCTTTTCTCTATTAATCTAGCTGTAAAACTTTTTGCATCCTTTTTAGTTTATATATCCACCAAGGCTAACTTATCATAATATCAAGGCTTGTCAATCGCCAAGTTTCCTTTGACTGCAGTACAGGGGGCGCTGAACTATATGATTTTCCTGTTGGTAGCGCCATCTAATGTGAGAAACTGAAATGTTTTGCATTATTTCCTATGGGATTATTAGCAGTAGTATGCACCAGGTGGCGTTACTTATGAGACAAAGTCATAAATAAGTTGGCAATTATAGTAACAATTTCAACAATAGATTTTCTCCTGAATGCGAGGCCTTGATATTATGATAAGGGGGCCTTGATATCCACCTTGTACCTAGAACTTACCCTTTTTCTGGACAGATCAGTTAGGTGATACATCTTGCTATTTTTTGATGTTTTAAATTCAGTATCCACATTTCTTTCTCTGGAAGATTTTGAAATCCTAAAGTTAGGATCTTTATTTCTGCATATTTTGCCTCTGGGATTTAGACACCTAAATCGGATGCCAACTTCTTTTCGATAATTCCTATTATGTGAAAATTTTTAACTTTAGGCAGAGAAGGAAATGAATTATCTTTAAGTATGAGTTATAATTTTCAATGGATGGAAGATTCCAGACTTAAGCTGTTGATGTTCTATCTGAGCTATCCTGAACACTCTGGTAAGCATGATTCATTCATATAACCTTTTGATAAGAGTATCTAATCTTTTATCTGAAACAGTTTAACATAATAAATTGCTGATAATGGAACTCCATTAAATTTTATCCTTATTTAATTCCTGGCCCAGACACTTTTTCACCAGTTAGGCAATTGCAATAAATGATTTACCAATTAGTATATTTATTGCAATTAACCAGGTATATTTTAAGTGGTTTAAAACCAAATTTCTTTGGTTTAAAAACCATACCCTTTTTCTTATAAATATTTCAAATTTCTCCCATACTATTTTCTATTTCATTTTTAATTGTTAATCTAATATCTGCTTCTGGATAAACATGTACCCTGCAGACTTATCAGACTGTAACCTTTCCAATTCTCCAATCTGTAATAAAAGTGTGTTCATCTGGATTATACTTCATTTTAAGCCAAATCATTGTTTACTTTTACATACTTCAATTCCTAGAAAACCATTCTTTATATGCTGTAGTGCCTCCGACATATATTGGTACAGTAAACTCTGTGAAATCTGCATACTTAGTGACTGAGGGTTTTGTGGATTATAAATCATTCCTTTGTTTACAATTCATCTTTTAAAGTCTGACTATAAATTATCAACAACTGCATAAAAACTATAATGGTAAAGAAAAACATAATGCAACAGTGGTTGATTATATTTAATGAAGATTTAAAAAATATATATTTAAATTATGTACAATACAAATTTTAGACATTACCCAGCACTATGGTAGTTTCAATTTGTTTGTTGTAATTTCTTTTTCTCTAAATTGTGAACACTTATTACTTCTTGCACTGAGGTAAAATTTTGTTGCTCAAGAAAGTTTATTCATATCCAATTTATGTTTAAATATGTATTCATTGGAAAATTGATTACTGAAAAAATTACACTAAATTTGAGTTTAACTGTTAATGACAATTTTCTTTGTTTACATTCCAAAATTTTGTGTGGATAATAGACAATTCATCACCTGAGAATAAAAAGGTTCTATCTGGACAAAAATCAATTTTGAGTTAGAAGACTTTGAAAATCAGCATGCTGTGTATGTGCAAGTATTAAAGTTTGTAAAAAACTTTTGGCATTAATAGGTTCATATGTAGGTATAGACAGTAATTCTACAAAATCAAAGTTTTTAAATAACATTTTCAAGGATTTTTTTACATTTAAAATTTTTGATAGAACTATATTATTCTTAACGTCGTGTTATCCTTAGAATAAGATGGTTCTATCATGAAAACTGGTTCTATCATGAAAATTACACAAATTAAGAAAAATGAGGTTTTAATATTTTTCTTAATTTGTGTAATTTTTTTATAGCTTAACAAAGTCAAATTTCGTTGATTAATTCAAATAAACTTCAGTGGATAGTAAAATATTTATTACTATCTATATTGTAGCACAATAACAGAAAATTGCCTCTTCCACTTATTCATATTAATTAAACCATCTTCACAAAACTAATGAATACACGTAAGTTAAATATATTATTTAACTGAACATAAAATAGCTTAAATATTTAATTTTATTAAATAGGAACCCAACAGATTTTTTAGCGTGTTATTTCAGTGGGGGAGTATGAAAATTAATACAAAAAATTGTGATTATATTTATAAATGAAATTGAAACGAATTATAAATGAAATATTTCGTATTACAGTCAGGTATAATCTTGATCAAAAGAAAAGACTTTATATCTCTAAGGAAAAAACTTTGTTGTTCTTTTTAAAACAACAAAATAAGTTTGATAGTCTTTTGTTAGTCGAAATTTTGGAATGTTCCATAATCCATGCTTTATTTTATACAGGGTGATTCAGCTCGTCGGTGACAAACTTTAAGGATCGATAGAGCACACCTAGACGAACATTTTTGAATAGGGAACGTAGGGTCCCTGACGCGATGGTAAGGCGCTAGGCGCTTTCGAAAATTTGGGTGCCGAAATTCGAAACGTCATAAAAACTAGGGAAATGGTTAGATTTTCTTGCTTGTTGCGTCGAAATGATTCTGCTTGTTTAGACTTTCTTCAGTACCAATTTGATAAGCGTATCTCTTAAAACATGGATAGGGGGCGCTGCAGACTTTGGAGAGCTAGACAACAACTTTAAGCCCGTTATTTTGATAATTTAACACATGCTCGCCAAAGTTTATACTCTAACTTAAAGTTTGAACCCAAAAGTAGAGCCCTGCAAAAAGCGTAAGAGCCGGAATAAAATGTCAAAGTACAGGGTGGTCGAAACTCGAAGGCTCCTAAGAGATAAACAGATTTCTTGACTTATGGCATGCATTTTCATGATTCTGTTTGCTGGGGCTCTCTGAAACTCAGTTGAACGGTACAAAAAGAAACATCGATAGGGGGCGCTTTGGGCAAAAAACATAATTCGTTGACATTTCGGACGCTAACTGGAAACGGGGAGCTACGATCAGTTAGAAACAAAACAAGAGAGTAATTTACTTATCATAAGAAGCTATTAAAACTGCAGTTTGTTTGTTTTTTTTAACAAACATAGCTGGTTTCAATCATGCACAATGCACGCAATAAAATTTACATAAGGTGCTTTTTGCTGATTTATGCAAAAGATATCGTACCATATCGATATGCAAAAGATACGTAATGCGTAGACGACAACGCGAGATGACGTAGTTGTATGCGCAGACACGTCTTTTGAACGTGCGGTACCTACTTAAGCTTCGGGTTACTTGTCTGCAGATCGGTAGTAGGATGGAACGGTACACAAACTCTGAATTGGCTGACATGCATTTGGCGTATGGCGCTGCTGGTTGTAATGGACGAGCCGCTCAGCGGTTCTACGCCGAGCGTTACCCCAACAGGCAAATCCCCTGCCATGCCTTCTTCGCTCGAGTACACCAGAGGTTGTCCACAACGGGATCTTTCGACGGAGGCAGGCCTGAACGGGAGCGATCAGTGAGCACCCCCGACAACGAAGAGGCTGTGCTTAACCTGGTTGAGGACAACCCAGGTCTTAGCACGAGAGATATCGCCAGACATGTTGGCATTTCGCAAGCAACTGCGTGGCGCATCTTACGTTCCCGGAATCTGCACCCCTACCACATCCAGCGGGTGCAGTTGCTCAGAGAGCAGGATTTTGGCCCTCGAGTGGAATTCTCAAGATGGTACTTGGCGATGAGATCCAGGGATCCCCGTTTTGTAAACAGCATTTTGTTTACGGACGAGTCCACCTTCAGCCGGGAGGGAATGTGGAACGCCCACAACAGTCATGTGTGGTGTGATGAAAATCCACATGAAACCAGAAGCCGAGCAGCCCAGGAGCGTTTCTCAGTAAATGTGTGGGCCGGCATTCTGGGGGATTGCCTCATTGGCCCTTATTTGTTACCTGAACGGCTGACAGGTGGAAATTACCTGATTTTCCTGGATCAAGTGCTGCCGCAGCTTCTGGAGGAGGTGCACGTACCCGAAGGTTCGCGTCGCCAGATATGGTTCCAGCACGATGGAGCTCCGGCCCATTACACGAACGACGTGCGTCTCCATCTAAACGCAAGGTATGGCCAGCGGTGGATCGGGCGTGGGGGTCCAGTTCACTGGCCTGCCCGATCACCAGACCTCACCTGCTTGGATTTCTTCCTTTGGGGTTACCTGAAGGCCGAGGTATACCATACACCTGTCAGCAGTGCTGAAGAACTTGTGGCGCGCATTGTGGCAGCTGCAGGGCAGATCAGAGATACTCCTGGCATTGTTGGAAACACACACTCCTCAATGCGACGGAGGTGCGAAGCCTGCATCATGGCCCAAGGTCGAAATTTCGAGCATCTTCTGTAGTGTTATTTTTTGTAAATAAATTTCCAGTATCATTGATGTTTTTGGTCTAAATTTATTCAGAAGTGTTGAGCAGAGGTAGAAAATGTGTTTTCATTATTACTAACTGATCGTAGCGCCCCGTTTCCAGTTAGCTTCCGAAATGTCAACGAATTATGTTTTTTGCCCAAAGCGCCCCCTATCGATGTTTCTTTTTGTACCGTTCAACTGAGTTTCAGAGAGCCCCAGCAAACAGAATCATGAAAATGCATGCCATAAGTCAAGAAATCTGTTTGTTTATCTCTTAGGAGCCTTCGAGTTTCGACCACCCTGTACTTTGACATTTTATTCCGGCTCTTACGCTTTTTGCAGGGCTCTACTTTTGGGTTCAAACTTTAAGTTAGAGTATAAACTTTGGCGAGCATGTGTTAAATTATCAAAATAACGGGCTTAAAGTTGTTGTCTAGCTCTCCAAAGTCTGCAGCGCCCCCTATCCATGTTTTAAGAGATACGCTTATCAAATTGGTATTGAAGAAAGTCTAAACAAACAGAATCATTTCGACGCAACAAGCAAGAAAATCTAACCATTTCCCTAGTTTTTATGACGTTTCGAATTTCGGCACCCAAATTTTCGAAAGCGCCTAGCGCCTTACCATCGCGTCAGGGACCCTACATTCCCTATTCAAAAATTTTCGTCTAGGTGTGCTCTATCGATCCTTAAAGTTTGTCACCGACGAGCTGAATCACCCTGTATTACAGTTAGGATAATTTCTCTTATATTTTGAAAATAGAAACTTTCACCTCTCGGAAACTACTTTAGCATGCTCTGCAGGTCTTTTATTTTATCTTTCTTAATGCAATTCTTCTTTCTCTGCTGTGCTTACTTTAGGATTTGGTGACGTACTTTGTGGAAATGATGTTTATACTCCTCGTCGTTTGAAGGGGATCCTTTGCAAATTCACCACTGTGAAATTCTGGTCACAACAGTTGCATGTCTTAAAGTCAATATTATAAAGAAGTTGTATGAATCAAAGTTGTATCACCTTGGTCTACGGAATGGGATTATTAGGCAAATATTTTCGCTACACGAGTGGAAAAACTATCAACTGTTCTGATTTCATTCTCAGGGTTGTAAATGGATTACTGCGATTTACTCTCAGTAACAGACGTGTAAATGAAAGTGGCGGAAAATATTATGTTACATCCATTGCTCTTTCCATTTGACTCTTAATATTATTTACTTCTTGCACACATGAATGTCCAGGTGTACAATAGCTTCGAGTAATGTCCATAATATGTGTATGAGATTGTATAAGTATTGCAATTACATAAGATATCATTTGGTTTTTATTCTGCGGAACACAACTGTCACAATATAAAATTAAACTATCAGCATGTGGAAAGTCTCTCAGTATCTTCCGAACAGTCGTTGATATAACTGAGCTTATGTCATTTTCATCTCTGCCTGACATGTTGTCTGTCCACCAGCAACAATATGCTTTATTTTCTTTCTTCCATGTTGCATGTGCTGTCATGTTATACAAGTTAATTTTCTTGCTTGAAAATTAACTTTAAAAAAACTTGCTGACATCACTTTTGGGACAAGTTATAAATTTTCTAATACAAAGCAAATGACTGATTTATCAGGGGAACTTCTGTCATCATTTCTGAGAGTTCTGGTGGATTCAATTTCTTTCTTGTGCAGATCATATTTAAATTGCATGTCATTATATATTTCTCCTTGGGTTTCAGAATGTTTATACTCCTCACAGTGATCACACATATCTTTCTTTGGTTTAATGAATTCTACGTTGAACTGCGTATTAAAAATGCGCCTACAACATGAAAGTTTCACTGGCTCTACATTGCTTTCTTGGCATTTCTGAAAGTACAAGTCATACATTTTCTGTAAGTTAAGCTCTGATTCTAAGTATGTTTTTTTAGTGCTTTCTCTGTTGTAGTTTGACTCAATCTTGGGAAAACTTTCAATATGAGCTTTTATTTTATTCTTGATATCATTTGAGATTATTCTGCTTGAAAATTTAACTCTGGTATTTTGTTCGCAGCTGGAGACAAGGTATTGCCAGTAGGATGTACATAACTACATAAAGGCACTTTTAACTTACGAAAAACCCATAGTCCTGCTATCAATTGGATTTGTAGGAATTACTTTTACTGATTTTTTTAAAAATTGTTTTAGCATCAAGAATATCTAGAGCTGGTGCTTCATCTAAACTGTCATCCCTTCTTCCTACAGGATTTTCTAAATCTAAATAAAATAGGATTAGTCCTTCATTGCTGCTTGGATTAGGTCCATTATAAAAATTAAACACAATTCGTTTTGCATATCGATGTACTAAAAAGATTTTTACTGATAAAAATTTCCTCTATATTTTTCTGAAAAACGATTTAATAATCCAAATAATATATTCTTTCACACAAGAAATAAAAGATTGCCGGTTTTCATTATATATTGTAAAATAAAAAAATAATATTATCTTATATGCTGTCTGCGATTATTTTTCACATAGAACTCTCTTATTCTGACTGCTTTCAACAATTTCTGATGGAACTATATTATTCTCTTTCGCAAGCGGATGTAAATTATATGTATCAAAATTTTAATGCAAAAATGCATTCATTGATACAAACAGAACATTCCTATGCCAAAAAGTCAATTTTTTTCAAAATGTCAGTTAGAACCTTATTATTCTCAGGTGATGAATTGTAGATTGTATCAGTGGATTTCAGAGTTAACTGTATATCTTTTTCAAATTGTTTCTTCTTTATATTATCTTTTTTAGAAGTATGAGTTGAAACAGTACTTTCAATAACTTAATGTTTTACTGAAATGTTTTTGCCTCTCCGTTCATTCAAGGGGTCTATACTTGTAATTCAGCTATCTCACCCCATGATCTCTTAGGTAATTTTGCTTGAGTTATGATTGTTCTAACTTTTTCCATTAAAGTTCTGCAATATATCATTCACTTGCAATGAGTGTTTTCTTATGTATAATCCTCATCTGATCAGTTAAGGAATTCTCAGATTAGTGCAAAATTCTGCACCACAATTGCAATGAAGTCTTAATTATGTGCCTGTTTCTCAACTAAAGTTTTACATTGTTTAAATATCTAAATACATGACTTCGTTTCTGAATGTACTAGAAAATTAAACTAGATTGAGAAAAAACACTTAAGTCCTGTTATGTATTTTGATTTAGAAAATCCTATTACATTTCTAACATTTGAAGTGGACAAAATGCTACTAAATACTAAGTCATTAGAGCAACAGTTCCCAACCTATAGATTGCAACCCACAAGTGGGTCATAGAACAATCTGCCACAAAAGTATACATTTTATCTTATCTGTTTGAAAAAATGTAACAAATACAATACTTTACAACTGCAATAATCATGAAAGCTATTAGTTAAATCTAAAACTTTGTGAGGAGACAGTTTTTTTTTTTTTTTTTTAAATAATCAGCCTGTATAATGTTATGACCTCATTGTAAAATATATTATTAGTTGCACAATCATTAACTCTGGAAAAATACTTAATTTTCTTCTGGTTGAACATAGAAGCAGAATATCCAAAATTATATAAATCATTTTTTCGGTGGAGTTCGACACGACATATTTGTGTGAAGGTGTTTTTTCTACTTCCTTTCGACACTCAGCTTGTTTGTTAAAAAAAACTTAAGATTAACCTGTTTTAACTCAGGCATAGATCCTTCATTGGTAAACAGTGTTAAAAACTATGCTGATTGTAATGTTGTGTTCTCATAATAGTTAAAGGCATTTTTCATTATATCTATTTTAATTATTATTCAACTTGCACATATTGAGATTATGGATTCTTGTATTTGTTAATAGTGAATCCTTCTTTTAAAAAAATTTGCTTTTTTCATAGGATTGGATAGCCAATATCATATAAAGATATCATTCAAAATTTTCATACTGATGTTGGATATAACCTCATATTAGCTAAGTCATGATTTTTTTTTTTTTTTTTTTTTTTTCTTAGGTGGATTGCGTACAATAAAGGTTTAGAACTGCCGCTTTAAGCAATTATTTCCATTTAACTTTCTATTTCTAATGCAAGATTCATTTGCTATATATTTAACATTAATAAAATAAAATTTAGTTTCTAAAATAACTCTTAAATTCAGAGTTTTTTATATTAAAAAAAATCAACATTATATATTTTTTTAATTTGTAATTTCTTAGATACAAGATTTTGCAAAATGCCAGGAATATGATAGAATATTCATTAAAACTATTTTTAATTATGTGGTGTAATAAACATTAACTTATATACTATATATCAGCAGTTCTTGACAATTGCAGCTTGATTATCTAATTATTTAAAATTTGTCAAAACTGAAGTCATTATCGCAGCAGAATCCAAAATAAAACTCATATCTATCGGTAAACAGGTTAGCTAAGAAAACTTGATGAGGTAATCCCTGAAATTTCTTGAACTCAAATTCCTTCCAAGTTGGATTTGCTCTAGTTGTTTGGCCACAATAAAACTAATTTCAGGTTTTTTTTTGTTAAACTGTTGAATTTGTAGTACTTTCACAGATTTTCAGCATAGAAACAATAAAAATCGAAGACACTAGAGCTGAATTCTTGCTTTAAAATATCTGTTGGCCATTTAATTTTTTATTTTGCCAACAACAATAATAGTCAAAGGCCTCCATGGTAAAATCAGCATATGGTAGCTGATAAAGACAAGCACCAAGAGTTTTATAAGATGAGGATAAACTCTCTAGATTTTACAACTTCATACTTTAGCTGTTTGTTTTAGATCTCGTATATACTAGTGATCGTATAAACTACCCAGGCAGAAAAATCGAGAGCACATGGACGATGAAGAACACTCCAACATATAGTAGACAGCATATTTATTTGGTGTAGAGGTGCGAGGCTTACAATAAGTTGCTGGAAAAAAATACAAGGAACACCATTTGCCCGAAGGCAAGGCATAGCGAAGCGGGGCACAGCGCCCCTTTTTTGCGTGTTACATGGCCGAAGGTCCGAGTAGAAGTCAGAGACTGCAGCAGGGAAGATGTACAACGCTATACTTTTTTGCAACGTCAAGGTTATCCGAATCCGCTAATGCTTAGTAACAGAAAAAATGCTATCGTTGGTGTAATACTGAAGTCCTGTGGTTTTTAAGGAGTGTCGATTGCATATGCACGTGTGCTTCCAGATACTGAAAGAATTACATGCCGAATGATTCATGACATCTGGGAGATTTTAAAGATTAGCTGAGTGCATGAGAATGTTAACGGATAAACTTATTATAAACCACAGCTGGATCTATTTAACAAGGGAAAAATGCAGAAATGTGCAGATCTAAGGAAGACTGACATTCGGTTAACTTTTATTGTGACGAGAAAAGAATTAACAGATCTTTTTCAAAGTGATGAAAATCCAAAACAAAGAATGGGAATGAAATGGTGTTTTTTTTATCATATGAAAGAGGGTTTGTAAAGGAATTAATTTCACCTACAAAGTTATAAAACGGAAAATAACAAAGTACAGCATTATAACCTTAACTGTAAGAATATTAACTTTAAGTATTTATTTAAGGGGGGCAAATTCCAGTTAAAATTTTGAAGTTTCGATTTTTATTGTTTAGTTTCTAAAATGGGAGAAGACAAGATAATATGTGACAGAAACGCTGTCACATATCTCACTCCCAGCATCGGGAAAAAAAAAAAAAAAAAGCAATGTTTCGAATAAAGTCTTTTTTTTAGCAACAAGCGCCGCACATCTTTTCTACTCCAAATACACAATCATAATACTAAGTATATAAAATTGAAAGTAAAAAAATACATTTAAGCATAAAACTGTATATATATATAGTATATTGCTTGCTTTTTGAAAAATCGTTTACATCATGCAAAATTCTTTTTTTTTTACACACTTTATAAACGTCATGACTTTAAGCGCTTTTCAACATCATCGTGTCTTGGTGATCATTAGTCCTTTCAGTCCCTAGACAAATAATTAAAATAAATTTTTTTTTTATGTGCATCCGGATGACTTTAAAAAATATTTTATTTTGAAAGTGCTGGTACCAGCTTTTGTCATGACTAAAAAAAATGTGAAGTTTAAATATAATAATAGCTTTTTAATACTTCACAGTGAATGCAAGCAAAAAATTGAATTATATTTAGCTCACAAATAAAAGATACACTAAAATATCTATATGATATAATAAGTACTGGATATATAAAATAAACATTGATAAACGAAAAGTAAAAAATTTGTGCACACAGCACAGGACCTCAAAAAAAAAAGGATGCAAAGCAAGCCCATAGACAGGTGGGGCCCTAAATCTTGTTTTTTTTTTTTTTTTTTAATTTGATAAAACAAGTATTATGGCGTCAGTTTAAGACTTCAGCCCTAGAGGAGGAGGGAATTGTGAGACTCACATAGCACGAAGGTATATGAGTCCCTGCTCCCCCAAGATCATAATGATCTTCCAAGGAGCACACGTCAAGTAATCGAAAAAAACTTTATTTGTAAATTGAATTGAAAAACAATTCAAGAGTTTTCGATAACATAATGAAGTTGGAGACCTAAGGGCACTAATTTTGAACGGAAACCAGCTTCAGGAAAGGGGATAATTGAAAAAAACAAAAAAGGCAATTCAGAGTGACACAGGAAAACTTCTCATTATTTCTAAACTACAACTGCAGCTAAATCAGAAGGTAAAAGTAATTTATGTTGTTACTAACTGTACCTATCAGCATTATACTAACCAGTTTGAAGTAAAAAATGTAACTCATTATCTATTCAAAAGAAATGACTAATCTTTTATATGTGTGACTGGGGTGTGTTTACTATTGTTAGATATTATACTTGTATCTTGTGGCAACACGCTTGCACTGAAATTCAGAATAAAGTTATGTCGCCTGATAGAAGGTTGTGTTTAATTATTTGTCTTAATATATATAAGATATAAGCTTGTATAAAATACTAGAAGGACAAAATGTTACATGGCGTCAGAAGCTTTTAAGATTACTCACGTGTCTTGACGGGAAAATTTATCGTAGAATACGAATTTTTTCGCCGGATCTCAAGTCTTCAGAAATTGGAAACTAAATGAAAATGGCTAACAGTTTGCCGACGATTTCGCCGTTTGTATCAAGTGCGAATCCATCAGAAGCATGGAGATACTGGAAGGCTGATTTTTTAGATTATTTGGAAGCTTTAAAATATAGTTCTGAATCTGAAAAAACGAAAACCGCACTATTTCGTCATGTATGTGGAGAAGAACTGAAAAAGCAGTTACGTGCATTTGATCTTCAACCGGCCGCTGACACCGATCAAGTTAGTTTAAAACAGATTTTAGATGAATTTGATAAATATTTCAAGGATTATCAAAATGAAGTGTACGCATCTTTCAAGTTTTTAGAAATTAAACAGGCAAGTGGAGAATATTTTTCTGATTATTATTCAAGACTTCGTAGCGCGGTAGTTGAATGCAATTATGGGGCTTTACAAGATAGAATGCTTAGGGATAAAATAATTCAAGGTCTTGGGGATAAGCCATTGCAAGAAAGATTAATACGAGAAACTAGTAGAAAGGAAAAAACCCTTACAGATATTATAAGTGAATGTAAAGCAGCTGAGCACAGCAAAGCTCAAGTTTCTGAAATGAATGCTGAGAATAAATCTTTAAATGCCATCAAGCAAGTAAAAAATCGATCGACGCCGCCTAAATTTTCTCAACATAAAACTAACTGTGATCAAAAGAAGAATTGTAGATGCTGTGGAAATTATCATGAGCCGAGGAAATGTCCTGCATATGGTACAAAATGCAAGCGATGTAATGGCACTAATCACTGGGCAATAGTGTGTAAAACAAAGATAAACAAAAATCGTAATTTGAAAAGAGTGAACACTATTGAAGAAAATGATTCCGATGTTGTTTATATTGGAGAATTAAAATCACTTCATCAAATAAATTCGGAAGATTTGGATTCTGTCTGGCTTCAAAAGCTTATAGTCAACAATAATCAAGTAGTATTCAAGTTGGACTCCGGATCCCAAGTGAATGTAATACCAAAGGCAGAACTACTTAAATGGAAAGATAAACCAGTAGTAAGAAAAAATTACACTTCTGTTTTGGATTACAGTGATAATGTTGTTCCAATTATAGGTGAGTGCTATTTACATTGTAAAACCGATAAAGTTGAAAGTGAATTTAAATTTTTAGTTACTACTCTTGATTCTTGTCCAATTTTAGGCCTTGATGCTTGTAAAAAGTTAGGTTTAATAAAGCGAGTGAATTTAATTAATAATAATCCAAAGTTGCCTGAAACACCACAACAAATTATAAAAGAATTTTCTGATGTTTTTACTGGTTGTGGACGTGTAAATAAAACAGTTCACATTAGATTAAAAGTAAATTCTACTCCTCATGTTGCAGCCCCTAGAAAAGTTCCATTGGCTTTGCATAACAAAGTTAAAGAAGAACTTGAAAGAATGGTTGAGACTGGTATCATTACGAAAGTTAATGAACCAACTGAATGGGTTAGTAATATGGTTATAATTAATACACCTAAAAAATTGCGTATTTGTTTAGACCCTAGACCATTGAATGAGGCAATTCAAAGACCTCATTACCCAATACCCACTGCAGATTCGCTCATAACAAAACTTCAAGGCTGTAAAATTTTCACAATATTGGATGCTAAGAATGGATTTTGGCAACTGCCACTTGATCAAGAATCCTCTTATTTAACTACCTTTACTACTCCTTGGGGAAGGTACAGATACCTTGTTCTTCCATTCGGATTAAATAATGCTCCTGAAGAATTCCAGAGAGCTATGGATGAAATTTTTGAAAATGAGCCACAAATAAATCCGTATTTTGATGATATTGCTTTAGGTTCATCGACAATCGAAGAACACTGTAAATTGTTGCGCAGAACACTTGAACTGTCTAGGAAAGCAAATTTAAAATTCAACATAACAAAAACTCAACTTTCCCTATCTTCTGTAAATTATTTAGGACATGTTATCTCTGATAAAGGTATTGAACCTGATCCAAATAAAGTACAAGCCATTCATGAGTTTGCCATTCCGAAAAATAAGGAAGCTTTACAACGATTCTTAGGTATGGTAACATATCTCGCAAAATTTACACCACATTTGTCAAATATGACTCATTCTTTACGACAACTTTTGAAAAAGGACACTGAATGGTTGTGGGACAGTAATATTCAAAAAGATTTTCAACTTATAAAAGAAACTATAAGCAAAGCTCCGTGTTTACAATACTTTGATGAAAATAAAAATGTAATTGTATCTGTTGATGCTAGTAAAAATGGATTAGGTGCTACTCTTCTTCAAGAAAACAAACCAGTTGCTTTTGCATCAGCTTCCTTAACTGATGCTCAACAACGGTATGCACAAATTGAAAAAGAACTCTTAGCTGTTATCTATGGATTAGAACACTTTCATTATTATACTTATGGTAGACCTGTTGTAGTACAGACTGATCATAAACCCCTGCTAGGGCTTAGTAAAAAACCATATGACTCAATTTCTCCTCGTCTGCAACGCCTGTTGCTTAGGTTAAATAGATACAATGCAAAACTTGAGTACGTTCCTGGAAAACAACTTATTATAGCCGATACTCTTTCTAGAGCACAATCAGCTACAGAAATGTTTGTTGAAGGAGATTATCTAGAATCATTTGCCAGAGTTAATCTTTTGACACAAGCTTCTCATGAAAAATGGAATGAATTGGCAAAAATGTCAGCTGATGATGAAGAATTACAAGATGTTTTGTATCATATTAAGAATGGTTGGCCTGAAAAAACCAAAACAAAAAGAGCTGCACAAGCTTATTGGCATTGTAAAGAAGAATTAATATGTAACAAAGGAAGGTATAATTTGTAGAGGACAAAAACTTGTTGTACCAGCTGCAGCTAGAGAAGAAATTTTGAAAAGATTACACATTTCACATAAAGGAGTAGTATCCACTAAAATTAAAGCAAGAGAATATTTTTATTGGCCTAACATTAACAGAGATGTAGAAAATTTCATCTCCAAATGCAAAATTTGCCAAATGTATCAACGAGAAAATCAAAAAGAAGTTTTACTAGATATTGATCTACCGGAAAGACCATGGCAAAAAGTATCCTGTGACTTTTTCTATTTAAAAGGGCAACAAAATCTTTTAATGATTGATTATTTTTCAAAGTATGTCGAACTGAAACCTCTGAAAAGCACAACAGCTCAAGCTATTATACCTGTCATGAAATCCATTTTTTGTACTCATGGAATACCTGAAGAACTTGTCAGTGACGGTGGTCCACCCTTCGATTCTTACGAAGTGAAGAAATTTTTTAAAGAATGGAAAATTTTGCATAGCATTACTTCACCTCATTTTCCAAGAGCTAATGGCCAAGTCGAAAGAGCGGTACAAACAATTAAAAATTCTCTCAGAAAAGCTGAAGAAGATGGAAAAGATATTTACGTAGTACTAATGGATTATAGAATTCAACCAGCTAAAGATCTCCCCTCTCCTGCTGAATTGTTAATGGGCAGAAGATTAAGATCCTTTTTACCAGCACATCCTGCACGATTAACACCGAAATTTGAAATCAAAGAAGCTTCTAAGTCTCTGAAAAAGAGGCAAGTTGTTCAAAATAAATATGCCAACAGACAAGCAACAAATCTGCCAAAACTATCCAACAACGTAAAAGTGTGGTTCCGGCATAAAATGAAAAGTCCTTGGAAGCAAGGTACCATTGTTCAAGTAGGTCCTCAACCTAGATCATATTTAATTAAAGGAAGAGATGGAGGACTGTACAGAAGAAATAGATATCATATTAAACTCGATCATTCTCAAGAAGACAAGAACAACAGAAACACATTAACAGTCGAAGATCTTTATCCATTTGACAGTATTGCAGAGCCTGATTCCAATATCAACAATAGAAATAATCCAGATGATTCCTCAACTGTTAATACTCAAACAACATCTCCAGTTCCAAGAAGATCAAACAGAAATATTGTTAAACCTATTCGCTATAGAGACTCTTAAACTTTTCATTAATTTCAAATAATTTAGCCCTAGAACTTTAAAGCTAACTTAACTTAATGTCTCTTTTGGACTCTAAAGGTTAATAATTTTTACTTGTTCCTAAATTTAAACTTAAAAGAATATGTTTAAATATTTTTATGTTTTTTGTAAAAAGGGGCATGTTAGATATTATACTTGTATCTTGTGGCAACACGCTTGCACTGAAATTCAGAATAAAGTTATGTCGCCTGATAGAAGGTTGTGTTTAATTATTTGTCTTAATATATATAAGATATAAGCTTGTATAAAATACTAGAAGGACAAAATGTTACAACTATTATTACAAACAAAACTGCCTCTGACAAGATGCTTTCAGTTTTCAATTCAGGAAAAGACCTGTGTATGAAATGAGTTGAGAAAAACAACTTACTCAACAACAAACAGAAGTGTAAAATGTAACTGAAGAAAATGAAATAATTTTGAAAAAAAATACAACCTTAATGTGAACGAAAAGAAGTTATGTGAAGAAGTTGTTACTTAAATTAATTATCTGGTTTTTTTTTTTTTGATAAAGTGAAAATGACATGAAGAATCATGCCATTACCAACAATGAGATGTAGAATTTAAGTTAGATGATGAAATAACTTGTAAAAAAAATCTTCATGCTGAGAACTTATGTGTCTGAAAAGAATATTACTGGAATGAAATTAAAACAGAAATGAATTTTATCAGCCTGATTCGAAGAAAAGAATGCAAATGAAAGATTCAATGCATAATTTTGATAGGACAAAATGGCTATAGGTTTGAAAGGATAACTCTATGTATAAATGTATAACTCGATAAGCAAAGACAAAAATGCAGCTGCCAACGCCCCAGAATGTGTGAATTAAGTCCAATGACAAGTGTTTGACAAAAAAGTGTGATGATTTTTTTAAACTTATGCTATGAGAAACATGTAGACTGTGGTTTACTTTCTATGAACTAATGTGTTACATATTCTATGAACAAAGATGTGTATTTTCAATGAACTAATGTGTAAACAATCTATGAACAATAATTAAAACTTCAACGAACTAAAGTGTACATCTCTATGAACTACAATGTAAAACAATGACTGAAAACATGTATAACATCACTATGAACTAATGTGTAAAAACATCGATGAACTAACATGTAAAATTCTGTAAACAAACATGTAAATATTCTATGAACTAAAGTGTTTATTCGGTGAACTAAAATGACCAGGAAGAAAGCGATTTTTTTTGTTTTAACAAAAATGAATGTAACTAGTTCCCCATGTACAACAAGAATGGAAAGTAAAGCGATGAACTAGTGTAACATCAATGAACAAAGAATGTGCGATGAACTCCTGTGTTTTTTCTATGAACAAAATTCTCATGTGTACCAAGAACTAATACATTATATGACAAAACAAAAAAAAACAAGTGTTTAAAATAATTGAAGATGTAAATAAAGTGTATTTATAACAATTTAAACTTCAAAAGAGGAAAAATGCCTGTTCCTAACCGTAAACCAACCAGCATGAATGAGTGTAAAACAAAAGTTTTTGTCTGCAGAGTAAAATAAAAGGAATGTGATCATGACACAGTATGTAGAAAAAAATATTACAGAAGTACATAAAAATTATGACTGAATTCAACCAAGGCGAGTGTTATCTTTGAACCATAACCAAAAGTAATCTTGTGAGAATGAAGTGTAAGTACTATGTGTATGCATGTAAAGTCAGGTTGAATATGAAACCATAACAAATACGTACAAGTGTTGCAAGAAAAAAGAAAACTACTGTGAAACCTATTCTAACGAATTAATTTGAAAACCGCGAGGTCGCGCGAGACCACACTTCAGTAATGTCATGTCTAAATCAATAAAAATTAAAAATGTTCTACACATGAAAAAAAAACGATGAGAATTTAGCAAAGTGTCTAATAATAGTAAATTTTAAAAAATGAATTAATGAATTTTGTAATTAAAATCAAACTTTCTCTCCCTTTGCGTAGGTAAGTGGCCATCTTACCCCCAAAAGGAAAAGAAAGCCTTCAGGAAAAAAAACATTCTTGGCATTGTGCTACCTCTAGAAAATAACACAATGCAAGAAGAAATCTATCGAAAACAGTCACTAAATATTAGAAACAAAAATAAAAATATTAACTGAATTTTGAAAATACCGAGATTTCACATTTAATAATGTGTGCAGGTATGCAACAACACGGCATACAATTGATTTAAAATGTATACTGGTACATTATATGTTTTAACTGCATTAATGAAATAAATAAAATCTCTCTTTCTGTTATTATTAATAATAATATTGATGACTCAAGCAGGCATTAAAAATGTTAAGAGGAAAGCTTGTGACAGGTTGAGATAATATAACCAAAGAAAATATGATATTTTACACATGAGATCTCCAAATATAAAAGCATATTATATTTGCGAAAATATTTTAAAATATAAATTATGCAATGTCTAATTGCTGTCAATAATTTAAAGTTTAGTAAAAAAACCAAGTGAAAATTTACCATAAGCGAAAACAAATTTAAGCTTCTTACCTCATTCATTATATTTCTAAATTTGTCAACATGACAACACATAAAATATTTTTATAATGGTATGACGTGATATACCACTTAATGAACTTTATATGTTATGAACATTAAAATAAGGTATCTATACACAAATATATAAAAGGCATATAAAATTAATTACCTATATCTATGTAATAAAACAAACATACACATTGATTATATAAAAATTGTAAGACCATTCTGTATATTATCAAATAAATGTCTAAGAAATACTATAATATTTCAAGAAAATTATCTAGATATATTTTTATGAAATAACCTTTAAAATGAAAGTTCTTATAATGTTATAATTACTGATGAAGAATAATCATGCGTATACGCTTAAATATTATATGTTATAAAACCGTCATCTTCTTTATATACTCAGAATAAAGAAACAAAATTCCTTAATATTTAGCTGCAAGAAATAGCTCTACTTAAATGGACATAATTAATAGAAAATGCTGCTTTAAAGATATTGATTACATATATTCAATTATGCAATACAGAAAAAATGGTAAATACTTTTAAGTACAAATATAAAAATAATGTATTATCTGTAAATAATACTCAATAGAAACACAGTAAAACATAACTTACCCTTTGATTATGGAATTTTCAAAGCATAATAAAATATAATTGAAATGATACAATTTTATGTATCTTAAGAGGAAGGCAGTGTCAAATATCTAGAGAGGTGCATACATCTTTATTTATTACAAGTATTCATATTTATCTTTCTTCATACTTTTTTTTTTTTTTTTTTAACTTTCCTAACCTGCAAAAAAAAATAGTCTGACACAAAAACATTCTCTCTTATTTATCTGGAAACATGAATGTTTTAGATGCACCATTAACTTACCTTTAACCTCTTTTTTTTTTTTTTTAATCCTCTTATAAAATCAGGTAAAGAAATATATAAAACTGTAAATGTATACATATGAATGTCAGATTGTAATAGTTCAAAAAGAATCGCATTGCAAAGTAAATAAAAATGTAATATTTAAAGAAAATAAGTAAAATAATAGATTTTTTTCTTTAGCACAATCATCCAAAAAAATACGATTTATGAAGTCAATATTCTGAATTCTTTTTTTTTTTTTTAAGATTGTCTTAATACTTTGAATGAAATTTCAGTAAGAGTGCACAGTTGATAGATACTTAGTTATATGAAAAATATCCTTTTATCCTGTTATCATATTTGGCGTCTTATTTCTGAAATAGCATTTGTAAGACTATGAAATATTTCGACGTAATCTAAGAAAACTTCTAACTAATATTATTCACAAAAATAAATATGAGCATGAGAAAACAATGCATAATAAACAATAATTGAAATAAAATCCCTCATCATATTATTCTAAAATAATAACAAAAAAAGTCATGTAATTAAAATAGAGATTGAGTATTAAAATCATAAAATATAAAATGCATATATTTTCTCGTACTCACATTTTATACCGCAGATGTTTATTTATTTTCTTCACTATCTTTTTTTTTTTTTAATCACTCCATTGTTTTAATTTGGCAGCATTCTCACGAGTGCGCTAATTTTTTTACTTCTTTTCATAATAGATTTCGACAATTCCTTTTTTTTTTTTAATTTTTGAAGAAATGCAATATATGCACGTTGGCAATCGAAGACACACAAAATCCAGCGCAAAAACACCTAATCTATGAATGTAGATTAAATTACAGATCCATACTATATAAATTTATGGTGCCTACACCAGGCATTCGCAATTTTTAAACGTCAAGGGATGGTGCCTGCTTTAGTTGCCTGCTTTTGTTGCCTGCTTCGATTTGCTTGAAAGTTTAGTTTCTGGACTATTTTTTAGCACTTATCTGGACTATATCTGGACTATTATCTGGACTATTTATCTACCTGAGTAGTATGACATTATGTTATTCATTGGCTGTTAACAAGATTTTTGAAAGCCTATTTCCCCGACAATTGACTATCTATTACGTTTGCGGAATATAGAGTATTAGATACTACGAGTGTTCTTAGTTCATAGACTATCGTTTACGGTGCCTATAGAATGCGGACTGTCGCTGCCGGATTTTTCCCTGATGGATCGCATTGGAGTTCTTTCCCGGCGCCGAACCATTATTCATGTTGGATGCGGCTGATTTTTCTGATCGAAAAAATTTCACGAGGCTCAGCGTAAAGAACTCCTGCTCGTTAACGCCTGCTCCTCCCGATGTACGCCTAAGAATCTGCGGTAGACTGTAGTGACTCCTATTTCGCCTCCGTTCAACTCGCAGCCTTGCTTTCGGCAATATAGTGCATTTTATTTCTACTTTGTGTACTTCAGTAGTTTTTGTTTACTTCAGAGATGGATCGTGCGCAGTGTGCTCAGTGCTACAGATTTTCGTGTTTGATCTTACCCAGGCAGAAAAATCGAGAGCACATGGACGATGAAGAACACTCCAACATATAGTAGACAGCATATTTATTTGGTGTAGAGGCGCGAGGCTTACAATAAGTTGCTGGAAAAAAAATACAAGGAACACCATTTGCCCGAAGGCAAGGCATAGCGAAGCGGGGCACAGCTCCCCTTTTTTGCGTGTTACATGGCCGAAGGTCCGAGTAGAAGTCAGAGACTGCAGCAGGGAAGATGTACAACGCTATACTTTTTTGCAACGTCAAGGTTATCCGAATCCGCTAATGCTTAGTAACAGAAAAAATGCTATCGTTGGTGTAATACTGAAGTCCTGTGGTTTTTAAGGAGTGTCGATTGCATACGCACGTGTGCTTCCAGATACTGAAAGAATTACATGCCGAATGATTCATGGCATCTGGGAGATTTTAAAGATTAGCTGAGTGCATGAGAATGTTAACGGATAAACTTATTATAAACCACAGCTGGATCTATTTAACAAGGGAAAAATGCAGAAATGTGCAGATCTAAGGAAGACTGACATTCGGTTAACTTTTATTGTGACGAGAAAAGAATTAACAGATCTTTTTCAAAGTGATGAAAATCCAAAACAAAGAGTGGGAATGAAATGGTGTTTTTTTTTATCATATGAAAGAGGGTTTGTAAAGGAATTAATTTCACCTACAAAGTTATAAAACGGAAAATAACAAAGTACAGCATTATAACCTTAACTGTAAGAATATTAACTTTAAGTATTTATTTAAGGGGGGCAAATTCCAGTTAAAATTTTGAAGTTTCGATTTTTATTGTTTAGTTTCTAAAATGGGAGAAGACAAGATAATATGTGACAGAAACGCTGTCACACTCGTAATCCTTCATTTTTCCACTGTACTGGCTCGTATTGCATAAATCAAAGTTTACAGTCATAAAATTCCTACTAAGAATTAAGATGTGCAACTCTGTCATGTGATGTCTATTCATAAGCAGTCTCCAATAATTGTAAAATAACACTCCTCAAAAGATGATTCAGCACTAAAAACTGTTCTTTACTTCTTCACTTATTTGAATAACATAAATGTTAATGCCTTTATACATTTCTCAATGTACATAATGAAATTTTCCATATTACCGTCTTGCTCTACCTTTTTTTAATATCGGAGACGTATTCATCTAAACTTTGGCAAGCAGCATATCTGAATACATGTCTTCCATTTTATGTTATTTAATTTTGAAAAAAAAATGTATCAATTTATTTTACTTGTTTTTCAAGTATAAAGCACAATAGAAATTAAGTTTAGCAATAACCAGACAGACATGTAAGAGTTCCTCCTAAAGGAGGAATTCCAATTTTTTAAAAACAATTTTGAACATTCTCTAGATTGATGCAAAAATGCGAAGAAATTTTTGGAAGGATAATAAGGGGAAGGAGCACCTGGAAAATTTAGTAATTGGCCATTTTCTCTGTTCAAACCCTTAGATTCTTGAACTGTTGTGCAAAAAAGACATAAAAGGAAAGGTGAGCTTATGTTATATAAACATCTGAAAGTCGTGTAAATTAAGTTGTTCAAAGTGTCTTTAAAGAAAGAAATATTTTTTTTTAACTTTGAAAATTCAAAATGAAAGGAAGTTTCTTTTTGGAATACAATATTTTGTACGATTTATACAACACTTTTGGGTAATTTCTATGATATCTTTGGCTTAAATTCCATCCTCCCTTTTTTTTTTTGGGGGGGGGGGGGGGCAATAAAAACATGTGAACTAGGATATATGCTTTGGAAAAATAATGACTGTACTTTACATCAGTCGTATTTGGATTTACACCTTTTAGCATTGTTAATACTTTCTAATTGTAAAAAATAAATAAAAATAGCAATCGTATGTCAGTTACATTTAATTTTATTATATAGGTATCTGTTAAAATGACACTTAAATTGCAAGAGTTTGACACCACTGTGTCGACGGGAAAAAAAGACCCACCTTTTTTCTTATTTCCCCCTTTCATTCTTGAATCAGAGATATAGTGAAGGGTATACGCCGAATACCTTCTGTAGTGTAGTATGTATACACTCACTGCTTAGAGCGTATCCTCTGTTTTTTAACGATTACACCACTTGCAATAATCACACTCTGCTACTATTTGTAGGGTCAGACAAGGCTTCTACAATGAAAAAATTATGAATGCAATCGTTAGAAAATGACTAGGATTTCGTGAACAAATAAAGTTTGACAACATTACTAAAATAATAATAAAAACAAACTTGATAGAAATACAGTAAAACCTCTAAATAACGAACACCTCGGGAACGCAGAAATTGTCCGCTATTCGGAGGTGTCCGCTATTGGGAAAACCTCAGAGATTCAAAAACCGCTAAGAAATGATTAATGTTTCATTAATTTACTTTTATATGTCCTAAAGCCTCTATTATATAATTATTCAGAAATTAAAATTATTTTTTTATGCCCATTTTGATCCATTGTTTATTACATTATTGTGAAAAAAAATCTGCTACAAAAGTTTATTTTTGCTTGCGATTACATGTAATTTGTTTTTCTGTGTGATGTTTTGGTCATTGTAGAGTTCCGGGCGAGGAGGGAGGGATTGCACATTTTGATATTTAAAAGCAAAAAATCTCAAAATGTTCTTAGATGACATTTCAATAGTCTGGGCGACTATTTCTCCCTGCCAACCCCCTGAATTTAGCACTGAATGTTGGGGGGGGATTTTCCCCCAGCTCTTTATCCACATTTAACTGTGATCACAAAATTTGTGACACGTTGTCCTGATAAATTCTAAGGCTTTTTTTTTTTTTTTCTGTTTGAAAAATAATTTTTCATTCTTTATCGCCAAATAAAGTGTCCGCTATTCGGAATGTCCGTTACTCAGAGGTTAAACATACAAAAATTTAAGTTTCGGGAGTGGGGATTGGAGAGCTGTCCGTTAAATAGAAGTGTCCGCTATTCGGGAGTGTCCGTTATGGAGGTTTTACTGTTTTAGAAAATAACATCCGAAATAAAAACTGAATTGAAATCTTTTCTGTAACAACATACTATGTAGAAGGGTATATATATAATCTACCATAAACTTGCATAATTTGTCCAATTTAGTGACTCAGAGGCAGAATTCCCTCCGTAATATTAAGTCAATGGGCGTTTGATACATTTTTATATTCAAAATACCTCCTAGGGAAATTAATATTTTTAACTTCTTTTTTCGGTGTTCTCTTCTTAAAGGGTGCATCTTTTTTTCTTAGTTGTCAAAATATTTCTAAGCATCATTTTATATGAAGTGCTAAAATTTTACTTCCAGCTCATCCGTTTTTAAAAGATAAAATGTTAAATTGAGCTATCATACGAATTGAATATTTCCAACTGAGCGAAAAATTACCCAGACCGGGAATCAAACCCGGATACTTGGCTTACAAGTCCAATGCTTTACCTGTTAAGCTAACCAGGTGATAACCGACTGGGATTTTTCGCTCAGATTACCTTATTGGCCATAACATCTGGTCTGTCATTTAGACAGCTCGGCAGAATAAGCCGCAGGTAATGGAACTCCATAGAACGATGGATACGTAGATATACTATTATTTAAGCCAAGTATCCGGGTTCGATTCCCGGCCTGGGCAATTTTTCGCTCAGTTGGAAATATTCAATTCGTATGATAACTTTACCAATCAGTTAGATTGTGTTAAAATAATAGTATATTAAATTGAGCATAAATTTTAGAAATATTTTGACAACTAAGGAAATAAGTGACATCCTTTAAGAAGAGAACACTGGAATAAAGAAGTTAAAATTATTAATTACCCGAGGAGATATTTTGAATACAAGAATGCATCAAATATACGAATATTTGAATATAAGAATGCATAAACTTAACATTACCCAGGGAAATTCGGCCACTGGGTGACCAGCCACTTTAAGAGGCTACTTCAGTCAAGTGAAAAAACCTGTTCGCTAATGCTAATCATTTGGAAGAAATTTATAGAGATATCGCTGTTGCATTCCAACTTTTTTTTTTGCATTGGATAACTCGAAATCAATGTGTATGCAGCCCGTATTTTACTTTCTCGATTTTGATTGCAGGTTTTTTTTTTTTTTTTTTTTTTTTTTTTTAAAGGAAGATGCTTTCACTTTCAGAACAGGTTTCGAAAATAAAAGCGTCCTCATCAAAAATATCTGGAAACAAAATCGAAAAAGTAGAAGACGGCCTTTGTACAGAATGTTTTTATTTAGCCTAGCTAATTTTCCCTAGCTAATCCCCGGAAGTAATGAACAGAAAAATTACCTAATCATTCAGAGCTCTACCTAATCTTAAAAATATTTTAGGAAGTGCTGCGAAAGTTAATGTTTTTAACCGAATTTTCCGACACAATATCCCTATCATGGGTGCAAGACCTTCAGTCTCAGGACTGATTTCAGTCTTGAAAAGATTTTTGACTAATCTTAAATTCTACTTTATATACTTAATAGCAGTTTTACCACCAAAAACATCTAATCACTTTCTTTTATTGTAAGATATCAATTTTTAGCCATAATGCAAGGCTTAGAAATCTTCTAACCCTTTTTCGTTTAGTTACTTCTAATACTCACAAAAGATTTCAGTCTCGACTTGGATGGACTTCTTGCACCCATGATCCCTATAAAAGTCATACTGAAACAAAAATCGCTTACAACTCAAAATGCCGTTCATTTATCGAAAAATGATTTTAAAAAAATAGTCATGCCTGTAACCATCACGTTTTTACATTTAAAAATGAGTCGATCGTTTGAGTTAGAAATTTCTGTTGGAAAAAAATATATATGTATACACAATTTTTTCTTTTCTTCGGAAACATACTCAGGAAATTTTTTCCCGTATTTTCCGAAAAGTGGTACGATTTGAACTAAAGAAGTCGCAACAGAAACTTTTGAATGCTCTTTTTGAACTAAAAATTCCATTGGGCGTTTTTTCCCGGAAATTCGTAAGAGATGGCAGCACTAGAAAAAAATTTTTGCCAGATCGTCGATGCACTTTTCAGGGAACTGTTTCGAGAAATAGAGAAAATATCTGTGTAAAATTCAGAAAGCGAAAACTGATTTCAAGATATGAAATATATTTTGAAGAGAATGTTTAAATATTGCTGTTGTTATGTTATTTTATTTTTTTATTAATCGAAAGAAGTGAGTGTTAAAAGCAGGGGCGTGCGAAGAGAAAATTGCGCCCGAGGCAAAGTTAGAATTTGGCGCTCCCTTTTCCTAACTTTTTCTTGTAACAGCCAAAAAATGACGTTGGTAGTATAAATTTGGCGCCCACTAAACTTCCGCGCCCGGGGCGACCGCCCCGTTCGTCCACCCCCCCTTTCTTACGGCGCTGGTTAAAAGATTCGTTATGTTTCATTGTGAATTTAAGTAATTCTATGCTGTCATTACAAAAGAAAATTTAACCGCCGGGCCTTCTTCATTTTTAAATAAATTTAGAATTTCAGTATACATATATATATATATATGTGTGTGTGTTCTGATTCTATTTCACCGATGCGACTCTGAATGCAAGCATGGCTGCTTTTCTTTTAAAAGGACCCAACTGCAAGAAAACTTTCAAAAACTAAAAGAAACAAGTTCAAAATTGCACGTCAACGTTAGCAAAGAGATGCGTTCGTATTACATAGAAATCTTAGTGTACAGTATTTCGGGTACAGCATAGTGGCCGAAATATTTTCTTTCTCCTTGTAAACGCTATCTGCTTCCTATTATACAGAAAGTAACTTGTAGTAAACCTCAGCAACGTATAGCAATTTCAGAAAATATGAAATAGTTTCATAGAATTAAAAGGCACCCCAAATAATGTTTCCCCTATACCATTATGTAATGGAATACTTTTGCGTGGCCCTGTAAATGAATGATAAATATTCTTTGCATCACAGATTGTGCAGAATGTATATTTTACTTCACACTTCATAGATGAATATCAATTTTATTATGTTCGAAAGAGTGTAAATTCATTAAAACGCACTTGAAACTATTTTTTCCCTATGGCTGTAACGTAACGGAATACTTTAGTCATTAAACTAAGCATCCGGTTTTCAAAAAATTTGACAAAATTACCCAACAATTATATATTTTAAACCTCAAACGATTCGGTTGGGTAGTTTTTGCTCTGTTATATTCGGACAGACGGATGGACGACTATAGGCGCGTAACATAATAGGCGTATTTACATAATTAGGAACGCACCTTAAACAGTATAGGCCCCGGAAGTAAAATTTTAGAAGCTGAACATTTTCTAAAATAGGATTAGGATAAGGGTATATGTTACCACCACACCATTCTCCTATAAACGCTAGGATCTGGTGCATTCATGGGTGTTCTTTCTTAAACATCTTTAGATAAAGATGTTTTTCAATATTGTTTTTGTTTATATTGTTTCACAAATCTTTTATTTCAAAAATCAGCCTAAATATTGATTACTGTTTTATTTAGTCGTTATTAAAGTTCTTAAAATACATTTTTAAATAAATAAAATATTACAGTAGAACCCCGTAAATCCGGATCTCCGGATAATTCGGATCGGTTTGGACATTTTTTTTCAAGTTTGAGAAGCGATTGGATAATTTCCATAAAATTAACTTGTTTCATCGTCGTATTCTGAATAATAATAAAAAAAACTTATTCTGAAATCTTTTCGAAAGAATTAAGCAAAGTGAACATTTTTACTGTCTGTAAATAGTCAGCACGGTATTGTTAACATCGTCCTTTGTAGGGCATGTCAAAGCATAGAAGGATCTAAGAATGATGTAGAATAAGAATCCTGTATAAATCGGAATATTTTTCGATTCCCTTTTCAAGGTTTTAATAAAACAATATTTGTTAGTTCAATATTACAAATTTTATGATTACATTGTAATAACTTTGCCTCTTATAGATTAAAGCTAAGTGGTTGGTAGCGTAAGTGCCGCTCGGCAAATAATCCAGGCAATTTAATGGAGAATCAATTATTTATTTGTAACAATAAAAAAGGTTCTCTGTATTAAATTTTATATACAGCATAAATCATTTTAGAACTCGTAGGATCTTAATCCACCAGCTCCAAGTCCAAAGTTCTATTTCAGTCCACAGAATGTTCAGTTTATAAATCACGTAAAGTTTCTACAAATCAGCAACACGGCGTTCTCTAAACACCGAAGATGAGACTTGTCACCGGCACTCTCCTAGCGAGAGTCCTATTCTTCCGGCTCACTTGGGTGACGTCACCCTCTACAGCTCCCGATCCGAGCTGATCCACTTTTCTCCGAGAACAAATCCGAGCTCCGAGCTCTGTTCTCTCCTCTTCTCACCCCGAGATCAAAATCCCCCCTGCAAAACCTTGGCTTCCTCTTTTTCTTCTCAGCCAAGACCTCCCCTAAAGGTCACGAACCAATCATCAACCTTAATGATCTTTTCTCATTAAAAGATTCGCAACATCGTCTTATCATTCGTACCTGAAAATACACGCCTATGGCGACAATATGTCTGGTCTCTGATCCTCTGTGCTTTCATTTTTGCGTCGGCGTACTATCAAAGGTGCGACTCGTGTGGTCCCCTATTCACGTTAGTGTCGCCCGCCTGTCTTTTCTCGCTGATCGATGATGATTTAGTGATCCTTTATATCGCCGATCTTTTCATCTTGAGAATGAAACCCATTTTGTGTTTTCAGTTCCATAGTGAAATCTCTTTTCAGAAAAAATGTCTTTAAAAGCCTGTGATAAATCTAAATTATCACAACATATTTAAAATTCTAAAATAAATCGGCTATTAGAAACTTAGTAAAATTCCTTTTGTTAATTTACTTTTCAGGGGAGAGGGTTTGGGGCGTGTTTTCAAAAAATCCCTGGATGCAAAAAAGTCTGTTTTCTGTCCTGCGCTTAATATCTTATTGTAGTGATATGTGCTTAAAATAATGTCTTGCGGAGCATTCCAATTTTCAGAGATTCTAAAACACACCCCGCAGAACCAAAACATCCGATTTTACATAATACACAAATATTCTTAATCCCTTCTGGGTCCGATTATTTTTTTCGAATTTCTGATCTAAAAAAGCATTATCTTTTACTCCTGAAAATTGATGTATGTTCTATTTTGAATTTGAAGGTGTAAAATATTTATGTCAGTAATTTTTGGTTTTACCTAAAGGGGCTCGTTACATGTAATATCCAATTCACTGATTCACAGCTTTTCCTGTAATGAACTCAAGATTCTAATAATAATAATAATAATTCAAGTCAGAAATTGAGCGTCAAACGTAGCAAATGAAGTGCGCTCGTACTATAACAAAGTTTTAAAAATATTCAGATTTTGGTGTAATAGTGTACAATACTTCGGATACTGTATAAGTAAAGTATCCGAAATCTTTTGTGTGTCCCTGTAAATACTATCTGCTTTCTATTATACAGGAAGTAATATTTAGTAAACCTCAGCAACGTATACCAATTTCATAAAATGTGAAATAGTTTAATACAATTAAAATGCACCCCAAACTATGTTTTTCCCTATACTATTATGTAATGGAATACTTTTGTGAGGCCTTGTAAATTAATAACAAATGTTCTTTGCACCACAGATTGTACAGAATGCATATTTCAATACGTACTTTATAGAAGCATATTAATTTTATTATGTTCGAAAATGTGTAAGATCGAAATTTGTAAAATGCACTTGAAACTATTTTTTCCCATTGGCCGTAAGGTACCGGAATACTTTTGATTATCCTTATAATTGAACTATGCATCCTATTTTCATAAAATTTGAAACGACTCGACAAAATTGTGCAAAACTTGTATATTTTAAATTTCAAAAGATTCGGTTGGATATTTTTGCATTGTTGTATGCGGACTGACAGACAGACAGACGGATGGACGGACTGAACGACGACTATAAGTGTTACGTATTCATATAATTACGAACAAGTCGGAAATTGCACGTCAAATATGATAAATGGAGTACTTTCGAACTATAACTTGTTTTATAACTACAGTGCTCAGCAAAATTTTAGACAATGATCGATTACGCTTCTATATTCAGAAGTATGTACCGAATGTTTGTAATTCATCTGTCATACATTACTTGTGACTTATCCTTTATTCACAAACAATAAATTTTGAATTTTACCTTTTACATAAAATTTAATGACAAAAAAAATGAAATTAACATTGTGGCAAAAGTATAGACACTTTGTATATTTACAGAAAAATAACTACTAATTAAAATCGAGTTGCACCCACATTGTTTGCAGTTAGTGCAAGAAAGTGACTTTTCATCGAAGAAACTAAATGCTGCGCCACTTGGGGATCTATTTTGTACCAAACATGTTCAACAGCAGCTCGAAGCTCATTAAAAGAAAAATATAGCAAAAATTTGCATAAACATTGCGACATATGATGTTACAAAAAATTTCGATTGGGTCCGGATCAGAACTACACGCCGGCCAGTTGAGATCAGTAGTATTTTCAGAGTTAAACGAAGTTCTTCTTTTGTATGCAACATGAATAGACGCATTATCTTGCTAAAATCCATACTTTAGATATGCTAAAAGCTTCCCAAATGACTAAAAATTAATCTCCTACGTATGTACGTAGTCTTGTGTTGCTTGACAACCAATGAATAACTTCAGATACTCGAGCATTAAAGCAAAGTGAGGACCAAATCATTAAAAAGTCACCTTCTTGTTGTCGACTTAAGAAAGTCCCAGGCTCTTAACGCAAGTCGTGCCAATAGTATGCCCACCTGTTTGGGCCATTCAAATTCCACTTTTTTTTCGTTACTGAATATCATAGCGTACCATTTGGTTCCATATGACGTATGTTTGCAAGTTCATTGCATTCTCGCCAATTTGTAACGCCAATTTAAAGCTGATTGTTTTATCATTTTCATGTAAATTGATTTACCTGTTTCTTTAATTCATCTACGACTCATGTCCGTCGACACAGAAAGCCCTGACTTACTTTTAATGTGATTAATAATCATTATTTGTGTAAATGTCAGTTTCTGGATCCTTTTGTCATCTCATTTTCTCATTACACAAGGCCTTCCAGATTATGTTTTGTTTTGAAAGAGTCATCCCTAGACTATACTTCATAGACAGACCACTTTGGACGATTCAATGCTGCTGAAATTTCTGAAACAGTCTTCCCTTTGCATTTCAGCTTTCCTACTTCAATTACCTCATCTAACTGAATATTTTTAGCTCACGGCATCTTCACTTACTGATGCTATATCGAGGTATTCTTAAATACTTCAGACATGTGACATCATAACTTAGAAATTTGCATTTTTCCATGAGCAGTTGGCTAAAAGTCAAAAAAGTGTCTAAACTTTTGCAATATGCAAATTTTACTTTTTTCAGTTAAATTAAATATTATCTTGTATTATAAACATTATTTTTTATTTTGCATTGTTTAAAATATATTTAAAAATAAGTATAGCCATTTGTAAAACTCACGTGCTCGTATTTTTTATTTAAAGGTTAAAAAACACCAGTGTCTAAACTTTTGCTGAGCACTGTATTCAAATCTTAATGCAATAGCTGTTGTACTCTTATGCAAAAATGCATGAATACAAAATTTATTACAATTCTACACATTAAATTCAGTAATACGAAAATAACAGGACTGCATCTTAAATAGCACTTTATCAGCATGGCAACCTAGAATCATGAGCTATCATGGGGTATCACTGAATGAATGACGTATGACAGGATTTACTAGAGTGAAGAAAACTTTTATTATTAATATTTTAAGTTTTGATTCGATTTTCATAAAATTTGAAATAACTCGACAAAATTCTGCTGCGATTATTTATAGTAAAATTCAATCCACTCTTTTGGGTAGTTTTTGCGCTGTTATATGGACAGACGGACGGACCAGACGATGACTATAAGTGCTATGTATTTATATAATTACGAATGCATCTAAAAAGTCTGACACTAATATTTATGAAATGTCATCACTTCATAAATTAGAATGATTAATTAATTAGAATGATTAATTAGAATGATTAGAATGATCAATAGCAATCATCTTCTGCCTGAGAGATAGTGAATTCACTCTCTGAAACCATGATACGCGTCATTTTGACACGCAACAATAACTAGTCACCATTACAAGAAATACAAACAAAAATAGCGGGATTTAAAAATAAAGCAGTAGAACTGTAGTTGCACCATTTCTTAGCAATATTTATATATATGTATAATACACACACACACATATATATAACAAAATAACCCAATATATAACAAATTTAAACAAGACAAAAGAGGAGTTAACAATATTGGAGCCATAATGAATATTATTGGAAATTGTAGTACATGGCTCGTTCTCAAGGGTAATACTATGTAGACACAAAAAATGCGATTAATTTCTGATTAGGAATCAGGAAAATCCAAAAAATGATTTCTATATTACCCGAGTAATCGTAACGTTAAAATTTAAGTCAATGAAAAAAAACAACATATATATATTAGACCATTAAAAATAGAATATGTGTGTGTGTGAAAAACAATCACGGAAATTAACGCGAATTCACTTTCAATGATGCAATTTTTCTCTTCTCGCGTGACATACGATGCTGGAAAAACAAACAGAAAAAAAAAAAAAAAAAAAAAAAAAAAAAAGATCGTGTATCATGCGAAGCCGTTAGAAGGGGTTAAATTTATTTTAGTACCATGGTATGGAATAATCTGCATCGAGTAGAACTAAAAGCAGTAAAACCTGTGTTTAATGGAGAATTTTTGTGATCCTGCCGAAAAGAATAATATAAAATTCTTGCTAAGATAAAAACCTGTCTAAAAACAAAATATTTTTTCTGTTTTCAAAATATTTAAATTTTGTCCTTTTTTCAATAAGTTTTTTTTTTTTTTTTTTTTTTTTTTTTTTTTTTTTTAAGTACAGAGATTTTTGAAAGTTTTATAAATTTGTTATCGATTTCTACAGTTTTATTTTCGCGTTCTGCCATGATTTTTGAATATTTGTGAAAAGAATCCTGTTTCAACCTTTTAGCCCAGTAGAGAAAATTTTGTTCTCTCTGATTTTTGAAATTTTAGAAAAAAATTTATCTTATTTTTAAGCATTTTGCCGCGAATCACTGCGATTTTTCAACTTTAATAAAATAATAAATGATACAGCTCATATTCAAAATATTAGAATAATTACCTTTTTTTTAGAAATTGAAAATATCGTTTGGTAATTTAATGTCTTTTAATGAAAATATGCAAACGATATTTTTATTAAGAACTTATTGTTGATTAAACTTACTTGTTATCTTAAATTTAATATCATTTTTGAAAAGATTAATTGCAAAAAAAATTATTTTGAAAAGTCAAAATATTAGAATATTTATTCAAGTGGTTCAAAATATTAGAATATTTCACATTAATTCTCCTTTAATTATTACCAATTCGTAACTGGTGGCATCATTGATTAAATTCAAACTATTTTATTTAAAATCAGTATTCTTTTTTGCAGTTTGTTTCTTTTTCATCTTAAAATGGGCCGTGTAAGTGATATTCCTGAATCTACTAAACTTCGTATGGTTGATTTGTATCGGCACGGTAAAAATCAATGTTTTATAGCGAATTATTTACATTGTTCACAATCGAGCGTTAGTAAAATACTAACACAATATTCAAAAATTGGAAAATTTCAAAATAATCGCCGAAATGGTGGCCGAAAACCAAAAACATCTGCTAGAGATGACAGGAAACTGAAGCTTATAGTTAAGAAAAACCGTTTTAAAAGTGTGCGATTCTTGCACCGAAAATGGAAAGAAGAAGGAGTTGAAGTTTCTACATCGACAACATTAAGACGTCTCCATAAATTTAAATTTGAATCTCGTGTACCGAAAACAAAACCTCTCATGACTGCAAGACAAAAGCGTATAAGATTGAATTGGTGTAAATCAAGACGTTTATGGAGCAATGAAGATTGGAAAAATATATTATTCAGTGATGAAAGTATGTTTTGTGTTTCATATGGTAATCAAGGTATTCGAGTTTGGAGAATGAAGCAAGAAGCATTTGATAAAGAATGCCTTAAATGTTCCATAAAATTTGCTGCTAGTGTCATGGTTTGCGGTTGTATGAGTGCAGAAGGACCTGGAAAGTTATGCATCGTCTACGAAAAGGTTAACTCTCTGATATATCAAGAAATTTTAGAATATTACATGATTCCATCATCAGAAGATTTATTTGAAGATGATTTCATCTTTCAACAAGATTTAGCGTCTCCGCATACCTCGGTGTCAACTAAGAATTGGTTCCGCCAACGCAACATTAAGGTACTTCCTTGGCCACCAAATTCACCAGATCTTAATCCCATCGAAAACTTATGGTGTATAATGAAGAAAAAACTTCAAGAAAATCCTCCTTCAAGTAAAACTGAGTTAGTGGCACGTATAAAGTCTATTTGGGCTAATATTGATAGAAATGTTTGTAAACACCTTGTATATAGTATGCAAGATCGATTGTACGCTGTTATGAAAGCTAAAGGGGATGCTACAAAATATTAACTACCATTTACTTCATATTCATAAGGTAATATTGTTGCGTAAAATAAAATATTCTAATATTTTGAACCAATCTAAATTTTATTCTAATATTCTGGTGTGTTTAAGGAAGCTGTATACCTAATTTATTGTGCTGTATTTTATATTTTATAAATGTTAAAATCTTATCTAAACATTTCAGATTTAATTTATAAGAAATTTAATTGCATTTACTTAGTATAAAAAATAAATAAATGACAAATAATTTTTTCTTATTACTTTTTCTCAATTATTCTAATATTTTGAATATGAGCTGTACATACATGAATAATTCATAAAATCAATAGGCATAAAATCTTGGTCAAGTTCGTTAATAGGCATAAACAGACCAAGGTGGTGGAAATAGCGAGGATTTTTGTGAAAGTCGATAAAACCTCATAACTTCTTAGTTAAAATATATATCGAATCAGTTTAAAGTTTATATTACTTCTAAAAAATGGGACAAAATTGACAGATTTATGATAAATTTCAAAATGGGCTCAAGGGCCGAAAATAATAGTGTTTTTGGAAGGAAAAAAATCATAACATCGTGAATTCTTAAGATATCAAATCCAATTGATTTTATTATAAATTTTCTTAATATTATCTAAAACTTTTGTATTTAAAAGTTTTTGATAGAAGCAACTCTTATCGCAAATAAATAAATCAATAAATAAATGATAAAAACGAAAACAAAAAGGTGGGGGGAGAGGAAAAAGCCTTCTTAACTTCTTAGCGAAAATAGATATTGAATTAGTTTAAAGTTTATGTTACTTCTAAAAAAAGGCCAAAAGTTTGTGCATGGTAGATATTTGATAAAATTAAAAATGGGGGTTTTGGGAGAAAAAAATTCATAACTTCGTCAATTTTCAAGATATCAAATCCGTTTAAATTTATTGTACATCGTCTTAATTATATCTACAACTTTTATACTGACAAGTTTATGATAGGACCAATCCTTATAGCAAAAACAAATTGTAAAAAAATAGGAGTTGACGGAAAAATCGTGTTAAGGGTGTACTCAAATCCAAACTGCTTATATTTTGACTCATTTTTAAATTCATTTTGCTCTCAAACACATCCAGTTTGCCGGTTCTCTTTTTTAGGAACTATATAATGCAACGTATTAGCCAGTTTTTTTATTATTATTTTTTTAACGGCAGAATATATTTCAAAAAATGCTGTCAAAGTGGTCATTTTGAATAGAAATTTCCGAAGCGATCATGATTGGAAAATTGGGGATGTATTCAAATAACTAATTGCTTATTTACTGATTCATTTTTAAATCCATTTTTGCTCTCAAATGCATCCAGCTGGTAGGTTCTCTTATTTAGCAACTATATAATGTGCCATATTGGACGAGTTTTTCATAAAAGTCCGAATATATTTCAAAAAATGTTGTTAAAATGGGCATTTTGAATCGAATTTCGCTTAAGATGATTCTGATAAAATCAACTGTTACAGAAACATGAAATTAAAAATTCTTCAAGTGCGACGAAATAAAGTTGTTAAACTGGGTTTATTTCTAATCATATTTTACTTTTTGTTTTTGAAACGAGCTCTTAACTTTGAAATCTACCTAAGCCAAGCCGACAGGGATTTTTTGTACTCGGCAATTTTTAAAATAAATTTTAACTTTTTTATTCGGTTTTCAGCATTTTGTTTCTCAATTCTCTACTATTTTCCCACATTTTTAAAAGGAATCCATTTTCTATCTTCTAGGCTAATAAGTAAAGTATAGTTTTGTTCTTTTTTTAATAAAAATTATTCCGAATTCGTGCAGCGATTCATTAATTTTCCGCGATGTTTTATTACGATTTTTAGAGTTTTTCACCTTTTTAGGTACGTCGTAATTATGTAAATACGTAGGACCAATAATCGTTGTTTAGTCTATCCGTCTGTCCACATTTAACACAACAAAAATTACCCAATCGAATAATTTGAAGTTTAAGAGATGTAATTGTTGCATAATTTATGCAAATTTTGTGAAAATTGGATGAATAATTTAATTACAGACACAATCAAAAGTATTCCATTACATTACGGCAAATGGACAAAATAGTTTCAAGTGGCTTTTAATGGTGTTACACTCTTTCAAACATACACTCTTAAAACGAAAGAGAGGATTTGACTTCTCCGGAAAGAGCTGTCATTTATTGGATCGTGAATGAGTTGTATTTAACATTTCACTCATCTTGATTTAAATTTTTTATTTAAATTACTCATCTTGATTTAAATTGCTCACTCCAACAACTCGTTTTAGTCCAAGAGCCGACCTCACAAGACCCTAAGTCATCGAACACAAGAAAAATTCCTTTATTTTATGGAAGAGTAATAACAGAGGAATCCAATGATTCATGTCGGCCGGAAGCGAAGTGGTGCATAAGTTAAAAATGAATATCATTAGTGGTTGCCTGGTAGGCTTAGCATTGTGTTTTCCTGCACCCAGTTTTCCATGTTTTCCTACTTTTGATTGTACGGCAAACTCAATGCTAAACCTACGAGTCAACCACTAATATCCTGTTCGCACTGAGAAAGTTAAGTCACTTAACTTGAAGTTTTTTGAAGCGGTCGTACCCGGAATCAAGATTCTTGCTTAAGAGCCCACAATAGTCACAGGAAAAGTACACAAAAAGACCCGGATGACCATGTAAAGTCTATGGGAGCGTTCTTTTCTATTATCTCGTTCAAATTTTAATATTTTGACATGATTTTTTTTGCATAAAATAGTTCAGGACGATCCACAACCGGGCTAGTTTTTACTTTTTCGATTTTGGTTTTAGATTTTTTTTAAAAAATTACTTTAATTTTCAAAACCGGTTTAAACCGGTTTTGAAACTGAAACTATCATAATATAAAAAATATATAACCAAAATCGAAAAAGTGAAAACTAGCCCGGTTGTGGATCGTCCTGAACTATTTTATGCAAAAAAAATCTTGTCAAAATATTAAAATTTGAACGAGATATTAGAAAAGAACGCTCCCATAGACTTTACATGGTCATCCGGGTCTTTTTCTGTAATTTTCCTGTGACTATTGTGGGCTCTTAAGAGCCCACAATAGTCACAGAAAAAGTACGCAAAAAGACCCGGATGATTATGTAAAGTCTATGGGAGCGTTCTTTTCTAATATCTCGCTCAAATTTTAATATTTTTACATGATTTTTTTTGCATAGGCTAGCTTAGGACGATCTACAACCGGGCTAGTTTTTACTTTTTCGATTTTGGTTTCAGATTTTTTTTTTAAAAATATTTTAACTTTCAAAACCGGTTTAAACCGGTTCTGAAATTGAAACTATCATAATATAAAAAATATATGAGCAAAATCGAAAAAGTAAAAACTAGCCCGGTTGTAGATCGTCCTAAGCTAGCCTATGCAAAAAAAATCATGTAAAAATATTAAAATTTGAGCGAGATATTAGAAAAGAACGCTCCCATAGACTTTACATAATCATCCGGGTCTTTTTGCATACTTTTTCTGTGACTATTGTGGGCTCTTAAGCAAATTTCTGGAACTCACTTAAGCCTTTGATACTCTCTTAACTATGAGTTGAGTGGAAATGTGCCTTCTGAATGTTTAATTATTATTTATGAATTTTAGAATATTTAATTCTGATTATTAAATTAATAATTATTAAAATAATTATAAATTATTTCAAATTGTTATTTGTTTACCCCAATTGCTTAACACGTGTGTTTGTGGGGTTTTTTTTTTTTTTTTTTTTTTTTTTTTTTGTAATCAAAAGTCAAAAATGGAGAATGTTGAACCTGTTATTTCCTCCTGCAAAATAAATTGGGAGGATGACAAAATTAATTTTTAATTGAAATATGGCAGGATAATTGCTATGTAAACAAAAAAGCAGTTAGAACTCGAGTTAGAAGTTGCAGTTAAAAATTTCAGAACTTATGAGCATGTCCAGATGTCATTTTGGCCAAATTAAGTCACTTAAAATATTCAGCAAGTGTGAACAGGTGAAACCTAATTCCGGGTATCCCGCTTCAAAAAATTTAAGTGACTTAAAGTTAAGTGACTCAACTATCTCACGGTGCGAACACGGTATAACGATATTCATTTTTGGCTTATGCACCACTTCACTTTCAGCAGACATGGATCATTAGATTCCTTCCTTAAAATAAAGGATTTTTTCTTGTGCTCGATGACTTAGGGTTTTGTGCGGTCGGCTCTTGGACTATTTACTCGAGTTGTTTAAACTCTACTCGAAGCTGCCTTTCAAAACGTGAGATGAGTGGACTCAACTTGAGTTATTTTGTGGCTGAGATTTTAAGCGAGTAATAAAACTGATATGCGTCTATGAAGCATATACTAAAATATACATTCTGTACAATCTATGATGCAAAGAACTTGTTATGTGAAAATAAGTAATCGTTTTATCATTTTAGCAAAGTATTATGTTTTTTATTTACAGAATTTTTTTCCTAAAAAAAGCATAGCACATTCATATACAGGGTGTCTCAGAACTTCCTGTACAAACTTTGTGGGGTAGTAGAAAACATCATTTGGAACCACAATTACATAGGAAAGCAAGGCCAGAAACAACTTATTAATCCTTTCACAGCCAGTGAAAATGTGTATGAAACAACAAATTTTTAATACAAAATGAGCATTGAAACAAGAACAATATGATTTTTCCATTTATTATTTATGTGAAATATCTGGCTTTTCTGCTTTGCAAATGCATTTTTAGGCAATTTTTAATGCATTCATATTTTTCTAGATTTTAGCAATGGGAGTGCTTTGTCCGTGAAAAAGAAACACAAAGACACAGTTGTGACACAAAGCAGAAAACAATGTAAAACGCTTTATTACACAGAAAGAATTACAAGAAATAATTTAATTTTATATTAAATTTAAAATTATGCTTCTTTAGTAGCTATTAGAAATTACAGGGCTACACAAACGTATTCCATTACATAATGGTATCGGGGAAACATTGTTTGGGGCGCGTCTTAATAATATTAAACTACTTCACATTTTATGAAATTGATATACGTTGCAGATTCTACAAGTTACTTCCTGTATAAAAGCACAAAATATTTCGGTTATCTATATTGTATCGAAAGTACTGTATACTATTATACAAGATCTGAATATTTTTAAAACTTCGTTGTAGTACGAACGCACCTCATTTTCTACGCTTGATGTGTGAATTCCAACTTGTTATGTTACTTTCTGGTGTGACTTGGGCAGCTAACTGGAAATAAAATGTTATTATAACGTTACAAGGTACAGCTTTCTACAGTCTTTATACGGTTTTCCCGACAAACATTTTAGTAGTATTAGGACTTTAGGGGGATGTACAGTAGAACCTCTTTCACCCGAAATTCTTTTAACCGAAAACCATTTATAAAAGTTTTTTTTTTTTTTTTTTTTTTTTTTTTTTTTTTTTTTTTTACAATCACATCCTTGTGTGCAAAATCCATTTTGAGAGCTTTTCTTTTCTTTTTTTAACCCTTTCGGGTCCGAATTTTATTTTCAATTTTTAGAAAAAATTACTTTTACGTGAATAATATTAACAGTAACTATCCAAATGAATTAATAAGTGTTTAACGAATATTTTATTGTCTGAAAGATAAAGAATGTTGTTGTTTTGCATACGATTCAAGTAATAGTCATATAAAACTACACAGAGAAAGAATTTTTGCAGATGTTTAGAAAATATTGTATTACAACAAGATTTAATTTATCGTACAAATTTCTAATACTTTTTACGTTTTCTTACATTTGATTCTTTCAGGAAAGTAACTTTAATTTTAAATTTAAAATTTGAAATATATATTTAAAATGAAAGAATCACAAATTACGCAAAGAGAATTAAGAAAATAATAATAAATATTATTATTACTAAATGCCTAAACATAAATGAAGTCCTATATAAAATGCATAGGCATATAGTAACATTGCTACATTTAAATAGAAGCAAAAGTATTTCTTAATACAAAATAATACTTCATTAAAAGATATGTACTATTAATAGTACACCAGACCCGAAAGGGTTAAACTATCAAATACCTTATGTGAAAGCTTTCCGAACTATACTTTCGATCCCCTTTCTTAGATTTCTTCTGAATTTAACTTGAGCTCCCGTAAGCTGAAGTGTGTAGCGAACAAATTAGCAATTCTGAAGTTTTTGAACGTTTTGTGAAAAGTATAGCATGGCTGGAACAGCAAAAAGACTGTTCTACTGGTTAAGTAATAATATTAAAAAACTTCGTGATAAAACAAAGACAGTTGAAACTGTGACAAACAAAACATTGTTTCAAACCCTTGTGAAATATGTAAAACGTACTTAATTTCAAAATAAAATTGAGAAATGTATTCGTGTTTCTGTTTTTCTATTACTTTATTTTTTTTTAACCCTTTCCGGCACAGGCAAATTCTGTTAGAAAAATGCGAAATTGTCGACTGACACCGGAATTCACAAACGAATTTTTTAGATATTTTGAATTCTTTAATTTAAGTTTTTATTGTAAAAGCAAAATTTTAGTAAAATATTATTGGTGGCGATTGCAAGTTTGGAATTAAAACTAGGTATCCCAGACCGGGTACAGTGTGCCGAAAAGGGTTAAGCACTTGTTATCATAATAAGAAATAGCGCATATATTTATTTCTCCTTAATTTTAAAACTGAAACTTTCTCTATATCCGAAAATTTTTATTTTCAGAAAGATGGTTGGTCCCTATTACTTCGGATAAGTGAAGCTCTACTGTATAGTTAAGGCTATTCTCAACTGCTCTGCTCAAAAAAGCGCAGAACATTTTGAAACATTTACAAATTCATTTTTAACGGAAAGATATAAAACGGGAAGGCCTGACTATTCAAGCGTTTTTGATTCGAACTGAGGTTTTCATTTTACGATAATTAAATTACTTAGCAAGCTATGAGCTATTTTGATCCCGTGATCACGCTATTTTCTCCCTTTGTTGACTGTTTTTTCTGCTTTCGTCGGAAAATGTGTTCAAAATGTCAACTTTGACGGCTTTTTCTTAAAAATCTATTGCGTTTGAGGGGGAAAAAAAGAGTGCGATTAGATAGTTTTTGAATAACACCATCTGCTAGTTTCATCCATTTCCGAACGAAAATAAATTAAAACTTATATCATAAAGTTGCTCACTTTGATTTAATCCTTTCGGGTCCGAATTTTTTTTCAGTTTTTAGAAATAATTATTTTTACGTTAATAACATTAACACTAGCTACCCAAATAGATTAATTAGTGTTTAACGAATATTTCATTAGCTGGAAGATGGCGAATGTTGTTGTTTCGCATACTATTCAAGTAATATTCGTATGACAAAAGGCTAAGGGAGAATTTTATCGAAAATATTGTATTACAATAAGATTTAACTTATATTGCAAATTTCTAATATTTTTTACGCTTTTTTACACAGGATTCTTTCAGGAAAGTAACTTTTATTTGAAATTTAAAGAGTGAAATATGTGTTTAAAATAAAAGAATCGCAAACGCGCAAAAAGAACGCAGCAAATAATAATAATTATTATTTTTACTAAATGCTTAAACATAAATGAAGTCATATAATAAATGCTTAGATATATATTAACATTAGTACATGCAAATAGTAGCAAAAATATTTCTTAAAACAAAATAATACTCATTTAAAAAACATGTACTATTAGTAGTACACCAGACCCGAAAGGGTTAAGAACACCCTTAACAAAACTATAGGACAGTGGGCTGCTATCCAGGAACTAGAATTTCTCAATGCTTTTCGGAAACTGTTTGTATCTCTTTATATGAGAAAAGTTTTGCTCTAATTTGATTTTTTATCCTTTAAACGTTTCTTCTTGTGAAAAATTGGGTATTAACTTTGTCAGGATTATTCGGTTTCATTTTTTGAATTATCCGGAAATTAAATTAGGAATTCAAAAAATGATTATTTAACCCTTTCGCAAATGATTATTATTATTTGCTTCATTCTCTTTTAGCCGTTTGCGATTCTTTTATTTTACACATACATTTAAAATATAAAATTCAAAATTAAAGCTACTTTCCTGAAAGAATTATCTATACTAATAAAATAACAAATCGCTCTGTCTGCGTGTGTGTGTGTGTGTGTGTGTGTGTGTGTGTGTCTGCGATGGCTAGCAAAATCTATGGGACGTACGAAGCTCAAAATTTTTATGAGAGTAGCCCAATATCTCTCCTGATGCACCTGAGCTTCAGAATTTCGAAATTCTATTTATTAACTGAGTAATTAATTAAATTCCAAAGATCACTCTCATAAAAAATCGCCTTTTTTCTTCTTTTTTTCTCTTCATTCAGTTATGGTTGGTTGGTTGCATAAAATTTTCGCATAAATAATTAAAAAAGCTGGGAATAGACCTTTAAAATTCATAGACTGGCAAACTGTCAGTTTAAATGATGATTTTTTATCACAGCGGTTGTAAACCATGGAGGAAAAAGATAGGTGGTGGTGAAGTGAACCGAAAAAAGGGTTGCAATATTAAATCATTTATCGCTCAAATTTTAATGTCCCAAACAAAAGCATGTGGAAGTGATTTTGTATTAATAAGACGAATTGAAAGAAATGAATTACAGCCGAAGCGTATTTTATGAAGAAATAGTAATTTTTTAAAATGGTCTTTTTTCTATTATATTATTTATTTTTAAAAAAATGTTTGCTTTTAAAATAATTGAAATTGATAAATTCGAAATAATTAAATGTCAAAATAAAATAAAATAAAATATTGAAAACATTTGATTTGAACTAAAAATTGTATTACTAAAAGGTTTCTTTTTTTTTCAGAACTTTTTAATACTTTATAACGTAGATGAAAATATGGTTTTAATATAACAACATATTAATAACTCTATATCAATATATAAAATATATTTATGAAAACATTCTTTTAAAATCATGCGCGAAAACTTAAATAACAAATATTAGTCTAAAATCTAGATTTCAGAGTGCAGACGATTTTAAGACATTAACGAAAGAATGTTAACTTTTCAAGCAAAATCTTAAATGATGCTTCTATATTGATATTTCAAAGTGACGGCTAGGTTACATTTATGTTATATTTAAGTTACGGTAGGGTAATGTTAAGTCGCAGTTAGGTTACAGACAGATTATGGTTATGGTACAAAAGTTTACGGTTAGGAATTTGTCCACAGAGTCAACATTACGCATGCTTTGATTAAAAATATACACTTTTGTTAAATGGCTCTGAAATTATAATACTATATACCAATCTTTTATCATCGCGTATCGATTCATTCAAGGTATAGTCGGATTTAAGAATGATATAATTAGTTTGAAATTCAAAATATTTCACTTGGGATTTCTATGTGAAAAAAATAATTAGTTACGTGATTTAACAGTGATTTTTACGGGTAAATATCAACACTTTAACACGAAACTAACGCAATCGTTGGATACATGTTCCCTCCCGTGTTTCTCATTGCTCATTTTAAGTATTTTTAGAGCTTAATATTAGTTGTTATTTTTAAAACCGATTTTTCACAAAGTCAGCTGCAACGTATTTCAGACAATGCATTTCTGCATGCTTCCAGTTATTGATAAAATCATACAAATTTCAAGTTCGTTTAATATTGTTAATACGGACCCGGGCAACGCCGGGCGGGTCAGCTAGTGTATAATAAAACGTAAAAAGTATTAGAAAATTGTAATATATATTAAATCTTGTTGTAATACAATATTTTCTATACATCTCGAAAAATTCTTCCTTAGCCTATTTTCATATGAATATTAGTTGAATAGTACAGCATCTTTCAGACTAAGAAATTTTCGTTAAACACTAATTAATTTATTTGGATAGCTAGTGTTAATATTATTAACGTAAAAATAATTTTTTCTAAAAAAAAAAAAAAATCAGACCCGAAGGGTTAAAATATTGTGAGATGAAAAAAATTAATAATTTAAAATTATTTACATTTAAATGTGAAAAAAATTACAAGTCTTTTTTCATACATTTCAGGCGAATAAAAATCAGCAAAAATAATGTCAAATGTGCAATGTGTTTTTGAAAATTTCTTTTCCGAAAACTTGCTTTTCTTGTGTTTTATAGCATATATGTTTTTTTTTTTTAAATGCCCCTATAGTGAGTAATGTACCAGTTATAAACCACTCGTTTTTAAGAGTTAAAAACAGCCCCAACACGTTTCCGAAAAAATATTGAAAGAAATCTAAATAGCTGAAACTCAAAACTTTAACTGCCAGTAAAACCGTTTAGAATAATTGAAATGTTCTGTTGACAGTTTATTTTCTAAAGTGTCTTCAAAATCTGATTTTTCAGTAAATTCTTGTCAGTTTCTTCATTAAGGGGGCTCGATTTTTTTATGATCTAGTTTGATTATTCAATTAATTCTTAACTCAATGCAAAAAACCGCATAAAAATATTTGCATTTTTAACGGAATTATAAGCATTTATGTATCAACACTTTCATAGCCGCATCCATATAATTTCAACTTTAAATCGCGTTTTCTCAAAACTTGATTTTTGACGACTAACACCAAGTTTAAAAAAAAAACTATTTGATGGAATGGCTTAATTTTTTTTTTTTTTTTTTTTTTTTTTTTTTTTTTGCACGCGTATAACATCATTATATATAGAATGAATTAATATATTTTAGATAGTTTAATATTTTGAGTATTTTTAATGAAGAAAAAGTTGTATTTTTCTGGGGGGTTTTCAATTTTCAAATTTGAGAGATTTTTTAATGACTTTTTTTTTAAGTGATAGTTATGTCCTTAATTCATTCTATAGATAATAATGTTAAATGCATGAAAAAAAAAAAAAAAGCTATTCCATCAAATAAGTCTTTTTTTAATCTTGGTGTTAGTCGTCAAAAATCAAGTTTTGAGAAAACGCGATTTAAAGTTGAAATTATATGGATGCGGCTATGAAAGTGTTGATACATAAATGCTTATAACTCCGTTAAAAATGCAAATATTTTTATTCGTTTTTTTGCATTGAGTTAAGAATTAATTGTATAATCGAACTAGATCATTAAAAAAATCGATTTTTTGAAAAGTTTTCAACCCCTGAGCCTCCTTAAATAAATTTTCATTTAAAATATTGTTTCTTTAATAGTATGTTTTACTTTCTTATTAAAATGGTATTTTTATATTTTATTACGCTTTAAATAATTTTTAAATAATCCTAAAGCATAAAAAATAAGCATTTTATTAATTTTGAGGAAAAAACCCACTACTGGATTCCCATTAGTTATATTACAAAAATAGCGCGCACATAAGCCCCCTACCGAAAAAAGTGCTAAATTTTATTTTTATGTATAAATTGATTTGCATTATTGTTATTTTTTGTGATTTCAAAGCAAAGTTTGCCGTAGACCTACTACTGGCGCACATGTGAGCCACTTCTGGAGCAACGAAAGTGCAGCTTCATTTAACTATCAGACATATAATTATTAAAAACAATTGATAGAAGGGATAGACTCCAGGGTTTGGTTATTTGGTTGAACGTTTACACGTTTATAAAGTTTTAAGCGAAATGGCTGCATTTAATCAAATTGTATAAGTCTTTAGATGAGTTCTTAATTATATAAATACGTAGTACCTATAGACGTTGTTTGACCCATCCGTCTGTCCGCCTATAACGACCCAACCAAAGGATTTGTTGTTCTGAATTGCTCCGCTCAACAAGCGCAAAACGTTTTGACACATTTACAAATTCATTTTTTAACACAAAGTTAGAAAATCGGAATGCCTGACTACGGAAGCGATTTCGAATCGAACGTAGTTTTGCATTTTAGGATAATTAAATTACCTATCGAGCTCTAAGCTATTTCGATCACGTGATCACCCGTTTTTCTCCTGCTTTTCGATCTGTTTTTCTGCTTTCTTCAGGAAATGGGATCAAAAACGTCCACTTTGAAGGCTTGTTATGAAAGATCTATTGTGTTTTTTAAAAAAGAGAAAACTGAGTGCCATTAGACAGTTTCTGTATAACAACGCATGCTATTTTTATGTATTTCCGAACAAAAATAAATTAAAGCATGTGTCACAAAGTTGCCCTTTTTGATTTAAGAACACCCTTAATATGTATAATCGTTGCAGAATTCTGTCGAGTGTATTCAAATTTTTTGAAAGTCAAATTAAAACTTAAAAAGATATTCATCTAAGTTTTCTTCATTGCGAATTATTTTCTCAAAAATTAAATATATTTTTGTAAATTTTGCAACTGTATCGTAATATTTAATAATATATCCCCCCTATGCTCCCTCTCGCCCCCAAAATATAGCAACGATTTTGCGAGGTATGTATTCTTAAAAAGTTTTTCTAAACAGATTAAATTTACATAATTAGAAAGTCATTTTGTGTCGTTGATGGATTAATTCATTTTATATGCAAATAAAAAGTTATGGTCAGAGGCAGAAAGAACCAACGTGAGCTATACTTATAATTAGACATATAATTAGTTAATAATTATGCATATTTATGAATGTATTTATTATTTTTTAAAAAGTAGACAATTTCGTTTTCGTTTTCAGCCGAAAACTGGTAGGTAACCAAATTTCAGTTTCAATTTTAAAAACTTATTTCAATCCATCTTTAATTGCTACGATAATAAATTTTGTTATGAAATGAAAGTTGAGAAAATTTTCATAAATGTCATTTCAGAGGCCTAGAATGTGACATATGTGGTAAAAAAAGGTGTTACTCTCAGGGCTAAAATGGTACTTGGGCCCTATAAGCAGTGTTCTCGCTGACATTTGACCAACATTAGTAATTTGGCTAATAAAAAATAAAAAAACATTCGCCAAATTAAAAAAAGAAGTAGCCAAATAGATTCGCCATGTAGCACTAAAAAAATTATCTTTAATCCTTTAGTGTGTCCCTTTTTTTTCAATATGTTCTAAAATAACGTAAATTTTTATAACTGCGACAACGATTGTTATTAATCTAATTTCAACTATCCGCTGCATATTAAATATATGTATGAAAATAGAAAAAGAAAAGAAAGAAAAGGCAAAAATTGAGCACTAGCAATTTGGCGAATCTAATTGCTTGTTTACTCGCCAAATGAAGAATTTACTCGCTATTTGGCGCAATGTAGAGCGACAGCGGGAACACTGCCTATAAGTTACATTTAGAAAAGACTTCTCCTTTCGCCATGCTCTAACATATAAAACTTACAAATTCTATTTTGCTGTTACGAAAACCTATCCAGACATACTTATGGCACTGTATTTTTTATGAATTTATGATGTTTTTTGATATTAAAAATGAAGAAAATGCGTTTATAATGCCTGAAAATTCACAAAGTTGAATCTTTTCACGGTAAGTTGATCGTATGATCGTAGACGAATGAAAATTTTACTGTTTTACCTGTTAGAACATGCATGAAGATTTCTTGAAAACTACTGACCGTAGCTAGGGTTTTGTATGCTTAAGGGTGTTTTCAACTGCCCCGCTCAACAAGCGTAAACATTTACAAATTCACTTTTTAACAGAAAGTTATAAAATTGAATGCCTGACTATGGAAGCGATTTTGAATTGAACTTATTTTTCCCTTTTATGATAATTAAATTACCTATCCAGTTCGAAGCTATTTCGATCACGTGATCACCCATTTTTATCCTGCTTTTCAACCGTTTTTTCTGCTTTCGTCGGGAAATGCGCTCAAAAACGTCAACTTTGAAAGCTTGATGAAAGATCTATTGCGTTTTTAAAAAAACAGAAGATTGAGTGCAAATAGACGGTTTCTGAATAACAACACCTGCTATTTTCATGCATTTCCGAGCAAAAATAAATTAATGCACGTGTCACAAAGTTGCCCATTTTGGTTTAAGAACATCCTTAAGGGCAACTTTGTGACATAAGTTTTAATTTATTTTTGTTCGGAAATGCATGAAACTAGCAGGTGTTGCTATACCGTACCCATTTTTCTAGTTTTTATTTTATTTTATTATTATTATTATTATTATTATTATTTGGTAAACGCAATATATTTTTTAGAACAAGCCGCAAAATTGGCGTTTTGAACCGCTTTTCTCATTGAAGCAGAAACACCAGTCTTACAAAGGGCGAAAAACGCATGATCACATGATCGAAATCGCTTTTAACGCGATATGTAATTTAATTATTATAAAATGGAAAACAAAGCTCGATTCGAAATAGCTTCTATAATCAGGCCTTCCAATTTTATATCTTTCTGTTAAAAGATGAATTTGTAAATGTGTCAAAACATTTTGCACTTGTTGAGCAGAGCAATTGAGGACAGTCTTAAGGCAAGCAGTAATTTAGAACCCTGCTGATCAAATAAAACAAAACCGCAATATTCCCGTAAGGCATGGTGACATCACTGCGACGTCGTTGTGAAGCCACACTGTGATTTTGTGACCATCGATCGTCGATGTGACGTCACGTGACGTCGATGTCAAGTCACAGTGACTAAAATGTGAAGTCGTTATGGCCGTTTTAGAGCTCGTTTGTGACGTCACATTGTGACCACTTTGTGAAGTCACGGTGTGACAAATTTGTGAAAAATGTGTCATTCGTGACTACTTTGACATTAACATCGTGACAAAACTGTGACAAAAGTTTTTTTTTAAATAAATAACCTGTTTTGAAGAATTTTTGTAATTTTCTAATGATTTTTAAGAAAGTCACATCTCATTCATAATATGACGTCGCTGAGTGGTGGCATTTTGGTCACAGATGTGATGTGACCACAGTGACTCTCAGTGACGTCAGGTGGCATTTTGGTCACATCACATCTGTGACCAAAATGCCACCACTCAGTGACGTCACATTGTGAATGAGATGTGACTTTCTTAAAAATCTAGAAAATTACAAATATTCTTTAAAACATGTTATTTACTTTAAAAAACATGTTTCTGGCAATTTAAATATCGTCACTTTTGTCACAGTTTTGTCACAATGTTAATGTCAAAGTAGTCACAAATGACACATTTTTCACAAATTTGTCACACCGTGACTCCACAAAGTGACGTCACAAACGAACTCTAAAACGGCCCTAACGACTTTACATTTTAGTCACTGTGACTTCACATCGACAATCGATGGTCACAAAGTCACAGTGTGATTTCACAACGACGTCACTGTGACGTCACCATGCCTTACTGGGAGGGAAGGTTACAGTGAGCAAAAAGTTGCGTGACCTTGATTTATTGGAGAATCTACTCGCTATTCTTGCTTACCAAACGTTTCCCGTATTGCAGTATTGCACGGAAAATGTTGGTCATTCATTCAGCACTGATCAACTGACCAATAGGAGCGGAGCGAGATATTAAATAACCCCGCGAGAAGTTTGAAAAACATGTTTATTGCAAAATGAACGATCGTGTTTTGTAAAATGCTTGCCGAAAAATCGTTTCTCCGTGTGATAGAGCTCTTACAGAGAAATAACGAGATGAATTAATAAAGCTGTTTTATCTGAATGGGAAAAATGCTGTCGAAACAGTGCGAGTTTATCTGCAAAATTATAAGGTACGATGATGCTCATGTTCCGTAAAAACTGTCCGTGATTAGGTAAAAAAAAAAAAAAAAAAATGCAAGACGAAACTGGACGCACATAGACCGCAATCCGGACGACAATCTGATCCTGTTGAATTTGTTGCGAGAATGAATTATACGATTACTGCAATTCCATTGCATAATACAAGAAGCTCTACAATTTGGACATATCGAAAACAACAGTTCTCAAGAACCTGCTTCCTGTTCTGCGTGTTTTCATTATCGATTCCAGCGCATCCAGATGTTGCTACTTGGAGACGAGCAACAGCGTTTCAGCCTTGCGAATTATTTCCTTGTCAGATATGATGAAGGTAACAGTTATTCGCTGCGTACATTACGGACGGACGAAGCATATTTCTTCTCATCTGCGAACTTAAACTCCAAGGACTGCATTCACTGAACTGACGAAAATCCTAACAATGTGGCACCAACACCTTTACACGAACTAAAATGACTGTGTGGTACGGCATATCCTTTTTCGGTCCGTACTCGTTGAAACAAGTCACTTCCACAAGTATGCGAACGTGCACGTATTCCTCACAAGTTCCTCACTCAGTATACAACAATGTTGCAGAATCACGTAATTCCAGAATTGCATCAGCGAAATGCCGTTAATGTTATTCTATGGATGCAATCTGGTGCTGCTCCACACGTCGCCACATGTGTTCGGCAAGTGTTTTTGGTGATAGAGCCAGCTCCCATAACTTTGCAGGTTCGTGGTCCCAGATATCCTCTCGACATCACTCTAATAAACTTCCGATTCTTGGGTTTTTAAAATTGAAAGTGTGTCCTTCAGATTCAACAGAATTGAAAGATGCCGTAAAAAACATGAAGTTATACAGATACCTCCTGCGATGCTGCGTTCGTCATTGTTACCAAGAATCTCTCGCATCCAATCAACTCCAGCATGCGTTATCGTCTGCGAAGAGGTGAGGGGGAGCGTTGAAAACTGTTAATTTGAATAAAAAATATTCCCTTCTTCTCTTTTGTGTTGTCATTGTACTTTACAATACTCTTTTTTGGACGTTTTAAGCCGACAATTGCGAGTATCGTTCTAACACCATTTATGGTTTTTAAATTGGCTGATAAATCTGAGCAGGAAAAAGTGGACGTTGCCAATCGAAAAATTGTCACTGTAGCCGTAACCATCAGAGAACTGCTGTTTTAAATAGAACTCTATTATTTCAAATCATCACGCTCTTAAGCGCATATTTAAGCCGTCAGGTGTCCATATATCTAAGAAGTTTTTTATGGCCATCTTGTATTTTGAAACATTGAATGTTGATTCTGATAGATGAAAGTTAGAACTAGGCTCAAACAATATTATATATTTTAGAGTTCCCTAAAGTTTTAATGATAATTAGATAAATGTTCGTAAGTAGTGCACTTTAGGTGCATTTATTTCACGTTTAAAAATAAGTTTCATTAGTTGAATTCTTCAGTCTTGCAATCGGGGGGCGTTGAGTATTTCCCCATAATTCTACGCGACATTGCGTCGGCCTTTTTTAGTGGAAATAAAACTTAGTAAAATCTCTATTTCAAGCTTCGAGTTCAATATACCCAGAAGCTATTTGCCTCCACCAACAATAACGTGAGCCATTCTGATCGATTGAAAAGGTCAACAACAAATTGATCGCCGAACAATTCGTCTTACAAATTTTTGAAACCCAAGCAGACGGTGCATTATTATTATACTGTCATTAATCTATTATTGTTTAAACGGCATTGAAGTTCTTAAAAATCGTGTTTTTGAAAGTGTCGAGTTTCTTTTTTTTTTACTGAAACAAGTTGCAATGTTTTTTCTATGCGCATAAAAGTAAGCGCATCCCTTTTCACCTAGATTTTTGCTGTCCAGTTCCCTTCCGTGAAATTCATTTGTGCCCTTTACTTCATGCTAGCTTTCTCCGGCAGCAAGGTCAGCCTCGCAGCAAGATGGATTTCTACAAAATAAACCTGTTTCTCCTCGTTTGCTGTAAGTAATCCCATTTAGCTCCTCTGTTCTACTTTTGACATCGGGACATACTTTTCCTTTACGTTTTTTTTGCACAAAAAAGCGTTTTTTTAGGGCAGTGGCGCAGCGAAGACAGAGGGGGCTTTCGAATGTCTTGATGGGGCTCATTCACACGCCTGTGTTTCTTCCTGTTTAGTAAAAAATAAATTAACCTCTTCAGACTCGATCTTATAGGATACAGATACATATCTATATTATAAAGGCCAAACGTATCTGTGCGTAACGCATACGTCATTTTGCGAATGGCAGCACTTTCCAAATTTAAATGAAATTTCAGTTTTGCAATTTTTGTTGTTGCAAATTTTTAAACTACTAAACATCGCACATCTTAAATTTTTACACCGGCGTATAGAAAAAAAAAAATGCACTTTTAAATGCAATTTGTTTGAAAGCTGTATCTTAATTTATATTTGAGATATTAATTTTTTTGTACTTTTTAATACTGCTTTTGTAATCGTGGCAGCAAAAATACACCATCAGTAAAAATATTATAAAGAATTTAGTACCTATTTCCAGCTAATAACATCAACACTTCAAATTTTGAATTAAAATGATTTTAAAATGATCAAATTAACACTCGAACCGCGGGAAAATTCATTAAGGTTTTCTAAAATTAATTCTCACCAGAATCTTTATTTAAGTCTGTTTAAGTAATTTATTAAAAATATATTTTCTTAGCATACATTTAGCTTATTTTATTAAGAGTTTTCTGGTTCAAATCGGCATCTCTCAATATGATATGGGTCAAAATGACCCGTCGCCGCGGTTCTAGTGTTAAAATATCAATTTTTTTAAAAGGTGAATGTGGATATGAGAATTGCATATGTAATTTTTGAGAACATCAAAATAATGTCGATGGAAAAAAATAATGTTAACATGGGGGGAAAAATTATGATTGAGTCAAAGTGGGATAAATTTTGTTTTTCCTTTTGGGATACCAAATAGATGAACTTTCATAGATAACTAACTGTATCATAATAATTGGTCTTTATTATATTTTACTACTTACATATACGGTTAAAGTTTAATATTAACAATTTCTGTTTTATATAAAAAATATTTTGTTAATGTTAGGTTAAATATCATATTTAAGAGTATATAATATCATTTTATCATAACTTACCAATATAAGGTGCATTTTTTACTGTAACTATTTTCGTGGATTTATTGTAAATCAATCAAATAGTTCCTACTTAAACATTTTATTTCGTCGAAATTCGACGGGTTCTACCTTGTATAAATAATGTTAAAAAAAATAAATTGGCGTGAATGGAGCCTGATTGATAATATTTATAAACAAAATAGCAATTCATTTCTTTTAGTGCTTTTTTAGTGAATTATGTGTTACATAATAAGTTGAAAATTGCACATTAAGCGTCGCAAATGAGGTGCATTCGTACTATAACAAAGTCTTTAAATTATTCAGATCTTGGTGTAATAGTTTACGGTACTTCAGATACAGTATAGTGGCCGAAATGTTTTGTGTTTCCCTGTAAATATCTATTTCTATATCGATATCTATTGTACAGAAGGTAACTTGTAGTAAATCTCAGCAACGTGTATCAATTTCATGAACGTGAAATAATTTAATAGTATTAAAACGCGCCCCAAACAGTGTTTTCCCTATACCATTCTGTAATGGAATACATTTGTGTGGCCCTGTAAATATATAACACATTTTCTTTGCACTACAACTTGCGCGGAATGTACCTTTTAGCATATACATTGTAAATTCATTTCAATTCTATTATGTTCAAAAGAGTACAACATCATTAAAATGCACTTGAAACTATTTTTTCCCATTGACGTAATGTAACGGAAGGCTTTTGATTGTTCCTGTAACTAAACTATGCATCCGATTTTCATAAAATTTGAAATAACACGCCAAAATTATGCAACATTTATATATTTTAAGTTTCAAACGATTCGGTTGGGTAGTTTGTGCTCTATTATATGCGGACAGACGAACGGACGGAACGATGACTATAGGTGCTATTTATTTATATAATTACGAACGCACCTAAGAACGGCTTGCAGCAAAAACGTACGAAATGCACAAAAACGAAAACGTAAATAATTTTATGCTGCATTAAGATACCATTTGTAGAACCCATTTGTAGTAAAAAATTATTAAATATATATTTATTTTATACTTTTCAACGTCTTTGTAATCTTTGCAATGCAAAATGTAAAACAAAAGAAAAAAAACAATAAGAAATCGTCAAAAAATGTACTTATTGAGTCTCCATGTATCATAAAATTTTATGTATAAAAAAATAAATTTTAATTTTTTTTTTCTTTTCAACCATTTTTAGTTTGTCAATATAAATTCATAACTGAAATTTTAACAAGTTGGAAATTGCACGTGAAGCGTAGCAAATGAGGTGTGTTCGTACTATATCGAAGATATAAAAATATCCAGATCTTGCTGTTATAGTATACAGTACTTCGGATACAGCTTAGGGGTCGAAATCTTTTATGTGACCCTGTAAATACTATCTACTTTCTATTATACAGGAAAGGACTTGTATTAAACTTCTGCCACTTATATCAATTTCATAAAATTTGAAATAGTTCAATATAAATAAAATACGCCAATATAGCAATGTTTTCCCATAAACCATTATGGATTGGAACATTTTTGTGTGGCCTTGTAAATAAATAATGAATATTCTTTCAATTACAGACTGTACAGAATGCATATTTTAGTATACACTTCATAGATTCATTTCAATTCAATTCGAAAGAGTATAACTTCATTAAAATGTACTTGAAACTATTTTCTCCTATTGACCATAACGTAATGGAATATTTTGATTGTTCCTGTAATGAAATTATACGTCCAATTTTCATAATATTTAAAATGACACAACAAAATTATGCAACATCTATATAATTTAAATCTCAGGCGATTTGGGTTTGGTAGTTTTTGCTCTGTTATATGCGGGCAGGTAGACTGATTGATGATAGTGCTACGTATTTTTATAATTACGAACGCACCTAAAAATATTCAGAACTTGATGTAATAATATACAGCGTTTCGGATACAGTATAGTAGCCGAAAACTTTTGTGTGTCCCTGTAAATACTATCTGTTTTCTATTATACAAGAAATAACTTGTAGTATTCCTCAGCAACATATATCAATTTCATTAAATATTAAATAGTTTAATACAATTAAAACGCGCACCAAACAATATTTCCCCTATGCCAATATGGAATGGAACATTTATTGTGTGGCCCTGTAAATCAAATGTTCTTTGCACCACAGATTGCATAGAATGAATATTACAGTACATACTTCATAGATGCAAATCAAATTTATTATGTTCGAATGTGTGTAACACCATTAAAATGCACTTGAAACTTTTTTCCCCATTGACCTTAATGTAATGGAACACTTTTGATTGTCCCTGTAATTGAACTATAAGTCCGATTTTCATAAAAATTGAAATGACTCGATAAAATTATGTAATAATTATATATTTTAAATTTCAAACGATTCGTTTGGGCAGTTTTTGCGTTGTTATATGCGGACGGACAGACAGACAGACGGACTGAACGGGTGCTACGTATTTACATAATTACGAACACACCTAAAAAACGTAAAAATAAACCCTTGGGTCTGCAGAGGTAAGATAGAAGTAGGGGGCAAGAACTGCTGGCTATCGATTATTTGGGGGTAAAAATTGTATAAAAAATATAAATGAAATGAAAATTTCCCAAATTTTAAAAAGCTGTTACAAGAATAATGTTATTTACATATTAACCTCTAACTACTGTCACAAAAACTGTCATATAGTAACCTCGAGCAGGTCTCAGTGACTTCTTGAACTCGATTAAGTTATCGGATATTGTATCTCTGACGATATATATGTTCAAGATTATTATAATTAATACTCACGTCTATTGATAGTAACAGAGGTGAAAACGAAACAAAATATGACAAGTATCTACTGGGTGAGTCATAAATATCGAAACAATAGGCTATCTTCTTAAATATTGCCCTTAGACCCATACTTCCAATTGCAAAGTTTCATAAAAAAAGGTGATTTTTTTATAAGATAAGTTGCAACTCCATGGGGGGTCTATTTTAAAAGATACGAAAATTAAATTTTTATACGGTTCCCCAGAGGATAAAACTTTTTTCTTATCCATTCCTGAATTGAACAAAAAAAAATTCATCTTGATATCTTCAAAACTCAGAGAGTTATGACAATTTTAATAAATCGTGAGGTTTAAAGGGATCAGACACAAATTGAAATACGTGTAATTGAAGAAACAATGTTACTGTAAGGTGTCCAGGAAACATTTATTTTATTTATTTATTTATAGAGTTAGAAATTTGGATGTTTTGTGATAGTTAACCACATAATTTGTAAGCATTATCACATCATAAGACTTAATAAAATATTTTTTTTCAAAAAATTTAGAGTAACTTACAATTGTTATAACTCAAAATATTAACTGTCGCGTTGAATTTTTTCTTTTGTTTAAATGAAATTGTCTAATTTTCAATTTTGATTCAGCATTTTAAATAACATTTAAAAAAATAAAAGTATTTAAAATAGCAATATAAAAAAAATGCAATTTTTTGTAAACAAATCATATTTTTAAAAGAAAATTTTCTAAGGGGAAAACTTCTTTCGGCGGATTGGACAGTTTGAAATGTTAAAAAACTATTTAACTCGCGGGTCTGTTACCGTAACCGATGTTTATTGGCTTATGTCAATTTAAAAATGAGAAATACTGAAATACAAACATCTGATGCAGAAAAGTGCATTTAGTTTTAAATAAAGATGGGCTCCTAACGTTTAAATGCTTTTTAAAAGTTTCTAGGTGATTAACTCCGTCCTGTATAGTATCGATTTCAGATTTTGTTTAAGTTTTGCCATTCTCGCCTACTTTAATTACTATTTAAATGCGTCAATTGATTTAAACTCCATTTTTTATCACGCCGATTTCAAATTTTTTCATTGTTTTGGCCCTGTCAACTTCATATTTTTCTTGTTAAAATTGCTAACACGAAGCGTAAAAGGTGCCTCTAATTACGGGCCTCCAAACTGGTAGATGGTAGGTGCTGGGGTTCGAACCCTATCGCGACCGTCGGCCTAACCGTTCAAAGTTTTCCGTGGTTTTCTTCGAACCTTGCAATTCCTTGCGTAAATACGGGTTAGGTTCCCTTAGAAAGACCCTCGTGGAGGACACCTCTCCCCTTAGGGCCTATATTCCTATTGTAGATAATTGGCTGGTATAAACAAGAACAAAAAAAAAACTAATTACGGGCGACACATTGTTAAACGTTTTACGTTGAAATCATTCAACTGAATTTCTTAAAAGATGTTTTGTTCGAACGCATTAAACCTTGATCAATTAAATACACTTATAACGGAATATTAGTGGGAGCTTAGCATAAAAAAATAAGCAACAGAAACGTTATACTCTTAGACTTTAACATTCGAATAAATATTTTTGTTTTTTTAAATGCCGTTTGGAATAAATAAACTACTCGGATGTAGCAATCTGAGGACTCTAAAGATACGAAATTGCATGCATTAGTACTTGATATCACGGAAATCGTGTAAATTATACAAAATTCAGTATAACAGCGCCACCCGAAAGACGATTGATACAAAAGCGTAAACAAAACCAAGAAGTAACTGAATCTGACTTTTTATGAAAATTCCTGCATTAGTTCTTAAGATAGAGCTATTGCAGAAATCGTAACAAATGCAGTGTTGTAGTGCCACACGTGGAGCTATATAGAACAAAATATAAAAAACATCAGTTCATGTCAAGGACTAACTGAATATGAAGTTTGATGATATTCCTTACATTAATTCTGGAGATACAGCTATTGCGGAAATCGCACAAAAGGCTGTACATTAGGGTACAGTAGTAGCGATTCACACCAAAAACTAATCAGCTCCAATTTATATCAAGGACTATGTAAATATAATTTTTTATTAAATTCTGTGGATTAGTTCTTGAGATAGGGCGCTCACAAAATTTATGCCATATACAGAGATACAGGAGCAGTGACTCACAAACAGACATTTTGTAAAAAACATGTTTTTCAGTATCTCTGAGCCCTAAAACGTGTGTCCGTCAAAACCAGTCCGTCAAAAACCAGAATTCAAAAATTTCATGAATCCAATACTTTCCTCTTGTAAAGATAGAAAAAAGTAAAAATAGGTGTAAAACTTTATAAATTTTGAAGCTGAATAGTAAAAAGTAGATTTTTGACAATATTTCTGTGTAATTTATTAAAATATGTTTTCAATGATTCCGTTAATGGAAGTGTCATTATCGCTATTACTATTTTTACTAAATTTATTGCCTGCGCCAATAAGTTTTAAAGACATGTTTTATGAGAGTTTAATTAATATCACTTAATTTAATAACACTTTTAATAAGTGTTTAATAAGACGGTCCAGCCAATGGGTCGTGCCAGTTACGAGTCTGGCGCCAATCTCGAGATATTCCTGACATCTAGCATATTTCAAGGAAGTTTAAAGCAAAAACCTATACGCTTTTATTTTATATCTAAAAGTTAAAGTATTGTTTTGGATCGACATTTAATAATGCGTAAATTTATGGTCGATCCCTAAATTGTATTTCAAATGAACTGATATCGCTGAGCTCAGAGGCATGCTTAAGTGGTGTAAGTCACGGATTTTGGAAAATTTTGGATTTTAATATCGTTCAGGGATTTGTAGATATCGATATGAATTTTTTTTATTCAATTCAGGAATGGACAAGGAAATTTTTTCTAATAGGAAGTTTTATCCTTTGGGCGCCGTATAAAAATTTATTTTTTAAAATAGACCCCCCCCCCCCTCATGGAGTTGCAACTTATCAAAAAATTTACCTTTTTTTATAAAACTTCGCAATTGGAAGTATAGGTCTAGGGGCAATATTTAAGGTCATAGTCTATTGTCTCGATATTTAAGACTCACCCTGTATATTTAAACTGGAATTTATAAGTTAAACTGTGAGTATTGAATAGAAGCGGTTTGTGAGACCGCTGATGGCTGTTGAGGAAAATAAAAATGTGCCTATCCATTCAGGATATAAGGATCTTAGTATCAAATCATTTTTTATTGCTATCAGTGATTTATTAAAATAACATAATATGGCGAATAAAACCTTTTAGTTTTACATGTTTCTTTACTCTGACGGCAACTTTTCAAATACAATAAATGGTAAAAGAAATTTTTAGCTAAAATAGCTACAAAAATAAATAAATAAATAAATAAATAAAAATAAAAAAAAATAGAAAAAACATATATCACGTGAACTTGAGCATAGTGAAATAAATTGGAAAAAAATAAAAATGAATAAAAATAAAATAATTGTGAAAGTGAAATATTACAAATTATTGTCTTAAAAACCTTTGAATCATTTTCTTCCAAATTTTAGGGAGCTATATTATATAGGATCTTAGTATTAACATATTATTAAAACAATGTTATTTCAGAAGTCTTTCATTTCTCATTGCAAGATCTGGTTCGATCTCAGTGCTATAAAAGCCCTTTTTAGGGTAGAAAATGTCAGTGGTTCGATTGCTTGGCATTATTAATATCTTTATCTTAAATAATAATAAAATGCTAAAATGATTTTCCTAGTTTTCGGCTTTTCTTATGTATTTTCAAATTTTAAAAAATTTAACCCTTCTCTGCACGATTTTTTCTATTTTTATGAATTTATTTTAAAAAAATATATATATTGGTCTAATACTGTTGGAAAAACAGTAAAAAAAAAAAAAAAAAAAAAAAAAAAAAAAAAAAAAAATCAGCTAAATTTCATTATTTTATATTGTGTGCCATATACAGGGGAGACTGGGACACTTGTGAACATGGGGCAGATGTGAACGTTGCCATTTTTCGCTAGTTATATGTATTTTTATTTAAAAAAAAAAAAAAAAGAAATTACGAAAGATGGTAGCACCTGTACACATATGGTAAAATTGAGGTGAGCGCTAAATCGCACAACGCTCCAGGATATGCAAACTGCAGGCTCCTCCCACACTAGAAATGAGTACCATCTACTGGTATATACTGGTAATACTCAAATAATAACATCTTGAAAGATTCTTTAAATTAATTTTACAATCCCCCCCCCCCCCCGAATAATGGATTAAAAGCACTCTTATGTATCCTTAAAATTATAATAATAATAATAATTATTATTATTATATGTCCTTTCTGGGACTAGATATAAAATTTCATTTTATGATATAAAATCATAAGCTACTTTAATTTGAAATAAAATTTCTTTAAAAGAAAATAAATAAATAAAAATGAAAAATGAGAGGTGATATATGTTAATATCAAATATTTAATTTATATACTTTAACAATGAAGCTTTATTTAAGAATATGTGTGTATCCTGACTTAGAACTAGCATCTGTTAATATTATCAGGTTTTATTTATTTGTCATTTATTACTTTTATTTATTTATTTTACTTTAAAGAAAACTTATTTCAGATTTACTAGTTTCTTGTCATGCAGTAAATTGAGAAATATTACGGCTATTCATAGAAAAATCACATTTAATTATTTTTATTATTTAAGAAATCAAAGAAAAGTTTTTTAAAATTCATTAGTTTTGTATCTTGACAAGGCTGTTCTTAAATTCAAAAGGCCAACTTTAAAACATAAGTTTTAATTTATTTTTGTATGAAATGCATGAAACTAGCAGGTGTTGTTGTTCAGAAACTAGTTAATTACACTCTTTTTTTTTTTTTTTTTTTTTTTTTAGAAAAAAAGTGTTAAAGTGGGCATTTTGAACTGAATTTCTGATATTTTGAATTTATATTTAATAAAAGGGAAATGGAGAAGAAAAATAATTTCTAATAATTTCCAATAATTTTAGCTATCAGTTATTTTCAACTACATTTATTTAAATCTTGTTTAATTATTTAAATGATTTTGTTTTAATGTAAAATCAATAAAAAAGATGCACAATTTATTTAACTTATTTTTTATAAATAACTATTTAAGATCGTGTTACATAAAAAATATGCATATACTCTAACATTTGGACTTAAGAAAGTAATAAGGTTTTTGTTAAATCTAGTTAAAATTTAAATCCAAATTAATTTTACATATCTTTATTCTTCTCAGTAATTCATTAAAAACATTTTTCATAATATACTTAAAATAATAATAATAATAGTAGTAATAATAATAATGACAATAATATAGTTATTTCTGTGACTACCCGTAAAATTTTCATTTTATGATAATATGATCATTTACATCGTAAGCTAGAGAATTTACATAAAAAGTCTTTAAAGTTAAAAAGAGGAAATAGATTTTAATATCAAATATTTCATTTATATGCTTTATGTTGAAATTTCATTCAAGTATCTTTCTGTACATGTACCGCAATATAATGTATGCATAAATAATTCCCCTAAGGGAAAGAAGCCTAAAAAAAGGGCTGAGAAAAAAAAAAAAAACTTTGCGATTTATCTTGACTTAAGACTAACATCTGTTAATATTAGCATGTTTTATTTATTTGTTATTTCTTTCTTTTATTTTTTTTTACTTCAAAAAAAAAAAAATAATCATATTCAATTATTATAACTATGTAAGAAACCAAATAAGATTTTTTTTTTCTTTTTTGTTTCAATTTACTATTTTTGCATCTTGTTAATAAACAAGAAAAGTTCAATTTTGAGAACCTCCTAGGATAATATTTTTCATAGTAATTGTTTGAATTTATGCTTAGTAAAGAGAAAGAAAGAGAAAAAATATATAATACTTACTTTCTGATAATTTTAGCTATCAGTTACTTTCCAATACTTTTAGCTAAGTGTTATTTAAACTTTGTACTACACTAAATTTAAATTTAAAATTTTAAAATATATTAAACAAAACTTTTTACTATTTTTAAGCCCAAATATAAGAGTATATTATCCTTTTTAGCTCACAGGCTATCATAGCCTGAGAGCTTATGTGCCCGCCCGTTCTGTATGTATGTATGTTCATTCGTGCGTACGTATGTGCGCGCGCAACGCGATAACTCATGATAAAAATATCCGATCCACTTGAAATTTTGTATATAGGTATATACTGACAAGGCGCTTCCCTGATTAGTTTTTGGAGTTCATTCGATATGTATAAGAGGGGGAACGGGGGGCTCATGCCCCTCCCCCTAATTGATATAAGTGGGTTTTTCATGCAGAATTAAGTTTTCGTTCAAAATTTAGGTATAGGATCATTCTGATGAGGCGATTCCGTGACTGTTATTATGTGTTCATTGAATAAGTATAAACAGGGGGAACGGGGGTTCTAATGCCCTACCCCATAATTTATATAAATGGGTTTTTCAAACAGAATTGTCAGATTTCGTTCAAATCTCTGAATAGTTTTGGAAGTTTAATGGTTAAGTATAAAAGAGGGGGATAACTCCTCTTAAATTATATAAATGTTAAATGGGTTTTTATTAAGAATTGTCCGATTTGCTCTGAATTTTGGATATAGATTTTTTATATGATAAAGCATGTCTTTGATAGCTTAAGAGGTTCAATGATTAAGTATAAAAAAGGGGAAAGGGGAGAGCTGTTTCCCCTTCTTAATTTTTTTTCGAACGGAATTAACCCTTGAAAATATAAGGCTGCAATGTACAATTAGTATACGTAGCCTGTAAGCTCAATGCTATCAGTTTAATTGGGCAATATTCTTTTTATTTTATTATTATTATCTGACTCGCATTTAAATACATTTATCACAAATAAATTTAATAAATTGTACATTTTTGTAGCTGTTTTCTGCATGAAAAATAATTTATTTTCACTGGTAAATTATAAAAATCGTTAAGATAATTCTTTTATAAATTAAATTGCATAAATTTGTCTATTTAATTTATAAAAATCATTGAAATAATTAAGTAAGATTTGGATAAAGGCATTTGGTAGTTAAAATTATTAGAAAGTAATTGTTAATAATATTTTTTTCACTTCTTTTCTCTTTTACTAAATTTAATATATTAGAATGAAAATTAAATTCTAAGGCGTTTCTTCAATTAAACATTTCTCGTTTTTTAATGAGATGCAAAAATACTGAATAAAACGAGGAATAAAATAAAGCTCTTCTGTGCATTTCTAAATAAAATTAATAACAATTAAACATGGATATTTCTCTGACCAGCCCTATTTTTTAAATTTATTGCATGACATCGCAAAGTAGTAAATCTGAAATAAATTTCTTTTAAGTAAAACAATAAATAAATAACAAATAAATAAACCAAGCTAATATTAAAAGAGGCTAGTCCTAAATCAAGGTGCAAAACATAACGCCAGTGTTAGCATATAAATTAAATATTTAGTATTAAAATATACTCCCCCCCCTCTCTCTTTTTTTATTATTAATTTTGCTTTAAAAATATTTTAAATTTACTAACATATCATGTCATAACATAAAATGAAAATGTTATGAGTGGTCACAAAAAATACATTATTATTATTATTATTATTAATTAAAAAATATAGTGAAGAATGTTTTCAATTCATTGAAGCAAACAGAAATTTTAAATTAATTTAATAAACCCTGCAAAACGTATCTTTAAAGGATTCACCAGTAGATGATGCTCGTTTATTAGTATGGGAGGAGCTACCGTTTGTTTATCCCTAAGCGTTGTGCGATTTAGCGCCTACCTAAAATTAAGTTCTTCGACATTTTGTTAGTTCTCAGGAGCCAAAACACTGTTTATTGATATCAAAAATAAAATCCCAGTTCCAACTTGTTAAGCGAATATCTTTATTTATTCATTTTTTTAACGTTTCAAAATATATTACGGATACTAATAAATATTTTTGATTAAAACTTTTTTCTTCTAAAATTGTGAAATGTTAATGATTTGCCATTTGAACTCGAGTGGGAATGTGGGACATTTGTAAACAGTCTAGTTGGGACAGATAAGAACAGTTTATAAGTTCCCCAATGATCATTCTGTGATTCTTTTCCTTTCAGTTAACTTCGTGAGATATAATGTCAGCTTCAATATCTATGATTTTCTTGAAATAGAAGACATTTCCGTCATAAAAGTTGATTTTGTAGGGAAACTTCTACAAACACTTGTATCTATAAAGGCATTTTTGCATCAAAATGATGCTATATATAATTTACATATGATATTACTATTAGTATATTATGACATTATTTTAATCCAGAAATGCCTTCATAGATACAAATAGAACATTTCTATATCGATAAGTCATTTTTTTCAAAAATACAGATAGAACCTTATTATTCTCATGTGACGATCTGTCAGCAAATACATAAAAAACAACAAGCTCGTTTACTTTGAAATGTAATTTAAATAAATTTAATGTTTTCTAAAATGCAATAAGTGTTATTTATTAATTTATTTAACGAATTTCAATACTATTTTTTATGAATATAATAATAAATACAGTATTACGTAAAGCAACTTTGCAATTTTTTCCATTTCATTAGTTCCAAACTTGCAGTATTAGTTTACTTCAATTTCTAAAACAGTTGCTTTATTTCATGCTTTGAATATAGGTATAATATTTTAAGAAAGTAAACTTTTTGAACCAATAACTACCCTATAATCTCGATTATAAGCTCCCCCCCCCCCCTCTTTCAAAAGCAAAAGAAATTAAATTTGGAGGGAGCTTATAAGGGGCTGTGCATATATAACGTTATCATTTTAAGGGGAAGGGGGGGGGGTCATGCACATGATATCGTAAGATATCTCTGGGAGGAGGGCTTGCCTTTTGATATCGATATAATTTTGATCCAACCAAAATTTTCTCTTTTAATTTGTAATATGGTTTTAGGTTATTGTTATGTTATTTTAGTGCGTTATCTGTTTATTTGAAAATACAGTTATTAATAAAATCACTAAATTATTATAAGATTATTTAATTCTAAAGTATGACATTCCTCAAACGTTTGACATTCGTTTCTTCATCATATGTGTATGTAAATAGTTTAATCCGCGTTCGAAAAACCACGTACATTTGAAATGAAAGATGTATTAACTAAAAAATAAAAGAGAAAGAATGTTGTCCACTTGATTTATTGATAAGAGTTTCTATCTCCCCCTCCTCCCCATACGGAGCAAGTACAATCAAAACATTATTACTGTGGAATGCATTATGTAACAAAAACCTATTATAAAATACTTTTAAATAGCAATTACTTCTAACTGTTAGTTGATATAAACTGCTATTTTATTGACTTCTCTCCATTTGAATCAATATAGTATGCGAAAAATTATACAACCTACAGTCGAGTCTCTATACAACGAAACTCCATCGAGCGAATTTCTCTATTTAACGAATTTTTTGTAGAAACAGTCAATTTTTTTCATAATTACATTAAAAAAATATCTCCATATAGCGAAATAAATATCTCCTTTTAATGATTTTTTTCAAAAATGCTCTTTCATATGTTCAGAAAACGTTTCAAATTATTTGTAGTACAAATTTTTTTTCGTGGATTTCTGTTTTATATTTTATAGATACACACCTCTACCTTATTCCTTATGTTCAAAAAAAGGCATTCACCCCCTCTCCTCCCCACCAAGAAAAGCATCCTTTTTTGCATAGTTACACTTGACTTTGTTTTAACCAAGATGAGCATGCTTTCCTAGAAAAAATTGAAACATATCACAAAGCATCCCAAAAGATATAATTATTCCATTATTGCCTTGAAAATGCTTTTTGTTTCTCAGGATGAATAGTAAGGCAGAGATAAAAGGGTAATTTCAGAAAAAGCCGTCTTTTTCAGCAGGTTTTCATCTACCTCAACTAACCCTCTTTACTTTTAGAGTTTAGAGTGGATGTTTGTCGTTTGTGGCGCTTAGAACATTTTTTGTTGTGAGAGATGATTTGAATGAAGAATTGTTACTAAATGTCATTTATGCTGGTGTGATTTTCTGCTGCATCTGCATAAAATAGCTTCTAAGATAAACATAACTTTCTCTGGTAAAGTAATAATTTTGAAAATAATCAATAAGACACTGAATAAAAAAGGAAGTGGCAAAATTCCGTTAAACATTTCAAAAACTTAATTAAACACCTTAAAAAATAATACTGTTTCAAAATTTAAACATTAAATGAAAATTTTTTTGCCGTTCTCTATTCAACGAATTTTTCTATACAACGAATCTTTTGACTGAACAATGAATTTCGTTATATAGAGACTCGACTGTATTTTGTATATCACTCTAAATAAAATAAATAAAAAAAATTATAACGATATCATTTCCGGAGGGGGGAGGGTCGATGTATGATAACGTATGATATCGAAAGGGGGGAGGAGGTTCAAAATTCCCAAAATGTTGATAACGTTATACATGCACAGCCTCTAATCGGACATTTTTTTAAAATTCTTACTTTAGAGCTAAATAAGGCAAATACAGGGCTGGGAATCTTTCGCATTTCTGCAGATTCCCGATAAATATTATCTATATGCCCCCTCAAACAAACCCCCCTCCCCCCAAGCAAAATTTAAATGCATTAATTATTTTTTTTAAGTTCACAATCATCTTATCAAATTATCAATCATCTATATCCAGACCCCGGTTATGACTAATTGGGGCCCCTGAGCAAAGAAAAATTAGGCAAATATAAATTTCAACGTTATTCAAATAGAACTGATGGTCACTGATATGTATGTGTGATACATAAACATATTTTCCCATCTTGGATATAAATTTAAAAAAAGTTCTTTGCTCCATAAATCCTAAATTAAATATCGTAATTAATAAAAGTATACCCTTTTTTCCTTAGTACCTAAACAAAACTCTTATATAACTTTAGAAATTTGTTATAATACTTTAAGATGAATTTAATAACTTCAATATATGGAAGAAATGGAATTGGAAAAAGAAAGTAAATATTTTATAATTTAGTTTATGGATTTTAGAACCCCTTGAGCTCCGGGGCCCATAGGCAATGTCTCGGTTTGCCCATTCGGTAATAAGGGCTTGTCTACATCCCCTTCACCCACAATCTATTTTATAATCTTTTGTTTTAACATATCACACAGAAACTAGAAAAATATGCATATATTTTTTATGGTGAATTTAACAGATAATATAGTTAATGATTATGGGAACAGATGAATAAGATAATAAAAAACACGTCAAAAGATAATTTTCCCTTGTGTTCATATATACCTCATATGTGTTCACAACTGTCCCACTGTTCGGGGACACGTGAACAATTTTTTGAATTTATAAAACTATTAAAAAAAAGTAAGAAGAACTATAAAGGTATTTAAAAAAAATTACCATGTGTAAAAAGTTTTGTTTATTATATTTAGTTTTTTTTTTTTATAGAAATTAATTCAGCTATGAGAAAAGCTTAGTTTATGTGACCTGGTCACACAGGCCCCAGTCTCCCCTACGTATTTAGGGTTCTTGAATACTGTGTTGCTATGTTTTGCAACTAAATGATCTCAAATTAATTTTATCTGTTTAACACTCTGCAACTTTTAGTATAAATAATTAAATTTAAATTTCATTTTAAGGTTTTAATTAATTAATTTTATCTTCTTAACACTTTGCAGTTTTTATTATATTAATATGTTTAAGTAATCAGTAAAAATAACGAAAGTAATTTTTATTTTAATAGCTTGATCGATTTTTTTTTCAAAGAACAAATTCTAATTTTTTTGTCTAATGCAGCCATCTGACATGGGCAAAATAAATGTTATACCATTCTTTGGATTGTTTTTGATCAATTACAGTGGCCCTATTAACCAAATTCATGGCACATGAGAAAAAGTTATGTTTTTAGGTATGTGCCAGATGTGGCACGTTCAAATATGTTTTTTGAATTAAAAATTTTGAAATCTTTAAAGGGTCTCAAGACTTTTAAAGCTTCCAAATTTTCGAAATTTCAAATTTTTTATATGTTAAACTGTTAACTTTTCTGAACATTTTGATATAATTGTTTTCACGAAATTCTCATTAGAACAAAAAGTTGTGGGTTTTAGAATTTTACCCGCTCAATAGCTAAAGCGGTGTTTCCAAAACTTGGAAGTCATTTTTCTCCAAATTACATTTTTGGTCATAGCGCGCACGATATCTCAAAATCTTGTAAATATTTTTACGTAAAATTTTCGAAATATCTATTTCATGTTAATCTCTATAAACTGAACCTAAAATTTTCTTTTTATTGTTTAAAAAAGTTTATTTTTTAGGTGATTATCTCGTTGAAATTTTCAAAATTTTCTATCAGTTAAATACAACTTTGTATTAAAAATAGAATTTTTTTTAAAATAAATTTATTTAGGTTCAAGATATTTATTACAATCTGACATATAAGTAGAGTCCAAAATTCCCATTCTAGTTGCAATATTTATCTTGTAATCGTGCGCGTAAGCTATTATGTCAATTTTCTGCTCGTCAAATGTCCCACAGTTTGGAGCGCTCTGTAAATACTAATTCTGCATCTTGCAATTTTTTAAAGGCATAAAATGAAAGAACGTACTTATATCTTTCATCTCAACAAAAAATTGTGTTTTAATATCATAAACATTTTAAGATATTAAATATTCAAGATGGTCTCATTTTTTTTTTTTTTTTTTTTTTTTTTTTTTTTTTTTCAATTTTTCCGATTTTAAGAGTCTTTAATGGTTATGCTACTAACATTAAGGCGACTGTGGACATTCAAAGTCACAAAATTTGACAAAGAAATAGTTTTTTTTCTTTTCGAGAATTATGAAACTAGATGTTCGAATCTATCCGATACAAAAAGAATTTTTCAATTCTGAAGCATTTTCGTTGAGGTAGAAGCTTTTATATTTGTAAAAACTGCATATATATATGCAATTTGTTTTACTTTAATACTGTTTTCTATAAATTGAAAATTTTGCACATTTCTAAGCTTTGAAACGTTCCATGCGCATTCCTAATTATCAGATTCTTTTAAAATTTATGCTTTATATTTTCTGTACAATAATAAATAAATGTTAGCATAAAAAGTCGCATTTCAGGAATATTTTGACGTTGAAATTTAGGTGAATATGAAAATATGTAGCTACTTTTTTAAAATGAAGCATAAGTACCAAAATAATTTTTTTCTACTTATATATTCGGGGAAATTTTACAATTCATGCCAACTTTCATTGTAATACATAAAAAGTATCTCATAAATAAACAGTGTCTCATTTTCTGCAAAAGAAATGCTCATGGGACATTTTCAAAGATGGCAATTATTCGTTAATTTAAATGTTTAAAAAAAGAATAATTTTAAAACTTTTTATTAATTTATCACCAAATATTGAATATAACTGTTTGAGTTCGCCATTTACGCGTCTGCCAATTTTCAAATGAATCCCTTTGAAAATAGAGTAGTTTGTTTGTATTTATGTCAGCCAATTATCTACACTGCGGGATATAGGCCCTTAAGAGGTGGGAGCCCTCCGTGGGGGGTCTTTCTAAGGGAACCTAACCCGTATTTACACAAGGAAGTCCAAAGAAAACCACGGAAAACTTCGAACGGTTAGGCCGACGGTCGCGATTGGGTTCGGGCCCAGCGCCTACCGTCTACCAGTTTGGAGGTCAGAACCTCGCGGCCACTGGTGGGGCTTGAAATTAGAGTAGAGAGAGAGCTCAAGAGTATGCTAGAGGTCATTCACCTCTGTCTCTAATTTATTTTTGGCCCTTAGAAAGAGGTTCAATCGAAAAGAGTACTGTATGTTTTATGCAATTATATATTAAATGAATATTTTTTCAAAACGATTAAACCCTGCTTTTGTGTAGAGGGAATTGTTCAAAACAATTTATATTAATTCAGTCCTTTTCAAGATATATGATTGATACAAGCCTCTTACTGAAATATTCCGTATAAAAAGAATGTCGCGCGCTACATACAATATGTCTATATAAATTGGTGTTGAAAATTCTATATCATTTGCTTGTATAGCTTATAACACAAGCATGTAGCTATAGGTGCATGTTATTATTTAAATAACAATTTTCATAGAAATCACACTTAATACATAATTATCAATTAAACGTCAATTTCATTTGAAAATGAAATTAATTTAAAATTATTAATTGGAAATAATTTTATTAATAAAAAATAAGTTATTATAAACATTTAACTAATTTGAAAATTTAATTTAAAATATAAGGAAATTAATAAGAATTATTAATATCATCTAAAATTTCCTCTTTTACGAAAATACACAGAGATTCTACAGAAATTTTATCTCTGAATCTGAAATTGATTCTATGCGTTACTCACTATGTACTATGCACGTCATTGCTTAGTTTTCCGTGTTTCATCATTTTAACAGGGTAACAACAGTTGCGAAATCGCTTGTAGAACAATAGACATTAATGTACGTTTTTCTCAAGAACTGCTGGCTGAAGGGATTCAAACACTTTTTTTACGTTATTCTCGTTATACATAAAAATTATGCAGTGGAACTGCAAAAATTTTCAACTTCCTTTCTTAACGGTTTTTTGGGATGTTTTGGACATACGACTATTTTCGGGAAATCTCAGTACGACTAACTGTCTGTCTGTTAATCTATGGATGACACAAATTTTGTGGTCGTTCTATCTAAACGACTAGTACACGGAACTTCATCAAACTTTTTATTCAGTTAAATCTTGATATAAATTGGAGCTGATTAGATTTAGTTGTATATCAATAGGTACCATGCTTTGATTTCTTTTCTGATAGAACCCCGCCCATTACATTATATCTTTTTATAAATGGATATTTAAAGTTTATATGCATATTGCTTAACAGGTGGCGTTTCTATGCTACGTTTTTAATGTTTTTGCAATAGCTGTATTTCAGGAACTAATGTAAGGAAAAGGTCAACAGGTAGATCCTTGTCACAGTAGGTTCTGACTTCTCAACTGGTAGACGGCAGGTGCTGGGTTCGAATTCAATCGCGGCCGTCGGCCTAACCGTTCGTAGTTTTCGTGGTTTTTTTTCGAACCTTGCGTAAATACGGGTTAGGTTCCCTTAGAAAGACCCCCACGAAGGGCACTCTCCCCCAGGGCCTATATCCCTAGAGTAGATAATTGGCCGACACAAAATAAACCAAACCTTGGCACGGTAAGCCATGGTACCCAGGTTCGAGTCCTGGTTTAGACATTTTACGCTCTGTTGGAATAAACATCTACTTTGTTACTCCAATTCAGAACGTGATTTATCCAGTTGAAAAAAGAATTCATTTTCTTCATTATCATTTAATTACATGGTATACAGGACTTTCCGTATTCTCATTCACAAGGAGAGGGCCAACCTTGATAATTACAGATTTTGATTATTTTTTTATATATGTTGTAGGGTATAGGCCGCTTAGTCTTAGGTTCAACGGATTTTATACAACGCTCCTTGGTTCTTGAGAAACAGAGGGGGGGGGGGGGGGAGGTCTACTATTATAATACAACTTAAGTAATTACTGTCTAGCTCAATTTTTCTGTTGACGTAGCTCATTCGGTCGAGCGTTAGCTCAATGATCCACTGGTTTCGGGTTCAATCTCGGAACGTGCTATGTTTTATTTTATTTTATTTTTTGTATTATAAATATACTTGTAATTATAATTTATTTAACTCATTTTTAATGAAAAATTGTATATCAATTGTAAATTTAATCTATTTACTTTTATTTGTAGCTAAATCGTTGCATAAAATATCATAAAGCTGTTATTATTTTTTTAATGACTTTTAAAATATATTTTAGATATATTTTAAACTGTTAATTAAAAAAAAAAACTTGTAATGGTGTAATGATTGTTGATGTAAGGATATCTAATAATTGAGTCAATACGTGAATTTAAAGAAACACCATTTATATATTGCCTCAATAAGGAAAGTAGATACGATGATAATACTGCTTTATTTTCAAATTATGAAACATAATCACATTAAAAAGTAGCATAAGAATTAAATTGCAACTTCTTTTTTGCATATTAAAGGTTTTTAATTTTTTTTTACGTATATGCTTCGTTTTAAATTATTTTGAGTTCATCTTTACCTTATTTTTGCCACAACTAAAGGGCTCCACAAAAGATTTTGGAATTTTTGCTAATCATAATAGATTTTTTTTCCCTTTAAATGCTGAGAAAAATTTAATAATGATTAAAAGTTCAAAAAGGCTAAATAATAATTTAAATATTTAAATTGTAATTAATGTGTGATTTTAAATTGAAATTATCAATTTATAATTACAAGTATATTTATAAAACAATTAAGAAAAGAGAAATACAGCACATTTCGATCATCCAGTATTTTCATCTGATTCATTTCCTTTATTAAGGCAATGCAATTCTTCCAAATTACGAATTGATACAGTTATTTATTATCATTATATCGGTAAATAGTAAATGAAATGCATTTTAAAGCTCATTTTAAAAATTAGCCGTTTTATTTAACGATTTATTTACAAATAAATAAAAAATAAGTACGTTACATTTATCATTGATATATAATTTTTAACTGACAATGTGTTAATTAAATTTCAACTACAAGTATATTTATAAAACAAAAAATAAATGAAACGTAACGCGCTCCGGAATCAAACCCGACACCCGCGGATCAATAAGCTCTAACGCTCTATAGATAGTTACGCCAACGTAAAATTGGATTACAAAGGAAGTAGTTAAGTTGTATTATAATGATAGACGCCCCTGTTTCTCGAGAACTAAGGAGCGTTCTATAAAATTCGTTGAACCTGGGACTAAGAGCCGTTACCCTACAACATATAAAAATAATCAAGTCTGTGATTATCAAGGATGGCGCTCGTCTTGTCAGTTTCATCATGTATAGAACTCTTGCATTGACGTCACAGCAACGGCTGATACCCTAATCTAGAACTCCTATAATAGAAGCCTTACCCTAAACTTGTGCACATCTGGAGTCCAAACAAAACAGTTTAGTTTTGATTTTTCTTATTCTTGCATTATTTTTCTAAATACTTAAAAAATGAAGTGCAAATCACTATATTTACAAATGTGAAAACATCACATTTGTCATGTTTGGGCGCCAGATGAAGCATGTGACGTCACGTGCAAGGGGTCTATAGCTTCGATGAATGAAACTAGCGCTGCAGTTTGCAGACATGTCCAACAAGTATTAGTGAATTATGTTCAGCTAGATACCGTCCGGATCGCTCAATATGTAGAGCTTTGGCATTACCAGCAGTGGCGTAGCCAGGATTTCGTTTCGGAGGGGGTCCAAAATTTTCCCTTCAGTATGTATATATATATACATATATATAATATATGTGTGTGTGTGTAGTAAAATTTGTCCACATGAAATCGCCATGTTGGTTCAAATTCCGTTTTACACAGGTTTTTATCTTATCAGATGTAATTGTATAGTATTATTTTTGACAGTATTATGAAACATTTCTGTTTAAGACAAAATCCCTTTATAGGCATGTTCCAGTTTCAAAACTTTTCTGTATTCATATACATATACTTACTTATGTTGTATTTATAGTTAAACCTGCCAAAATAATAACTGTCTATAACAGAATCCTGCCTGAAACGGAAGCGTTGCATAATCTTTATAAGAATTGCCATACAATTAAATTTACTGAAAATCTGTGTGAAAGGGGATTCTCACCGTTACTTAGTGAAACACAGTAAAACCTGCAAAAGCGGAGTTTCAGGACCATGACAAACCGAACAATAGATCTTACTGAGTTAGTGTATCTTAACTGTATAATTAATTACGCTTCTTGAAACTTTTTTCAGGTTTCTTGCGTTCACGTCTTCTTGGGATCGACTGTGATAGAAGTATATTGAGTAATTTTAAGAATTTAGGTACAGTAGATTTTCGAATATCTGGTATGCATTCGAATACCGGGATCGGATTATCAAGGTTGCGGATTAACCGGTACAATAAAATTTTCTCAGTTTTAGATACAATGTATTACGTTTATTTTGTATAAAAATTAGTAAAAGACAACACTGTTAAGAAATCATGGAGGGCAATTTCATCGAATGAAGAAAACCTAGCTCTTTCTGAAGACGGCGATAATAGTGATTCGCAGAGTAAAATCTTAGGAGATTTGGAAAAGTTAGACTATTAAGAAAAAAGTCACAAAAAAAACCCACTGCAACAATAAATTAACGAAGATTCGAAATTGGTGAGTTACGAAGTTTTTAATGACAATGATTATTTTTCCACTTGTCGCTTTTGGTTCAGAAGAAAGATAGAATTTCAAAGAAATGCCACGTAATTGCTACAGAAAACCTTGGAACTCATAAAAAATTAAGTCACAATAATGAATTAGTACAAAGAGCAAGGAGATTAAAGCACATATGCTGAAAAAATAGTGTTGAGAATTTTTAGTTGTAAAATTCGTCGAAGAGTAAATGGGAAGCGAAAACGGATTTTTATCACTTCATTCTTCTGTAAAAAATGAGGTAACACTTTAATTTTTTTATATTGTGTAAATGTAAATCGAAATAACATTAAAATTAATGTTCATTCTCTTTCTTTTATATTAATAAAATGTTTAATGTCCTTACTGCATGATAATTTAACACGCTCTATGCTTTTTCCAAAATTTTTCATCAGAATCTATACAATTTTGATTATACAGGAAATTCGCTTATCCGAGGCAAGGCATTTTCTAACTTCCCGATTAATCGAGAGTCTATTATATTTTCTAATTAATTTCTTAATTTAAAAAAAAGCATGGATAAAAAGAAGTAAGATCATCTCTATCACTGCAGTTAATTATACATTAAAGTTACATTACTATTTACCAGTGAAAAATATTATGAATTAAAAAACTCAGCCAAACTGAAGAATTAAATTTAATTAAATCAAGTTTCATATTACATAAAATTTGCGTACAATGAAGTTAGGATCAAGTTAAGTTTAAAGCAGCAATTTTCATGTTTAATTTCTTGCTATTGAATAGTGAATTTGTATTGTAATCGATAATGGATAATGATTTCACATAAATATCAATCGCGTTAGCCATCAATTCACATGTGAGGGTCTGAGCTAAGGTTTTAATTTTTAAGAAAATATCTTGCCATTTCAGCTACAGAAACGAGTAATGTAGAAATCACACTCATCAAATATAATTCGTGCTAGAAAAAATAGTTTGTTAAAATTGTTTAAAACAGCGTTTTGGGTTTCTTTTGGGTTTCTATGTTTCATGTCTCTTTACTTTTTATACCATATTCGATCTAATAGTTGCTTCCGGTTTATTAGTAATATTTAATGAGGTTAATTTTTTGTTATAAATTTATTTGTGATGGACAAATACTTTTTTTGGATATATTAGGATGTGTAAAAAATAATGGTGGTTTCTGTTATCGTTTTTCGGGACCAATTTATTTTAGGTGGTTCTAAACAGCTTTAGAGCATTCTCTAAGTTCAGCAGTAAGCTCGGGACTTTTGTGTCGGGATCAGCTTCAATTTACGGTTTCAATTTTTCGTTGTACAAAATATCAGCCAAGATCTTCTCTATACATAAAACTCTTCTTACCACGATGCAATTTCTTGAAGCAATGTTAAAATGGGCATTCTTAAGTAGTAAATAGGATCAAAGATAATGTTGAATTTTTCTCCGAGAGAGGTTTCTGCAGCTATGGAAGAGACACTTTGGAGTTTCGTGTGAGAGGTAGCACTTCGATACCACACCATCAATAAGCATAAAATTCAAAATATTTCAATTACACCATTAGACAACTTGGCATGATGATCTCCGCAGCCACAGATGTCCGCATTCACATTTGCATCATTTAAAATGAGTAGATCAGTGTGGCCATTCAAAACGTCCATGCTATCATTCCACAGCCTTTGTATCTGTGCTTTTCACGGATGTTTGCAGCCTTAATTTTATATTTTCCCCCCTCAATGTAATAACATGTCTGTAATACTCTCCAAACAAAATCAGGATTCATCGGTAAAGAGAACTCGGCTCCAGCCTCTGGTACTGCAATGACAATGATCCCTGCACCACTTTAACCGGACTCATTTCGTTGCCGGAGTTAGTGGAATGCACATTACATGTTTCCTTCATGTAATCTTTTTTATGCAGCATGTCGCTCGCAATAAATCTGAATAGTCGAGTTCTTGTTGCTTCAGTAAACTCCTTTGCAATATGAAATGACGTCAGTTGCTTGTTTCGTTTAGCAAATGACGGTCTTGGCTATCTATTTTGGTTCATTTTTTACCTTGACCTGGTTGTTTGTGCACATAAATCGTTTCAAGATTTTTGGTATGATGCTTTTGACTATTTTTGAGTTTTAATTGATTCCTCAAAATGTCTGTCCTGCTTCCATTCTTTTTATCGCACGTTCTTTCTTACAATTGATCAAATGTCTTTTGGATGACATATTCCATCTATTACAAGCTAAAATTTTATCCAAGTATACGTACAAACCTTGAAATTAGACTTTTAATACTCCATGTGCACTCATTTTTCCATTTGAGCCGTAAGAACGGACTGAAAAAATTGCATATTTTTCTGTAGCGAATTGTATTGCCATTGGACTATATGCTAATCCTGACATTCAGTTACCAATCAACAACCTTTCATTGAAGTTCCCTTAATGGAATTAACATAAAACACTTTTTTATGGTTGTTCCTTTAATCTTTTTTTCACTAGTGTAATTTGAAAGTTAGAACTTATAGTCTATCTCTTCCAAGATAGACTATAAGTTCAGACTGTAAGCATAGCATATGAATCAGACCATAAGCACATTTTTTACCTTAACCTGCTTGTCTGTGCACATAAATCGTTTTCAGATTCTTGACATGATGCTTTTAACTATTTTTAAGTCTTTATTGGCCCTTCAGAGTGTTTTACCAGTTTCCATTCTTTCTATCGCACCACGCCATTTCTCGCAAACAGTCAAATTTCTCCTGAACAACATATTCACAAGCCTAATTACAAGCGAAGGTTTTTCCCAACTACACGTACAATTCTTGAAATTAGACGTCGAATACCCCATGTGAACCCATTGTCACACTTGAACCGAAAGAACGGACGGAAAAAATGGCATATTTTTCTGTAGTGAATTGTAATCCCATTTAGACTATGTGCTAAAGTTGAATTGAGTTACCAACCAATCACCTTTCATTGAAATTCATTTAAGAGAATTAACATAAAACCCCTTTTTTATGATTTTTCCTTTAACTTTTCTCGCCAGTAATTGGAAAGCGGTAACAAGTAACGAGTCCAAAAATAAACTTGCTTTTATTAATTGCTACCATCAGACTTAAAGCAATTGATAATATTGTCTGTTATAAAAGTGAACAATGATAAGTATCACAAAACTCAACAAACGTGCCGTTATTGCGTTCATGTAAATTTGACTTTTCCTATAAGTTTTGGCAACAGTTGGTCCTATCGGAGTCCATAATAAAGAAGTTTTACGTTTAATCTAATTAAAGTAAATTTGTGTAAACGGAATAGTGGGTATACTTCTATAGTTATTCCTCTGTGTCCAAACACTAAAATGTTTACGTTTATGAAAGGATTCCGCGTTCACAGAAAACTGGCCAAAACGAAATCACAACTGGAGGAATTTCCCTTTTCAAACTTTAGCAAGCATAAATATATAGTGTTGTTTTCGTCAAATCTTCAATTGTTTTCCTTTAAGTTAGGTCATTTTCACAGATTTACTATAATTAATGCTTTTCAAAGGTGTACTTTAGAGTGAGTACGTTTTAGTAGTTTCAATGGCTATTGTAAAACTGAAAAGTGTTTATAACGAAAACCTGTCTAAAACGAAAAAGTTCATAACCCAAGCGAAAGACATACCTTTGATTTATACCTTCTTAGACAAACACCTGTCTAAAGCGGAAAGTTTCATAGGCTCTTTGTGATTCCGTCTTAGTTATTTTTTCTGTTGCATCCATGATTCAGTAAACTAGTTCGTCGTTCGGGTTTCGGGGGGGGTCCGGACCCCCTGGACCCCCCCCTTGGCTACGCCACTGATTACCAGCCTATATATCAAGTTCGAGTCCTGGTCTCGACATTATTTGCTCTGTTGGAATAATCCTCCAACCTTAAATAGAATGCACGAAATTTTGTCAAATTTCCTACTCAATTAGATCCGATTACGGAGTAATTGTTTTGTGATTTTTGCTATGAACATCTTACTTGCTATGGGCAGAAAAGGCACCAAATTTTATATCTGAATTTAATGGTTAAAAATATATATGCTAATCTATTTTTAAATTTTTATTTTCAACAATAAGTGCTGTTGTTTGGGTCTCTTTTAAATCCCCTTTTACTGTAACCCCGTGTTAAATGCGAAGAAATGCTTTATATTCATATTCGTTGATCTATAATGATAAATACAGAAGTATATGGCTTTGTGTATGGCGGAATATTGTATTTAAGATACTGCAACACGCTGAGCAATAAGATTTGTTAGGAAGGAACCTTAAGCCCGTCTTTGGATTTTTTTAATTTAATATTTTAGGCAAATTTTAGAGTTTTTTCACGTTTTGTAGCGTTTTTGTAAAAGAAAGTTTAAGATTTTTAGCGCAGTATTATAAGTTTTCTCATATTTTCAATTACGTTTATTCGGAATTTAAACATTGAGTTTCGAATTTTTATGCGATTTTTAGAGTATTTTCGCATTTTGTGACGATTTTTAAAACATTATATAAGGAATTAGAAATTGGGATTCTAGTCTAATATAGTAAATTTTATCCTACACAATGTTTGAATATTTTTCAAATTTTAATGTGATTTTCAATTCAAATTGCAGCGTTTTTCGTGTTTCCCAGCAATTTTTTTATATTCGTAATATAATGAATTCCTTTGAAATTTTTTACGTTCTTTTTTAGACTTCTTTTATCGGTTTTGTTTACCGTTTTTTTACATTCAGTGGCGATTTTTTGACATCCATGAAAGAAATTCGTTAGTCTAATGCAGCAAATTTTGTCCTTTGCAAAATCTACATATTTTAAAAGTTTTACGAATTTAAAGCGTTTTTAATGCTATTTTTTACCATTTTTTGCGTGTTTCGCGCAGATTCTTTGACATTTTTGAAAGATTCTACACTGTAAAAAAAAATTCCAGAGGTTACTAAAAATTTCTTAGTAAATTTGTATTCCACAGAATTTTTTAGTAACCATTACAAACTTTTTTTTTTGTAAACTGAACAAAAAAATTTTTTGTATAACTAACTTAAAAATTTAGTATGAGCCACCAAGCAAATTTTAGTAATAGCTCCAAAATTATTTTTAATAACCATTACGTGCTCCCGAAGGGCAGGAGCTTCCTTCGAGCTGCATCCAGACTTCTGAAACGGAAGATTTTCGGCAAAACCGCAATAGATGGCAGCACCAAATATTCCTACCTGCTCCGACAGGATTTTCAAAATCCCTTTATTGACGAGACACTACATACATTCGGGGCGTATTTGGCGGTGGCAAGTTTCGAACCCGGGACCATTTAGCCTGGAGTCCATTACTATAACCACTATGCTATCAAGGCCACACCAACTGAGTATTAGTAAGAGCTATTAAAAATATAAAACTATTAACTCTATTCGTTACTAACTTTTTTCTAGTAATTCTTACAGATTTTTTTGTAACCGATAAGATTACTAAAAATTTTTTAGTAATTACAAGGATCACTAAAGTTTTTTTAGTAGATCGACCTTTTTTTTTACCGTGTAGTTACATTGATTTAGCGCACTGTAATATATTTATCCATCTGCGATTTTTTTTATCTTTTATGCGATTTTTTGTGGGGGTTTTTCCGTACAGTTTCGCAGCGATTTTTCCACGCTTGTAAAAGAAATCCGATTTTAAACGTTCTTGCGCATTATAATAAATGTTCCCCCCTTTATCAATAATGTTTATTCGGAATGCGCACAGCGGTTTTTGAATTTTTTATGAATTTAATTTTTTTTCACATTTTGCGATGTGTTTTCGATATTTGTAAAATGAATGAACCTTGCTTTAATCTTTTAGTCCAATACTAGATTAAACATGTTAAAAGATTAATTAGAACCTGTAAATAAAGTTTTAAAAACTTGATTTATTTGAATGCTATTTATGTGATTCCAACAGATTCAAAGCATTTCATGGTTCTGTCAGTTTAACCTACTCAAGTAATCATCTGAAAGAATTTAAGCAGAATTTTAAGAACTCTAACAGTGCTTGCTTTTTAGCAAAAGGATAACTAAAATTAATTGAACTGATATTTATTTTGGTGAATTTTCTAAGCGCTTAAAAAAAATAACAATGTATAGTATTTTCTAATTTTTAAAATCATGTTGAAAAGTTTTTATTAATTTCATTTTTATCAGTCTCATTTTAAATCCCGAAACTTAAAATTTCATGCTACCAAGTAACTATTTATAATATATTTGAATTATTTGAATTTTTCATAACGTTTCATACATTATTTAATTATTAAACAGTGAATATCACTAAGTAGTTCAATTTTAAGTCTTACATGACTATTTTTCTTTCCTCCTGTTTTCTATTCTTAATTTTAATTTTTCCCCGGAAAATAATTAATACTTTTCCTTATACACACACAAACATATGTCTTCCTTCCCTTGTAATGCTCATATGAAATATAGCAAAAATTGTAGATTAGTTTAATATATTTAAAAGATAATTAAATGAAAAATACTTCAGCTTAAATATTTTGTTAAAATTGTTAAACTATTTCTAAAATATTTTAGCATACTTCACAATTTTAAAGATTCAGATATTACTTCATAACGGCACTCGGGGATTTAGTTAAAAATCATTTAATATATGGTCTAAATGATGTATAATATTTATTTATTTATATAATTCACGTATATTACAGTTTACAAATGGATTACTTTTTCTAAGCTTCCACGCACATGACAGGAAAGTGGAAAATTGCTGCTACTACCTATCGACAAAATAATGTTTAAATATTGACATTTTTTTAGAAAATTAGAATACATTTTTTAAAATATTGCTAGATGTTAAATTAAATTTTATGAAAGTTTTACAATTTTTATTTGTGTGTTTTCCATTTATCGTTGCTTATTTATTTTTTTAAGAATGCAATTTGTAAAGATTTTCAATAATTTTATTCTTACAAATGTATCTCTAAAGTCCTGAAAAAGAAATTGGCTGTTTATATCTAATAATTACTATGTTTTAATTACTTGAAATATTTTAAAAATAAAATTGTTAATTTAAAAATCATTGTTGAGTGTTAAATTTCATTTAATTACAAAGCATCAAAATAATAATAATAATAACAAAAGAATAAAAATCATATAATTTCCCCTCGTAGTAATGTATCATTATTAAAAAAAAAATTGCCGAGCATTGGGATCGAACCCTAGTCCTCTACAAAACCTCAGAGCTATAAATCCGTGTCTTAAACCACTGAGCTAACCAGACTTGCTTGGACTTTCCTCTAACTGGAAGGGCTAATAAGTTCAACTTCGCGCATGCGTAAAGACCAATTTGAGTTGATCTTAAAGAGGTAGCCTACTGTTTTAATATATAGATAGTAAGTTTTGTTCATTGTGATTTTTGAAATTTAAGCAATTGGACAAGTAATTTTAGCGATTTTTGCCATATTAGTGAAATGAATACTGTATCAATCTTCTAGCTCATTATAGCGCATTATCAATAAAGTTTATTCGGAATTCGTGTAACAATTTTTAAATTTTTCGGGATTTTAAATGTAAAATTTAGTTTCCCCCCCCCCCCCATTCCGAAGCTTTCTTTTTTTTTACATTTATAAAAGGAATTTGGTTTCTAAACTTTTAGTCTAATACAGTAAATTTTGAATTTTTAACGCGGACATTCCTGCACTCCGGAGTTTCCAGATGTCTTTTTGGAAAATTTGAGGTGTTATGCCTTTATGATGTTAAACATGTAAGTGAAATCGCATGGCAATCATTAAATTGTTTTTTTGTTTAAAAGATTTAAGATAAAAGATAAAAGATTAAAAGACAATAGACATTTTTCATTACTCCATGTATTAAGTTTTTTTTTTATTCAGACGATGAACATGAGATGATGCTGATATGGTATTATTATTATTATTTTGTTTTTCGATATGTATGTTTTCTATATGTGCTGTGATGTGATAGTCAAATAAATGTTTTGAGTTTTATAGAAGAAATAATGTTTATCGTGAAAAATATTATTTTAACTAAAACATTACGAAAATAATTAACAAAACAAGGTCCAAATTCCCCTCCTCCTGCCCCTGAGAAAGCTGAATTCGACGTTGATTTGTATTCTTTCATTAAACCTATTGTTGCTTAATGACATCACTAAATTATTTTACACTGTACAGGGTAAAGTTCTTATCGTTCTGCAATATCCATATTTGAGAACCTCTTGCTTTTATTAAATAAAAGACATGTATTTTCAACCAGAAAATTTGTTATGTAATTAAATGTGTCTTGTATTAAATTAAGTAGTCATTTGAAATCCACTTAGTTTTATTCCTTTATTAAAGTATTATTATTTATTCCTTTATTAAAGGTTTGAAGTATAATTTTTTTTATAATTAAAAAACAAACAAACATTGGAAATGGCATGTATGTCAACAGCTAATTCCCATACAATTAGATTTTGAAGAATAGTATTACAAGAGAATTTGTACAGTACATATTGTTCTTCGTTATATTAAAATCTATTTAGTTAAAAATAATTATTTGTATAAAAGTTTCGAATTTTAAATACTTATTTGATTCTTGAGTCTTATGTATACCGTATCTGGGTCCTATATTTAGAAAACTTTCCCCATGCTTTCACGGTGCTATCATTATATATCCTAACCAAGAAGATTTACAAAAATGCAACTTTTATTGTTTATTTGGTGGAGCACGAGAAAATGTTTTTCTGAAAACATCTTACAGGACTCGTGGAACCTTACAGGACTCGCATAAAAATTTTCGTTTGGAAACTTTTACAAAATCAACTATTCTGACCAGAGACGTGCGAAGGGAAAACTGCACCCAGGGCAAAGTTGCAATTTGGCGCCCCCCACCCCAACTTATCCTTGTGACAGGCCAAGAATGATGTTGATAGTATAAATCTGGCGCCCCTAAATTTCCGCGCCCGGGGCAACCGTCGCCTTCGCCCCCCCCCCTCCCCCTTTCGCACAAAGCTGATTTTGACGTAAATGGCTTTTAATATGATAAAGAACGAGAAAATGTTTTTCTAAAAACATCTTACAGGACTCGTGGATCGTATAAAAATTTTCATTTCGAAACTTTTACAAAATCAACTATTTTGACGTAAATGGCTTTTAATTGGATGAAGAACAAGATTTGAAACTATGTATAAAAGTAATAGGGTCCACCGAGGCACGGTGACCATAGGGATAGGTTGACCAATTTGCTTTAATTTTCAAACTAGTCACCAGATGTCGCCACAAGTCCAGAAACATGTTAGAAAACCTGTTCCTCTACCCTTCCACGAGTTTCAGTTCGCTTAGCAAAAGCAAACTAAGAACAGCGTTGATTTTTCACTTTCGTCGATCTCGAAGCCAATTTTCGTTAATATGCAGAAAGTATTAATGCTCTCAAGAGATACTTCACAAAAGCAAAAGTGAGTAATATTTTGAAAGTTCAATTTATAACGATTCTTTTGGTGTAACAATAAATATTAAATGTTGTTAAGATATGTGTAAAATAGCAAAAGTACTTCAAACATGGCGAGGGGCAAGTTGGCCCAACGTTGGGGCACGTTGGCCCGGTCTTTCCCTGCCCATTGTAGCCATAAGCTATAGCGATTGGACAACAGTTTATAGCCCATTCAAAAAATATTAATTCAGCCTGTGATGGTTGGTGACAACTAATAGACGCCCTATGATCATCTACGATATTCCGGGAATTGTGAAAACTGCCCTTCCTAATGCAATAAATCCAGGTAATATAACATCAGGTTTTTAGATAACTGGAATATGCCCTTTCAATAGGAATGTTTTTACGCACTCTGATTTCATGCCTTCGTATGTCAGTGATAGACAAGAGCAGGCACGTAGCCAGGGAGGGGGCTAAGGGGGCTGAAGCCCCTCCCGAAAGTTTGAAACTACAAAATTATCGGTATGATAAAAAAAATAAGTTTTGTTTGTTTTTATCTTCCATTACATTAAAATCAATTGCATTTTTAGCTGAAAAAATATCCATTTATTGAATTACAGTTATGGCAATCCTTCATCATATCGGTTATTTGGATATATTGTTTTTAGGTAATGAAATACTACCTATTGCGGTCGCTCCAATGTTGGTATTTCTGAAAATTTTTTGCAAGTCTATGCCGATCATGACCTCTAGACCCCAAAACTGCCATCAATAAAAAAGTTCATATATGTATATATCTCACTTTCTTCTATAGACACGATAACTTCTATAATTCTGCTCCAATCTCTTCCAAACTGATACATAAAACCAATAGGTATAAAATCTCGGCTAAGTTCGTTAATGGGCAAAATCGGTCCAAGGGGATGGAAATAGGGAGGGTTTTCGTGAAAACAGAAAATACGCCATAACGTCTTAAATAAAATAGATATCGAATCGGTTTAAAGTTTATATTACTTCTTAAGAATGGGCAAAAAGTTTATGCATGACAGATTTTTGATAAATTTAGAAATGGGTTCAAGAGGCGAAAAAAAACCAGGTTTTTTGGGAGAAAAAAATTCATAATTTCTTCAGTTCAAGATATCAAATCCAACTACATTTTTTATAAATGTACTCAACATTATCTAAAACTTTTGTTTTTGCAAGTTTTTAATAGGACTATTTATTACCGAGAAAAAAAATTAAAAACGAAAACAAAAAAAAAGGGGGGGGGTGAAAAAAGACAAAAATCCATAACTTTGTCAATTCTTAAACTATCGAATCTAATTAAATTTATTTTACATCTTCTCAATAATATCTACAACTTTTATATTGACAAGTTTTTCATAGGACCAATTCGTATAGCAAAAATAAATTAAGCAAAAATAGGAGTTGGGCAAAAAGCCTCAAATCCAAACTGCTTGTATTCTGACTCATTTTTTAATTCATTTTTGATTTTAAACGCATCCAAATGGCATATCCTCTTCTTTAAGAGCTATATAATGTAATGCATTGGTCAGTTTATTGATAAAGACAGAATATATTTCAAGAAAGGCTGCCAAAAATGGTACTTTGAACAGAATTTCCCGAAGTGATCGTGACTGAAAATTTGAGGAAGTATTCAAATAACAAATTGCACTTTTTCTGATTCATTTTTAAATCCATTCTTGCTATCAAACGCATTCAGTTTACAGGTTCTCTTATTTAGGAACTATATAATGTGACTCATTGGTCAGTTTTTTGATAAAGGCAGACTACATTTAAAAAAAATGCTTCCGAAATGGGTATTTTGAACAGAATTTCCCGAAGCGATCGTGATTGAAAAATTGAGGTATTCAAAACAATAACAAATTGCGTTTTTCCTGACTCATTTTTAAATTCAGTTTTGATCTCAAACGCATCCAATTGGCAGGTTCTCTTATTTAGGAGCTGTATAATGTGCCGTATTGGTCATTTTTTTTGATAAAGGCTGAATATATTAAAAAAAATGCTGTCAAAATGGGCACTTCGTACAAAATTTCCCGAAGTAATCGTGATTAAGAATTGAGGTTGTATTCAAATAACAAATTGGTTATTTTATAACTCATTTTTAAATTCAATTTTGCTCTCAAACGCATTCAATTGACAGTTTTTTGTTACTTAAGAGCTATATAATGTGCCGTATTAATCCATTTTTTTTTTAAAATAAAGTCAGAATATGTTTCAAAATATGTTGTCAAAATAGGCATTTGAGCTGAGTTTAGCTTAAAATCATTCTGATAAAAGCAGTTCTTACAGAAAAATGAAATTAAAAATTTTTGAAAAGAGGCCAAATAAAGTTGTCAAACTGGGTTTATCTGTAATCAAATTTTATTTTTTGTTTTTGAAATGAGCATTCTTCGAAATCTACCTCCGCCTATAGGCCAAGCCGACAGGGATTTTTTAAAAATAGATATGTACCACTAAAAATATAAATTCTTTTTAAAAAGCAATTTTTACTGTCTTTATACACAGTAAAATTCGATCAAGTGTAATTTCTTATCATTAATTTGACTAAGAAAAATTAAGTATAATACGCATACGGCATAAGAAAGATCATGAAAAATTAATAAGACTATTTCTACATGTTTCAGTCATTGGAAAAGGGTTAAACGTTTTTCTTAAAATATATACAATTAGATTATCACAAACTGTATTTTATTTTAACAAACAAACTTTATATTTCCTCAGGAGAATAAAAATAGAATTATTTTATTGGTGAATTTTCAAAGAGCTCCAGGAAAAGAAGAAATTAGGAATAATACTTGAAACAATCTTACTTTGTGCAGAACAAAATAGCCACTGACCACGAAGACGATCCTCTAACTTTAGAGAAATTGGTATAAAAAAGACTGTTAGCTAAGAGTTTTTTTTAAGTTTTGAGCAAAGTCTGGAGCGGATGAATTGAAACGAGATATTATAAATATCCCTAGAAATGCTATTTAGTTCACCTCAGAAACTTAGAATGAAATCATTGAAATATTCTGGGATACAGTTACCGAAGTATTAATTATCAAAATAAATATTGCGATCTGTTTCAGCTTAATTGCTGATGAAACTATGGACATTTCAAGCGCAGAACATCTTGCCTTTTTGTGTTAGATATATGAACTATTAAAAAATTCACAAAACCCAATAATTCGGATTTTTTTTATACATGTTATTCCAATAAATGTCTTCTCTTCCAAAAATTCAAGAAAAGTAATTTTACAACATTGTGATGAACTATGTCTTGGCATGTATAAATGCGTCGCATAGGCGTATGACAAAGCAGCCAATAAGCTTGGTCATGTTAGCGGGGGTCATTCTAGAATTCTTCAGAAATTCTTCAGATCTAAAAATTAGATACGTCCTCTGTGAAAGCCTTCGGTTAAATCTTACCTTGTCCAACAGCATGCTGATTCCCTTCATTCAAAATTATCATGGACTTGTTAAAGCAGCGACAAAAGTTTTTTTTAATCACCTGAAGGCAAATTTAGCACTTCAAGAAGCAATTGCATCATATATGCTAGAAAACAGAAGAAAATAACTTCTTTGCATTTGTGATACAAATTTTATCGAGAGGCATGAAAGCATATTGACTTTTGTCGAGCTACTTAATTACATTTGTATTAGCTCAGAAAATATTTCGAAAAACACATAGATTTCTTCAACAGCTGAAGCTTTCTTGGCAGTCAGGGAGAAGAATCATTTTCTCATAAGCTTGTCTGTTTGTCATGTTTTCAGTTGACAGTCATAGTGAGTTCTTCAAAAAATCACGTGATATAATGTTTTGGCTGTAACCCATGCTAAAGATGCCTAATTATTTTACATAAATATGCAAAAAAAAAAAAAGAAAAAGAAGTAGAAATCTTTTGCGAGAGCTTATTGTACATCAAAACTTCGAAAAGATATCTTCCAAACTGAAATAAAGATCCCAAGACTAACATTTAGACAGGCAACAGGTACAAACCCTCAAATTACATCCACTGACAAGTATTACAATATCACGGCCTTATTTCCCCATGTAGAAAATCTTATTCAAAATTTAAATTATTGGTCCATTTCGAATGAAGACATTCTAAAAGATTCCCAATTACATCTTCCAGGATGTGATTCACTGGAAAAAGCAAGCAAATGAGAGAATCCGATGCAATATTTTCAGGATAAAGTGTCAATGTAGCAAGTGAAAGCTGAATATGAATTAGGGGGGAAACAAATTGCTAATGTTGACACCAACACAGAGGTTTTAAAAGTTTATTACTGTAATGTGACGTATTACGATAAAATCAAACACTTTCTGACAGTTTTGGTTGAAAGTCGAGTAACAACAGGCACAGTCCTGAAAGATATTTTTCGGCAAAGAAAATAATTAAATCTTTGACTCGAAGCGTTATCGTCGGTCGATGGCAGACTGAGTAGCTTTTCCATGATATACATTCTTCGGGAAATTACAGAAGATCTTGATAAGTCAATCATCATCATGGCTAAGAAGAAATTATGATGATTGCTATAGTAAACAGTGTTGAATTTAGGTGTGCCCGGGAGGGGGATATTTCCCCTCCCCCGGAGCAATGAGATTTCCTACCCCAGAAAATTTGTGATTTTGTGTTTTCAATTGTAAAAAAATACAAATCCCCCCCCCGGAACACTGTAATGTCCCTCCCGGAGCCCCAAAAATCCCCCCCCGGAGAAAAGTGCCTGAATTCAGCACTGTTAGTAATTTTTTTTTTACCAAGAGTAACATTTATAATTATTATAATCAGAAAATGTGAAATACAAACATAATTTTTATGATTACATATGACTGTAGCAATTTTTTTTTTCAAAAAATTGCTAAAATCAGAAATTTTAATTTTTTTTCAAAAAAATAATGCTTGTAATTTATTTTATTTATAGATCAATAGTTTCAAGACCTCGCACTCGTAATGTCAGATTCTCGCACGTTAACATTAATCCTATGTTTTAAATCAATACATATTATTTGTTTGCATTTCAATATTTTACAACATTTCTTTTCATAGGATAGGGGAGAAGTGGTCACATTTAAACAATTTTTTTTAAAAAATCAGTACATTTCTTATTTGAATTATATTTTTTGCGCTTTAAGTATTACATAATACAAACAGTGCATTTCTTCATCATATAAACCTGAAATTAAAAGTTTTCCATATAAATTTAAAAAAAAATTGTGAGGATTTAAAAAGCTGAAATATTTCTGTTCAAACCTGCCCCATGTAGGGGTACCTTTGAAAAAATGAATAAAATATGAAAATACTAAGAGTTTTCATAAAACGCTAGAATATGAAGTAATATGAATAAAATTTAATAACTATATTTTATTGAAACTAATAAAAACTATAAAACACAGGAATATAAAGTAATATGAATAAAATTTAATAACTATATTTTATTGAAACTAATAATTTTTCTATTATTTAACCAAACTTAAATCCATCAAAGTTGATGTCAAAAATCATTGTTGAAAGAACACAGAATGTCTCTCCAGTTATGTTTGATAGAGAAAACTTTTTAAAAATATCCTTGTAATACACCAATATAATATTTGATGCTTCTGGAAAATTAAAAATTTTTATTCACACTTTTTATGAAAGAACCTGACTTAAATTCCATTTTATTTAGTACGAAAGTACTAGTAATTCCGTAGTTTGGGAAAGAGTAAATGAAAGAGTTATAGGCTTTGTTAGACAAACCTACTAAACCAAGAATCATTATTGTGTATCCGGACTTTGCAATTATCAAATAAATGAATGCCATCATCAATTTAAGTTTGAAACTTCCAATCGCTGATACATCCAGAGATTATTATAGTACATGTGTGCAATAAGGAAGGATTGTTAGCAGTATAAGTTCATGTTCTTTGATATTCTTAATTAAGTGAGTAATTAAGAATTTTCTTAATTAACTATTTTTGGAATTTTTCACATAGAAAAAATTTCAAAAATAGTAATATTTAGGTACATCAACAACCCTTTACTTCATAATTTTAAATGTTTAATGGTGCCCCATCACATCATGGAGTAACTGTTTACTCAGTTTGGCTGCAGAATTTGAATAAAACAAAACTTATAAAATAAAGATTGCATCTTTATTTAAGTGTTGAACAACAAATCAAAATTTTAGGGATACAAAATTTGTAACAAAAATCTTACAATGTTATTTTCTTAAGTTTAGATTCAAGAGAAAGAAAATACATATCTTGAATAAAGAGTATTGTGCATACAAAATGGATCAGCTTTGTATATTTATTGCACTGAAGAGTAGTAATGTATTGCATGAACATTTTTAGAAAATAATTTATTTGAAGGAAAATAATTAGGGTGTTCAGAGGTGCCCCCCCTCTCCCCTACTTGAGGTTCATATCAAACATTGTTAGTTTGTGCTTTTTAAGTTTCGCAGAAAATTTTTCCTAAAAACTCCCTGGTTTCCGAACCGGTTTGAAGACTGGAAGTGCTCTTAAAAGTTAAAAATTGCAACAGAAATTGAAAAAATTAAATATGAAATAACAATATTTGACATGGTTAAATAGTATTCTATGTAGAAACACACATTAGGAAAAGCCTATGTTATTTTTAAATTTTTTATTTAATATAATTGAAATTACTTTTTCAAGAATAGAAAAAATTCCAAAATTGAGCCCCTCCCGAAAGAAAATCCTGGCTACGGGCCTGGACAAGAGCCTTCAAGCACGCACGACAAGGCAATTGGTGAAGCTTCTAATGAAACTCAGGTAATTATGGGTAGGCCTATTTCTATAGATGTGCCCAGTGGTGACCATCCCCCCAAAACCCAATGACGCAAATCCTCCCCCCCCCCAAAAAAAAAATCTTCATACTTTAACATTGACACCCCCCCCTAAGCAGAATATCAGTTGTAAAATATATTCTACTCTACTTATAATCTGCTGCACCTTCAAAAGATAGCGAGTTGACCATAGCAGAATGAGTTCTTACTGCCTTTTTCTAGAATTTAAAGAAAGAAAACACAGGAACATTTCTGGAAATTGAATGTTGAAAAAATTTAAAAGTGACTTTAAAAGAATCAAGACCTACAAAAGATAGCGAGCTGAGCAAGCAAGAATGAGTTCTTATTGCCTTTATCTAAAATTTAAAGAAAGAAAACACAGGAACAATTCTGGAAATTGAATGTTGAAAAAATTTAAAAGTGATATTAAAAAATCCAGATTTTTTTATCAGTTAAAAAAAAAAAATATTAAGAGTTTAAAAATTCCCCCCCCCCCAAATAGTACTTTTTCTCAAATTCCCCCCCCCCCCAAAACTAAATTGTATGACGCAACTTGCGTCACCAAAACCCTCTCTGGGCACCCCTGGATGTGCCTGCCGCATCTTCTCCTGCTCCATGCAAGACAACTCCAACACCTGAGGACATTAGACCATTCGATAAGGCAAAGCCAAGGAACAAAAATGCTTCGAATAGAATGAAGAGAACTTCTGCAGTCCTCACAGATACCCCTGTCAAATTAGTTCTTGAACAACAACAGAAGAAAGAAATAGTGCCAAAATTAAAAATGATATTAAAAGAAGAAATCAGACCAAAAAACGCAAAGGAAATCAATCTGTGAAAAAGATTTTATTTCCTTTTGATCCCTCACAGCCTGGATGTAGTGGTCTGAACCGTCAAAAAAGGTAGAAGAAATCTATTAAAAAAGTGACGATGAGGAAGACGAAGACAATATCTGCCTACGTTGTCTGAAGGAGTTTAATCAAAGTATGCCTGGGGAAGAATGGATCCAGTGCGTGATCTTGGAAATGTTGGGCTCATGTGAAATGTGTTCCAAAAGAGGTTAATGTATTATATTTTAATGCATTCACTGCAATGATTCATCTGATTTGAAAACTTAATTTACAAATAATTTTTTTCATATACATGCATTAAAGTTCCTATTCACTATTATAAATTTTATTTAACTTCTAAATAAACATAAAAAAGAGCATTGCAGGCTTACGTGCCCCACTCAATGGGCCAATCTAATCCGTGTACGGGGTAGGTTGGCTCACATGACATCACACCATAATTAAATTTATAAAGTTCTTAAAATTTCATATTAACTAAAAGTAAGCGTTTTCCTCACTAGTTAAATGTACTAGGTATTGTAAAAAAATACTACATCTGAAAATAAACAAAATTTAGGTATTGAAAAAAATAATATAAAAAAAAAAAATTGGGCCAATGTGCCCCGGTCACTCCGAGTCTATCTGAAATATTAGCTATTGTGCAACTATGAGAGTGGAATATACTAACGCAAGTATCGGACAAATGCCAGTTTAGGGCCTTGTGCTAATTGGAGTATTGTTAGGTGAACCCAAGTCTCTAATTCAATTCGAATGAATATAATGGTAGACTATATAATAATTCTAATACAACTCGAAATAACGTTTCCTTTGCATAATATTTTTGCTATAGATTTGTTTTTAAATGTTTCTTCGTGAGAAAAAATAAGTATTAATTTTATTTTGTATTTGCGATGTTGATATAGTGATTATCGTGGAATGTGCAGATTTTATGATCTTGAAAGTAATCCTGTGCGCAAAAAAAAAGAATATAAAAATATTTTAAAGAAAAGACGTTTTTGCGAAATTAAAAATAATTATTCATATTAAATGTGAAAGGGGTGGTATTATTTTATATTTCAATACCTATATATATAGTATTCTATGATATGTACAATTTAAAAATGTTTCAAGACTAGTATTGCAGTATACGTTGGGCCTCACTAACTGACCTGGAGTACAAAGCCTGTCTAGTGTAAAGATTTCAGAGATATCATTAATTAACAATCGCTTTCATCAATGTAAAGTCATATGATACATTATAACAGGAGCGAGAAATTGATTTTAGCGAAAAATGGTACGGTGTCCGTATAAAAACTCTTAAATGAATCCTGATGTTAGAAGCCACTTGGTTAATTTATTGAGCATACAGCTATATGCACTAAATATATCTGAAATAGGTCTGATATTAGAAACATAAAAAAGCTGTACGTGAAATAAAATGTATGCGAACTCGGCTAATCCACTCCAAAGAATAATATTAATACAATTGTATGTTTTCATGTTTGAAGGATTACTCAATCAGATTAAAAAAAAAAATGTTTATGCAAATACAGGGCCTGATTATTCAAAAGTCACGTGAAACACACTCTTACCTTGTAAAATTCTAAAGGGACTCCAAAATGACTGTGAAATGAGTCATCTAATTCCCATTTTTACTTTTTCCTATTGCTTTTTTGATTTTTTTAGAAAGGAAAGTATCCTAGTGCAAGAGGCAATTCGTATACTACTCCAGGAAACGTATTTAAACCGATGATATGTTCCTTTTATCCAGGAGATGAAGCAGGGTGATAACAGGAACATAAAAAATCTATTTAATAAAATGTATGTTAAATCGGCTAATCCATTCCAGGGAATAATATTTTTACAATTGTCTGTTTTCTTGTTATAGTCCAGTCCTTTTAGCGTAGGTATTAGTTAGGGTATGTAGTTTAACATACTAAAAGTCCCCATCGATCCGATGTGAGCTTTCGCTGCCAAGGGGCGCTAATGAGTTTGAAAGTCGTTTTTTCGTGAATATCTCACGAACAATGACATTTAGAAAAAAAAGTTCAATTACAAAAATCTAGACAATTTAATTTCCTACAAAAAGTGTTATTAACATTTTTTTGTCACACCAACCCTTCCCTGCCAAAAATTAAAATAAAGTAAACGTTATTGAAAAAAAAAAAAATGCGAAAGCACAATCATAACGCGGAGAAGAAGCAGAACAAATACGGAACAACTTTGGATCTCCCCCCCCCCCACCTCTCCCCCATTGTCTGTATGCCGTTTTCGCAAATAGTAATCGCCCAATACCAACACCCCCTATAGACTATAGGGGGTGTTGCCAATACCCTATCTCTCTTTGCATTTGTGGAAATGTACCACGTGCAGATATCTTTCCAATATTTAATTTTTATTTGGTGCTCATTTTGCTAGTATGAAATCACCCTAATTTACTGAACGAAGTATTCTTTATGAGATCAGCGCCGTACGAAAGGGGGCGGTCGCCACCGGCGCGGATATTTAGGGAGCGCCAAATTGATACTACCAATTCATTTTTGGCTTGTTACATAAAAAAGTTGGAGGTGCCGAATTGAAGCTTTGCCCCGGGCGCAGTTTTCTCTTCGCACGCCCCTCTGTGAAATTTTAGGAAGGGAATAATTTTATTTTCAACGCATGTTATAGAAATTGTTAAATAGTTATGACAGTTTAAAATGACTCTTTCTTAATTGCTGATTGTGAGCAAAAAATGGAGATTGACAGAATAGTATGTCTTGTATGCGCTGAGGATTGTGTTTTGAAAGATTATGTAAAAATAAGACAAGTTGGAAATTGCACGTGAAGCTTAGCAAATGAGGTGCATTCGTACGATAACGAAGTTTTAAAAATATTACTCTCATATATCAATCTCATAAAATTGTAAATAGTAAATTACAATTAAAACGCTCTCCAAACAATGTTCTCCCTATACCGTTAAGTAATGGGATACTTTTGTGTGGCCTTGTAAATCAATAACAAATGTTCTTTGCACCACAAATTATGTAAAATGTATATTATAATATGTACTTTATAGTTGCATATAAATTTTATTAAGTTCGAATGAGTGTAACACCATTAAAATGCATTTGAAACATTTTTCCCAATTGACCGTAATGTAACGGAAAATTTTTGATTGTCCCTGTAATTGATCTATGCATCCGATTTTCATAAAATTTGAAATAACACGACAAAATTATGTAATAATTATGTATTTTAAATTTCAAACGTATAAAATACATTTGAAACTTTTCCCCTATTGACCATAATGTAATTGAATACTTTTGATTGCCCCTGTAATTGATCTATGCACCCGATTATCAAAAAATTTGAAATAACTCGACAAAATTATGCAATAATTATGTATTTTAAATTTCAAACGATTAAAATGCATTTGAAACTTTTTTCCCCATTGACCGTAATGTAATGGAATAATTTTGTTGCCCCTGTAAATGATTTATGCATCCGATTTTCATAAAATTTGAAATGACTCGACAAAATTATGTAATAATTGTGTATTTTAAATTTCAAATGATTCGGTTGGGTAGTTTTTGCGTTGTTATATGCGGACAGACGGACGGATTGAACAACCACTATAGGTGCTACGTATTTACATAATTACGAACGCACCTAAAAAAAGGGACTGAAGTTCCTTGTGACAACAAGTTCGGAAAGAGGTGACCATAAGCGGAAAATATTTGAAGAAATGGCTAAAAACAATAGTGAATTTACAGTTTTCCCAAAGTGTAGAAAAATTATACAGGAAAGAATTCTATTAAATCATACAATAAATATATTGCAGAAAAATCATCAATGTCCGCACAAATTATTCCATTGAAGGAAAAATTGAGAAATGACAGTCCGTTGTTTGAATTTAAGGAAAAATGTTTATGTTCTGATACATTAGACGAAGCTTTTACGCAGAAGGGAAAAAAAAAAGCTCTAAAGTATCGCAAAAAATATTTTTGTTAATCTAATCATTAAAATAAGACACGTCTCATTTCTATGCTTATGGAGAAATTTATGGAGAATGGTTATGAAGCGAAACAAGCAGAAGATGATGCAAAGACACTAATTATTAAAACAGCTATTGAAATAGCAAAGTCTAGTGCGTTTAGTGCTGTTATTGGCGATGATGTTAACTTTCTCGTATTGTTGACTGCTTTAGCACTTCCAGCGATAGAAATATTTTTTATTAAACCTGGAAGAGGACGAATTGCAACCACCCTGTATTCATCGCACAGTCTTAACAATGATGCTGTTCTGAAAGATCATATATTGTTCCTGCACGCTTTTTCAGGTTATGAATCAATATCTTGCAATGTTTGGGAAAAGTAAAGTGTCGTTAGCAAATTTTTTGAAAAAGGAATAAGATCATAAAATACATGCTCCCAGCATTTTAAAAAGTGATCAAGTATCCTAATTTGAAGTTTCCGAGGCAGGAAAAACTAATTTTCTTGCTTTATATGGTCGTAAAGCAGAAATTTCTCTGAACAAGCACCGTTACGTAGGTTTCAAGAAAGAAGTTGCTGTTGGTAAAAAAAGCCTTTCATCGTTGCCGCCTACCGAAGATGCAGCTAGATTGCACAGTTTACGCGTTTATCATAATAGTACATGATAAACACGAGTATCACAACCGGTTGGGCAATAAACTACATCCTGAGAACTGGTGCTGGCAAAATGCACCAAATTTGTCTCCAATTCCAGCTACCTTACAGCACGCACCAAAAAATATTATTGAATCGATTTTTTGTACTTTCTCCAAAGGATGTGGAAAAGCATGTGGATGCCGATAATTTGGATTGAAATGTTCTGATATTTGCATGAATTGCTGCGGAGTTTCATGCCATAATGCAAGTAAAATTGAATTTGAAGACCAGGAAGATATTGACATACATCCTGCCCACTGCAAGGGAGGAGGGAAGCGCTACTTCTGAATTCAGTGATGATATCGAAAGGCAAACAAAAAATACTGAAAGCAGCACAAAAACAAAAGAAAGAAATACAGATAGTGACGAATCTGAATCTGTGTAGAAATTGAAGTTGTGCAAAGAACTACTAAAGCAGTTAAACGACTGAAATTGGATTAAGCCAGTCACTATAAGTGGAATATGCCTACGGGGGAAACCACAATAAAGAAAACGCGCTAAATGCTTTTCCTCAAGAGTAATGTGGAAATAAGCATAAATGTACACTATATATTCACTTTCTCCCTTCAAAGGTGAGAATTTTAGCTCTGTTTATATAAGTTTTTAAAGTAGCAGCAGGTATTTCGAATTTTTATAATTTTACTTTCAAATATGTTCACTTTTTTACATTTTTGACAAAGAAGGCTTGGTGTGACAAACAAATGTTAATGACATTTTTTATAGGAAATTAAATTATCTACAACTTTGTAATTGAACTTTTTTTTCTAAATGCCATTGTTTGTGAGATATTCACAAAAAATCGATTTTCAAGCTCTTTAGCGGCCCTTGGCGGCAAAAGCTCACATCAGATCGATGGGGACTTTTAGTATGTTTAACTACATAACCTAACTAGCACCTACGCAAAAATCCAGCTTTTTTCTAATTTTTTTCCCCTATTTTTGCTAAAATGACTGGGCTATTAAAGAATTAAGAAAAATTTTGCCAAATGAAAGGGGGGAGGGTCTAAATAATACCGTGCTTCTCCTAGATTCAGAGGTTAATCCGGCGCTGTGCATATCAACCCATTTCTTTTATGTACAGGACACACTCAAACCACTAAACTATGAAAAACTTTAAAACAATCGGAATGTATCACTTACCTAACTCCCTTTGTAAATGTGGAACGCAATGAGCAAATTCTAATGATATCTTTAGAGTAATTTTTTTAACTGTTTCTATTCCCGTGTATTAATAAATAATGCATGCCAATAAGCAAACTTACATATGCGGTACCTAAAATGTTTTCAATCGATTCCATATACCGATTTAAAAAACCTTTTCTCTGCTCTTTTTTGTATAACCTAAAATTTTGTGTCTTCCAGTTTGGAAAGCTGCAAAATGTGATGAGAGATGCCCAAAGACATTAGTGTTGCAAGACGGCCAAGTGAAATTCCAATCCCGTGGAGGCGTGACAGCTATTTTTACATGCAATCCTGGCTATACACTAAGAGGAAGCAATGTTTCACATTGTCAGACGGATGGACATTGGTCTGCACCCATTCCATCATGCGAACCTCAAGGTAATTCACTTCTTTTTTAAAGTTTTTTCCCCCAACTTTCAAGGCTCATGTCCGTGCCCGCGAAGACGCTCGCGAGCTAATGCTATTCCTATTGGGTGGCACTTTTCTAATAACTCTTTCGCATTTTGACATTTTTATTTTTATTTATTTATTTATTTATTTTTATTTATTTATTTATTTATTTTGCTTTGCTTTGGATAGCTGAGGTCCTTCTCAAGATTGCTCCTAGATTCTTTTCAATCTTGGTAGTAGGTATATGCTATAAAGTTACTTTCACTTCCAAAACCGGTTCCGAAAGCGAAAGTAACTTTATGAAAAATATCTGCGACCAAATTTGAAAAAGTAATCAAGGAGCGATCTTGAGAGGGACCCCAGCTATCCAATGCAAAAGAAATTATTTAAAAATGTCAAAATGCGAAAGAGTTATTAGATAAGTGCCTCCCCATAGGGATAGCATTAGCTCGCGAGTGTCTTCGCGGGCAGGGACAGGGGCCTGCCGAATTCTCCTCGGTAATGTTAAGTCTATGGATGCTTGATGCATTCTTATATTCAAAATATCTCCTCGGGGAATTAATATTTTAACTTCTTTTTTCAGTGTTCTCTTCTTAAGGGATTTTACTTTTTTTCTTAGTTTTCAAAATATTTCTAAAATTGATGCTCAATTTAATATTTTGTGTTTTAAAAACTAACGAGCTGGAGATAAAATTTTAACACTCCATATAAAACTATGCATAGATTTTAGAGATATTTTGAAAACTAAGAAAAAAAGATGCATCCTTTAAGAAGAGAACACGGAAAAAAGAAGTTAAAAATGTGAATTCCTCGAGGAGATATTTTGAATATAAAAATGGTCACAGATTTTACATTACGGAAGGGAATTAGATCGCTGAGAGACCAGCCGCCTTAACCCTTTCCGGCACACTGTGCCCGGTCTGGGATACCTTATTTTAATTCCAAACTTGATATCGGCACCAATAATATTTTTGTAAAATTTTGTTTTTACAATAAAAGCTTAAATTAAGAAACTATCTAAATTCACAGTGACGTCACCATGTCTTACGGGAAACTACGTGTAAGGCATGGTGACGTCACTGCGACATCGCGTCGTTGTGAAGTCACATTGTGACTTTGTGACCATCGATTGTGGATGTGACGTCACGTGACGTCGATGTGAAATCACAGTGACTAAAATGTGAAGTCGTTATAGCCGTTTTAGAGCTCGTTTGTGACGTCACATTGTGACCACTTTGTGAAGTAACGGTGTGACAAATTTGTGAAAAATGTGTCATTTGTGACTACTTTGACATTAACATTGTGACGAAACTGTGACAAAAGCGACGATATTTAAATTGCCAGAAACATTTTTTTAAAGTAAATAACATGTTTTGAAGAATATTTGTAATTTTCTAAAAATTTTTAAGAAAGTCACATCTCAGTCACAATGTGACGTCACTGAGTGGTGGCATTTTGGTCACAGATATGATGTGACCAAAGTGACTCACAGTGACGTCATTGTGACGTCACTGTGACCATGCATGCTATGAGGGTAGGGTTCTCTTTTAAAATTTAATTCGCAGAAATGAACGGATGACATTTGAAAAAAATAATTTAATCTATATATATAAAAGGAATTCCGAGGATAATTAATTGAATAATTGAATAATTATTTGAGGCACAGATAGGCCCTCATCCTCTATATTCCTTTTATTTATAGAGATTTTACACAGCTTAGGTAAACGCAGAAGAAATATAAAACAGATAATGTATTTATCACAAAAAATCGTCTGCTAAGAAAATCTTTTTTCATTTTGAACTCTATAAATAAAAGGAATAAAGCAGAAGAAATATAAAACAGATAATGTATTTATCACAAAAAATCGTCTGCTAAGAAAATCTTTTTTCATTTTGAACTTCTATAAATAAAAGGACAGATAGGCTCTCAAACAGTGAATCGTCGAATATAATTGAAGAACAAATGGAAGAACAAATGGAAGAACAAATGGAAGAACAAATGGAAGAACAGATGGAAGAACAGAAAGAAGAACAGATGGAAGAACAAATGGAAGACCTCTTCATTAACAATAAAAAAAGATATGCAAACGAAACCCCAGAACACCGATCAAACATATCTGCCGGAAACTGACGAGACATGGCACAGAAACGTGAATGTGTGGGGTTGTAGAACTGGCATTCAGATAGTCTTCGGGCTACTGAGGGCGGGCAACCGTCTAGTTAAAATAATGGACTTTTTCAAAATTTTATGATTTGTCATATGATACAAGGTATTCAGCTGTAAGTACACAAATTTTGCAGTCTCTGACTGATTCAGTTTTTGTCTACGGACTCTGTGACGGAGAGACAATTCCTATAATTACTCGAGTTATAGCCTAAAACGTAAGAAGCGCAAAATGTAAACAAATGTAAATGTAAAACTTTAAAGTCATTTTTCTCAGATTGAGATTTTCGAGCATAACGCGCAGGATTACTTGAAAACTGTTCAATATTTTTTAATGAAATTTTCAGAAGACATGTGTTATGTTAGTCTGTATAAACTGAACCTATAAATTTAAATGTTTATTGTTGAAATAAAATAATAATGGTGGTTATAGTGTTGAAAATTTCAAAATTTTGTATAAGCTAAATAAAAGGTTTGATTAAAAATATAGAAAAGCTTTAAATACACTTTTATTTAGGTTCAGAGTAATTATTATAATCTAGAGTATAATTGGGCACCAAAATTTTTGATCTAGATGCAAAATTTATTTTGTAATCCTGCGCGTAAGTTGTCATGGCAATTTTCTGCTCGTCAAATGTCTGACAGTTTGAAGCCCCTATAAATATTAATTCTGCATATTGTAATTTTATAAATATATGAAATGAAATAACATTCTTATACCTTTCATCACTCCAAAAATTGTGTTTCAAAAACATATACATTTTAAGATATTAAATGTTGAAAGTAGTCTTTTTTTTTTTTCATTTTTTCCAAATTTAAAAGTTCTATGACCCCTTAATAAATTTTTTCTTTACTTATTCATATTGACCATACGTTTAGGTTTAGTTCGTTAGAAATACCGTACTTTGTTTACCAGTTACAAATAAAAAGGGACGTTTGAATCCTTCCATTTTCCAAGCCATAAATGGTCTTCTAAGAAAAAGAAAAAATATTTAAAATGCAAAATCTCATTAAAAAAAATTCAAAAGAGTATATTTTTAAAAGTTATTTTAAATGATTTTCAGCAAGGCTTTTTGCAACAAATATTGTATGTATGCGATAAACGCAAGGTGTTGCAATTTAACAACCATTTAAAAAAATTCAAAATACTGAAAAATATAAGAGTGAAATTTTTTTCAGTATTTTTTCTTTAATGTATGCCCATTAAAGAATCAAATATGTTTTTTAAAGGAAATAAAAAAATCATGCGCTAAGGGTTAAAACAAATAATACTATATATATATATATATATATATATATATATATATATATATTTCTGATACCTACGCATGACTAAAAATGTACCATGTATTCTCAATGCAAGCAATGATTCGAAGTAAACTTTAAAATGTTTTTTTTTCTTTTCAAAGTGTTAAAAATGTGCTTTTTTAAAAATTGCGCGCCGGATTTCTTTTAATAGTTTTATAGGCAATTCTCATAGATTTCCTATGAGATAGATTATGACTATTTTGCGACTGAACTTAAATTTGTGTCTATTTCAGAAAAAAATATATTTTTAAAATACAATTGAAAGTATGGCATTTTTATTTGTTTATTTTTTAAATTTGTCTATATACATCAATTTGTGGCTGGAAAATTAAACAAATTTAGATCCAGCCTTAGGATTTACATAAAATCTATAAATCTGATAGCCAAATTTTTGCTTGCTTTTGTGATGTTTTCTAGGACTTTCGACTTATTTCAATCGACAGTTGCATATATATTTATATATAAGCAATTACTAAAAATAGACTTCAAATAATCCCACGTTTTTGTTATTTAGAGCCAAGCTATTTTATGTCATAAAATAAGCCACTTAAATAGGCATAGGATGGAAACGGGACAATCTCGAAATAACATCCGCAAAGTCATTTTAATTATAAGAACGTTTATTTAAACTTCATATTAAACTGGAAAATGCATAAAACTGTGTCGAATAAGATAGTTTAACAGCCCTTTATATCTTGCTAACTAGTCCAAATTAGATATGATAATACATGAAAAAGTTATTTTACATCGAAAAAGAAATATAAAAAATAGTTTTCATTAGTGTCGGTTGAGTAATTTTCTTTTTTTTTTTATATCAATCTATTTCTAGCGCAAAATATCCATAAACCTATTTATTTGGAATAAAGAATGATCTGTTTCTGCTGACCTCATAGCGTTTACCTGTTCTTCTAAATTTTATCCTTAAAAATCTGCGTATTTTCTGCTCCCAGTAGAATTTTCATCATTTTGAAAAGTTTTTGTAGTTTCAGATCCGCAAACAAATTCACATGAATACATATTAAACTGTTTATAGAACTGAAATAAACAGAAAATTAATGAATAAAAATTCACATGAATACATATTAAACTATTTATTGAAATAAAATAAACAGAAAATAATGAATAAAAATTACTTTTAGAGAAGAAATTTATGCATATAAAAAGTAAAATATATTCTCAGTTGAAGTTATTCCAACTGGGTGAAAAATAATAGTGGAATAAGTGCTACTCCGAATATGAATATGACTTATTTTGTTTTAAAAATCTTACCTTCTCTTAATTATTATGACTTCATCACATCTTTAAAGGAGTTTCCGTGTTATAAAAACACTTTAAAGTTTAAGTCCACCGAAGTGGAGATCGCTTTGGGGCCTATAGTTACAATGGTTGTCACCTCGAATTATCCCTTATTTTATATACAAAAATAATTATATAAACCAGAAATAACAATTTCGTCAATATACAAGGTACTTATAAAAAAAAAAACTTCCCAAGCATATCCACCCCTAGCGACCTAATCGCTCAACCAATCGAAAAGAAATTTCATTATTTGAAGGTATGCGCCCAAGATCGCGATGATTTAAAACAATAGAGCTCTCACGGGTACAGTTAAAGTGAAAAAAATTCGAAATTTTTGAATGACAACACCCATTTTTTTTCTTGCGTAAATTCATCAGCACACTGAAATATCATAAATGGCGTTGGATACACGCATGACTAAAACTGCTGGTGTAATATCGTAGCACTCAATCCTAATCAGTCTCCATATAATGTAGCATTCAGCACTCTAAAACAAACTATTACACTTTTTATTTCACTTATGTGTACACAAACACAAACCAGTGGCGTAGCTAAGAGGGGGCAAGGGGGGCGTCCGCCCCGGGCGCCGAGGCCTAGGGGCGCCAAATTGAGAGAAATTGTTATATATCTATATTGGGGTGGGGGCGCAAAATTTCTTGCTGGCCCCGGGCGCCAAAAAACATAGCTACGCTACTGACACAAACAACTCAAAACCACATTTAAAACAAATCTTACAAAATTACTCAGTTCACAAGTAAAGAAAAAAAAATGGGCTACTGAAAAACATCGTCATTGGGCCTTTACAATGGTCTTTTTTTTTCAAGTGTTTTACGTCGGCAATTTTTATAATACGTGTATCATTCCAACGCCATTATGGTTCTTCTGCGCCGAGGAATTTGTGCATGAAAAAAAAAATAGGTATTGTCATTCAAAAATTTCGAAATATTTTCACTGTAACCGTAACTGTGAGAGCTCTATTGTTTTAAATCATCACCATCTCGAGCGCATACCTTCAGACAATTAAATCTGAAATTTGCTTACGATTGGTTCAGCGGTTAGGTTCATATATCAGGGAAGTTTTTTTTTTATGACCACCCTATAGAAGGACAAGATAGCACAAGGCAATTTACAATACCAGAGAATTCCAACCGGGAGCTCCACAAAGAGTGTGCAACGGAGCCAGCGGGAGTCGAATCCACAGACATCCTATGCTCTCAAGCGATTATCAAAACACGTTCATCGTGTAAATGCTGTAGGCATAGCTAGGATGAATGAAACTAGCACGCCAGTTCTCAGCCATGTCAAACAAATAAAAGTGAATTATTTTAGCAAGGTGCCGTCCTGATAGCTTGGCAAGATGCGCCAAGGTATCCAAGTTCAAACCCTGGTCTGGACATTTTACACTCAGTTGGAATAAACTTCAACTGTGCTAATCCAATTAAGAATATGATTTATTCGGTTGAAAAACTTTCTTTCTCTTGTTTGTTATAAAAAAAAGAACAATTAGTGGTTATTTGGACTCAGCACAGAAGTACTTGGAAATAACTCTACTTTTAGGTAATCATCACGCTATTCATTAAGGGTGCATTCCAATCCAAACTGCTTAGTTTCTGATTTATTTTTAAATTCATTTTTGCTCTCAAATGCACCAAACTGGAAAATTCTTTTACTTAGAAGCTACACAATATGCCGGGATTGTCGATTCTTTGATAAATATAGAAAATATTGCAAAAAAAGGCTGTTTAAAACAGCATTTTGACCCGAATTTTTCAAAGCGGGAGATCTGCGAACGAAAAAAAAAGGGTCCTACTGAGAAAATATTTGTTTATAAATCAAATTCTAATGAACTGAGCGAAAAATAAAGTCACACGGCATCTTATACGCCTCTTCAAAAATACCCTCAGCAAGTTTCATGTGACTCATGTCCTCATGGATGTCAGTTTTAAAACGCGCTTTATCTCAAATTTAAAAATTCGAGTTTTCTCTATCAATCTATTGCATTGCTGAACCTGCATCGGCAAAACACAACAATCTGAAAAAGAATCTAGTTTTATGATGTATTTCTGGTTGTAAAACTTTGGTTTACAATGAAAACCAATGGACGCAGCAGAGATTTTTCCTGATTTCCCAACATTTGATTTTCTTTATATGACTAGTTTTGGAACTCACGCCCTCAATTATAAATTCTACTGTGTTAAAGGATTTTTTTCAACTATTGTTTGTTCAATAATAGAAAATACAGTGATAAAATTTTTGAATTTTTATAGATTTTGTTCTATATTCTATAAAGTAATTGTAATTTGCAGTTCATTATACTACCTCTGACAATAAAGTTCGGTGAATAATCCTGTAATATTAATGTGGATGAAATATAAACGAAAGTTACCATACCATCCTTAAAAATAGTCATCTCCCATAACTATGCATTGCTGAGATCTGCTATACATGTCCTGGGAAATTCGCAAGAAGTCTTCTTTGGGGATGAAGTTCAAAAGCTTCGTCACGTTTCGTTGGATGTCAGCAATAGGGTCAAATCTCTTTCAAAGAAAGTTTGAGTTGTGAAAATAGGAAGAAGTATGGAGGATTGAGATCTGGCGAGTATGGTGGATGTTCAATTAGCACCCCCCCCCCTCGTGAATTTCTTTCGGTGTCTTGCAAAGCTTAAAACTAAACTTTAAACTGATCTTTTGTTCGTTCGTTTTCCTGTTCTCAATTAAGAACCAACACACTGAACAAGCACTTAGTAAAGCACATCTTACACAGAACGTAAACGACGCTCAACTGAACAGCGGTGGTGGAAGATGGTCAACACATGCCCCTATGCAGGTGCAGCACTTTGTTTCCCCAGTGTTGCCAGATCGGTCGTTCTGAATGCATTCACCGAACTTTTTTGTCAGAGGTAGTAATATATTTTTAAAAGCATGATCATTTTTTGTTGTCAATATTAGTTTATAAATATCAGACTGGGAGCCAGTCGTTGCAGCAACTGAGCATTACAAAGTTGGCGCATGCGTATTTGAGCTCTGGTTTGTTGTCTGCTCGAAAATCAAAACAGAGCGAAATATTGATGTAATGTCGATCAGTCTTATTTTTTGGAACGAAAATTTTCGTCAATCATTTTTGAACTGTAATTGAAAAAATATGTATTATTTTATAAAAAATATATATATTAAATGTACATTTCGTTGCGTATAATTAATTTTTTAACTACGAAATTTTGCATGTTTAAATGTGTAATGAAAATTAAATATGATAATAATAATAATAAACAAATAAGATAAAATACAAAATACAAATTTTTAAGTCTATAGACCAAATTTTTTTTGTTGTTATTTAAAATTATTTATAGCATTTTCAAAGCCTAATCTACTATTTTAAACAAAGAAATAAATTTTCGTTCCGAGAAAGAAGTGCGAGTGGCATTCGACCTCACATAGAAAAATCTTAAATCCCAAATGCTACAAAGCCAACACGAAAATTTATCCGATTATATAGATTCCATCTCGATTTTCGGAGCAGACGACAAACCAAAACTCAAATACGCATGCGTCAACTGTGTAACTCTCAGTTGCAACGACCGTTTCCCTACACTGTAAAAAAAAATCTGTGAAGGTACTAAACATTTTCTAGGAAACTGGGATTCCAAGAACTTTTCATGTAACGATAACAGGAAAAATTCATGTAATCGATTCTGAAACTTGAGTTTTTGCTGTTACCGTTACAGGAAAAGTTCTTGGAATCCCAGTTTCCTAGAAAAGGTTTAGTACCTTTGCAGATTTTTTTTACAGTGTATCAGACTAAATATTATGAATGCTCCAGTTACAGTTCTTTGTCAAAATTCTTAAATATTTTTGTTTTTTAGGTCAAGAATGTACAACATTGGAAATTGAAAGCATTCGTTTACATCCTGGTCAGTCTGCGAACATTACTTGTTCTTTCGACGAAACAAGAAGTGCGACCCATTTATTTTGGACTAGAAATGGCAACCGAACCGATAACGCACACCTCGTTAACAACACATTAGTATTATCGACCAATAAGGAAGGCACTTATTTATGTCTGTTTTTCAATGAAACCTCAGCAGGGATCTTAAAAGCGATCAAAATAGTGTTTTCTCACGAACCAAAGATAAGTAACTGTGATTTATTTTTTAAAGACGACGCTACGAGCGTCAACAGTTCCGTTGGATCTCATCTATTTCTTTCTTGCGAAGTCAACTCTCCTACAGCTCGTATTACGTGGTTTAAAAATGGTGAACCTGTGCCTGAGAAACATTTATCCCATTCAAAAACCCATTTAAATTTTTCTCATTTAGAACCTAAAGATGAAGGTAATTATACGTGCCTTGTTGAAAATGCTCAATGTAAAAATTGGAAAAGTATCTACGTGAAAGTGCAGAATCCCAATTCATGTGGCCAACCAGTAGTGTCTCGATCAAAACGGGTTATAGATGGAAGTCGTGCAGCGCCTTTTACAGCTCCATGGATGTGTATGATATCTTTTGATCGGGAACCTCCGTTTTGTGGATGTAGTTTAATTTCTTCCACGTGGATTCTTACTGCTGCCCATTGTTTTCGGAACTCTGGTAAAATGATTTCCCCGAGTGAGATAAGAAGCAAAATTCGGGTGAAATTTGGCAAGCAACAAAGGAGACAGGTCGAAAAAGGAGAAATGATAAGGGGAGTCCAAAGGATGATTCCTTATCCTGAATACAGACCCAGTTCGTCAAGTCCCAATATTACAAGTGAACACGACATTGCTCTCGTTCAGTTGGATGCACCGGTCGTTTTCGGTTCGAATATTCTTCCAATATGTCTTCCACCTCCGGGATTTACAAAAAGCGTTCCGATTGGAACTCTTGGTATGGTCACGGGATGGGGAAGAGTGAGTGTTAGAGATTCTGTAATGGCTCTCACTCTTCAAAAAGCTTATCTACCTTTAGTGAACAACAGCTCTTGTCAAGCAAGTACGGGGTATGTTATCACAGAGAACATGTTATGCGCAGGTTATGCAGAAAGCTTTCGACCAGACACGTGTTTCGGTGACAGTGGTGGACCGTTCATCTTGAAAAAGCACGATACTTGGTTTTTAGTTGGGATTGTCAGTTGGGGCGAAGGCTGCTCCACTCCTAGGAAGTATGGTATTTATACGAAAGTTGAAAATTATGTTCCTTGGATTCAATCTGTATTGGATTCAAATTCAAACTAGTAGGCATTTGTAACAATTTAAGAAAAGTCCATCCAATGTCATGTTATTGCAATTCATAAAGGGCATTTTCTATTAAAACGAATTCAATTTATTCTAAATATTTCTACATACATAAACAACTAAAATGATTTTATCATTTTATGGTGTTTTACTTTTGTTTTATCTCTTATGCAGGATGCTCGCAAATGAAATATTCAGCTTCAATGTTCCGTTAAAGAAAATATAGTTAAACAATTTCGTATTTTACATATTAGGAGGTGAATAAAATGTTAAAGTTTGTAGTCGCAATGGTAGACGGCGCTGGGTGTCGTATACGATGAGAAATATCATTAGATACGGAAAGTAGCAGAAATGGCTACTTCACGGGGGAAAAAAAGCAGCGTGTGTTTTTTGGTTTGCAGAATGTAAATATTTAACAATTGTTTCACAAAAAGTTCCGAACACACATTACAAGAAGATTGAACACACTGACAAGAAAAAACATCAATCTCATACGATGGATTGGACGTGCAGGGGACACCCCCTTCTGCTGATATCTAATCTTGCTATTTTTTCCTTTTAGGGTTTATTAATAATATCGTTTATAAGACAAAGGTGAGCTTAAAGAACACATTAGTGAAGCCTTCTTTTGGGTTACGTCGGATATTTTGAACAATACGATGATAGAACTGGAATATCTTCTTGATATCCTGCGACCAACTAAAGGAGCAAATGTCGATATGTACCACTGCCATCGAAATAAACAAGGCTAGAAGACTCGAGGTGTGACGTCATCACTCATCGACCGAATTCTCACTAGCGCTGGAGTTCGCACCTGAAAATTTTGAATAGCAATTTTCTTTTATTTTATTTGTGGATTATCTATCATTTTAAAAAACAATAACTATTTAAACTTACTAATGAGAACGTGGGATTTCCGAATAAAAATTCAACCAGATGCGGAATGCCACAATATTGCCGAATCTGGCTGATTTTTTATTGAGGGATTCCAAATTCTCACTAACAAGTTTTAATAGTTATTATTGTTTTATAAGATAATAGATATTCCAAAAATTAAATAAAAGAAAATTGCTATTCAAAATTTTCCTGTGTGAGTTCCAACACTAGTGAGAGCTATGTCGATTAGTGATGACGTTTCAACTCGTGTCCTCTGGCTTTGAGTATTTCAATCACAGCAGATGTACTAATGTCTTTAAAAAATATTGATATGTATTTTTTTTAAAAACTTTAAAAGTAAATTCTTATTTCTTGTATTTTTGCTTGAATGTAATGTTGAAGGTGTATATTTCATTTTCGGAAACCCTGTGTCATTGAGTATTTTCCTGGTAACATATCAGCAAACTTAATCATAATTTACTTGGTCTTCTAAGTTTTTTGTATCGCCAATGGCTGAGAAATTTGTGAGCTTTGCTGTCAAAATGAGCAATGAAGCATTTGAATGGAGATTTCAAATTTAAGTAAAAATTAACTCTTTTATTGAATAATAAAAAGTATAAAATCGTTAAAAAATCTGTTGTGGCGCCCTTTGTAAAATAAACATATTGAAATAAAATAAAAAGAAAATCAGAAAGAAAATAAAGAAGAAAGCAAAATAATTCAAACTAAATTCAGCATAGAAATAATCTTTTATTTTCTCAGTGTAGCTAACACAAAATCCTTGTTCAATGTTTAAACTTGGCATTGTGCTAAAGAAGCTTGTGTAGAAAGGAGATTAAAAATGTGCAAAGCCGCTTTGATCCATGGAGCGTTTTGCAAAATATGTTTTTAATTAACTTTTAAATACACAAGAGTCATTATGAGACTCCTACTCAATGCATAAAGGGTTCGCATGCATAAGAATTTTTTTTAAATAGGCATTTTAATACCAGAAATTTTGTAATGTAGTGGCCGCTATATCCGAAGTAAGGAACGTTTTGAGTTGAATAAGGCAAATAATACTTTAAAAAATCCAATTTAAAATTTAATTTAAAAAAAAATCTGGTACTAAAATGGATATTTTTTTATTCCTTCTGCGTACGAACTCTGATTTATGTGATTAATTCTAATTAAAATAGTATGTATGCAGCAGTATGAAGTTTATTGCTTTTTTACTGCTACTAGGTATTGTATTACACAAATATATTATTAAAAGTTATTAGCTAGGCTTTAAAAGCCAATGATATGCAGAGTACGCCATCCCTGTCATTATTTATGTCCAAACCGCCCCTGTCTTTTAGGGCTAATATCTCGGCGAACTACCGACAAATATTTTTCAAAAATGATTATCAACAATTCTTTTATATTTCTACTACGATAGATACCTCCAACCTCCAACGCTCCTCAACACCTTTGATCGATGCTCACAAATGGAAATTTGCCTGTAACTGAAAAATGTGTTTTTCTCAATAACTATCGATCCAGAGTAATCACTATAGTTTTCCTGCTACATCTTAAAGTAACATCTATAAACTGTAATTTTTTCATAATTTTAGTTTCAATCGATTCGGAATACGATTAGGGGGGGGGGCGACATATTTTTGCACAATAATTTCGACGATATCTTTGAAAATATAATACCTAAAATTAAAAGAAATATATTTATGAGTTCAGTGTAACGAAAACTTTCACGAGATATCAAACACGATATACAAAGAGCTTTTTTTTTCCTTTAAGTAAATTATTTAATCCTCCTACCCACCTCCTAAATATATTTGTAAATGTTTAATATTCGGTAAATATGTGGGTCAATAGGCTTTATTACTTCCCGCCGTTTGAGCTTCCCACTTTTCTTAGTTTATGAGTGAAATGGCTGTGACAGACAGACACGGGAGTGATCTTATAATGATTCCGTTTTCACTTTATAAATACGGAACCCTAAAAATAGCTAGTTAATAGATGTGTTATTTGTTTTTTATTGCATTCGAAGTTTCTTGTTAATAAACGTTTCAAAAAAATGGAACGTCGTGGGGGGATATTTTGCAGTGAATTTTAATTAACGGATAATATATTAAAAAGCATGATTTTTTTTTTTTATTATTATTACAGATAGTCAAATTAAACCTACATTGGAAAATTGGGGGATTCAGTGCGATTTTTTTTCTAGTACCTATAACGCTCTCGTCTAGAAAATCGAGCAAAAATCGCTATCACAGCGTCACCTTCAGATAAACTTTTCAAAATTTGTATACAAATCTCTACTACTTCATGATATTTAAATGTAAAATTTCGTCGAAAAATGTTCGTAAATTCTTCACTTAAACTGCAAAAAATCGCACAAAGAATCACTATTACAGCACTCGTTTTGGAGGAAAATTACAATTTTGAACTGCAACCAGACGTCCATAGTCAAAAACATATACAGGGTGTATCTAAACTACAGGGCAAAACTTTAAGAGGTGATAGTAAACATCAAGACAAATAATATTAAATGGGAAACTAAGGGTCCCAAACGTCTTCCGAAGGAGATAGGCGCCATCAAAGTTTAAGGTCCAAAATTTGAAATGATTATAAAAAACGGAAAAATTGGTCGATTCGTTTGCGCTTTTCATAAAAACTATTTTTTATGTCAGTATTGTCTTGAAAATAAATTATAAAGATAAATTTCAAAAAATGCCGATAGAGGGTGCTTTAGACTTTAGAGTAACGAACAACTCTTTTTTATTGTTATTTTTTGCATCTCATTAAATTTTTTTGAAGTTTAGACATAAACTTAAATTTTGAGCTTAAAATCTGTGGTTAAGTAGCGCAAACTGAACTGTGTTCAGTCGGGGTGGGAAGGTTCAAATTTCAAATGATTATACAAAACGGAAAAATTGGTCGATTCGTGTTTGCGGTTTTCTCTAAACCATTCTTTATGTCAGTATTTCCTTGAAAATAAATTTAAGAGATAAATTTCAAAAAATTCCGTTAGAGGGCGCTTTAAACTTTAGAGTAACCAACAACAATTTTTAACTGTTATTTTTTGTATCTAATTAAATGCTTGCAAAAGCTTAGACTTAAATTTTTAGCTCAAATTCTGAATCGTTGGGAGGGGTTAAGAGGGGCAAACTGAACAGTATTCAGGAGTTGAAATGTTACCCTGCCCACCCTATGAACACAGTGCAACTTTTCGCTACTTAATTATTCAGATTTTGAGCTCAAAATATAAGTCTAAGCTTTTGAAACATTTAGTTAGATGAAAATAATAACGGTTAAAAATTAAGGCCCCCCTCTATCGGAATTTTTCGAAATTTATCTTTAAAATTTATTTTCAAGGAAATACTGACATAAAGAATGGTTTTAAAGAAAACTGCAAACGAATCGACCAATTTTTCTGTTTTTTATAATCATTTGAAATTTGAACATCCCCACCCCCATTGACCACAGTTCAGTTTGCGCTACATAACCACTCTCAACGATTCAGATTTTCAGCTCAAAATTTAAGTTTATGACTAAGCTTCTAAAAAAATTCAATGATATGCAAAAAGTAACGGTAAAAAATAGTTGTATGTTACTCCAAAGTCTAAAGCGCCCTCTATCGACATTTTTTGAAATTTATGTTTATAATTTATTTTCAAGACAATACTGACATAAAGAACAGTTTAAATGAAAACCGCAAATCAATTGACCAATTATTCTGTTTTTTTTTAATCATTTGAAATTTGAACCTACCCACTCCCATTGAACACAGTTCAGTTTGCGCTATTTAACCACAGATTTTGATCTCAAAATTTAAGTTTATGTCTAAACTTCTTCAAAAGTTTAATAAGATACAAAAAAAAAAAATAATAATAAAAATAACGGTAAAAAATAGTTGTTCATTACTCCAAAGTCTAAAGCGCCCTCTATCGGCATTTTTTGAAAATCTTTATCTTTATAATTTATTTATCTTTATAATTTGTTTTCAAGACAATACTGACATAAAGAATAGTTTTCGTGAAAACCGCAAACGAATCGACCAATTTTTTCGTTTTTTATAATGTTTTCAAATTTTGGACCCTAAACTTTGATGGCGCCTATCTCCTTCGGAAGACGTTTGGGACCCTTAGTTTCCAATTTAATATTATTTGTCTTGATGTGTACTATCGCCCTTTAAAGTTTTGCCCAGTAGTTTAGATACACCCTGTATATCCAATCCTGCCTTACAATCCATACACTTTCCGACGAAAAAAAGGGAAATAGAACTTAAAGTTCCTATTACACTACCACCTTTAAGCCAATTTCCTCCAAAATTTTATAGAAACCTCGGCCTATGACATTCATCTAAACGTGAAATTTCGTCGGAAAATATTCATAAATTCTTAATTTAAACAGCGAAAATCACTATCACAGTGCCTCTTTCGGAATATCCACAAATATCCATATTTTCAAGTTGAAACTGACGCCCATGCTCAAAACCGTATACATGAAGTTAGGTACAATTTTGTCCATAGTCAAATATAATAATAATATATAATTTTGTCCACACTTTCCGGTGATACAAAAGAAAATATCGCTGTCATAACGCCCTCTTCCGGGGGATATTCCCCATTTCTATTGGAATCTGACACCCAAATAGGGGGGAGGGAATATGACGGCATCAGTTTCAAAACATGCCTTATTAATAAATAAATACATAATTAAATAAAATAAAATAAATCGTGTTTTCCGTATTCATTTTCACTGAGAATATGACATTTTCAAATCTGAGTAAATCGATGTTTTGAAACTTTTTGTTTTAAATAAGACAATCCAATGCTTTCAATTCTGAAATACCATAAATACTCAATTACAGACAAAATTACGTTTCATTTGTTATACTTAACAAATTTCGCCAGGGTAGTTGAATTTACTCATATTATTTCATTTGTTATGATTTCGAAAGAAACACCTCTTTCAGTAGTAAATTTTAACATGAGATGTGGTGAACTACATTTTTATCGTGTTCGTGGAAGAACACTTAAAAACCACCGTAATATAATCGCGAAAACTTAAACTTTATTCTTCAGCTTTTGAAATTGGTGATGGACGAATTCGTAAAAGAAAGACTGCGCAAGTGAAATTTGACAACCATCAACAATATATAAATACAAACATTGTGTAGTAATCATTAATAAATATATAATGAATAAAGCTTCATATGCTCACATTTGAGTATGTCCGTATGTCCTTGTTTTCAAGAAAGGAGTATATACTAGAGATGAGTTCGGGTTCGTTTTTCGGAGCCCGGCACTACCACAGCCCGACGGCGATTTCGAATCCGATCCCGCCCGAACCCAAAAGATTCTGTACCATCAGAACCCGAGCCCGATACTGAAAGTATGCAATACAAAAAATAATTTATAATATTAGTTGTTCTAAATTAAATCTCTTTTAAACAACTTATTACATGGAAATAACTGTTAATGTGTTTCTGTAATGTTCTATTTACTATAAATGATGAACATCTTAAATTATAATTGATTGTTTCTCAAAAACAATCTTTTGTAATTCTCGCATTCCTAAAAATCAGCTTAAATAAAAAAATAATACCGTTGCCTGAAAGATCCGATACTTTTAATGTTGTTTTCATATACAATATTATTATGACCCGCACACAATACAAGTCTAAAAATCTGCAAACATTAAGCTGATGCTAGTTGACTAAAAACAAAATAAAATATTTATTTCCTGTTAGATCTCTGAAAAAATTGTAATAAATAAACGTTCCACTTAAACATTATCCTAATGGTGCCATATAAAATTAGCATTCGTCGCAGTCCATTTATTTGAACAACATACATCTGACTTGTGTGCTCGACATGAAAGTCTGCTTATAAGTCATCGTCAATATACAAGGACGAGATAGCACAAGGAAATTTACATCACAAGAGAAATACAACCAGGAGCTCCACACAAAGTGTCTGTGCAATGGAGCCAGCGGGAATCGAACCCACAACCTCCAGCGTAGCAGAGCGGCGTCTTAACCCATTAGTGCCTAGCGTCCCTTTTTAGGGACGTTTCAAAAGGTGCATTCAGCACTGTTTTTAACAGCGGTAAAAAAGAAAAGCAATAATTATTTTATTTAAATGATGCATTTTCGTGATTAATGGGCTAAACTTAAATCTTCTAAAATAGTGGTGCCAACCAAATAAAATTTATGCAAAAGATGCTGGGCACGAATGGGTTAACCACTCGACCACGGAGGCCCGTCGCAGTCCATGCGAGACAAAAATAAACAAATTTTCTTTTAAAATAGTCTTTTAATGCTACCAAAAAGAAAAAAAAAATCACGATTTCTATTTTCAATTTAGTTTGATCAAAATGGCAATAACTTGAAACTGGAAAAAATAATGTTTAAGGGAAAAGTTGTTTTTCTATACGAGAATAAATAAAATCATCTATTTCAGAGAGAATGAGCCCGAGCCCCTCCGTGTCCGAAGACTAGTATAAGAATCAAACCCGAGCCCGTCTCATCTCTAGTATATACACGTAACAAACGAGTAATTTTTATTCGGAGTCATTTTGACTAAGCGACATACTCAAATTTGAGTATTTCATTTCACTGTGTTTGGCAGTGTCGTTTTTAAAGTGTGTTTACATTTAGTGAACTTGCACCGAACAAACCGCGGCTAACGATAAACACAGGCTACAACGATTCATTCCACGTATCTTTTTTACAGACCGCTGGAGTCACGTGATGTTCTAATGCATCAATATCAAAAGAGCAATGGAGGATATTCCATCTACGTCTTGATCACGTGGTTAAGGTAAAAACTTCTAGCGTAAAGAGGGGAAAGCTTCGTTAGACGCAATGTAAATCCCCACCAGCGAATGGCACAGTTCATGGGGAAAGCAGTAGCAGTCTCCAATTTTATCAGTTAGAAGTTCTTTGGGTAAATTACCGGTACTATGTGACTTTTTACAGCCTCGAACGCAGATTTGGAATATCCTCCATACGTCATTCTAGCGATCTGTAAAAAAAAAAAAAAAAAAAAAAAAAAAAACCACTTGGGATTATTAACTAAAACGGTCTATAGAGGACTGCTCGCAGCCTTCGATACAGGATTTCGATACAGTATTGTCCCTTTAATTTCCCTTTAACTATTGTTAAATTCCCATTAAAACAATTCTTTATTATAAATGTATTTAAAAGTTTTAGATATTCAAATTCGTATAATATTTTCTTCGGCATCTAAGACAGAAAACAAATGTCACAGGAAATCTGAAATTGTGCGAAAGAATAATTATTCTGAACAAATTTAAAACGCATGTAATGCAATGAGCTTACACGGCGCTATCCTGAATGGAGAAGTTACATCTTTTCTCCACCAGATGGCGTATTCGAGCACTTGAATCGCCAATGGGATGGACCGCGGTAGCTTGTTCTTTTTCGTTAGCCTCGGAACAAACACTACAATCTACAAAAGAAAAACTAGTTTTGCTTTGTATTTATGACATTGCAAAATCATGATTCATTTTCAAAACTCGCTTTATATAATAGAGATTATGGATCAAATCTTGGTCAACCAAAATTTTCTATCCTCGATAAGGTGACTTTCGAAACTCACGTCATTATATATAGCGTGATTCGAAAAAACATTGACAAAATTATATGACAAATCAGATATATGACAAGGATAAAAAATCACATAGAAACATAGGGCCGCAAACCAATTATTGAGTCACAAATACAGGGTGTTCCACCCTAACTCAATTTGGGTTGACGATAATAACTTTAAGAAAATTGAAGTAAATTATAATCAAACATTTAACAGACATTCTCACCTTTGTTTTAAATGTGATAACACAAAACAAAAGTGGTAGACATTTGCATTATGCGCGCCAGAAATATGCACTTGATACCTCACATTTTGGACTGTGATAAACAGTTTATAAGGTATCATCGATTATTTGAACAATACGTTATTTTCCAGATCTTTTCGTAAAGTTGTCACATTTCACACAAAATAAGGTACATATCGTTCATTTTCATTACGATGTTTTTATTTTCCCCGAAATTATTACTTTCAAACTGCGCGTAGCTAGAATGAAACACCCAGTATTTTTGACTCAATAATAAGTTTGCGAGCCTATCTTCTTATGTGATTTATTATCCTTGTTGTATGAATGATTTGTTATATCATTTTGTCAAAAAAAATTTTACATCACCCTGTATATGAATTTTTGTTATATTCTATAGATAACTTTGTACACTTTCCGATCATACAATAAGTAAAATGGCATAAATATCGCTATAACATCCTTCCGGCTGAATATCCCCAATTTGAACTGGGACTAGCTCGCTATAGCCAAAAACGTATAATATGATTTGGCTCAATTCGATGCACTTTTCGACGATACCAAGAAGACACCAAAAAAAGACAAACATTTTCTAAAAACGAATTTTCCTGGATCTCTAAATTCTAAAACGTATATATCCGCAAAAACCTGAAATCGACAATAACTTCGATTACAAATTTTATTATAGATAGTAGAAAGTAAAAAATATATTCTAATATTCTGGCGTATAACGCCTACTTTTGAAACAAGAAAATGGATCAAAATTTACAGGTGCCGAGTATAAAAATGTAAGCTTAAAAATTCAGCATAAGAATTGATATTCCAATATTAATGAACAAAAGAATACTTGAATATTTGAATGAACCAGAGTACGATTCTAAATAGATCGGAAGGCCGCTGCAGAAATCGGCACTTCATTTAGTTGACGGCTGAAATTCCAGGACTATACAGAATTCGATTAACATATTAATATGCGACTGGTCTGCTAAATAATATCTTGATGGAAACCACCTGCAGACTCGATTTTAGTGGTTGATCGGAAGGTTTATCCTAGTATTTTCCTGCACCTAAAGATATGAAAACATAGAGGACAGGGAACGGGCCAACACCATGGTAAACCATTGTGTCACCACTAAAATCACTTTTGCAGCTGTATTCCACCAAGGTATGACTTGGCAGAGCAGTTGCATTTTAATATCCTAATCGAGTTTTAACTAATCCTGAGATATCAGCTATCAACTTGTTGATTGTACTTGAATCAACTTGTAATCGTTTGTACAGTAACCTCCTGGTGTAAAACCCTGCATTAGGGACTCAAACAAAGAGGCTTGACAAAAGCGTATGTCCTCACTTGCATTTGCTAACTTTGTTTGTACTAGTTATAGTACTTTTTAATGTCCTTTATTGTATTTTAATACTTATCTTAAGCAATTGCCTTTGCAAAAAAGGTAATTGCGCGCAATACGACAAAAATACCTAAAAATAGAAAAATGCACATTCACATCGGAAATGCGCATTGTACTACGTGATATACGGTAATCACTTTTTAAAACTAAATAGAGGATATAGGATTACATCTATTAACGATCAGTCTTCTCTAAAAAGTAGTACAAATATTAATGTGTGATTGCACCATAATGTTTGCGTATACCTTCAGTCAATGAATCTTTCATAAAAGAAACTAAATTTTTTAAGCTCATTATTACCAAAAAATCATTATCACTCGTTTGTTTGAAACCGAAATATCATTGACCGGGATCCATGCAGATTTTGCGAAACAATACTGACCAATCAGAATTTTTTTTTTACTTAAAGCAGCGAAAAGTTCGCAAAAATGCTGGCAAATTGGTCAATCTCGTTTCGCTACACCTACCCTAAATAAACACTTTGTATCTCCTATTGATGACGGTATCATCCTGAAAATTTTCAAACAGAAAAAAAAATAGTTATTCGAAATATTTTTATAATGCAAAAGTACGTCTAGAATAATAAAAGAAATATGAAAAAAATCATAGTTTTTCAATAAACAGTAATTAAAATTTACTGTACACAAGTAAAAAGGTTACACAGCTGACAATTAAAATATATCGTCATGTGGAAGTACTGAGATGATAAGTAAGACAAAACTCTTTGCATAAAGAAAATAGTTTTACACAAATAAATCGAAAACATTAGAGGAATTTCATGTAAGACTTTCTATTGTTTTTAAAATATAGTTTATAATCTTTATTTGGATTGACCGCATATGAAGCAGCATAGCCGTTTCTTTCAATGCCTTTAAACGATTCCCGTCTGATTGTCTTCCTTCGAATAACTTACAAAAGCCCTTTTTCAGCCCTCTAGATTTCCAAAACAAAGAATTCATGTCAAATTACATGCATTGTCCAAACAAAACGGATAGATTCTTTAGAATGATTGATGTCTGGTGCTGTAAAGAAATACTTTAAACCAATATTATAGATATTATGTTATTAGATATTCTCCTGTTTTAAGATTTGTAGTGTGTGGAGACATTCAGGCAACAAAATTGGATTAGGCGAAAACAATTTGCTAAACCTCTTAGTAAGCCGGCCATCATCTTTTGAACATACATCTGACTTGTGTGCTCGACATCAAAGTTCTTATAAGTCATCGTCAATATACAAGGACGAGATAGCACAAGGAAATTTACTTCACTAGAGAAGTACAACCAGGAGCTCCACACAAAGTGCGTGTGCAATGGAGCCAGTGGGAATCGAACCCACAACCTCCAGCGTAGCAGAGCGGCGTCTTAACCACTGGGCCACGGAGGTCCAAGCCATCATTTTCTTGATTTGTTTCTCTTGTTCAATAGAACATCTCCAAGCAAATGTTGCTAGGTTCTGTAATGTAGGTTACCACAGTTTGACCAAAACTTCAATATGGGCATAGGTTCTTATACAGGTCTTATATCGCCACTCTCTTATAAAGGTACTCTAGCTCAAGGCAGTTAGCTTTTGATGCAGTCTCGTACCATTTTATCAGAATTTCTCGATTTGTTTTCAGAGCTATATTTTCTAACAATATTGTACTGGGTAGATTTTTCTGTCTCAGAATTTGTGAAAAAATTTGCAGCAATCATATGCATAACCTATATGTTTAAGAGGCTTTTTTTTCATTTTAAAAATACAGAATTTTTAAATACAGAAACATTAATAAGATAAATACTTTATGAGTATTATTAAGGATTTGGGCAACCTTGTTTGTTGTTGTTGTTTGCTGTTTTCGCCTGAACTAATGGCCCGGTGAGCAGCTGGGAAACCTTCACTTCATTGCGCAAAATATAATTAAAAAATGGTAAAAGAAGAAAATACTGATGATAACCAATAAAATCCATGGTTACTTATGAAACTTTTTTCATTATACAAATCTTAAGTATGAGCAAAACAGATTTCACATTATTTGATGCTCGTAGCTCAAACTGACCCGCAGTTTGTAAAATATTTTAAAGCCAATCACTTCAACCTCTTGTTAATTCATAAATTATTTTCCTTGTAAATCTAAAATAGAATGTGGTTCTTGATAAACTTGACTCCTGTTCAAGTCGTTAAAAAACTTCAAATGAACGAAATAACAGATTTGTTTTCAGAGCATCTAAATGACTAGTTACTGACCATCTTTAACACATAGATAATAAAGCTAAAATGTGTCACAGGTAGTCCCGTTATTCTGCTATCCGGCAAACGCAAGATGTCGGAAACTTGTAGAGACGAACATAGGGGCAGGTCTCAGCGCTTTCAGGATCAAAACTGATGAGTTGGTGATGGCTATACTTTTGAACACATTGAGTCTGGCTTTTATTGCATAATTCGCTGGCGCTGCATGGTTCTCCAGGTTTGCTGTGGAAATAAAAAAAAAAAATATTAAAAGATGAAAAACATACAAAAATTAAGTATTTTCAGACAACACACTTTTAAATGCATTAAAAAAGTATTTATTGAAAATATTTTTTACTTCTTTCGCGGAATATTTTAGAAAATATGACTGATATGAAAAAAAGATTTCTTTGGAAAGACCATTAAACCCGTTTATGGTACAACGCGGTACATTCATGATGTAGTTTAGATTCCTGTTTGATAGCAGAATTGAGAAAAGTTGTTTCATATTATTTATTAACTAAAGCTTTCAAATATTTTTGCAAGCATTTTTAAATTGAATTGTTCTCTAAACTAAAAATGAAATAAAAGGTAATCATTATCCCCAAAAAATTGGCCGAAAACTCTTTACGAGCACTCGATGTTAGTCAATAAAGGAAGAGAAAAAAAAATCTTTGCTAGAACGAACAATTTCTGAAGCTGTACATGTAGAAATCTGCTCTTGAGCGATTTGCACCAAAAGCTAATCAGAAACGAAATATATGAAAGACTACCTGAATCTAAAGTTTTGTGAAAATCCACGCATTAGTTCTTGAGATACGACTATCGTGGAAATTATGAATAATGCAGCATAGAAGCGCCACCTGTTGAGTGATATACTCCAAAAACTCCGTGAAATTCCGCACATTGGTTCTTGAGAAAGAGTGCCCAAAAATTTAAGTCACATACAGGCACACAGAATGACAGAGTAACAGACATTATCTAAAAACCATCAAACCATATTCAGGTATAAATCTAAAACATATAAATCTACCGAAAACCGGTAGTCGAAATTTTTCACAAATCTAATTCTTGTAAAAATATAAGATAGTAAAAAAGTATCGCATATGTGCATGTACATATACGCACCGTGTAAGACACATATATGTGACACGCATTCGGAAGAAGCTAACCTATTTGTGCTCGCCTTCTAATATCCAATCGCTCAAGCACACAATACTTGGCGAAAGTCAAAGAGTGCCAAATAGTTTGGCGAAAACAGAGCCATTCCTTGCATCATTCCCTTGTCCTTCTAAAATTCCTTGATAATATCATATATTGTCGCCATCGACTGAGAAGGTACACTGAAAAAAAAATGAAGTACTCAAAAATGAGTAAATGGATGTATTCATATCGAAATGAGCATGTTTAAATAAAAAATTATCCCATTGCTTTCTCAATTTTGAAACATCATATGTTATCAAATCTAAACAAACGATAATTTTGTACCCTATATTAGTTTATGCCGTTCATGGCGACATAAAAGATGCTTTTTAATGTAAATATTAAATTATGCATAGTATTTTAAAATAATTTAAAAATGCTTGCAAATAATGCTTTTGTCATAAAAGAATATTGGATTTGGATATTTTGCTAATAATTTTGCTATTTTTCTAGATAAATAATCAATTAAACGTTTATTGTTATTAATTTTGAGCAAGAAATAAATGCCAGTATATTTATACTTTAATTTGTAAATTTAGGGGGCATTTCATAGCGATTTATGTTTGAACACAACCATGGAATCAAAAAAGGTAGGGGGAACTGGGGTACATTGATACATGGGGCACATTGATACACCCCCTCTACCGCTCACAGGGTCATTACAGGAAGTTTCACAACAGCTCCAAAAGGTGATGCTAGTGTATTCAACTACATACAGAAAATCTTGGAATGATTCAGCAGTTTGATGAAATGGGACGGGTGATTTATTGTTTTTGTTGTTCAAAAGTAAATTTGAGTTGTACAATTAAAATGCTATTATACAACTGTTCCAGTATTTTCAACCAAAATGAATACTCTCCCTGGTAAGTACTGCTACTCTTTATCAGTTCATTATTATTTATTGTTAGATATATTGTGAAGTGTTGGATTTGAGACTCATTTTATTCAAAATCGCTGTATGGGGCACATTGATACAGTTTTTGACGGGGCACATTGATACAGCCTAAATCCTTTAATAGTTCATATTTTCATTATCTTTTATTATTTTTTTTACCATACACTCCTTAATCCAACCTTTTTTTCACGAAAAATTTCTAATATTAGTTTTTATTGAAGTGAAATAGCTCTAATTTCTTTATATTAGAGCATTTTATAGTATTTTTGAAAACAGAAGACGTAGGAACTTACCCAGCATCTAGTGCTAGTAGAATTAATAAAAGAAAAGGACGGCATTCTGGCAAATCTCGAATTTATATCGATTCTCCAGAGAAAAAAGTATTTTCGACATGAGTAATGTTAAGTAAGAGAAACAAACTGCATAACAGAAAATGATACTTATATTATAAACAAAAATTTTAATATAATTATCCTTCATTTTCTGTTTATGAACCTATTTATAAACAGAAAAACTGGTAATTTTTTCATCTTTCATAAGAAAGAAGATAATGCTGGGGTTGAAGTGCTAGATATGACAAAGTTACCACAGCCAACAATCAGACAAGAAACAGACAGAACATCAAGTCATAATATATTTAATTTTGATTGCTTTAATATTGCTTAAAAATAAATTGTGGGTGATTTGAATTTTTATAAATAAATATAAAGTGGTTTTCTAACTCATTTTTTATGAAAAATATGCATTGGTATTATTTTGTCGTCATTTTTCTTAAACGTATCAATCTGCCCCGGGGATGGGGCACATTGATACAAATGACTTTTTTTGATTTTTTTAAAATTACATGCAAAAATACTACATAAAATAATGATTGTACATTTTTATAACATACTACACAAGTTTTGCTGTCATCTCATGGAAAAAAAATTTGAATTTTCTACTTTCTTGACACCAAAAAAAATCTTTAAAAAAAACTGTATCAATGTACCCCAGTTCCCCCTACATGTGTTTCTCAGTTTTGAGTACAGTTGGATCGAAGCTATTTTGAGTATGTCAAATACTTAAAATTGAGTACTTTTTACTCAATTTTGAGAATCCACTTTTTTCAGTGTAATAAAAGTCAATAAATATGACATTTTTTCCTCGTAAAAATGAAAACATACAATCATACATACCGGGTGTCCCAAAAATGACTGATGGATTTTAAAATTCAATAACTTGCAAACGGTGACAGCTATTTAAAAAGTTTTTGCAGGAGGGTTATGTATAATATCAGGAGTTTTTTTTACCGTAATTTTTTATTTTAATTCGAATTTCAAACATTAGGTGGTGCTGACGGCGATTAGAGGCCAGGTGATCAGTGCTGAGTGAAGCGTCGACCTGGCCTTCAATCGCCGTCAGCGTCACCTATTGTTTGAAATTCAAACTAAAATAAAAAATTACGGTAAAAAAACTCCTAACATTATACATAACCCTCCTGTAACAATTTTTTAAATAGCTGTCACCGTTTGCAAGTTATTGAATTTTAAAATCCATCAGTCATTTTTGGGACACCCGGTATATTCATGTATAAATATATGCATCCATATCCGAATATGTACATAGTATATATGAACATATATTCATTCATACATGTCTGCATAAATATTATCATAATTGCCAACCTCCGGCTTTTTTTAATGAAGAAAACATATTTTGAACCAGAAAATTTGATTCATTAAAAGTGTCTGCCATTAAATGAGAATTACGTTTGAAATTTATTTAATTTCGATAATTAAATAAATTTCTGGTTGCAAAGACAATTGTTTGATTTTCAAAGAGCCGGAGGTTGGCACGTATGTATTATGTATGCGTATGCTATATAGTTGTTTATGTCATATAGTTATATAGTTGGAAAATGTACATAGTTTAGATATCATATGCTATGATCTACTCCAATTTTCATAAAATCCTTCAGATCACAATGTCATTCGAATGTATCACTAATATAGATAATAGATAACAAATGCAAGAAAAAAAAAATAATATTTTTATGTTTCACTATTTTATAATTACAGTAATTAAAACCAGTAATTATTAAAATAAGTACTAATAAATTAACAGTTTTTTTTGTTTTGTTTTTGTTGTTGTTCACTGTTATTACTGCATTTTGTTATATATTATCTAATACTTCATTTTAAAACAAGAACTTTAATAAATTGGTATTACTAATTTAATATTCATTTCTTACAACATGGCGGTAGCATCACTAACATAAAAATATTTTTAATTTTAGTTTAAGAATTATTGCATTTTAAATTATATTAATTTAATTATTACAAAATAGAATTGAGAAAATTATACTAATTATTTAAATTTACTTAAAATTAAACTTTATGTAATACAATTTTAAATTAAATTTTATAGCTTAATTGTAATTAGAATTAAAATTCGATTGTCTAATTGACAGTAAAAAAATACAAAGCAACTAATTTTTATAATATTCTTTATTAATTGCTTAAATAAAGATCAAAACAAAATTCTCCAGGAGATAAAACGACAGCAAGGACAGAGCTCAAAATCTTCTAATTCAAAGTATTCTACTTTAACACTAGAACCGCGGTGACGGGTCATTTTGACCCGTACTATATGAATAAATATGGATTGATACCAAAAATTTCTTTACAATAAGTTACATATCTCCTCCAAATAAATTAGTTAAATAATTTTATGAATAAAAATTTTGGTGCAAAATATTTTTTTTGAAATTTCAATAAAATTTTCCGCGGTTCTAGTGTTAACCACCGCACTATGCCTCTCATAATTTGCTGCAGTTTCCTAGTACTTCATGTAGAGACGAAAATGTAAATAAAAGAATATTGCCCAGCTAAACTGATAGCATTGAGCTCACAGGCTACACATACTAATTGCACATGACTGCCTTATATTTTCAAAGGTTAATTCCGTTCGAAAAGCAAATTAAGGGGGGGAGGGAGGGCAGCTCCCTCCATTTCCCCGTTTTATCATATAAAATCTGATCCATTTGCATGAAAAACCCATCTATATCAATAAAGGGGAGGGGCATTAGCCCCCGTTTCCCCTCTTATACATATCGAATGAACTCCAAAAACTAATCAGGGAAGCGTCTTATCAGAATATACATACATACAAAATTTCAAGTGAATCGGATATTTTTATCATGAGTTACGTACATACAGAACGGACGGGCACATAAGCTCCCAGGCTTTGATAGCCTGGGAGCTAATAAAACTTCTGAAGCAGCAATAATGCGCGAGAAAATGCTTAGATGCTTGTCAAAAAATTTGGCACGCACTGACTTTCGCGAAGTGTTGTGTGCTTGAGAGATTGGATATTAACTGCCTACCGTCCTAATTACGAGACGTTTTCTTGAAAAAATTCCCATTACAAATACGATTATTATATCTTCTCAAAACTTTGTAAAATATATCCTTAGTGTTTGTTTTCAACATTTATTCATAAATAGCAGTGCATTTTTAAGGGAAAAAACAATGATTTGTTTTTGTATACTTTTTCGCATTAGTAAATGAAATCTTAGGTTTGATTTTGTGTATAATTGAAGTAAAGGTCCATAAGTGATTTTTTTTTTTTTAATAGAATTTGCATTCGAAAAGTAGGAGGTCGACTTATATGCGAGTATATACGTTATATATACTCTATTAGTAATTCTTGATTATTATAAATTTTTACTAATGGGCTAAGGATGTGGGGGCAGAGATTCTTGTGTCCAGCCCAGCCCTATAGTAATAACAAAGAAATTTTTATAGCCAAATGATAACCAGAATGATAAATAGCCATTTTGTAACAAAATAAATAGCATAAAACTTAAATTTAATGCCTTGACGGAATTTTTTGAAATTTATCTTTAAAATTTATTTTCAAGGAAATATTGACATAAAGAATAGTTTTAGCGAAACCGACCAATTTTTCCGTTTTTTATAATCATTTGAAATTTGAACAACCCCACCCCGATTGAACACAGTTCAGTTTGCGCTACTTAACCACCCCCAACGATTCAGATTTTCATCTCAAAATTTAAGTTTATGTCTAAGCTTCTAAAAAAGTTTTATAAGATGCAAAAATTAACGGCAAAAATAGTTGTACGTTGCTCCAAAGTCTAAAGCGCCCTCTATTGGCATTTTTTGAATTTTATCTTTATAAATTATTTTCAAGATAATACTGACATAATGAATAATTTTAGTGAAAATCGCAAATCAATTGAACAATTTTTCAGTTTTTTTATAATCATTTGAAATTTGTACCTCCCCCCCACAGCTCAGTTTGGGCTACTTAGCCACTCCCCCCAACGATTTAGATTTTGAGCTCAAAATTTAAGTTTATATTTAAGCTTCTAAAAAAATTTAATGAGATGCAAAAAATAACGGTAAAAAACAGTTGTTCGTTACTTCAAATTCTAAAGCGCCCTCTATCGGAATTTTTTATATTTATCTTTATAATTTATTTTCAAGACAATACTGACATAAAGAATAGTTTTAGTGAAAACCGCAAACAAATCGAGCTATTTTTCTGTTTTTTATAATCATTTGAATTTTTGGACCCTAAACTTTAATGGCGCCTATCTCCTTCGGAAGACGTTTGGGACCCTTAGTCTCCTATTTAATATTGTTTTTCTTGATGTGTACTATCACCCCTTAAAGATTGTACCATGAGTTTACAAACACCCTGTATTAGTAACCTCATTATCTCTAATACAAAATTAGTACAAAACATGTTATAAATTTTTACTATGACAATGGCTAAGAGTGAATAGAAAGGGGGTGTTGTTCTTGAGTCGAGCCCAGCCACTCCCTTATAGTAAGAAATAAAAAAGAAATTTTTTTAATCAAATAATAACCCAAATGGTATATAACCTCTTTGTTACAAAATAATTGGTAAAACATAGATTTTAATGTATAGACAGTTACGGAGAAAACCCCTACCCTTTCGTGCCTAGTATCACAAAATTGGGACGTTTTGATTTTTATAACTTAACCCTTAACCGGAATCGTGGGTCCATTTTGACCGGACAACGACAAAAAAAACTGTTTAATTTCGAAACGTTTAATTTCATATATTCGTATAATTTTATGTAATTTCGTTTAATTTCATATATATTAGAAAATAACTTGGATTTTAATTAAAGGGTCCATTTGGACCCAAGATTCCAAAAATGTGGAACAATTTAGCGATTTCGGTTAAGGGTTAAATAAATATTTTTTTCAAAGAGAATCTTTTTTACACCATTTACTATAATTAAGAATGATACTGGGCTAAAAAAATTCAGGCACTATAATGGATTAACAGATGTAAATTTTCCAAGGGGTGAAATTTCCGGGCCAGGATTCGAACCAAGGATGTTTTGGCTGAAGCCGCCAATGCTCTACCAACTGAGATTCCCGTACGAATTCTGGAGGACTTTTTCACCCAAATGACTTCAACGATTACAAAATCTGGTCTGATACTGTGGATCAGACCAGATCTTCGATTTATTCTGTTGAGCTGATCCACAGTATCAGACCAGATCCTGTAATGGTTGAGGTCATTTGGGTGAAAAAGTCCTCCAGAATTCGTCCGAGATAGCTCAATTGGTAGAGCATTGGCAGCTTCAGCCAAAACATCCATGGTTCGAATCCTGGCCCGGACTTTTTTCAATCCCTTGGAAAATTTACATCTGTTATAATTAATTTACCGATTTGAATAATCGTGTTTAAAATTAATCTACTATAATGGATTCGAAATGAAAAAAATTACCTGCAGACTTCTAAAGGAATTCTTTGCGGGAAAGCCTGCGTCTGGATGATAACGTGCCATTTTCCGTGGATATCCTGAGCAAAACTCGGTTGAATCACATTCTTCTGGACTGGGCACAGACTTTTCTGGAAAGTGGGCACCGATTCTTTCCAAGGCCAGTAAGCATTCTGCGTTAAATTTCTTTGCAAGGAATACGAGGCGATATCTTCCATGGAACCACTGCTAAGGGGGACTTCGACATACATTCGGCTGAGGAGTTCTTCACACATTTCCATGATCTGAGATACTTCAGTGCTACAAAACAAAAACGTCAATTCAATTAAAGGTACTACTAGGTTATCCCGTCGACCAAAAAATGATCGTCAAACTATAGGATTAAATGCCAATAATGGATGATCGTGAATGTCACATTCAATGACATCAAATACGATTCAGGTGTTTTAAATGTCATTAAGTGATTTTTATTTCGACTTTTTATTAATATTTTTAGTAATATTCTACTAATTATTTGTTTTTTTCGTTGTTTCGAATAAAAATTACGTCAATATGTATAATTTGGCTATTAGTTTGGCGATGTGTATAATTTGGCGAAATTGGTCGACGGGATAAGAGAGTAGTACCGAATTAAATTATGTGGATGAATAAAAAGTGAGTTGCAATGAATTTCAGATCTTTTTAACAAAGTTGAAAAGTGCTTATGCACTCGGTTTGTCTGTCCGTCTGGCCATATGTCTGTCTTTCCACGCTCTAACTCCCATAAATAGACTCGGATTTTTATGTAATTGATAAAACTTATTTAGGGTCACCAAAGTATGTTTGGTATTGGGTCATTCCATGTCAACTGGCCTAGAGGCTCCCACTCGACCACCTTCGATTTTTATGTAATTGATATAAAATATACATGTACGTATAAGATGAACATTTGGAAACAGTTTAGTGCAAAAAATAGTATAGTTCTATCACCAGGGGTCCATTTGTACCGATTACTATTTCATAGTCGTAGAAAAAACGGCCAAATCATGAAGTTTGGCATGATATTGCTCATGCTATATGAAACCTTACTTATTGAAATAGGTGATCTAGTACAACTTTTTGTGCTAAAAAAGGTAATTGCAGTATTAAAAATCACAAATCAAAACTATCGTCATTACTGGACCTCAAAGTAGGCCGTATGGCCAATCTGGTTGAATTTTACCCTTACTTTAACATACTGTAACTACTGCAAATATTATTTTAAAAATTTATTTCTTTACAAACTAATTACCTATGAATATGTCATAAAGCCGCTGTAGTTGTTTTTTAATTCTTTAAATATTCATTAAATTATTGATGTTCAAAATCTAATAAAAAATTAAAATCGTCGATTTTGCCCCATTTTCAGAAGCGTATATCTCAAAAGGGACACTTCTGATTTGGTTACAATAAGTACCACTGGAAAGATCATATCTTAATTTATAAAAAAAAAACTTTATTTCATTTTGGTCCTCTTAGATACAGAAGGAAAATAATAAAATTCAAAAACCTGTTGTACGAGATAATCCAGATACATACGAGAAAGGTGTATATTATGACTGGGTCTTTCAACATATTTTGCATCATTCTTTTTTATTACAACGATTAATGCATATAATAATTATCACTTTTTCTGGTCCCAGTTACTTTCCCTTTACCATTATGAATGATTTGTAACCGCACTGCCAATGAGTTATATCCAATAACCAGGCAAGACTAGCTCCTGGCCGGGTATTGCGTGTTTTAAACTCTGAATGTGGGTACCAAAATGGATCCATATATTATTATAGACTAAATGTTTTGATTATTTCAAGCTCACATTATGTTGATTCATGATCCCCAAGCTATAAAAAACATTACTCATTGGTTCAGTTTGTCCAATTTCTTATTAATTGCGATTGCAACAGCTTTCGGTAAATTGCATAGCTGACTAATTTTTGTTTTTATTGGAACTGGAACAGTAATTATTATTTGCTCTTCCGGAATCAAACAAAGGTCTTGTCTAGTGGGCCAATAAAATGTTTTCGAAAATCCATGAGGGTGCATAAAATTTATTAAGACATCGTTCTCTTCAAGTGAGATTTCATGTACATTTACAATCCACCATTTTTTTCTCGTATGATACAGGCAATATACTGTCCATGTCCAGGCTGTATATCTGATAAAGATACATTGTGAAATGCAGTCTTAGCACTTTTATTAACATGTGTTATAAAGAATGTTGCATCATTTGATATTCTACTGACACGAATTTGTTTTTCATTTACTTATACAAAATGATGATGTTCTCTTGTTCCAGGAATTGTACATCCAATTTTGAAGCGCTCTTCTTGCTCAATTTTTACTGCTTCAATTTCTTTTTTTGAAACAAAAATTAATTGAATTTCCTTTATATTCTTTTCACAGAATTCCTATAGATCTGTCGGAGTTAAAATTTGGTCTTTAATTGGCCTTTGAAGGCTTGCCTTTGCAGCTAACCGTTTTACAGTCCCTCCTATTCCGTCGCAGAGTAATTTCCCATGACTTATGCCAAAAAATTTCCACTCTGCAGAAATTCCAAAGTCAGTTTGGTGATAAGAAAGATTCAGAATTTTTTTTTAAATTCTTGTACTGCGCAGATGATCCGTCGCTAAAATAATGTTTATGCGTAAGGTTTTTTTCAGATGCTCCATTAGTTTTATTAAAAATGTATGTACAGCAACTTATTCATGTTTGAGACAATCACTACATGAGACATGTTTGAGACAATCACTAATAATGCAGTAACTCGCACTTTTAGTTTCCGAATTATCTTTAAAATAGATAACAAATGGGTACAATGTCGCTTGGCTGTTTTCCCAATGGAAACCTTCAATAGCATCCTGGATTACAAAGCTGCCATTTTCTGCGAACTCCATCAATATGATCAGTTCATCTGGTTTATGAGTATCTTTGGTCATCCTCAGATGTTTACTCTGATGCTTTGAAATGTAATGATGCATAGAAAATGCTGAGATTTTCAATACCAATGCTCCTATAAAATCTTCAATTGACATCTTCTTCGTTTCTAACGTGTCACGATCTGTGTGAACCGATTGTTTAAATTCAATGGCGACTTCTTTGAAACATTTTTTTAGACGCATAAAGCTGTTATCAGATTCACGAACTTTAGGCGCGACAAACTTTTCAGCCGATTTTAACCCCAACTTTTTCCCGTTCAGAGAGAGAAAAAGGTTACAATTGTCTTTGAAAAAGTTGGAGGAAAAGCCGGAAAACCAGTCCTACTAGTACCAGCTGTTAATATTTATAGCCTAATCGTACAAATCGCTTATCTCTGATTCGTGGAAATGTTCGATGTTGGATGAAAAATCTCGGCTAGCCCAGACTTTTTTGGAACTGTGGAAAAAAGTTGGGGAGGCATTGCTGTTTGCTATCACACTGGGTGTTGGGAGGATATTTCGCGAAAAGTTGGAGGAAATCAAGTGTTGGCTCAAAAGTCTTGCGAAATGTTGGTGAATCTGACAGCAACTTAAGTTATTCGCTCGTGCCTTCATATTATCGATATACAAAATTGTAAAGTTTTCAAATTAAAAGATCTACCGCTAAGAATGGAAGACTCCCTTCCAACCAGCGAGTGAAATATTTCATTGTAAAGCAGTAGTAGCTTCCATTTTTATCAATTAGAAGTTTTGGGGGTAAATTATTGATACGAGGTTTTTATTCAGCTTTGAACTCAGATTTTAAATATAGAACCGATAAACCGGGAGGCTGCAGCACAGAAAAATCACCTCATCGAGTTCACGGATGAAATTCCAGAAGTAGTTAAGGGTGTTCTCAACTGCTCCGCTCAACAAGCGCAAAACGTTTTGACCCATTTACAAATTAATTTTTTAACAGAAAGATATAAAATTGCAAGGCCTGACTATGGAAGCGATTTCGAATCGAACTTAGTTTTAGATTTTATGATATTTAAATTACCTGTCCAGTTCTAAGCAATTTCAATCACATGATCACCCGTTTTTCTCTTGCTTTTCGACCGGTTTTTCTGCTTTCGACGGGAAATGTGCTCAAAAACGTCCACTTTGAAGGCTTGTTATAAAAGATCTATTGCGTTAAAAAAAAAACAGAAAAAATGAGTGCAATCAAACAGTTTTTGAATAACAACACCAGCCATTTTTCTGCATTTCCGAAGAAACATAAAGCATATGTCACAAAGTTGCCCTTTTTGATTTAAGAACACCCTTAAAAGCCGTTAGTGTATTAAAACGTCTTCGGTCTGCCAACTCATACGGTGATGGAAAGTACTTGGAAACCCAATTTTAGTGGTTGACTCGTAGATTATCATTGTGTGTTCTTGCTCCCAATATTCCATGTTTTCATACGTTTGGGTGCAGAAAAACACAATGGTAAAACTGAGTCAACTGCTAAAATCGGGTTTCCTGTCGTACACTTTACAAAAAATACTATTCAATATTTTGACTTGAAATGGAACATAAAAATAAATTATAATCTTCAGATTTGCACAATATATATATATATATATATATATATAATTTTTTTTTCTTTTTTACAGAATAACATTAAAAAAATTATTATTTTAATTACATGTTTTCCCATTACGGAGGCATTTTTGCAGATAAAAAATGAAACACGTACATTTTCAGAAGAGAAAATAAATAATGGAGTCAGTAATTATAGATAGAATCACAAATAAGATATATTTTCATTATTCTGCCAAAATATCTCAAAATCTGCTTTCAGATTTTCAAACTATGCTCATTTCTTTCACGATTTCTTTTATAAAATTTTTAAAACAACTTTTTGGGGAAAATTATAGCATATTTTTAATGAATTAGAATTCAGTTATTTACATTCAATTATAAAAAGTATTTTTCAGAGTTAAGAATTCAAATACACAATTTATTCATATTTTGTGAAATCTCTTACGCAGACGATATTTTGCATAAAAAAAATTATTGTGATTTGTAACCAAACAAAATTAATTAATATTTTGCACAATTCTGCTTCGAAAATATTTTTATTTATACCTGTCTTATATCCTAAATAAAAAATTCCGAGAAAATTCTTAGTTATTTGGCTGAATTTACATTTCTAAAATTAAAATGTGCCGAAACATAAAATAACGATTTTGCTTGATAAAAATGCAAAAGCAATTAAAAAATATATTGTTACTTTCATATATGTATCTTATGAAATAATACCTCGCGAATTCAAACAAAGTGCTTTAAATTCAAACAAACTTTTGCTAGTAATATGTGTAATAGTTTTGAAAATATAAATTTTCAAAATCCGATCACTCATTTGTGTTAACCCTGTACATCACTATAATGTGGAGACAAGGGCAAATAATTTATATGTGAACAAATGTATTTCAATATGTTAATTCGATTGCTGCTTACTTAGATTTTTTCCATTTTTACACTATCGGGTAATATCCTGGCAAGCACTCATTGAAAATAATAAAGCAAATGAATCTTAACTCGAACAGTAAGCGTTTGGATCACCAGGACAGAAAAAATATGCCGAGAAAATGACGTCAGAGGAAATTTTCAATTGAAACAAGTAAAAAAATCAAGCGTCAACCATAGATTATGAAACACTTTCTAACACGTTATTCAGAATAACAAAACTGCATCGTTTAATATGTTACAATATTATGTCTTATTCAAACGTATGGAAACGCATAACACTTGAAAACCCAATTTCAGCTGTTGCCATGTATAATCGGAAAATGATCCGAATTCTTTGAACAGCATCATTGCATATGATATAGAGATTTGTATCGATTAACTACATGCATTCCAAAATTGAGTTCAGTTAAGGCGCAACACTAGGCACAGAAAAAGACCCGGATGATAATGTAAAGTCGATGGGAGCGTTTTTTTTTTTTTTCAAATATTTCGCCCAAATTTTAATATTTTTACATGATTTTTTTGCACAAGATAGCTGAGGACGATCCACAAACAGCCTAGTTTTTACCTTTTCAGTTTTGGTTTCATATTTAAAAAAAAAATTACTTTAACTATCGAAACCGATTCAAACCGGTTCCGAAATTGAAACTATCGTAATATAAAAAATATATAAGCATAATTGAAAAAGTAAAAACTAGGCCGGTAGTGGATCGTTCTCAGCTATCTTGTGCAAAAAAATCATGTAAAAATACTAAAATTTGAGCGAGATATTTGAAAAGAACGCTCCCATAGACTTTACATTATCATCCGGGTCATTTTCTGTGCCTAGTGTGGGGCCAGAAATAAGTATATACTTTAGTTCAAAATTTCCCTTCAGCAATTTCCTCCAACAAAGAGAATAGTGACACTACTGTAGACGATTTCTTTTGTCTGTCCCTGTAAATCCAAGTATATTTATGGGAGTTAGAGCATAGATAAACAGCCAGATGGACCGACAAACCGAATGCATAAACGCATTTCAACTTTGTTGTAAAGTGTTAAAAAAGCGTTGAAGAAAACTATACATTGGAAATAAATCACTAAACATGTATTGTTATGTAAACATGTATTGTTTTGACACAACCTTGCCTGGTGTAACAAAAAAATTAATGAAATATATGCATAGAAGAATTTAAAAGTTATTACATTCACATATTAATTTCAGAAAATAAAGTACTTATACACTTAATCCTTTTATCAACATTTTCTGTTTACTTTCTTAAATGGATGCGTACTTGGTTTCAATTAAATTATTTTTTGGTGTAATTTTTTATCTAACATTTACAATACAGTGCTAAATATATATTAAAACTACATAATTCTTCACTATTACTTTCATTTATAAGTCAATAATTTAGTTGCACTAAATTTTTTTATGGAAAACGTTAATATTTATTATTGCTCACTGAACTTTTTAGTCCAAGTTCACCCTCAATTTTCAAATGCAACTAATTTCCAGGCACTTCAACAATACAGTTATTTTTTCTACATTTCAATGTAAAATTATTACTGAAGTCGTAAACATTTTATAAGAACCGTCTTCTCCCTATAATGTCAAAAGTCTTTAAATATTAACAAATTGTTGTATCGGAATATGAGACTAGTCAAAGAGCAGTGGCATAACCAGAAGGAAGAATTTACAAAATACTGCAATTGACCACTTAACCCTTTGAGCTCTGGCGGGTAAATTTCTTCAAAATTCCAAATACCACATTGGCACCAGTATTTTGCAAAGAAAAAAAAACCGGTTAAGGATATACACGAAAAAAAAAATGCATTAAACCTATTTCAAATAAATTTGGTCAAATTTTCTGGTGCCGTTGTGACATTTCGGAATTAAAATAATTAAAATAACGTGGTAGAAAATTCTACCATCAGAACTCAAAGGGTTAACTGATCAATATTTTTGAAATAAAAATTTTCAAATAATGTCTATTTCATGACTTTCACAGAATTTGGTACTACTCTGTTATCCCGTCGAGCAATTTCGCCAAATTATACAAATCGCCAAACTAATAGCCAAATTATACATATTGACAAATTTTTTATTTCAAATAATGAAAAAGGAAATAACTAGTGGAATATTAATGAAAATACAAATAAAAAGTCGAAATAAAAATCACTTAATGACATTTTAAATACGTGAATCGTATTTAATGTCATTGAATGTGACATTCACGATCGTCCATTATTGGCATTGAATCTTATAGTTTGGCGATAATTTTTTGGTCGACGGGTTAATCTAGTAGTACCCAGAATTTTTAATATTTTACCACCGGTTTTTCAAAACAGACATTTTTGCCTAATTGAATCAGAAAAACGCTCGGATTAAATAATGCAAAATTTACAACAAAATTTTACTGATGATAATAATAAAATATGATTGGAGTATGGATACCGGTACGTGGTACGGGCAAATCATGATTGGCAAAACAAGGAAGCGGTTAAATAAAGAGAAGATATTTTTAGAAAATAGGGATATCTATACACACACACACAACCCTCTGACAACGTCAATGTCAGAGTTGGATTTCAGATTTCAAATATCCACGAAAATTCAATCAATTGTCGTATCGTCAAGACTCATCAAAAGATGCCGATACATTGTGCCAAGAGAAAAAAAAAAAAAAAAGAGTTAAAAAAAATGAAAAACGCATTTCGATTTGAAATCGCTTCAATAGTCGCAGGCTTGGCCAATTTTATCGCCTACGTTTAAAAATGAGTCAGAAAATTTCGCGTCATTATGGGTGTATTCGAAAAAACGCTTTTTCACCTTCAACAGCTGGAAATTTTCCGATACAATTTCAGACACATTTTTAAAAGTAGAAACATGAGACTCGCTGAGGGGATTTTTGAAGAGACGTACAAGGTGCCGTGTGATGTCATTTCACGCTCCATTCATTAGAATTTGATTAATGAACAATTATCTTCTCAGTAGGACCCTTTTTTTCGTTCCCAAACCTCCCGCTTCAGAAAAATCTGTTCAAAATGCCGTTTTTGATTGTTTTTATTGCAATATTTTCTGCATTTATCAAAGAATCGACAGTTACGGCACCTTGTGTACTTTCTAAATAAGGCAATTTGCCAGTTTGATGCTTATGAGAGCAAAAATGAATTCAAAAATAAATCGGAAAATAAGCAGTTTGAATCGAAATACACCCTTAAGCAGGGTATTTGAGAACCACCTTAAAAAAGAATAATAGACAGATTTTTTTGTCGTTTAATTCATTTTCTTTTGAGATAATTTAGATAATTCTAAACTTCTTCGGTGGAAACATTTCACTTTCAAGCTTTATGACTTTGCTGAAATAGTGAATAGGCTAATTGTTTTGGAAAAAAAAAAGGAGAGGTAACGAGTTCCACAAGTCTGTTCAAATTTCAAATCTTCTTAAAATGCAAGTACGCTTCACAATGTGGTTTGTACTATAAGATTACTCAAATAGTCTGATTTTTCTAGCAAAAAATAATTTTAAAAAAAAATTTAACCACATTTTTTTTTTTTTTTTTTTTTTTTTTTTGGGGCCACAAAAAATGCAGTGACTTCAAAAAATCCGGCATTCAGAAATGGGAGAAGAAAAATAGCAATTCTTTAAGAATTTAAAACTTCAAGACAAAAGAATACTTGACATTTTTTATATTTGTCCGTGGCGATTATTTACTGAACAAATTTTCTAGAAGCTGCACTGTTGCTTAGTAACGGGAACAACTTTGGGGGAAACTTTGGCGAATGCATGGCACAATATATGGCCGGAACGGATTTTCGGCAACGATGACATCAGTGATAAGAAAGAATTTTTAGGCTTTCAAATTTTCTAGGCAAAGGCCATGATTTATGAGCTGATTCTCTAATAATGCATTAAGTGTTAAAAAAAAAGGATATATACGTGTATTATTAGCTAAACATTGACAGAAAAGCATCAATAGCAAACAATTTAACGGATAACGAGATCTCTGATGTTCTAAATAGAACCGCCGATAATGATAGAAGTAGAAGCAGCTTATAAGGTGAGGATAAATAACTGGTAGAAAAAAGGTGTCATTAGAAAAATGCAGAAATTTAACTGGAGAATTAATATATACTTTAGAGAAACAAGACTGTATTTCTGAAATAAACATCTTTCCTTTGCATTAAAGGAAAAAAAAAAAACCTTTTTAAAGAAAGGCCAAAAAATTGAACCAAACAAAGTTGACATCGATATTTCCAAAATTACAAGAGAAGAAATAATTTTCTTCTCTATTAGATTTTATTTTTCTACAACATATAAAAATTCATGTAACTTAAGTTTTCTTTTGTTTAATTTTCTCTTTTTCTTACATAACTATCTGTTACTAATAAATGAAATTATGGTTAAAGGCGTTATTAAGACTATAGTACTACTTTTGATATTCCTTCAAAAAATACGGCATGATCTCGATCCCGATAATGCCGGATATTCGAAGTCCTACTGTACTATACTTTATCAAATCGTTTGGTGCAAATCCACTTCGAGACGACAATCTGTTAATTCTTGTATGACTTTTTAAAAATGTGAATGGATTTACGAGGCACCATTTATGTTGCTAAATATAACATCTACATGGATGGAATTTAAAAACGTTCTACACTATTAAAACTACAGGTGACACATTGCACCTTTTAAAGGTGAAAGGCTTGTCTCACTGGTGATACCCCTAGGTGAGCCTGAATGGCACCATTAATTAGGGTGAAAAGATGACACCCATAATCTAGAGTGCCCAATAATAAAAATAAATTATAAACCGACTTTTGTGCCATGAAGGATTTGAACCCACAACGTCTGATTGCAAGCTTAACGCTCTAACTGTTCGGCCATCGAGGTCATCTTCGAAGTCTCCCTGAAATATTCAAATGTTCTGAAATGCAAAGGTTGCTTTATATAAAAAGTTCGCCAAAAGCTTTCCATCCGAAGTTATAAACGAAATTGGGATAGTGCATGGGCGGTGATAGTCTTCGTAGGGAGAAATTGCTGTTATGATCCACCAGTGACAGCGAGTTGAAGGGGAAGGACACTTATCACAGAGTTTGCGCAAATGACTAAGGGGTGAAAATTTTTCAACGCTATGCATTGTGCGGCACCCTAATTTGCATGAATCACCCAGCGAGGGATCAAACGGCACCCCAAACACATTTTCAAGTCCGCGGGTGTCAAATGGTAACACCTTTTCACCCCTGGGCGCCAAATGCAAATGGCTTGTCACCTTTATTTTGAACAGTGTAATATACGTTACCTTGGATAATTAGCTCCTAAATCACACCATCCTAAGTCGTTGCTTCCACCACACTGCAGGTCTGTCATGGAAGACATTTCTTCATCCTGATGCCTCGAGGCCGCATCCTGAGGAGGTTCAGCATTCACGTAATGGACATTCGAGGCTGCCCAATCCTCTCCCTTGCTTTTGCTTATAGTAGCTTTTTTGAAGGATACAGGGTGAATATTGGCCTTCATTGCAGTTTTTATCATCGGTTCCCCAGCTTTCACGTAACGGCCTTTGCTGGGAGTCACACTTTCTGTATTCGTTTCGACAACTCGAATTCTGAAAAAGAAACATTCACAACAGTTAGTTTGATTTATAAAATATTTATGAGCAATATAACTTAAAATAAAACCAAAACTCCCGTGCAAACATGAACAATAATTGTGTTTATTAGACATTATCTTTTAACTGGTTTATTAACCTTCAACTCTCAACTTTGTGGTACATTCAAAGAATCATTTTTATCTGTAAATGCATAGTTTTTTAAGATATCTTTATTCACATTCCAAGGAAGAAACGATTCCTTTCCACTTCCCTGTAAAATACAGTGCTGGTACAGAGGGGTTTTAGACCATGTGCTAATATTAGTGGTTTAGAATAAAATTGCAACAAGTGTTATTTTATCTTGAATTATTGCCCATATATCTGATGTAATATATGTAGTTAACTCAGTTGTAAATGGAAAAAATATTTTAATCTACAAGTGTTAAAATCTTTTAATATTAACAAATGCAAATAATTTTGATACCAGGAGCTGTTTTAAATATCGCATACGAAATTATGTAGTATTTTATCCTCCCCAAACATTACGAGTAACCACAAAATCTAGTTTAAAATTCTTTTGAAACATCCCCAAAGAAGTCTATATATCAATACTTAAGATATGCATGCATTTATTACAAAGGTCAAGAAGTAATTTTAACTATTCTGGAAGAATTTAAATTAATTTTAAGTTTGTTCTTTAGTGTCTCCTAGAGGCGACAACAGGACTGAAGAGGTTATGGGATAATCATCTGAAAAGATGCTTATGTGTTAGAAGTTTCTAGATGATGCTTATATGTTAGAAGTTTCTAAATTGCTTATATGTTGGAAGTTTCTAGATTCGAAATTTTGGGATATGTTAGAAGTTTCGAGATGATGCTTACATGTTAGAAGTTTCTAGATGATGCTTATATGTTAGAAGTTTCTCGATTGCTTATATGTTAAAAGTTTCTAGATTCGAAGTTTTGGGATATGTTAGAATTTTCGAGATGATGCTTTTATGTTAGAAGTTTCTAGATTCGAAGTTTTAGGATATGGAACTGTTGCATCATCTGAGATGATGCTTATATGTTAAAGTTTCTAGATGATGCTTATATGTTAGAAGTTCCTAGATTGCTTATATGTTAGAAGTTTCTAGATTCGAAGTTTTGGAATATATTAGAAGTTTCGAGATGATGCTTATGTGTTAGAAGTTTCTAGATTCGAAGTTTTGGGATATGGAACTGTTGCTTTAAGCATGGGTCGCGTAAAAATACTGAGTGAAGAAGAAAAGCGTGAAATTAGGGCTTTTTCAGATTGCGATCTGACTGAAAGGCAAATTGACTAAAAATTAAAACTGTTATGCAAAATTTTTTTCGTGATCCATAAGCTATGTTAAAAATAAAAGAAACGGACGGTCAGATGTAAACCAAACGTTATTAGAATGGATATTCAAGTGAAGTGAAAAAAACTTTTTTAAAACACCATAAAATAAATTAAATTGCGCAAGGCTTTTCGAAAGAACTTGTCTTTCTTGATGATTTTTTCGAAAGGCCCTGCGCAATTTAATTTATTTTATGGTGTTTAAAGGAAGTTTTTTTTTTCACTTCATTTGATTAACACCAGTTTCAACTTATTATATAGAAATTCAAGATTGTGCCTTTGTTCTAGAACTTTCATCAACATCTACAATTATTAGAGAAGTGTTAAATGCTTGAAATAGGCTGAATTCAAACCCAAACTAAAACTACCAAAGCATAAAATTTATGCAAGACTAAAGTTCGCATTGTCCAATGTCTTGAAATTCAATCTTTGGCAACAATTGGTTTTTACTAATGAGAAAGATTTGGACCATATTGTATAAGGTATTACTGGTATGATTTCTGGTAATGGACAGGTAAAGTATTACTGGTACTTTCATTAACATCTACAACTGTTAGAAAAGTGCCAAATGCTTGAAATAGGCTGAATTCAAAACTACCAAAGCATAAAACTTATGCAAGACTAAAATTCGCATTGTTCAAAGTCTTGAAATTAAATCTATTGACAAAAATCGGTATTTTACTAATGAAAAAGATTTAATTTGCTGGCCCCTATTGTTTAAGGTATTACTGGTATGATTTAGAAATTGAGCAATTTCTGCTATCAAGACGTGTACAAAGTAATAGAGCAGTGATGATTTACTTAGGCTTTAGGATGCCAATCGAGACACTCAAGAAGAGCCGGATGATAATGTTAAGTCTATGGAGCCGTTCTTTTCAAATATCTTGTTAAAATTTTAATGTTTTTATATGATTATTATTTTTTTTCATAAAGATAGCTTAGGACAATCTACAACCGGGCTAGTTTTTACCTTTTAGATTTTGGTAATATATTTTTCATATTATGACAGTTTCAATTTTTGAACCGGTTCCGACCGGTTCTGAAATATAAAGTAATTGTTTAAGGACAATCTAAAGCCAAAATCGATAAAGTAAAAGCTTTCCCGGTTGTAGATCGTCCTCAGCTATCCTATGCGAAAAAATCATGCAAAAATATTAAAATTTGAGTGAGATATTTCTAAATAACGCCCCCATAGAATTAACATTATCATCGGGATCTTTTTGAATGACTAGTGTGGGTCTTAATGCAAAATGAAAAACAAGTTTGACCTTTCACCAAGACTATCAATATACTCTTGGTAATAAATTTGTTCCACTTAACTCTTTCCGGCACGGGCAAAATCTTTAGTAAAATGAGAAATTATTCACTGACACCGGAATTTACAAACGAATTTTTTAGATATTTTGAATTCCTTAATTTAAGCTTTTATTGTAAAGGCAAAATTTTACTAAAATATTATTGGTGCCGTTTGCAAGTTTAGAATTAAATTTAGGTATCCCAGACTGGGCACAGCGTGTCGGAAAGGGTTAACCCTCAATTGGAGGGGTTGGTGCACGGATGCCAATCAGTTCTTTCAGGCTGTAGATAACAGACTTAGATAATATTAAAAGTATTTTTCTTCTTCTTTTTCTGTTCTCTATGTAATTTATTTCCTTAATTATTTTTTTGTATGGTTCCCGATCAGATTAATAATATAAACTAAGAAATGTATCTAAACATTTTTAGCAAAGGATCGAAAAATAACCTGGCGTACTCCATATGTCGCCCCTCCAAAATTCAAATGTTACGCAAGCCCCTCCGACTAAGGTTTAAAGATGACCCTGTGGATCAAAAGTTGTTGTTTCATGATAACGCTTCTATTCAGCACAAATCTCTGTCAACTTTAGATTACTGATCTGCAAACAACAATAAAACTTTGAACTTTCCGGCCAAAAAGTTTTGATTTAAATCCCGTAGAAAGTTTATAGAGAATCTTAGTTCATCAAATTTATGCCAAAAGAAAATAATTTGATTTAATTGATGAATTGAAAGTTTTTAAAAACATGGAACCAAATACTGATTGCCACTTTTGATGTAAAAAAAAACCTGTCCAAATCATTCCCAAATCGTCTTACAGAAATCATTCGTTTTAACACTAAAACAGCCGGGTATTTTACTAAAGTTTTATAAAAAGTCTTTCGCACCAGAATTTTAATTTTACACTATTTAACTTATTTAATTAGTCTGTTTTTATGCTGGATATACTTAACAAATCTTATGAAAAAAATTCTGGTTTGAATCGACTGTTATCATTCAGGCAGGGGTCATTTTGACACCTAATGGCGGTTCTAGTGTTAAAGGAAGCAAACAAAGGGCAGAAAATTGCTTGCATTACTTATGATATTTGAGCTTCATTAAAATTAGCTTTATTATTTTTGTTAGCGGCCTTCAGAAAACACCTCAAATTTAGGCGTTTTAAACCATTTTTCAGAAAGCATAGCCACAAAAGTAATTGTTAACAATAGGCAGTAATCAAATACATAGTATGACTTTTATAGCAAATTTGTAAACCAAGGTCTTTGACACTTGAGTGAGAATACTTAAAATATTCAAGCATACAGGGATGAAAATGAGTCAGAAGTTTTCACGTTGTCATGCAAGCAAAATGAAAAGTTTGAAATAAATGCCCTTAAATTTTGCTTTTTTAACAGTTAGAAAAAGTAAAGAGATTTGCTTACATAAAAATGGAAGTCGCGTTCGTGGGAGCGAAAAAACGAATTGAATATTGGGTTCGTGAAGCTATTAAAACTTGACTATATTATATAGATATACAAAATAGTGAGTTTATTTTACTATTATGACATATTTGAAGCATCGAGGGCACAGATGACATCTCGACAACGTCGTCGAAGCAAATATCATATAAAGTTCATAATAATGTAATTTGTTTATAGAGATGCATACAACGAAAAAATTCTTAAAACAAATGTTTATTTAAGCCTAAAACATGTTTTTTATATGCATAATTTTAGTCAACACAACTGCTTACTCTGTCAATTATTTCCTTCATTATACTTATGGTATATTAAGGTGCATAATTCCTTCCGTTTTATAATGCACACTTTCTTAAACATGTTTCTGTATTTTTCCATTTTCATGTACATTTGTCTTATTACACACACCCCTTTCTTTGCGAAGAAATTTTTATGAAATATGCAGCAAAAATCAAACGAAGAACATTAAAAATTTAGAATTGGTACTTTTCATGTAATTCAATAGTCCGCATGATTAACCGTTTATTATTTTTTGTAAGTAAATAGCATATTCTTTAACACGTTGAGTGCGACGTCAGTCGCCGATGACTGACACTGAATTTTCCGTTTAGGCTGCGTCAGTCTCGGGTGACTGACAGCATTGGGCTGGGTAACAGAAATCTTATTTCGCGACCCAAACGTAAATTCAGACAAAATTCCACTCAACTTGTTAAAATAGAAATCGCAAATTTTATCCTTTTTTTTCTTCATTTTTAATTTTTAACACCGGCATGTATTAACGCGCATCTATAATTTCGATCACACCTTTTTGGTATCAAAAGAGCTTGTTATATGCCGGAATGTGCTTTAATGGCAATTCTAATTCTTTTCCCATTGATCGATATAGTCACCCTCTTTTTAGATATCAAATGAAACTATGCAAATGACTGATAGCTTAAAATGGACTATACCAATTTTTTATCTCGATTCCTGATTAACAGTTTTAATAATTTAATAAGTCTGTTTTGATTAAGTAAAATATTCATTTTTTTAACGACATACAAATAATTTAACACAGGTTCTAGGAAAAATATACTTTCTGTTACTGCGTTTCCATTTAGTAGAATAAAGACTGCGTCCTCCAGTCTATATGGCATAAAACATTTTACCGAAAATATTTCTCCGAAAAGATATAGGCCGGCTTTTGAGTTTTTCATGATTAGAATTTAAAGTAATATCTGCAGATTTTTAACTATGTGTGTTTTATCTTAGTAACTTCTGGTATTTCAACTTTAGTCTTAAATATTTTTAAAGCTAAAATTTTCTTTCAAAAATTTTTTTTAAATGGTTAAACAAAGTCTGCATAAAAAACAAAATTGTACATGTATATACAATTGCTGAAAATTAAAAGAAATTATTTATGAAATGTAACCTTTTTCACAATATTTTCTTTTAACCCTTTGAGCTCTGGTGGGTAAATTTCATCAAAATTCCAAATGTCACATTGGCACCAGTATTTTGCAAAGAAAAAAAACGGTTATTGATATACACGGGAAAAAAAAAATGCATTAAACCTTTTTCAAATACATTTGGTTGAATTTTCTAGTGCCGTTGTGACGTTTCGGAATTTAAATTATATGGTAGAAAATTCTACCATCAGAGCTCAAAGGGTTTTAAATGTGTTATCATTGGATCCCTGTGTCTTTTTCGATTCGTGTTGATTCTTCACCCATTAGTAAAGACTCAAATAAAAATAAAATAAAATAAATATGATATAAAAAGAATACATCAACCATTTGGAAAAAGATTTTTTCAAAGACTAAATTTAAGACAATAAATAAATTCTATATTTAAAAAAAATCCTTGCTTTTTTTTTGTAAACAATACATGTTTATTTTACAATTAATGTTTAATAAAGGTAAAGCACCTGGAAAAGATTATCGTTTATACAGACTTTTTCCGCCAAAAGAATTTATTATTTAAAAAACAAACAAAATAAAGAGGTGCTGGTATTTCTTCCTTTCTGAATTTATTCAATTTTTATATAGTTATAAATACCCTATCTATATAATAAAGGACAAACATATCTGTTCGTAACGTGTACATACTTCCGCGTTTGGCAACATTTTCAAATTTTAAATAAAATTTCAGTTTTACAATTTTCTGTTTTGAAAATTTTTAAATTTCTAAACATCGCACATTTTCAATTTTTACACCGTCGTATAAGGAGTTGAATTTTAAATGCAATTTGTTTGAAAGCTGTATCTCAATATGCTTTTGAGTTATTATTTTTTTAATACTTTTTTCGTCATCGTGGAGGCAGAAGTATTCCATTTGTATTGAAAGTAAAGGGGACAAAGTAGGTTACTGTATCTTTTTGGGGACAAAAATAATCAATAAAATATTTTTATGAGGATCAAAACGTTGCTTAGGTAATAGCAGAGTAATATATTACGTTCACCATGGATTAAACCGGATATTTCGATGCCAATCAGAAAAAAAAATAACATGCGGACACCACAAACAGTCAGATATGCCTCAAATCTATCTATTCACCACAAGAAATGTTCGGATTATCCGAAGTTCGAATTATAGAAAGTATGAAATGAGAACATGCTTAATGTGGTACTATTACAAAGGAATTAATGTCATAGTGTTTTTTAAATTTATTATGTCTGTTATCATCATAATATGACTTAATATTAAATTAGAATGCATAAATACATAAACTAATTAAAAAATAGAAACAAGCACAATGGGAAAAAAATTTGAAGCGTCACTGATGGACAGACGAGGCACTTAGAAAGTGGATATCAAATGGATGGGATTATATGTGTACACGTTCGGAACAATTTTCACAAAAATCAAAAGTCAAAGAAAAGAAAGAGAACAACACAAAAGAAAGTTATTCGAATGATCTGAAATCCGTGAGAAAGAAAGGAAGAATGAAAATTCGGAATTTTCGTTAGTTTGAATTAAACGATGTCAAGAGAAAATGCGTTCGAATTAATGAAAAAGTTTAACGTTATTCTGCCATTAAAAATTTCGGGACTTCATGTTTAGTTCGAATTAAGCGAAGATTCGAATTATCCGATTTCGAATTAACGAGAGTCGACTGTATTTATTGATTTATTCAAATGGCAAATACAATTTTATAAAAATGCCATTTTATAAAAATCATTTTTCTTTCTTTCTTTACAAGCTATAATACTAGCTTCTCACGCAATGATGCCCTGAAGCTAGTTAAACACCAAAATTGACGCCATCAGTTCAGGGTTAAATTTAAAATTAAAATGTTTCATGTTGATTCTAATTTTATAACGATTACATATGAGGGACTCACAACCATAGTAGACCAAGTCCTCTCCCCCCCTCCCCCCAAGAAAAAAGAGATAGTCCATTTAAAAGGCGCATAAAATCTGTTTTATCTACGGTCACAGTGAACCAAGCCTGTTTTTACAATTTTCTCATATATGGCACATGTTTACAGACTTGGTACTAAATAAACTATCTTTTTTTTTCTCTTCTTCAAAATGGACTTGGTCTACTATGGTTGTGTTCCATTTATATAAACATTAAATAATATTTTTGTCATCCAATAAAATCTGTATCTTAAAAAAGTCCGTAAAATATCATGAAAAGATAACCTAAAATTGATTTCATTCTTATACAAAATTATCCGATATTACCTTTTGGCTTGAATTTCTTTGGGTTCTATAATGATGGCCTTCATGGCTTTCAGCGCAGACTGTCTGGTACCTTTGACTTTCTTTGCTGTGAGAAATTTCGGTGGAGGGGCAGGGTGCCCTTTAATAACAGTTACATGACCACCTGAAGATCCTTCTAAATCATCCAGGTCGTAGGATATTTCGCCTTTACTCCAACGTCCCCTTGGTTTCTCCTCTTCATCACTGTCAGCCATAAAACCATAATGAAACCTAAGAAAAACATTTTATTATTTTGGATTTCACAAAAATCTCCGACGACATTCGAGAATGAAAAAGAAACTTGTTCTGTGCATAAAATTAACATATTAGTGCAAGGGTGCTAAAATCTTGGCGCCAGCAAACAGCCTCTCACCATTAAATTTATTTATTTAATTTCGGCTAATATTTGGGGTAAAAGTCTTGCTAGAATAGTATAAAATTTTTAGCGAAGAAATTTTTAAATTTTAGTGGTGAAAGGCTATCCGCTGGCGCTTAGATTTTTGCACATCTGCATTAGGGATGATTGCAGTTACTGATAGTGTAAAGAAAGTTAAAATATTTCTGGAGGAGGTAGAATTTCCCTTACGTGAAAAATAAACACAATATAAGCATTTTTCTTGAAACAGATGCAGCTCTAAAATTCATTTATTGGTCTGGGTAGCAATATACGTTTAGTAAAATTTGACTAGTCAAAAACAGATTTGGGGAGACTTCGATTCGACTCACCATTTGTCAAGATTGTATTTTACTCGTCTAATTTGTCTTTAAGAATTTGCTCAACTAAATACCTCCAAAAATTCCGTACTGGCCGTTGCCATAGCATGACGAAAAATTCCAATCCGAGCATGCGTATGTCATTCACTGATAAATAAAGGTTCTCTAGCTTATACAATAGGAGAATGTAATGATTTAGACTGAATACAGTAATACAATATGGTATTCAGGTACATGTACATTATTTTTTAAATATCATATAATGGCATATATTTAAAATTAACGGAAACATATTTATTTCATAATTGTGCAATTTGACAAATTAACGTTATCAGTAAAATGACAGAGATTAATAGAAGTAGATATTATTCTTTTTAACAAATAGTGTAAATTTTCTTAAAGTACTTTATCATTTAAAAAAAATTGTTTTCTACATTTCAGGTGAGACAGACATATATTTCGATCTTGCATGTTTCCAAACACCTACGAATTATAAACCAGTTGCAACATTCAATACATTTGCCTTAAAACAATAGTGTACAACATATTCTTATAAAATAGCAACATTTTCGCTTGATTTTGTATATATTTATAAATATTAAAGTTTGCGCTGTCGATGTGACCAGCATGATATATATATGTAAATAAAGGACTGTAAGTTCTTTGTCATAGGATGCAATTTTTAAAATGTTAGAGAATATTATAATACAAAATTAACTGAATCAATTTCGTTTCTTAGACTATAAAAAAAGACAGATGTTTATTAAACTATGAAATTTTACTATAATCACGAATGAAAAGATTCGATGGCCGCTTCCGAGTCACTCAATATTCCGAAAAGCGTTCCTTTATCTTTAGGAACCGCAAAAAACAATTTATTTTCGAAATTTAAAGAAGAATTTATAAAAATAAATTTTCATGAGCTGCCTGTAATTTTCGGAAAGCTTTTACAATCCATTAATTCTTTCTCTCTACCTTGAAAATCGGTTTTTCGGATGCTATCAGACCTCAATTAAGGGTGTTCTTAAATCAAAAAGGGCAACTTTGTGACACATGCTTTAATTTATTTTTGTTCGGAAATGCATGAAAATAGCAGGTGTTGTTATTCAGAAACTGTAGAATTCCACTCAATTTTCTGTTAAAAAAAAAAAAAAATAGATTTTTCATAACAAGCCTTCAAAGTTGACACTTTTGAGCACATTTTCCGATGAAAGCAGAAAAACCGGTCGAAAAGCAGGCGAGAAACAGGTGATTACGTCATCGAAATAGCTTAGAACTGGATAGGTAATTTAATTATCATAGAATGGAAAAATATGTTCGATTCGAAATCGCTTCCATAGTCAGGCATAACAAATTATATATATGTCTGTTAAAAAATGAATTTGTAAATGTGTCAAAACGTTTTGCGCTTGTTGAGTGGAGCAGTTAAAAACACCCTTAAACATCTTCAATTGTCTAAGTGAAATTGTGCATGCAATTGTAACATATAAATGTTAATTTTAATGTTAATGGTAATGCTGTTAATTCTGTATGTTTTTCGGTTAAACATGTTTCTGAACACGAAAATATTTAATTCAGACTTCAGAACATCTGAAAAACCGGGGGTAGAGAGAACCATTATAAAAACTACTTGGAAACATTTTCGAAAACTGCGGGCAGCTAATAAAATTTTATTTTTATAAATTTTTATAAATTATTATTTATACTTTCTTTCTTGATTATAGAACATTTTTGTAAATTAAGCAACATCTATCTTTTCCTATAGTGTACATTGAGTTTCTGATGCTTAGATATGTTATTTTCTTAATGATAAATTCTTTTGATTCCTGTGTACTATCGCCTTCAACCAAACAAATTCATTTTTCTTCATTTTCCTCATTTCCCTTTTCAGTTAGTTTACCTAACTTTAGTTGTTCTGACATTATTACATTATCAATGAAACATTTATTTGTTTTCTTTGAAGAAACAGTCACAAAATCACTGTCACCTACCGCGCTTTTCCCCTCTAATGACACCAAATTTATTCTAGACCCCTTCAAAACCCAGGATTTATTTATGTGCTTTTTTTAAACTTCAGTTATGTATTTATATTAACAAACTGATAACTAAGAAAGACTGAACAGTGAAAAAAAAAAATTATTTTTTGTACATGAAATTAGATGATGCATGGGGACTCAAAAAGTACATTTTTTGACAATTTCTTAGGATTTTTTTAAATTTTATTTTACATTTGCGCTTCAAAACATTGCAGACATAAAATAAATGTATATTTAAATATTTTTTTATTACTAATGGACTCTACAAATGGTACCTTAACGCACAGTAACATTGTTTACATTTTCATGTTTCTGCAGCAAACCATTTTTACATAACACATAACTCGCAAAACAGCGCTATAAAAAACTAATTTATATTTTGTTTGGTTTTGCTATCTGTTAGGCTCCATTCATACCAATTTCTCTTTTTTTTTAACAATTTTTTTTTTAGATACGTGAAAAATAATTGTGAAGATTGTATCCTATAGGAGATACATTAGGTGTGAAGAGGTTAAAACATGTCACTGCTACATCTACTTCTTTAGCAGATACAGAGCACGCTCTGAATGTTTGAAAAGGGCATCATTATTTTTTAACCCCTTAAGGCCCCACACTAGGCACAGAAAAAGACCCGGATGATAATGTAAAGTCTACGGGGGCGTTCTTTTCAAATATCTCGCTCAAATTTTAATATTTTTACATGATTTTTTGCACATGATGGCTGAGGACGATCTTCAACTGGCCTAGTTTTTACTTTTTTGATTTTGCTTATATATTTTTTATATTACGATAGTTTCAATTTAAGAACCGGTTTAAACCTGTTTTGAAAGTTAAATTAATTTTTTTTAATCAGAAACCAAAACTGAAAAAGTGAAAACTAGGCCGGTTGAGGATCGTCCTCAGCTATTGTGTGCAAAAAAACCATGTAAAAATACAAAAATTTGAGCGAGATATTTGAAAAGAACGCCCCCATAGACTTTACATTATCATCCGGGTCTTTTTCTGTGCCTAGTGTTGTGCCTTAAACAGTTTATTCTTTTACGTTCAATAAATTGATAATAGCGAACTCACACCACTATTATTTAAATAAAATATTCGTAAAATTTAGTCTAAACATTTCCGCCTTTCAATAGTATGAAAATTTTCTTAAAAATAATAGTGGTGTCAAAAAGCTTTAAATGATGAAATAAGCAAATTCGTTTTGCCCTAACGGCGTTCGGGCAAACTAGTAAAGGGGTTAACTTTCATCAAACACTAGACCAACGGAATCTTATTTTTTAGGTTTCAGAAATGTTCAAAACATCTACTGTTTTTACAATTCCCTAGGTAAATTCAGACACTGTTTACACAACTGCTAAGCTTGTAAGAAAAACATTGGGAAACTTTTTTTTTATGTCCCCCATGGGATTTTCTCAATCTACAGTCTCTTTTCTATATGACGTGACAAAGAAATATCATGATGTATGGCATTCATATTGTTTTTGGTAGTACATTAAAGATAAAATTGTGTACATACTTTTAAATTAAGCAACACATTTGTCAGAAAATATATGAGTTCTTTTACATGTGTACCGAACAGTGGCGGTCAGCTCCAACTGTCCACATCCAAAAGCAACGAGTGAGTTTGAAACCACCTCGCATCTCATAAAGCCCAGACCCTCAACTTGGTCTTTGTAACTTGATTAATTTTGCTTTAAGATTTTACCTCTCCCCGACAGTCTTGACGTAATTCGCTATTCCGCCTGATCCTAGTGTACCAGTTGATCATTAAACATCTCTTTGAGTTGCTTAATGAGGATATATATATATATGCGAGTTTCCTAAGGTTCACATAATATAAATCAACCACATATGCTTACTGGTTACTTGCATGGAATGAAGCTAACAGGGTCACCTACAAATTGTGAACCATGAATTCTTTAGATTTCATTCTGAATTACAGTCGAATTACAATTCTCTGAAAAATCAACTTGCAAGTCTATTTCAACATCACTCGCAAGTCTATATATCTTTTCAAGCATGAAAATCTCCTTCTGAAGAAACTTTTTAAGTTGCAAGCAGTATCATTGCATGGTCGAAAAATCATCATGCAGTGATATTATATGCCGAGTAAGAAGTTCCTACAGATTCAAACTATAGTAAATTTATTTAGCCCGTTTTCTACTTTCAGCCGTCATACATCTTCGATGGAAGTTCAATGTCAGTAGCGGCTCGTCAGGGAGTGCTGCATGAAATTTTTCCTACCACTAAAATTTAACAGAATCTTTTATATTATTTATTCGACAAACTTGGTTGATTAATTAAAACTGAAATTACTATACTATTTTTGCGGTGTGAAAAATTTGATGCAGCATCCCCTGACGAGACGCTATTGGTCAGTGTGACCATCCATAGAGATTCTAGCCTGAACTGGGATTCCGCCTCCTCTACATCTGTGCCTTTCTACAAGGTTATACTGGTAACATCTGATATCTTGCTCATTCCAGATCAGCACACGACTGAAATCACTCTACAAAGTAAACTCGTCGGTGAAGCTTTTTCCAGAATCCCATTTCTGTCTGTCCAGACAATGTACTCTCTTGCCCATTCACCACTTGGCCTACGCGCTGACAAAAATTAATTAATTAATTAATTAATTAACGGCTGAAGTAAGCGGATTTTTTTCGACGTTTGTACGATCAATTGAACTTTTCACTCAGTTTGAAAATTACATATCACATCAAAGTTACAAGTTGAAATAAATTGAATAAAGTAGCTGTCTTTGAGACCGCTGACAGCAGTTAATCTTTTGGTTACGAGTTGAGACTTACACGTCCCACAGTGGACTATTTTTTATTCAATTTTAATCTCTGCCATACTCGGACATTTTGAAGAGAAATCTACCAAAATGAAGTTTTTTTTTAGATGTGACAGAAATGAATCTAAAAACATGCGCCAATCCTAGCCCGTAATGAAAGGGTTAAAAGTTAAAGATGGAGGAAAATCTTACCTGGATGCTTGACGAGGTGGATAATTTCTCGAAGCACTGTAACGAGGGAATTCTTTTTCTCGGTCATCTATGTCTGTATTTCTCAAAGACAGTGTCAGCGTCGTTGGTAGGATTTGGGACCCTCTTTCTGGCATAACTTCTGCGTTTAAAATATGGATGTTATCTTTAGGTAATGTAAGTACAAGTCGTCTGCTTGTCTTAGGTCTTTTGTTAACATTCATGGGTCGTATAAGAAGGTAGGGTGATCCTCTTCTCTGGATCGAATGTTGATACTGAACACTGGAAGGTGGTTCAAGCAGAATCGGAGAACGCTGTAACATGGATGGAGATTCATAGGCAGCGCGTCTTAAATTCGGTGGCGATCCTAACTGGTGCCAGGTGGGTTTGTTGGGTGCATTGGGTGGTCGAGGTGGAAAATGCGAAGCTAAAACTTGACTGAAAAGCAACATGAGACAGATCCATACACAGTTTGCCATCTAAAATAATAAAAAATATAAATATTAGACGAAAAGTGTCAGAGTGTCATCATAGTGTATGAGAAGGTCAGCACCAGGTAACTTTCATATTACACAAATTTTTATGTTAATTTCTATTTGCTACACTTTTAAACAAAAAAAAAAAAAAAAAAAAAAAAAAAAAAAAAAAAAAAAACTAGAATATATTAATTTATTAATGAGACAGGTCTGCGAAACAATTACTTTACCGGACAAAATTTTCCCTCGCAATATTATTTGCTGATATCTTTTTTCACTCTTTTTTTTATTCACTGCAATTTTTGAGCAAAGAACGTGTTTTTGACGAAGTAGAAGTGTACTGTCAAAAGCTTGTTCGAAAACCTTTTATATGATTCTTCACTCATCTTTATGTGTTTTGTATGTACATAGAAAAAGATATCTTAATATTAGAAATACTATAATTGGGGATTTTCTTTTTGCATTGTTTAAAGTGTTTTTTTAAATATTTTTGACTCTGTGTTTAAAAATGTGCAGTTATCTCGCTAATCAGATAAGATTTTACGCAAAGAGAAGAAAGGAATCCTGAAAAACCCCACGAAAATCAAATAAAATGAAAATCCTCTTTTAAAAAGTAACTGTAGCTTTTATATAACCAAACTACATCGCTTATTGCATAGCGAAAAAAATTTCGATTTTTTTTTCAGATAAAAAATTAATATATTTGAACATTAATGCGTATATATATATGCGTCTATGTGTATATTCATATTTCAAGGTGAAAAATAAAATTTACATTAGATATACGGGGAATTTGTAAATGAATATCAGGGTTTTAATGCTTGGAACTATTTATTGAATAAAATTTAAAATTACAATTAATACATACAATGAAAGAGAAACTCAAACAGTGTACATTGATTGACACAGTGCGTGTCTCATTGATTAGTGCTCGTGGGGTCATTGTTGCAACAGTTGCAATAGTCAGCTGGTAGTAGAGGCACATACACACGGCCCTTTATGAACCGCCACAGATAGAAATCACATGGCATCAGATCGGATGATTGTCTGAACAGAATTTCTTTGCTAATGAACGTATGGGAAGAACTCAGCTAACGACTTGATGTGTTTCGTGTGACGAAAAGTGCTCACATTGCATACTTGTGGGCAAAACTTTTTGGTGTACTCTTTCATTTTATGCATTAATTATAATTTTAAGTTTTGTGTAATACTACCAAGCGTTAAAATACAAATATTCATTTAGAAATACCCACCATAACAGTATACAGTATTTTTCCATAATTACACTTAAATATATGTCCATTTTCTTCCATTAGGGGTCGAGCTCAAGTATATCATACTTCGGGTTGTTTGAAATAGTACTTTTAGGTTTAGATTGGTCTATACCCGGCCCACGCAGGACACTATCCTCTCTCTCTGTAGACCTTTTAGCAAAAATTAGTTATAAGCTAAGTATTTGGGCACAATGTGTAAAAGCAAATTTTTTATTTAAAATTTTTAATTGAAAAGCCTAAAATATGCTTAAAAAATACGGAATATCAGATTTATAGGAGTACGAGTACATAGTAACAAACTATTTAATTTTACATAATTAAATCAGACTGAATGAATTTTAGGTGCCCACACTTGACAAGTTTGAAAAAAGAAAAGGGATTTTTCTGCTCTAGGTTTCTCATTTTACTATAGTGCAACATAAAATTGCATAAATCATAAATCCCTACCGTATTTTTTTAAACCTTAAGCTAGATATATTTGCATTTCTAAATTTTGGAGTATCCGTGCCCCGCGTGCAGATGCCCCTAATCATGTTAATAGATGCCTAGAGTTCCTATGATTAAATTTATAATTTATCATTTGAAAATTCTAACATCTTTATAACTGTGAATCTTTTATCAGGCAAACAGAAATTTTAAATTTGTGTTGAAACTGTACATGGTAGAATTTTTTGGATATTTTTATTCGAAATCAGATTTTTCTTAAAAAAAGAAAGAAAGTCTTAATTTTTTCAGTAGACTATACAAATTGCTTTTAAAATACACTGGTTTTCATAGTTAAGATATAACCGGTTTTTTGCATTAATTTGCTAATGAATTAAAGTAGAAACAAAAAATTTTGAGGAAATGTGCACTAAACAGATATTTATTGAATGCGACACGGAAATTTACATAAGTTCAACGCAAATAGGATTTACAACAAAAAAAAAAAAGCCTTCTTGGTGGAAAAGTCCATTTTTGGAGCGCAGTACATCACAGTATTATGTGATAAAATGTCATAGAAACATTACAAAAGTGGGTTCTAATAAAGAATGTGCCGACTCCTGACTTGAACGACTTTCCATGCTGTCAGTTAAGTTGTTGGACACCGAAATGGGAAGCGACGACCAGACACGGAATAAGCCTTGTTCCAAGCTCCACTAACGAGCTTGGAGGAGGACTTAGTAGCTTCTCTGCCAATATAGTCCCAAAGATGTTCTATGAGATTCAGGTCTGAAAAATGAGCTGGCCATTCCATTTACTCTAGAACGTGAGCCTAAAATTAGTGCTCAACAACCACAGCTCAGTTAAGTCATGCGTCAAGCAGAATGAAAGTGGTACCAATAATACCGCATATAGGCGGATATATGGATCGAGGATCTCATTCCGATATCTCACACCTATTAGAGTTCCTTCATGGAACACAGATTCTATGATTTTGCCAACTCAATAACTGTGGATTTCAACAGTGTTGGATTGGTGGTATCGGGTGCGTTGTTCCCTCTATATCAGTAACCGCCTTGAATCGCTCTCCAGTGTGAATCTGGACTCGTCTTTGAAGAGTACAGAAACCCATTGCTGTCTCGTCCAGGAAATGTATTCTCTTGCTCAACATAAGCAGGTCCTTCTCTGTCGTCCGTTGAGGGTGACAGACATCGCATTGGTCGCATTGCATAGAGACCAGCACTGTAAAGGCGCCATCGCATCGCAATAGCGGATATTCTTCTCTCTGATGCTACTTAGCCCTCTAAACGAGCTGCGGCACAGTAGTGCGTCTTCTCTTTCTCCCCGAAAAGAGTTAGAAAACGGTCTTCTGTAGACATTGTAATTCGTGGTCGGCCTAGAACATGTTTTCTGGACACAGAAGCTTCAGATTGATGTTGATCCCAGAGTCGTTGGGTCACACTGTGAGACACTTTGATACGTCTAACAGCATATGCCACTGACAACTCCATTTCCATCCATCGGAGCGCACACCACCTTAAGGAATCGGATAAACGACTTCTCTTAGACATTCCTAAACTGCACTGGCTTATCGTCAACGAAACTGCTAAGTACAATTGAAAATCAACAAAACTTACACCCGATATTACGAAAGTTTGATATTGGCATATTTTCTTTCTCATTCATATGTACCTGTTATTTTCTATAAAATAAAAGTGTTAGCTATTGTTTTTACATAAGTTTCCTTAAAGTTCATCATTATCATTTATATAAACTATGAAGTTTATTGTTACTGCCATTTTTGATGACGAAAATCATGTTGTACCTTAACTTTTGGAGGTCAGTTTAATTTTTATAACTATAGTTATTGTAGGGTGTCATAAAATACAGTGTAGTATTCAAATGTTCAGATAAAGCTTAGATCTTAACGAAAAAGCATTTTAATACTTAATTAAATAAATATTTAATTTTATTATCAATATTACCAAATTTCATGCTCCTTCATTTTTCTATAAATGTTGTTTCAACTCAAATCTTACCTTTGAATTTTCTCTATCCAAAGTATGTGTTCCTTTTTCCATGACTATATATTTATTTTAAAATGATGCTTACCTGTACAATAAGGTTTTGTTACATAGGCAAAATTTTAGAACTTCATGCTTAAATATAAAATTTATACTCACCTTTTACAACCGAATACCAAATATATGACAATGCTTACATGTTTCCAAAAGATTAACAAGAAAGAATATAATTATTTTTCGAGTAACTCAAATGCAGTTCTCGGGTAGTATAAGCGGGTTTCTTTTGAGATCAGTGCTGTCAAAAGTCAATTCCATAAAATCGAGTGTAGATAAATTAATAATAATAAAGAAACATAATAATGACAAGGCTTAAGAAAATGCCGCATTTTGAAAATTTTATAGACACTCAAAAATAAGACCTCGCGGTCAGTTGAAACTGAGTTGAAGTCATGCGAAGACACTCGCAAGCTAATGCTAAACGAATGGCAGCGTTTTTCAAACTTCTTATTTGCAATTCAATGTTTATTTTTCCCAATAAGATAGCCGATATTCTTTTAGTGATGATTTTTTTCAATAATACATTTAATAATTCATATATTTATTGTACGGAACCCTCTGATCGCAAGTAATACTCGCTTTTAACCGTTTATTTTTTTCATTTGAAAATGAAAATCTAAAATTTGTGTAAACTATCATTTTAGTAAAGGTATAAAATTTTAATTTTTTTAAGTATTTTTTAACTGAGAAAAGAAATAATTTACAAGTTAAATTATTTAAACCATTAAATATTCTTTAATTGAGGAAAAATAATTACAACAATTATAGAAAAAACTTAAAATATTAAATAATAAATATTTTTTTATATATTTTCTTAATTAAATAGCTATGAAATAATTTTAAAATATTTAAAATGTTAAATAATTACCAAAATAAAATACCAAAAACTTTTCTTTTAATAATCTCTTTTAATAATTTTTTAAATATTATGTAATTGCTATGAAGAATAACTAATAATTTGATTAGAGAAGCTGGAAACTATAGTTATAATAATAATAATAATAATAATAATAATAATACTAACAGTAATAATAATAATAATAATAATAATAATAATAATAATAATAATAATAATAATAATAATAATAAAATATTTCGTACCGAGATTTGCCAAATGAGATTCTGTTCAATTTTTCGGATTTTTTAGCGAATTTCCTTTTAAAGCCGCATCTTTTAATAGTCCCAGATTTTTTTCAAAGCTTTACTTCATTTCACATCACATATAATACATGTAAATAAATCTATGAGACTGATCTCTATGTTATATAATAAACGCCCTATAGTGTTATCCATTGAAACAATACGAGCTTTTGTTCTACATGTAGAGTAATTAGATGTATTAAATGATCCAAATACAGTCTACCTGATGTCTCGAATAGCTTTTTGCTTGCCTGAGTGGAACAATCTAATCATCAAAATGTTCTCTATGAAATGTTATAGAATAATTGTGTGAACTTCGTTGGAAAACTGAAGCCATTTTGAGTACTAAAATTAGGTAATAAAACAGCCATTTTTCTCAAAAAGAGTCAATTTAAAATAAATATTACAGTTTCTCTCATTTGTTAATTCGATCTGATTTGGTTGGATTTCATAACTTGTTTCAAAAACATACATATGTAAAAAAAAAAATGAAAATTCTCATCTTGTGGTGCCTTATACGAAAATTTTTAAATGCGTACTATCTAAATTACTAATACATCTTTCCTAAAACATAGTCAGAACCATAGCTATAAGTCAATAATAGGGGGCGGGGGGTTCAAGAAATGTAAAGTATAAAAATGTCTCTTTCTCTGACGCAGAAAGATAGTTCAATACTTCAAAAAAAAATCATTAATTATAATAAAATTTACAGAATAAAAATATCTTCATTTAAATTTGAATTTTGATGTTTTGCAAAAGTGTCATTTTATAGCAATATTTATTCATGTTTTGACATTTTAAAATCTATATATTTTTAAATATACATATTCTTACATATTATTCACAATTCTTAGTTATATTCTATAATATAATGCACATCAGTAGGCGATTTTTAAAATATTAAAAAAATCCCTTCCGAATGTTAGGCAGGCACTTTAATTCGAATACTAATAAAAGTAGATTTCATTTTTGATGCAAAATAATTGGCTCATCCTAATTAGATAGCACGGTGAAACAGTGGAAGCTAAACATTTTAATGCGGTTATTTTCTCAACCCTTTGCCTAGATGTGTTTTATAGGTGCGTTCGTAATTACAGGGTGGTTCAAATTAAAGTATCCCTGTTTGAGACGCACTAGCAAGAGAAGCAGTGGATGAAACAATTTTTATATTTGGAGCATGTACAAATGAGACCATGGGAAACTGATTGATGCAATACAAAATTTTAGTTCAAATAAAGGCCACCAGGGGATAAAAAGGCGCTGCAATCGGTTTAAAATAAGAAAAATGAAATAAAATTTAAAATTCCCACCGCTAAGTTTTTAGTATTCTTTGCCTAATAAGAACACTAATAAAATTAATCGCAGCATATACTAATAAAACCTAAACGAATAATGCTATTAAAAATTATTGGCAGGAATCAGCAATTTGGCACCAATATCCTTGGTCATGTTACATTTTTTCTTAACTTAAACCCATCGCAGCGCCTTGTTATCCCCTGGTGGCATGTGTTTGAACTAAATTTTTTTTTTGCACCGTTCAATTTCCCATGGTCTCATATGTATATCTTCCAAATATGAAGACGTTTCATCCACTGCTTCTCCCGCTAGGGTGTTGCAAACAGGGATACTTTAATTTGAACCACCCTGTATTTAAATACGTAGTACCTATAGTCGTCGTTCAGTCCGCTCGTCTGTCTGCATATAACAGACCAAAAGCTACCCAACCGAATCATATAAAATTTAAATATATAATTGTTGCATGATTTCATCGAGTCTTGTCAAATTTTATAAAAATCGGATGCATAGTTTAAAGACAGGGATAATCAGAAGTATTCCGTTACATGACGGCCAATGGGAGAAAACAGTTTTAAGTGCATTTTAAAATTGTTACACTCTTCCAAACGTAATAAAATTCATATATATCTGTAAAGTATATACTAAAATATACATTCTGTACAATCTGTGGTGCAAAAGATATTTGTTATTCATTTACAGGGCTACACAAAAGGATTCCATTCCATAATGGTATAAAGGGAAACATTGTTTGGGGTGCGTTTTAATAATATTACACTATTTCACATTTTATGAAATTGATATACATTGCTGAGATTTACTAGAAGTTACTTCCTGTATAACTTAAAATATTATATGTGAAAACATATAGTATTTACATGGATACACAAAAGACTTCGGATACTCTACTCTATCCGAAATACTTTATACTATTACACCAAGATCAGAATAATTTAAAACTTCCGTATAGTACGAACGCACCTCATTTGCTACGCTCGACTGTTTTAGAATGTTTAAATTAAGTATTAGAGGTAACATTTCATTTTTATTATTTTTTATTAATAAATACTCAAAAATAAAATGTAAATTATTATTGGATAAATATGGAATATTTTAGGATCTTATATTATATCTGTTACACCAATATTACAACAATCCTCACCGATGTTTAATAGTAGCCGAGTTCCACCACGAGAAAACCTCGAGTATGCCTTGAAGATATTTCATAAAGTTCTATGAAAATTTTATGAATGATAAAAAATGCATTGAACATATTTTTATAAGCTTTATATTATACTTATGATACAGAATTTTTGAAGAACACACTCACACACCAACATGTGACACAAGTTTAGAGGAGAAAATCTTCATTTTACGGGCCGGATGCATCAGCAAATTTCTATATTACAAATTGAAAAAGATAACAGAAATAAGAAAGAGAAGAAATTCTTCATTTTACGCACCGTGTGCATCAGCAAATTCATACATTACAAATTGAAAAAAATAACAGAAATAAGAAAGAGAAGAAAACTGCATTGAAAATAATTAAGAAACGGATATTACAGTTTTCTTTGAATTACAAATGTACCCATATTACAAAGCAAATATTCTCCTTTTAACAATATGTTTACGATGAAGTAGAATTTTGGACCACAAATAATGTTAAAAACAAAAAGAAATCTCGCGTATATTATTTGAAGAAAATTTACACGAAAATTCTACGATATTTTTAGGGAAAAATTATAAAAAATTGTAACAAAATATTTTGACAATAATTAAAAAAAGGATATAACAACCTACTCTTTTTTTGTCAATTACAAATGCACAAATGTTATAAAGCAAATATTCTATCCTTGTTATTATATTTATGATGAAAGAATTTTTCTCCCGCAAACAGTGTTTAAAACAAAAATAAATATGGCCTATACATTTGGAAGAAAATGTACATGAAAATTCTATCTATATTTTTAGGGAAAAAAACTATTATAACAAATTGTAATAAAATAAAAAATCTTAAAATTTAAATATAATTTAAATTTTAATTTAAAAATAAAATTTAAAAATCACAGATATGACAATATATTAATTTTCTCTCAATTATAAATGAAAAAAAATTATGAAACAAATATTGTTCTCTTAACATTTTATTTATGGGGGAAAAAAATTCTGTGGCTAATATCATTTAAAATAAAAATAAATCTCGACTAAATCCTCGTAAGAATATTTACAAATAAGAACTTATACGAAAATTTTATCTTTATTTAAAAAAAAAAATTATAACGAAATGTAACAAAACATTTAGGATGTGGTGGAGAAATTAGTTTATGATATTAAGTAAATATTTTTTGGCATGTTTAATTATGGTTTGAAGTGTACCGTGAAACAAAATAAGTTGGTGAACTGATTTCGCTAGTACTATCGCAAACAATAAATTTCTAATTTTGGACGCATTTTTTCAAGTAATCAACAATACATTTCTTCAAAACTAGAATGTCTGTTTTAACTAATTCCATTTTTTTTAACTAAAATGTCTGTTTTAACTAATTCCATTTTTTTTTTTTTTTTTTTTCTAGTCGCAATTTTTGTATTTAAAAAATTAACTATACGTTTTGATTCTTTACAAAAAGGAAACATTAGTTAATAAGTTTTGAAATATTTCATAAATAATAATAATAAAAGCTGTTTTTCATTTTTTTCATTTTAAAAAGAATCCTTCCAGTCATACTTTATTTTATTTATTTATTTAATCAATATTGGATTACATCTAATTATTTTTACAATTCATGCTAATGGCAGGTTATTTTCATTGTTTGATCATTCTTAAACTGGCAAATCTATTTTTCTATTTTCACTTTTGTCATGACCTATTTATCATTAAAATACCAATACAAAACAATTATTTTAATAAAACATGATCGTGGTAGGGAACGAGTTAAATTTAAATTAGTTAGCGTGATAAAAAGCCCCTCGCTGGCAGTTCATTCCGGTGTATCTCCAGAGATGTATACAGGGACATTATGAATCATGATTGGCAAAAACGAGTTACCCGTATAACGTACGGGCAAAACAAGGAAGCGGTTAAGAGAAGCAGTACTTTTTCCGTTTGAGCACCATTTACAAAATCTCCTATATAATGGTTATTATAATAAGTAAGTTTTTTTAATTAGCAATGTATGAAATATTAAATAAATTTAATGCATATATGTGTTATTAATCTTCCGTCGTGATATCTCCTTTTATTTTCTTTTATTACGCTAAATTAGTAGCATATTCAAAAATTATTTATTCATTTATAATATTTATCTTTGATTCTTTTAAATTCTCCTTAAATTACATATAATCTTCTGAGTTTTCTTAGATATAAAGCTTTTAATTTATTCCTAAATTTAGTAAACAAAAGCAAAGCCGCGAAAGGTAAGTTTGTTCCTATTTATTATTAAAATATCAGCATGAAAAGATTATTTTAATAAAACATGATCATGGTAGGGATCGAGTTAATTTCAAATGAGTTTCGCTGGCAATTCATTCCGGGATATCTCCAGTGTCATGTTAGTAAACAAAAGCAAAACCGAAAAAAATAAGTTTACTCCTATTTCTTATTTAAATATCAGCCTGCAACAAATGTTTTAATAAAACATTATCGTGGTAGGGAACGAGTTAAGTACAAATGATTAAAGGCCCGTCGCTGGCAATTCATTCCGGGATATCTCCATTATAATGTTAGTAAACAAAAGCCAAACCGCGAAAAATGAGTTTGTTCCTATTTATTATTAAAATATCAGTAACAAAACATTATCGTGGTAAGGAGCGAGTTAAGTTCAAATGAGTTAGCGTGATAAAAGGCCCCTCGCTGGCAATTCATTCCGGTATATCTCCAGAGTAAGTTTAGTAAACAAAAGTAAAACCGCGAAAAGTAAGTTTGTTCCTATTTATTATTAAAATATCAGTAACAAAACATTATCGTGGTAAGGAGCGAGTTAAGTTCAAATGAGTTAGCGTGATAAAAGGCCCCTCGCTGGCAATTCATTCCGGTATATCTCCAGAGTAAGTTTAGTAAACAAAAGTAAAATCGCGAAAAGTAAGTTTTTTCCTATTTATTATTAAAATATCAGTAACAAAACATTATCGTGGTAAGGAGCGAGTTAAGTTCAAATGAGTTAGCGTGATAAAAGGCCCCTCGCTGGCAATTCATTCCGGTCTATCACCACTATCATGTTAGTAAACAAAAGCAAAACCGCGCAAGGTAAGATTGAGCGTACTTACGATGTGGATTGAGGAGCAAGAGCCGTTGATCTGTGAAACGGAGAAACTTTTGAAGGATTGTGGAAGATGCTCCGGATGAAAAAGGAGACAAAACCAGGCTGCAACCAAGAAACGGGTCTTCCCTGACCTTCATTATTTTTTTGCATCCTTTTCATTTGAAGCGTCACGCTGTTTGGATTGGTTTCGGGAAAGGTTCCGCTTCCTTTCGCGTCCTCTTGACTCATTTGCCTACAACCACAGATTACGATTTTCAGACACTCAAAATGGAATCAGATTCTCCCAAAGATGGGCTCCACCGACTTGCAAGGAAAAAAGAAAGCTCAAATCATTTCTCCAAATCTCACGCGCATAATTTCAGAATCGGAGGAGATGTGTTTCATCACGGGAGACCAAAAGTATTATATTTAGGGTTGCTTTTCAGGAATTCGTGTTTAAGGCAGGTAAAAGATGGAGAAAACATTGACACACTCACGGGGGGGGGGAGGGAGCTAAAGGGGCTGAGGCCCCTCCCAGATGGAAAAACTAGACTAACTATTTAAAGTTTTCTAAAATTATGAAAGTTTATTTATTAAATAGTGCAAAATGGAAATTTTGAAAAATACTAATCTTTTCGCATTTTTTTCTTTTATATATATATATATGAAATTTGAAGCATAAGCAATTTGGCGGATCTTCAAAACCCCATAAAAATTTTCACAGCCCCTATCCCACGTTTTGCTGACTGCCCCGACCCTTCCATCAGTTAGTCTTCGTCCTGTATCATCAAGTCAACAGAAAAAATGTATGTTCGGGTTCGACATACCTCATCCATTTTGAATAAAATATAAAAACATCGGATCAAGCTCGTCTGACATTACGGGTCAGATCAGGAAAATACAGACCTCTAAGATATGCTACCCCTCCCCCCTCCAACATTTAACCCTGGGTGCGCTAAAGAGAAAGAAACAAGCATAAAATTGAAATACCTGACTATAGAAGCGATTGGGAATTTAATAGCGCTTTATACATATATGTATATTCGTAAATTAATTAATTATTGAATTATGAGCGATTCTTGTCACGTGACGACATGTTTTTTCCTCTTTCACGCATTGCCGGCTAAGGAATACAAAACGAATATTTTGACAGTATTTTCTCAACGATCTTCTGTTGTTTCCAAAAAAAATTTAAAACTCAATTCGTTTAACTAGTTTCAGAATAAAGTCAAGGTTCAGCAGAAAATTTCGATAAATAGAAAACTCCACTACATAGGGACATCATTGAAGGGATTTTCCACTGTGCTATTTTTACTATAGTGAAATGGGTTGTACTCATTTTTTTTATCTCTTTTGCGACAAGCGTCTTAAAAAAAAAAAAAAAAAAAAAAAAAAAAAAAAAAAAAAAAAAAAAAAATTGCCCAGTTAAACTGGTGGCATTGAGCTCACAAGCTACGCATACTAATTGTTCATTACAGCCTTATAGTTTCAAGCGTTAATGCCGTTCGAAAAACAAGGGGGGATAGCTCTCCCCATTTCCCCTTTTTGTACTTAATCATTGAACCCCCTAAACTAATCAGGGATATGCTTTATCATATAAAAAAAACCATCTCTATAAATTAAGGGGAGGGGCATTAGCCTCCGATCCCCCTTTTATACATATCGAATAAACTTTAAAAACTAATCAGGGAAGCGCCTTATCAGTATATACATAAAACCAAAATTTCAAATGAATCGGATATTTTTATCATGAGTTATCGCGTTACGCACATACAGAACGGACGGGCACATAAGCTCTCAGGCTTTGATAGCCTGTGAGCTAAAAATGTAATCTTTTATCACCGATTTTATAAAGCATATTTTTTTCTAAATTAAATTGGGAAAATAACCTGATTAAATAAAGCAAGATTTACAATAAAAAATAACTGTTTGGAATAATCAACGATTTTGAGTATACTTTATGCGTCCTGTATACGTGTCGCTAGTTTCCAAGTTTTTAACTCCTATTTGTCTCAAATTTTGAATTCAACAAAATTTTGTCTTCTAAAGCACTTTTCGTGATTTTAATAAATTTTAAGAGGATTTTGTCAATTGAAATTAATTCATTAAATAATAATAGCACCTGCTATTTTCATGCATTTCCGAATAAAAATAAATTAAAGCATGTGTCAGAAAGTTGCCCTTTTTGATTTAAGAACAGCCTTAAAGATGTTTTTGTTTTGTGCCATCAATAATGCTTTTGGAACAAGATAAAACAAAGTAGCTATAACCCTTTTAGCCTGTATTACTACTAACTGACGCATTAAATGATTTTTATAACAAGTTATTTTAATGATACTTCAAAGTACCATCACGTCGGGGCATAAAGGTTAAGGGACTACTTCAGTCAAACGTGTTCGCTAATGCTAATCCTATGGAAGAATTTTATAAAAATATCTCGGTTGCATTTCAATATTTTTAAATGAGTTTTTTATTGGATAGATAAGATTTATCTGAATACAGGTCGTTTTTAGGCGCGTTCGTAATTACAGTGGAGCATAGTTTATACGACGCCGAAGGGACTACAGAAAAACGTCGTATAAACGATAACGACGTATAATCGATTTTCCCTTCCAAAACTAGAATTAATTTTGTTTTCATTTAATTTTAATGTTTAACGTGATGATTTGCATAAATTTGTAAAATAAAGGAAAAAAAAAAAAACGGGGAGGAGATTAGAAAGAATTTAAATATGCTTACCTTTATGTTTCCCCGAAAGGTTCCTCATTTGCAGTACATCATTTCCCTTCCATTTAAAGCTCAAAAACCCCGAGTGGCCAACTAAAAGTCGCCAATAATGATAAGAGTTAGAAGGATAGTCTATTTGCAACTTAAAACAGGTCGGGAAAGCTGACCATCCCTGAAAAAAGAATGACACCTCCAAGTGTAATCTGTTAACGTAAGCTGATTTTTCAGACTAATCGAACTCAGCCCACATATTTATAATGTAGAGTGCATTTAAACACGCTCTTTGGTGTCATTCATAGCTGCCAACTTCCACTCGTTCGTAAAATACACAAGAAATATTAACAAAAATAAACCTATACAAAATCGAAAAATCGACGTATAAACGATTTTGGGCGTCGTATAAAAGATATATTTTTGCATTAAAATGAATAGGAATGAGTCGGGACCACATTAAAACGTCGTATAAATGTAAACGTCGTATAAGTGATCGTCGTATAAACGATGCTTTACTGTATATAAATACGTAGCACCTATAGTTGTCGTTCAGTCCGTCTGTCTGTCCGCATATAACAACGCAAAAACTACCCAACCGAATCGTTTGAAATTTGAAATATATAATTCTTACAAAATTTTGTCGAGTCGTTTCAAATTTTATGAAAATCGGATGCATGGATCAATTACAAGGACAATCAAAAGTATTCCGTTACATTACGGTCAATGGGGAAAAAAGTTTCAAATGCATTTTAATCGTTTGAAATTTAAAATATATAATTATTATATAATTTTGTCCAATCATTCCAAATTTTATGAAAATCGGATGCATAGATCGATTACAGGGACAATCAAAAGTATTCCGTTACATTACGGTCTACGGGGAAAAAACTTTCAAATGCCTTTTAATGGTGTTACACTCTTTCGAACACAATAAAATTGTCATGCATCTATGAGTACACATTATAATATACATTTTGCACAATCTGGGGTGCAAAAAACCTTTGTTATTGATTTACAAAGCCACACAAAAGTATTCCATTACATAATAATATAGGGAGAAAAAATTTTGTTGCGTATTTTAATTGTAATTGACTATTTAACGTTTTATGAAATTGATATACGTTGCTGAGAAATACTATAAGTTATTTCCTGTATTAAAAAAAGCATATAGTATAGCGTGTGATATACGTTGCTGAGGTATACTAAAAGTTACTTCCCGTATATTTACAGGAACACAAAAATATTTCGACCATTATACTGTATCCGAAATACTATCTATTACAACTACAAGATCTGAATATATTTAAAACTTCGTTATCGTACGAACGCACCTCATATGCCACGCTTCAGGCGCAATTTCCAACTTGTATACTTTTGCGATTTTGGTTGCAGATATTTTTTATGATGGTGCTTTCGCTTGCCAAACCGGTTCCGAAAATGAAAGCGCCCTCATAAAAAATATCTGGAAACAGAATCAAAAAAGTAAAAAACGTCCTGCATATAAATCGATCTCAGCTATCCAATGCAAAAAAAAAAAAAAAATCATTTAAAAATATTGAAATGCAACCAACATATCTTTATAAATTTCTTCCATAGGATTATAGTATTACCGAACGGTTCTTTTCATTTGAATGGAGTAGGCGCAACACTAGGCACAGAAAAAGACCCGGATGATAATGTAAAGTCTATGGGGGCATTCTTTTCAAATATTTCGCCCAAATTTTAATATTTTTACATGATTTTTTTTTTTTTTTTTTTTTTTTTTTTTTTTTTGCACAAGATAGCTGAGGACGATCCACAACTGGCCTAGTTTTTACTTTTTCAGTTTTGGTATCAGATTTAAAAAAAAAAAATTACTTTAACTTTCGAAACCGGTTTAAACCGGTTCTGAAATTGAAACTATCGTAATATAAAAAGTATAAAAGCAAAATCGAAAAAAGTAAAAACTGCCTGTTGTGGATCGTCCTCAGCTATCTTGTGCAAAAAAAATCAGGTAAAAATATTAAAATTCGAACGAGATATTTGAAAAGAACGCTTCCATAGAATTTAGATTATCATCCAGGTCTTTTTCTGTGCCTAGTGTGGGGCCTTAAGGGTGTTCTTAAACCAAAAAGGGCAAATTTGTGACACATGCATTAATTTATTTTTGTTCGGAAATGCATGAAAGTAGCGGATGTTATTATTCAGAAACTGTCTAATTGCACTCATTCTTTTGTTTTTAAAAAAAACACAATATATTTTTCATAACAAGCCTTCAAAGTTGACACTTTTGAGCCTATTTCCCGACGAAAGCAGAAAAACCGGTCGAAAAGGAGGAGAAAAACGGGTGATTGCGTCATCGAAATAGCTTATAACTCGATAAATAATTTAATTATCATAAAATGGAAAAATAAGATCAATTCAAAATCGCTTTCCTAGTCAGGCATTAAAATTTTGTAATTTTCTGTTAAAAAAATGAATTTGTAAATGTGTCAAAACGTTTTTCGCTTGTTGAGCGGGTCAGTTGAGAACACCCTTAAGGGCACACAATACTTTGAAATTGGTCAAAATATCGATTTTCTGTTTCTAATATTAACTGAAAGCTTCTTTAATAGTAAACATTTTGATGCCCCATTTTTACCTATATGACAATTATATCGCGAGATAGCGTAAATAATTCTTAATCGTCTTAATAGTTCCAGCGCAATGACCCATACAAATGACAAGTTTAAACTGATTTTTCTCCCTGTTCCTATTTTTATAGCTTGCTTTTTTGCTGATTTAGATAAAGGTTTGATTTTTTTTTTTTTTTTTTTTTTTACATGTTCTTTATGGTGTATTTGATATTTTTGTGCAAGGATTTACGTTCAAGTTTATTGTTAATTTTTTTAATATTCAGATTGGAAGTTTGTTGAATTTCCTTAATTTTTTAATATGAACGAGAGAAAAAAAAATCCTATTACATGTAAAACCCCATACACCTAAAAATCCATGCACAGATTTACATAGTATAATTTAATGAATGTAGAAAAAAGGAAGATTATTACCAAATGTGAAAATGAAGTCATAATAAGAAAGGCATAGAAATATACCATCATTTCTATATGTCGAAAGAACTAACAAATTGTTAAGGGTGTTCTTAATTGCTCCGCTCAACAAGCGAAAAACGTTTTGACACATTAACAAATTCAATTTTTAACAGAAATGTATAAAATTAGAATGCCTGACTATGGAAGTGATTTCGAATTGAACTTATTTTTCCAATTTATGATAATTAAATTACCTATCTAGTTTTAAGCTATTTCGATCGCGAGATCACCCGTTTTTCTCCTGCTTTTCGACCGGTTTTTCTGCTTTCGTCGGGAAATGTGCTCAAAAGTGTCAAATTTGATGGCTTGTTATGAAAAATCTATTGTGTTTTTTAAAAAACAGAAAATTGAGTGCAATTAGACAGTTTCTGAATAACAACACCTGCTATTTGCATGCATTTCCGAACAAAAATAAATTAAAGCATGTGTCACAAAGTTGCCCTTTTTGATTTAAGAACACCATTAAGATTCAACACTAGGCACAGAAAAAGACCTGGATGATAATGTAAAGTCTATGGGGGCGTTTTTTTTTTCAAATATTTCGTCCAAATTTTTATTTTTTTACATGATTTTTTTGCACAAGATAGCTGAGGACGATCCACAACCGGCCTATTTTTTACTTTTTCAGTTTTGGTTTCAGATTTTTTTTCTTGATTACTTTAACTTTCAAAACCGGTTTAAGCCGGTTCTGAAATTGAAACTTTCGTAATATAAAAAATTTATAAGCAAAATCGAAAAAGTAAAAACTAGTCCGGTTGTAGATCGTCCTCAGCTATCCTATGTAGAAAAAAAAAAATAAAATAAAAATAAAAACATGTAAAAATATTAAAATTTGAGCGAGATATTTGAAAAGGACGCTCCCATAGACTTTACATTATCATCCGGGTCTTTTTCTGTGCCTAGTGTGGGGCCTTAAGACAAAATAATACTCAATGACAAGACATCACCAGACCCGAAAGGGTTAAATATAAAATCACATACATCTAAAAGCCCATGCACAGTTTTATATAGTATATTCTAATGAACGTGGGAAAAAAACGGTAGCAAAAATATTCATATTTATAAAAGTTGTAGGAATTTTCGAAAGCTTAAAAAAATTAAATTTTAGTAAAATCGACTGTTCTATAAGATTTTTTTTTTAATTCTTGTTTAATTTTTAGTATTAAGTACTGTGCTACCACATATTATTAAAGTATTATTCAAAATCGAAGAGATGGTTTCAAAGGTAGTGGTGTCCCCTTAAGGAGCGTGGCATTGAAAATCTAATTTATGAGTTTTAACACTACCTTTCTTTAAATAATAGAAGCTTGTTTTTTTTTCTTTGTCTATTATAAAGAGAAAAAAACATTAAAAGGAAAAAATCATTCAATGATTATATCTAAAAAACATTTATTTTACTAGTATTATTAAATAGGAAATTACATGATTATTGAAATGTATTACAGTAGAATTCCTAAAATCCACAACCCTAAAATCCGCAAATCTCTAAATTCCACACATAATTAACGGATGTAGACAATGAAACATTCAGTTCAGATATAAAGACAAAATTTGACTTTTTGTAGTTTCATATCAATTCCATATATATTTTAATTTGTAACGTTTTATAATATTACTGAATCTATTTTTTTTTTTTTTTTTTTTTTTTTTTTTAATGAAGAAGGAATAAATTTATTTCTGAAAAAATTCAAGATATTGCTGATATCATTGTTAATCACAATCTCCTTACCAAATTTATTTATGTATTAATCAAGCTTTTTTGTATATTAAGTCTGGCTAAATCAGAAATAAAACTTCTTTATTTTATGATTTTGATTGAATTAGCAATGTACCTTTATGAGGCAAGTTTCTTTGAATAATTTAGGAAAAATACATTTCATCTTTATAACGAATATTTAATCATACATTATTTGTTATTGACCTGACCTTTGCTTTTGACATTTTAATCCTTCTAAAAATTATCTACATTTTTTTTTTTTTTTTTTAGTTTATTACTTATTTTAATATTTTATTGTGTTGTAAGCATATTATAGTTTCAATTGCATTACATTCAAAATAATTACATTCAAAATAATTACATTCAAATGACTGTTTAAAAAATTTAAACAAAGCAATGACCAGATATCCAAAATAAAGAATACTGCCCAGTTAAACTGATGGCATTGAGCTCACAGGCTACAAATACAAATTGTACATTAAAGCCTTATATTTTCAAGGGTTAATTCCGTTCGAAAAAAAATTAAGAAGGGGAAACAGCTCTCCCCTTTCCTCTTTTTTTATACTTAATCATTGAACCTCCTATACTATCAAAGACATGCTTTATCATATAAAAAATCTATATCCAAAATTCAGAGCAAATGAGATAATTCTTAATAAAAACCCATTTAGCATTTATATAATTTAAAAGGAGTTATCCCCCTCTTTTATACTTAACCATTAAACTTCCAAAACTATTCAGAGATTTGAACGAAATCTGAAAATTCTGCTTGAAAAATCCATTTATATAAATTAAGGGGGGAGGGCATTAGAACCCCTATTCCCCCTATTTATACTTATTCAATGAACACCTAATAACAGTCACGGAATCGCCTCATCAGAATGATCCTAATCTAAATTTTGAACGAAAACTTAATTCTGCATGAAAATCCCATTTATATCAACTAAGAGGAGGGGCGTCAGCCCCCCGTTCCCCCTCTTATACATATCGAATGAACTCCAAAAACTAATCAGGGAAGCGCCTTGTCAGGATATATCTACATACAAAATTTCAGGGGGATCGGATATTTTTATCATGAGTTATCGCGTTACGCACGAACGTACGAACGTACATACAGAACGGACGGGCACATAAGCTCTCAGGCTATGATAGCCTGTGAGCTAAAAATCTAAAATTCGCACAACCTCTGGTCCCAAACTGTGTGGATTTGAGAGAGTTTACTGTATAATAATAAAAATTTAGGAAACCTAAAAAAATCCGTCAAAGAAAAGTCTTATTTACGTTTGTTTCCTTCGATTCAATTTTATTTTCCAATTTTATTAACATTGTTTAATCCTCTTAAGTTTTTATTAAGAATGTAAATAACTTATGTAAGGCAAAACAACTTAATGCACGTACAGCATTTTGAAATGTGGGTCGCTGGTTGTTTTTAACGGATTAGTAGACGCTTGCACTTAATTCCTTGTCGCAAATTTTAATTTCGTCTATCATTTTGAACTATTGTTTGTAGGGGAAAAAAAGGGAAATCGTAAATCAAAAGTGACATTTTAACATATTTTTCGGGTGACACTTTATTAAGATTTTTTGCAACTGTTTGTTCTATTTGACCTATTTTTTCTTTTTATGAATTTAAAAAAAAATAATCTTTTTTGCGGGTGCTGTCTTAACCGAGTGAAGATTTAACAAGGTTTTATTGTATCATCCGTATTTTGAATGAACTGGCGAACTAAGAGATAGAGATCTTTACTTATTTTCAGAAATAGACTGCATGGCTTCAGCTAATAACATCATAAAAAATGCCTTTTGTAACAGCTTCTTATTTCTACTTAGTTGATGATGAAAAAAAATTAAGCTTTATTTATTATTATTTTTTGCTCAAATAGCTAATAGAATAATACAGAAATATATTTATAAATAACTTTTTAAACACATAAACACAGTAGTTGAAGCTTTAAGTATTTTTTTTAAATTGATTGTACATATACTGCAGTAAAGGTTACAAAATGCAAAAAAATAATAAATATCTTATTTATTACTTATTTTAATGATATATACAATTGATGTGCAATGATATATGCATCTTTGCTATACAGGGTGTTCAATTCGGCCGACACATTCAAAGGGATGATATAGTAGACGTCAAGAGAAGGAAAAATGACCATAGAACATGGGACGTAAACCACGTCGTTAATCAAAAATACAGGGTGTTTCATCCTAACTCAATTTGCGTTGAAGGTCATAACTTCCAGAAAACTGAAATATATTCTAATGAAACTTTTAATAGATATGCTCACCTTTGTTGTAAATGTGATAACACCAAACAAAAGTGGTAGTCCCACATTTTGAGCTGTGATTATCAACTGATACGGTATCATCGTTTGTTTGAACAACATGTTTTTCCAGATCTTCCCATGGTGTTATGCCATTTCACCAGGATTTTCATTGCCTTCTGACTAACGTTAGCTATTTGGCGAATAAGAATAAAAAAAATAGTAGCCAAAGGAAAAAAAAATGTTATCTAAAATAGATTCGGCGTGAAACGCTGAAAAAATCCCGTTTTAGCTCCTTATTTCAATATTCTTTTTTGTCAACATGCTCTAAAATTAACTAATTTTTTGTATGATAAACTGACAATAGAGAAATACCTATCGCATAATCCTATCTATGTCTTTAGTTGATGCTGAACTGGTGTGGGTCAGTACCTCTATAAATAGAGCAACGCAAAAGACACTGTGCGAATAACATGTAAAGTGACATTAATCGTTCAGCAATGCATATAAGAATCTTGTCTGTATTAGCACACATACACACAGGAGAGGAGAAATTGAACACTCGCAGTTTGGCGAATTTAATTTTTCCTTTAATCGCTAAATGAAACATTTTGTCGCGATTTGGCATAATTACGAGTGACAACGAGAACATTGCATTTCACACAAAACAAGCTATATATATCGTTGTATTTTCACGGCAATGTTTTTATTTTTCAACTTTATTTTTGAATTTTATTTTTTGAAATTGTGACCGCCAATCCGAGTTTATTTAGGATGAAACACCCTGTATTTATGACTCAATAATTGGTTTTGTGGCTCATTGTTCTATTGTAATTTTTTCATCCCTTTGATGCCTACTATCATCCCTCTGGATTTGTCGTCTCTATATCTAAAAGGGAGGAGGAATTAGATTGTTTAAAAATCTCATTTTATCTTCTCAAAAGAAAAAAAAAAAGGCAAAAGTTTCGAATCTAATATTGACGAAAACCATACGCTTATTTTTAATTCCGAAAAATTAAAATGTTTTTATCTATTTTTTTTTTTTTTTTTTTTTTTTTTTTGTGGTGCGTGTGTGTGTGTGTGTGTGTTTGTTTGTTTGAAAATAGAAAAATTCTTTGAGAAATTTTCAATTATTCGGGTCTCTTCGGAAATGTTATTCTTACTTTTACTATCTGCGTCCAATAATTGTCTTGTTAATCAAAGGTGCCAAAATTTTTCATGTAATTAAATGTAAAATAAAGGATGTGGTTGGTGTTAAAATATTAAACGTAATTCTTAGTCACCAGAAACGTACTATAAATACAACACATTTCCTTTTCAATAGCGAGCTTTCTATAGTAACCCTCATTAACGCATACAAAAATTGCATGGCAATATGGATATATTTACGAGAATTAGAGCGCGGCCAGACGGTAAAACAAACAGAAGTCTTAAACACTTTTTAACTCTGTTGGAAAGCGTTAAAAAGGTGAAAAGATTCTACTAATGTGAATATAATAAATAGATAAATGCCATTTTCATCAGTAACTGTAATACTTAAAATTTTTACCGTAGAAAAATATTTATTTGTTCCCATTTTAAATAATATTTACGGATTGAAATGTGTCGGGTTCGGATCGGGTTGCGACTCGACGAAAGTTTTTGGCGGATTCGGGTCGGGTTGCGGGTTGACTTCAAATGGAGTTTTTGGGATCGGGTCGGGTTACGCGGAAATCTTTTGAAGGAAAGATTTAAAGGAAGTGCAGGCGATACAAGTACATTAAGTGGCATAAAAGTATATGCCATCACCGGCAGTTAGGCAGCATCCAAAGTGCAATATGTAATATTGAATACTGAAGCGAGAAACTTTTCCCTGTAAAAAGTATAATGGTTTTATTTTCGCTGCATAATTAATGAATTGGGCATAATAAACGTTTAATATTGTAACGAATTTTGTCACAAGACTGTTTATTAACCACGTCTTAATTCACCCGTTCTAAATTACTTTGTAAACATGCATTCGAATTGATTCAAAAATGCCCTACTGATAAGCAAAGTAAAGACATCTTATAGACAAAATAATTCTGAATGATGAGCGCAAAGTGTAATACGACTTCATTCCAAATATACACATTTGAATAGGAAAATGAAGGTGTTCCACATTCAAATGACCTCTAAGATGAGAGATCGGTCTGGTCTGCTAACGTTAGTAGAAATGAAATCGAAAATCAAATTTATCCTGTCCCATTCACTTATTTTGGGAATTTACGGTCCAATTCTCCCAATTCTGTCGATTCAAAATTCTACGATTTCAAATCAAGTCCCTCATAGCCAATTTCTGAGAAGATTCTATATTCAATTTCTAAATTTTCTAGATTTTAATAGATATATGTAAATGTTCTTTACCTTTATTGCTTAAAAAATAAAAGCCTGTAACATTTTTACAATGTTTGTCTCAAAAAAATTTAAATGCGATTTAATTTTTTTTACCGTTTATACAGGATGTATCTAAACTACTGGGCAAAACTTTAAGGCGTGATAGTACAGATCAAGACAAATAATATTAAATGGGAAACTAAGGGTAGAGGTCTGCACGGGCCGGAATTTCATGGCCCGGGCCCGGTCCGGCCCGTAGGAAAAATTTTTCGGCCCGACCCAGCCCGTTGTAAAACTCAAAATTTCGGCCCGGCCCGTTTAAAGTTTTATATTTTAGGCCCGGCCCGTACAGAAATCAGTGAAAACAGGCCCGGCCCGGCCCGTTTTGGCCCGTTACAATTTCTACGATTTCTAAAAAAATCAGATTTTTTTTCATATAATTAAGATTTTTTTAAAGAATACTGCATTACATATCTTTGGAATGATTTTACAGTATATTTTACAGGAAATACACATTAGCAACATTAGTGATTACTAAGAGTCTTAGGCTTTCAACAATCAAATAAAGATTCCTCAAAAAATTAATATGGCTTAGAACAAAAGAAAAAAGAAAGAAAGTTAAAAACATCGTAACTTTTGAAGATGTTTAATAAAAGAAGATTTATAAAAATATTTCTATATCATTTTATTAAAGATTTTAAATCCAAATTCATTCGTTAACTAAAATATGCGTCTTTCTGATACATTTCTAAATTCATTTTTTTCTCAGAAACGCACAGCAGGTATCTTTATTCAGAAACTATATAATCAAGTGGCATTATCCGTTTTTTGATACAAGCGATTTAAGAATACTGAAAGGAAATAAATTATTGTTATAGTTAGCATTTTCAATAGAATTTCCGGAAGCGATAGCATGGGAAGGGAGAAAAACCTGCAACCATTTGAGAAACTATTGTATCTGAACAAATTTATGCAAGTATTTTATTCATCAAAAATGAAAAATGCTATTCGATTCCAAATGCCTTCAATAGTCAGGCTTATCACTTTTATATTTTTACAATTAAAAATTAATCTGAAAATGTGTCAAACTTTCGCGTTATTGAGAAATTAATTTAAAAACCATCAAGAAGTATATATCCAAAGATTAATCTAACATAAGTTCTTTATCGCTGTTAATAATTTTACAAATCATGTTGTCTGCCCTACAGATCTTGAGAACAATTAAGTCTTGTTCCGGTCCGGCAAGTCTATATGTAGAAAAATAATGCAAGCTTGATATCGGCCCGGTATGAGTCAGCTAAAAAAATATTAAAACGGTTACACACAATTTAACTCTCCGATGCCGATCTCACACTGTACAAGTTACATTTTTATATTGATGCTGTCAAACTAGTATGGCTCGTGACGCACATTTATATTTATTCTCGTTAAAACCATTTGCGTTGAAAATAGATCATATTTTATCGTTACTGCTTAAATCTTCAGAACGGGCCGGCAGGCCCGAAATTTTTTTTTATCGGCCCGGCCCGTATGGCCCGTTCAATTTTTTTTTGCCGGCCCGGCCCGCGGGCCGGGCCCTTGCAGACCTCTAACTAAGGGTTCCAAACGTCTTCCGAAGGAGATAGGCGGAATCAAAGTTTAGGGTCCAAAATTTGAAATGATTATAAAAAACGGAAAAATTGGTCGATTGGTTTGCGGTTTTCACAAGAACTGTTCTTTATATCAGTATTGTCTTGAAAATAAATTATAAAGATAAATTTCAAAAAATGCCGATAGAGGGAGCTTTAGACTTTGGAGTAACGAATAACTATTTTTTATCGTTATTTTTTGCATGTCATTAAATTGTTTTAGAAGTTTAGACATAAACTTAAATTTTGAGCCCAAAATCTGTGGTTAAATAGCGCAAACTGAACTGTGTTCAATGGGAGTGTGTAGGTTCAAATTTCAAATAATTATAAAAAACAGAAAAATTGGCCAATTAATTTGCGGTTTTCACTAAAATTATTCTTTATGTCAGTATTGTCTTGAAAATAAATTATACAGATAAATTTCAAAAAATGTCGATAGAGGGTGCTTTACACTTTGAAGTAAAGAACAACTATTTTTTACCGTTATTTTTTTTATTTATTTATTTATTTTGCATCTTATTAAATTCTTTTAGAAGCTTAGACACAAACTTAAATTTTGAGCTGAAAATCTGAATCGTTGAGAGTGGTTAAGTAGCGCAAACTGAACTGTGTTCAATGAGGGTGGGGAGTTTCAAATTTCAAATGATTATATAAAACGGAAAAATTGGTCGATTCGATTGCGGTTTTCTCTAAAACCATTTTTTATGTCAGTATCTCCTTGAAAATAAATTTTAAAGATAAATTTCAAAAAATTCCGTTAGAGGGCGCCTTAAACTTTAGAGTAACCAACAACTATTTTTAACCGTCATTTTTTTTATCTAAATAAATGTTTTAAAAGCTTAGACTTAAATTTTGAGCTCAAAATCTGAATCGTTGTGAGTAATTAAGTAGCGAAAAATTTAACTATGTTCGTAGGGTGGGCAGGGTAACATTTCAACTCCTGAACACTGTTCAGTTTGTGCTTCTTAGCCCCTCCCAACGATTCAGAATTTGAGCTCAAAATTTAAGCTCAAAATTTAAGCTTTTGCAAGCATTTAATTAGATGCAAAAAATAGCAGTTAAAAATTGTTGTTGGTTACTCTAAAGTTTAAGGCGCCCTCTAACGGAATTTTTTAAAATTTATCTTTAAAATTTATTTTTAAGGAAATACTGACATAAAGAATGGTTTTAGAGAAAACCGCAATCGAATCGACCAATTTTTCCATTTTGTATTATCATTTGAAATTTGAACCTTCCCACCCCCATTGAACACAGTTCAGTTAGCGCTACTTAAGCACACTCAACGATTTAGATTTTCAGCACAAAATCTAAGTTTATGTCTAAGCTTCAAAAAAATTTAATGAGATGCAAAAAATAAAGATAGAAAATAGCTGTACGTTAGTCCAAAATCTAAAGCGCCCTCTATCGACATTTTTTAAAATTTATGTTTATAATTTATTTTCAAGACAATACTGACATAAAGAATAGTTTTAGTGAAAACCGCAAATCAATTGACCAATTATTCTGTTCTTTATAATCATTTGAAATTTGAGCCTACCCACTTCCATTGAACGCAGTTCAGTTTGCGCTACTTAACCACAGCTTTTGAGCTCAAAATTTAAGTTTATGTCTAAACTTCTAAAAAAATTTAATGAGATGCAAAAAAAAACAGCAATAAAGAATACTGCCCAGTTAAACTGATGGCATTGAACTCACAGGTTACAAATACTAATTGTACATTAAAGCCTTATATTTTCAAGGGTTAATTCCGTTCGAAAAAAAATTAAGAAGGGGAAACAGCTCTCCCCTTTCCTCTTTTTTTATGCTTAATCATTGAACCTCCTATACTATCAAAGACATGCTTTATCATATAAAAAATCTATATCCAAAATTCAGAGCAAATGAGATAATTCTTAATAAAAACCCATTTAGCATTTATATAATTTAAAAGGAGTTATCCCCCTCTTTTATACTTAACCATTAAACTCCCAAAACTATTCAGAGATTTGAACGAAATCTGAAAATTCTGCTTGAAAAACCCATTTATATAAATTAAGGGGGGGGGGGGTATTAGAACCCCTGTTTCCCCTATTTATACTTATTCAATGAACACCTAATAACAGTCACGGAATCGCTTCATCAGAATGATCCTAATCTAAATTTTGAACGAAAACTTAATTCTGCATGAAAATCCCATTTATATCAACTAAGGGGAGGGGCATGAGCCCCCCGTTCCCCCTCTTATACATATCGAATAAACTCCAAAAACTAATCAGGGAAGCGCCTTGTCAGGATATACCTACATACAAAATTTCAAGTGGATCGGATATTTTTATCACGAGTTATCGCGTTACGCACGAACGCACGTACATACAGAACGGACGGGCACATAAGCTCTCAGGCTATAATAGCCTGTGACATCTCAGTCACAATGTGACGTCACTGAGTGGTAGCATTTTGGTCACAAATGTAATGTGACCAAAGTGACTCACAGTGATGTCACTGTGACCATTCATGCTATTAGGGTTATAACACTATAAGTTTTTTGCATTTTACACCATTTTTTGCATTTGCAAAAAATGGGGAAAAAACTCATTTTAAAGAAAAACGCATTTTCACAAGAAATCGTTTCCACGGCAGCCATTGTTTGAAAGCCTGATTTTGAAAACAAAACAAAATGAAAAAAATTAACATTTCCCGTTCCCTTTGAGATAGATACATTAAAAGTATTAGATACATTACAAGTATTAAGAAGAGGACCGGGAACTAATGCCCCTCCCCTTAATTTATGTAAATGGGTTTTTCACACAGATTTATCAGATTTCGTTCAAATCTTATGTCTAGGATCATTCTGATGAGGCACCTCCGTGATTAGCATTGGGTGGTCATTGGATAAGTTTCAAGAGGAAAAGGGGGGGGGAGTGATTCCCCCCCTCTTAATTTAGGTTAATGGGTTTTTCACGCAAAATTTACCGATTTGGTTCAAATTTTGGATATAGGTTCATTCTGAAAAGACGATTCCCTGATTTGTTTTTGGAATTCATTGGATAAGTATAAAGGAAGGATAGGGGAAACTACCCCTCATAATTTAGGTAAATGGTTTTTCATGCAGAATTAACCGATTTATTTCAATTTTCGGAGGCAGGTTCATAGTGATAAGAAGTTTCCCTTATTAGTTGTGTGTTTCTCTTTTGTTAAATAAAAAGGGGTTAGGGGCGATTACCTCCCCTTTAAGTTAGCTAAATAGAGTTTTATGCAGGGTTATCCGATTTCTTTTAAATTTTGGATGTAGTATCTTTCTGATAAGTTGAATTTCTGAGCGGTTTTGGAGGTTTAATTATTAAGTATAAACGAGGGAAGAGGGGACAACACTTCTTAAATTACATAAATGGGTTTTTATGCAGAATTATTCGACTTGCTTCGAATTTTCGATACAGATATATTATATTAACAGGTGTATCCCTGTTTAGTTTATAAAGAAAGTAAATGAAGGAGGGAAGGATGACTCCTCCCTTAATTTGTTTTTCAAAAGGCATTATTATATAAGACTGCAATATACAATTAGTGTGCATAGCCTGTGAGCTCTATGCCATCAGTTAAACTGGGCAATATTCTTTTTATTAATTAACTGGGTCACAGTGTCTTGGACATGTAATATTTTGTAAAATATCTGCCCATACAATGCAGATTTCTGTACTGGGAAGATGAAAAAACTCGGGTAGTGAAGGCCAGATTCTATCAACTGTATCTGCCATGCTAATGAAGTCATCATACTGTCTGCACTGTAAAAATAAATAAGAATATACATATTTTCATTAAAAAAAATAAATAAAAAAAGATTTCGGTATCAGAGTTACCTGAAATCATAAGGTATCCTTAACGTAATTTTCGATCAAAATATCGATTTTTCATTTTTGCAATAATATTAAAATTGAATCTTTTATCTCTTGAAAGCTGCTTAACCTTCCTACCCTGAATGGGTCTAATCGACCCATTCCTATGATGCGTTTCATTCGATTCAAACCAGAAATTTTTTCTTAAAATAAATTAAATATATAACACAAAGATTTAAGTTAAATAAGTATGTTAAATGGATTTTAATAAAAATTCTGGTGTGAAATATTTTAATCAAGTTTGAGTAAAATTTCAACAGGGTAGGAAGGTTAAATTTTCTCTGCATCTAAAATAGAGTCCAAGTTACAGCCGTTTAAAATTACACCTATTACAGCTTTTGAATTGTGTTTTAACCCCTTCGCGACGGGGGCTGTTTACGAAATTTTTAATGTTTTGTCACCGGTTTTTAAAAACCGAAATTTGTGCCATACTAAATCGAGAAAATGCTTCGATTAAACAAGGCACATTTAACAGTAAAATTTTACTGGTGGGGATAGATAAGGATTCTTAAGCCTTTTTGCGGTACGTATACATGTCGCTCGTCTCCATGGGGGGTAGTTTTTAGCTTCTTATCAAAATGAAATTTTTCAGATTTTTACTATGCGCGAAACATCCGAAAACAAAAAAATATACATGAAGTGCCACGAAATTTTCTGTACTTTTTTTTACAAATGACTTTTGAGGGAATAGACTACACTCGCGATAATACATTAAATAGTTTTATATTTATAATGGTATAAATGACAAACGTGAGACAAAGTTTGCGAATTTTTCCTTACATGAATACTTTAACCCCTCGAGGTGCAAAGCATTTCTGTTCCTAAAATGTTCAAATGATTGATTGACACCGGGATTCATGAACAAATTTATATGATAGTAAGTAAAAGCTGTTTTTCACGTACATTGTAAAAAACAAAACTTAATACTAAAATTCCGGTGCCAATGTGGCTTAAGCAAATTAAAATTAAGTGGTATATATAATATACCGGTGCCCTTCAAGGGGTTAACTGCCTTATCATCTGAGATAAAGATGCCATTACAGGGCTCCCAAATGGCCCGCGAACTGAACATCAATATTTTTTAACAGGAAATTTCATAGTAGGTTTGTACAGCATTTGTGCTAAAACTAACCTCCGAAGGCGATTTCTGGATAATTCGCAAAAAAACATAAAACGAAAATCTTACTAAGAAAATATTGTTCAGTTGTCGGGTCATTTGGGAGTTCTGCGATTATAATATGTGTAGTCTAAGTCCTAGAGAAAGTTACTTTGTTTATTATGAAATCTATATATACAAAATATCAATGCATTGTTTTATTTTTGAGTTATCACGATTTGCGGAAATGTCAATTTTTGATATTATTTTGACTATTTTCCTCTTTAAAAAATTATTTCTGGGTAATTGCTGCATTTTTTATGTATATATATTTTTAAGTTTTAAAGTGAATGCCATTATAAAAAATGGATAACAAAAGAAAATTTCAAAAATTTCAAAAAATCGCTTCTAAAGGTGTGCAGATGCCTTAAGTAATTTTATGGAATTTCTGCGATTAGATACCATAATTTTATGGTTACGTTTAGCTTGGAATGGAGAATTGCCTGTCGTTTTTAGCTTCGATTAAAGAATGTTCAGTAATTTGAAGACAAATAAAGAAATTGGAAAATCTCTCAAGAAACTGAACTGCTGGTGACATAGTGCCCGTCAACATTGCATGATTTCATATAATACAGTTTAGGTTTGAAAAATTCTTTTCAGATTTAAGATTTTATTTTTGAATTTAGCTTAGATTCCAGAATCATATGTGAATGGGAGGAATAAAAACTGGAAACGATCCATCCTTATTAAGGGGAAAATATGCGTCAGTTTACAACTTATATTTAGAGTGATGTTTTTCTGGTGGGGGAAAACTTCCCAGAAATGGTGCGTTTATCCAAATTTATGGTGACAATGGTTCTATAATTGCACGAGGAATATTCAAATCTTCAAATATTCGATTCGCACTAGTAGTTCACGCATTCTAATGACATTTGCAGCCGTTCTGCTTGTCATCAGACATCCACACTATCATATTTAACGTAGGCTGTTTCCTGATCTATTATTAATAAATTCACCCTAAATTTCAAAGTTTTATAGCTACTATATAATTTTATTGCATGTTTAGATTTAGCATGCGGTTCTGAAATTGAGCACGTAGTATTTAAAACATTGGGCTTCGATATTCCACATCAAACATCTCAGTACAAATATTTATATACACTAGGAATAGTAATTATTGAACCACCCTCATACATTTAAGAAATATTCATATTTGACACAGCCCGCTTGAATAGCTTAGCTTAACCTTTGGTGGCACTTTGTTCCTAACTAATATTACAACTTAAGTAAAATTAAGCAAATAAAATGCATTTTCATAAAAACAATAGTATGACCTGACTATATTCGGCAGTTAAATCAATCAGCAAGTATATTGATTATATACTTTATTATTTTTATCTAAATCTGGCTGATGAATGAAGAAAGGACACGCATAGAAAAATACGAGGAAACTAAATGGCACCAAAACGCCAGCTAAGGTTTAAATATTTTTGAAATATTAATTTATAATTAACAATGAGATTATTAAAAACCCATAAACAGAAACAGAATGCGTGGTCGAAAATCCTCTCAAAATAAATTTTACTTATTTCAAATGAAAATCAAATTTCAAATTTTTCATTGCTTAATAAGCACAAACGTCTTCCTAGTAAAAATGCTTTCATGACGGGAATCGAACCCAGGCCATCAGCATAGCACGCTGACCCCGACTGATTTACCGATTCCCTGACCGATTCCACCCCACAGCTTGCCACCCAGCCTGCATCTTCTCACTACTACATGCTGCCAAGGCTACAAATGCAGCACAAGATGACTGGGTGTCACTCCATGTGTTTTTGTTGTCCACGTCAGTGCGCTATACTGATGGCTGGGTTCGATTCCCGGCATGGAAACTTTTTCACTAGGTTGGCATTTGTGCCTATTAAGCAATGAAAAATCTGAATTTTGATTTTCATTTAAAATATTGTATTCAAGACGAATTTTCTCTCTGGAAAATTTTCCTTGTATTAATACATTTTATTTTACCTTCTAAACTTTAATTGTCTAATTAGCAGAAACCATTTAAAATTGAAACTAAGAAACCATACTAAGAATTAACTTCTAACCATACTAAGAAACCATTAACGTTGATTGAAATAAGATTACTTACTAAAAGATTAATAGATTTCTTGGCGAACAATATTACTATTGTTAAGCTATTTATATTTTAATAGTTTTATCAGTAATATCACCCAAGAGCCGTGCGAAGAGGGGTGTGAAGAGGGCTGTCGCCCCGGGAGCGGAAATTGAGGAGGCGCCAAATTTAAACTACCAATCTCGATTTTTTTTTTTTTTTTTTTTTTTTTTTTTTTTTATGACTGATATACTGTGCTATTATATACATTTTTTTCATATCTGTTAAAATTAATCCTTTTAAAGTGCAAAATATGTATTCAATAGAATTTATTTGTGTTTCTACACTTTTAAATTTTGTGACACATGTTTAAAATTTAAATGAGAGGGGGAGGGGCGCCAAACTGAAACTTCGCCCCGGGCGCAGTTTTTTCTTCGCACGCCGCTAATATCACCCAATTTTCAAAATGAGTTTCTAATTATCGGCACAATTCTCACAACACATTTTAACTCAGGCATAGCTTATTTTTCAGGATACAGTGAATTTTTTTTATTTGCGATAAATGTTTCATGACAATGCAAATAAAAGAATGAAATACGAGAGGTTTGTTTTGCGATTTTCAAAATTCCCCCAAGAAAATTTATAAGAATTATTATCAATGAATTTTGCTCCAAACAACTAAGTTAATTTAAGGGGGTCCGGGGCTAAATTCTCTAAAAATTGGATATTTTTTATTGGCTTAAAAAAAACTGAATTTTTACTGTTAAATACCGCGAACCGCATGTTTTTTATCCTCATTAGATCCAGAGATATAACACATTTTGCCTTGAGAAGCGATGCATCAGCTACCCTCTGGCGAGAACTTTAACTTCATTTACATTCATCTAATGAATTTTTTCACGATTTGTCAGCTTTAAAAGAATATATCTACAGTTCCTTGCAAAATATATGTATAAAATTATGCTATATTTCCAACAAACTATCTTCAGGATTTTTAATATTGAGTGATAGTCGTGAAAATGTGCTAATTAATGCAAAACTCACTCATTTAAAAACTTCACTTTCTTACTTAAATTTTTTTTTTATGAAATTCTTATAATTAACAGTTTAAAAAATCCTGAAGAAAATTTAAAATGACACATTTTCTCTACACAAAAGTGTAAAAATGTTGTAAATCAAGTAAGTACTTCCAGAGTTATATCAAAAATTAAATATGTTTAAATTTTTAAAATTTAAATTTTTTGAAAACAATATTTAAAAATTTTCAGATTTTTTTACATTCAATATTTTTATTGTATTAAAATATATTTCAGAAAAAAATTTCATAATAAAATCGCTATAATTAAAAAAAAAAAAATAGAATTTTGAGCCCCGGGCGCATTTTCAGAAAGAATCACGTTTTGAGCACCAGCCTTGGCGAGTTGGCGAAAGCGAGAACGTTCAGCTAGCTGCATCGCCAAACACAAAATAAACTAAGTTCAAATGTGTCATAAAACATATGATTAATAGAATTATATTTATTACAAGAGAATCTTTACTACTGTTTTTAATTAACTTCTCAATTTCTTCGAACATAGCGAGTTAAGGAAATAATATTTTTGAATTGAGAGAGGAAAAAAAAAAAACTAGGTGTTTTGTGAAATTTAAAGCATTTTAATCTGAAAAAGCTCTTTATTTTAAACTATGTTTTAACCGTAAACAACGGTGAATAACATTTCCTCATATTATAGTCTTTGCTTGATAACATATACGGAAAAACAGATGAACAATAATCGCGATCTCTTTGCAGAAGGAAGGGTTGCTATTCGCTAGGCGTTTGACGTCACAAACAAGAAAGGGTGCGTAGCATTGACTTCATCTCCGCGCAAATCGTTGTTCTGGTGATAAGGTGCTCAAAACGTGATTCTTTCTAAAAATGCGCCCCGGACCCCCTTAAGCTGTGGCCACCGTACTGTTTTTTTTTTTTTTTTTTTTTACTTTTAAACATTTCATCTTTATTTTCAACATTCCACCGCATTCACAGAGCGTCATTTTCTAGCATATATAAAAAACACGAATAATAAAAATAGATTAACCCTTCACAGCACGATTTTTTCTATTTTTATATATTAAAAAATTATTTGAAATTTATATATCGGTCAAATAAGGGGAAAAATAGAAAAAAAAGTAAATTTCAAATATTCAGGCAAAATTTGATATTTTATGGCGTGTACCCGATTACTGTTTTAAAATATTGTACAGTTATATTTTGCAGCTAAATGAGTATAAAATAATTAGTTTTATCTTATTTATAATTTTTATATGATTTATTATTTTATCTATTTACTCTGCTATTATTTTTATATTAATATTTTTAAATATTCAGTAAAAATAATTAAATTAAATTTTGCCTTAAGAGCCCACACTACTCAATGAAAAAGACCCGGATGATAATGTTAAGTCTATGGGGGCATTTTTTTCAAACATCTCGCTCAAATTTTAATATTTTTACATGATTTTTTTCCATAGGATTGCTTAGGATGACCTACAAGCTACAACCGGGCTAGTTTTTAATTTTTCAATTTTGGTTTCAGATTTTTTTTAATTGCTTTAACTTTCGAAACCGGTTCTGAAATTGAAACTATCATAATATAAAAAATACATAACCAAGATCGGAAAAGTAAAAAATAGCCCCGTTGTAAATCGTCCTAAGCTATCTTATGAAAAAAAAATAAAAGCCATGTAAAAATATTAAAATTTGAGCGAGATATTTGAAAAGAACACCCCCCCCCCCCATCGATTTAACATTATCATCCGGGTCTTTTTCAGTCAGTAGTGTGTGCTCTTAAGGGTGTTCTTAACTACTCTGCTCAACAAGCGAAAAACGTTTTGACACATTTACAAATTCATTTTTTAACAAAAATATATAAAATTGGAACGCCTGATTATGAAAGCGATTTCGAATAGAACCTATTTTTCTATTTTATGACAATTAAGTTACCTATCGAGTTATAAGATATTTTGATGACGTGATCACCCGTTTTTCTCTTACTTTTCGACCGGTTTTTCTGCTTTCGTCGGGAAATGTGCTCAAAAGTGTCCAATTTGAAGGATTGTTATCAAAAATCTATTGTGTTTTAAAAAAAACAGAAGATTGAGTGCAATTAGACAGTTTCTGAATAATAACACCTGCTATTTTCATGCATTTCCGAACAAAAATATATTAAAGCATGTGTCCCAAAGTTGCCCTTTTTGATTTAAGAACACCCTTAATAGCTTGATCGATTTTTTAAAATTTATATTTATTTATTTACTTATTTATATTTTATTTTACTTTATTTGGAGGGGGGTGGGGGGGGGTCCGAAAAACAAATTCTAATTTTTTGTCAAATGCAACCATCTTATATGGACAAAATAAGTGTGATTCCGTTCTTTGTACTGATCTTGATCAGCGATAGACATTACATTGACTAAATTCATGGACATAATAAGAATTATAGCGTTTTTAGGTCTGTGCCAGATTTAGCACAAAGTGCAGTGAAAGGTTAAATTGGCTCTGATGCTTAGCGAAACATATGCTTTGTATGATTTTTAATTTTAATTTTAAATGTTTTTAAGCGTACATTTTAAGTTTTTTTATATTATTATTATTATTCAAGTCTGTGTAATGTTTCATTGTTAGACTTCTCATTGTGTCTAATTCTTATATTGATTTAATTCAGACGTTAAAATATACATATATATTAAGAGTGTACTAAAAAAATGTTTTTCACTCTCAATATCTCGAAATTTTCTGATAAATTTTCAAGACTCATTTTTAAAAATAAACATGTGAAACTTGCTGAAGTGATTTTTGAAGAGATGGACAAGCGGCCGTGTGTTTTTGTTTTCGCTCAATTAGTTAGAACTTGATTTGTTCATGATTTGAACATGTCTATTCGTCTAAAATAACACAAACTGAAAAAAATCACTTTTAAGCGACGTAGATTGTGACATTTAAAGGGACGGCGATGTCATAAAATTGTTTTAAACTGTATTTATAATACTCGGATTTATATGAAGCTTCATCAGAATATTTTAGGGATACTAAAGTATAATATTAGCAAAAAATTAGAAAATCGATATTTTCATCATTTTTCGCCGAATGAGGGATATTGAATCCCTTAATAAGCATGCCTGTTAGTATCATGATTTTATGTTAAAATATGTGTTCCGAAGTACCCCGTTGATTAGTAAGAGGCAAAGCATATAATTTCTAAAAATACACCTTAAATTTTGGGCAAAAATATATAGACCAGAAGGCGGCAGCACAGAGAATCTCCTCATCGAATTCATGGATGAAAATCTAGGATTAGTTAAATCTCGATTAACATATTAAAATGCGATCGGTCTGCCAAGTCATACCTTGGTGGAAAACGCCGAAAAATAAAAACCCGATATTAGCGGTTAACCGTTTATCTACCGACGCTACTTTTAAGTACCATTAAAATAACTCATTGTAAAATTCTTTTAATACGTCAGTTAGTTGTAATGCTGTTTAGAATGAGTTACAGATACATTACTTTATCTTGTTCCAAAAGCATTATTGGTTACACAAAACAAAAAATTTTCTAAAAGGATGATTTCTTTTGACTTTCCATCTTTTCAGCTTTCTTGGAGCTGAGGGAGTTGGATGGGGATTTTTCAATGCGGAAATATTTCTATATTTATATTATAAGAACATCATATTTGTACAATTTATAACACTACAAAATACTAAATAATTATAAATAAAAGATTTGAGTAAGGTTATAAAAATTGCACAAAATCCCTTTAAATTCAAATCTAATTAATCTTTCTAAATCTTTCAATCGTTCTAAAATCCTTTAAATATTTATTAAATGATTATGTGAATCTTTTAATATAGTTAAAACAATTTGCGTAAAATGCTTTAAAATGTAAATTTTTCACGAATTCATAATGCGGTTGAAAAAGGGTTAACTCGTAGGTTTACCATTGTGCTTTTCTGCAAAATCCAAAAGTTTGAAAACATGGAGGATTGGGAGCTGGTCTTTGTTGCCACCTCCCGGTCTAATATCCATATTTCATTTCTCGCTAAAAAATAAAGTTTCGATAAAAAAAACTCTCTTCTCAAAAAAAGAGGTTTTCAAAGGGAATTAATGTAGCCTAGTAAGATGGGTTACTAAAACAGCGTATCTGCTGAAGTTTCCCAAACTCTGCCAAAACAAATATGAAATATTTATTGAACTATTTGAGGGAATGATTTATTCTTAAGATAAGCAGATTTCAGTAATGAATTGCGGAGAAGCTATCGAAACAGAATCCTTGTTTGACAAGAAGTGCGGTGATAGCAAAACCAATTTTTTGCTCCATTTCTTTTGCGCATCCGAGAAAGGCAATTGACCGGAACCCAAACCCAATTTGATTTTCTTGTGAATTCCACGCATCACTTGAAAGATGATACGCAAAACAACTTTCTCTTCTATCATTAGGCGCGAAAAGATCCTGTCGAATTGGAAAATCACCTTTTATATCAAAGAAACTCAATCTAGGTCACTAGCACTAATAGGAGGATCGCTGAACAGAAACATCTATATATTACTCCACCATTTCAAATTTTTAACGACAGAGTAGCTATTGTTTCAAATCGCTAAAAAAATTCGTGTTAGAATTCGTGATAAAGGCATTCCGATTACTGATGACACAAAGAAACTGCTGATGTTTCCTTTATTTCTTTTTCACAGATTATATTACGGGGTGATTTATAAAGCTGTAGCTAATAGCTCATTTCCTTTAAGATATCCGCACATCTTCTGAAGTGATTTTTTGAAAACTTTTTCTTGTTATCCGTTTTTTATAATATTTATTGAAAACTTTGAAAAAAAAAAAAAATTAGCAATTACCAAGAAATAATTTTTAAGTGAAAAAAAAAATCAAAATTATGTCAAAAGTTGACATTTCCGCAAAACGTAATAGCTCAAAAATAAAACAAAATATTGACATTTTGTAAAGAGCGTAATAAATAGAATAACATTCTCTAGGACTTAGACTACACACATTATAATCGCGTCTCTATCTCAGATGATATAACAGTTAAAGTACTAATGTAATGAAAAAATTGTCTCAAATTTGTCATTTATACCAGCGTAAATATAAAACTATTTAATATATTATCATGAGTGTAGTCTATTAATCTCAAAAGAGATCTGTAAATGAAGTACAGAAAATGTCATGGCATTTCATGCATCATCTTTTGTTTTAGGATGTTTTGCATATAAGGTACCCTGGGGTAATAACGCCAGGCGGGGTAATAACGCCAAGTGCTTATATTTTGCATAATTATGAAATAATCAGGTAAATGACACCCATGTATACTGCGCAGAAGGGTTTTGAGTCATATAAATCTCAAAAAACAGCTTCAAGTTAATTTGTTTCATTTTTAGGTCTTATTGTTTTTACAAGCAACTAAAATTAACGCTTGATCTAAAATTTGCGAGATAAGGTTTTTGATCTGAAGACTGTATTTTTTATCCAGAAATACTTTGTTTATTACATAAATTTGTAGTGTATTTCATGTACTTTCAAATTGTTGTAGAAGATTTTGGATTTCTTCTCGAGATAATTTGTAGTTTAGGATTTACTGCGCAATAAATATCCCGGGGTAATAACGCCAGGGATTGGCGTTATTACCCCGGTTGATTTCAAACAGTGGCCGAACTATATCCGAAGGGGGTTTATATATTAATATGGGACAGCATTATCATCATTGTTGAAATGGTAAGATAAAGGGGGGGGGGTGCCCAATACTTAAAATTAATCTCTCTATTTTATTTTTTATTATATTATTATTATTATTATTATTTTTTTTTTTTTTTTTTTTTTTTTTTTTTTTTTTAATTAATGTAAAAAATAATTTTTAACTCTTGTAAATAAAACTATATCAAAATGTTTTCAAGATTCAAATTCGAACATCTTCAAAATCAGGTTTCTATTAAATTTCCACTGGATTGTTCAATTGAGTTCGAAATTTTAACTGTCCGCTTTCTCAGCGTTAGGTTTTTCAAAACTTTATAAATTTAACCTTTAACTGATGTGACAGAAATTGTAACGTATGAATGTGATGCGGTTTGTGAGACCACAAAATTGAAAGATGAATAAAAGGCGGGAATAACTCATAGGATTATATTTTTGTACAAAACTTTTTATACAAGAGTATTATACTTAATATTCAACTATTAAGTCTATGGTGATAGTATTAAAATTCCAAATAAAACAAAGTTTCGGTAGTGTTTGCAATTAAACTGAAAATTACAAGTTAAAGTAAAAAATTAAAAGAAAAATAGTAGTCTACGAGACCGGTAACATTAGTTAAAGGTTAAAATGTGATCCATGATTGCAATTCATAGAATACTGTTCCTGCGCTAAACTTTTTGTACAGAATTAATTCTAATTAAATTTAATCTAATCAAATATTTCTAACAATATTACGAGAACTCCAAACGAAAGAGAATTTCAGTTGTAACTATAGTTAAACTGGAAAATACAAGTTAAACGCTATTTTTTTTGGGGGGGGGGGGGAGGGGGTACAGTGTTCGGTCAGATTGCTAACAGCAGTTAAAGGTTAATTTTGTTGCTAATATAGAGATAATGACTTATAACCATATGAATTATGTATAAAATTGAATAAAAGATCTCTTTGGGATAATATTTTTTAATAAAAAATTTTATTCAATGTATTAAAAATTTATTAAAGCATGCTCTTTAAAACGTCGACAATTTAACTGTAGGCTTGGAGAATCCGAATTAGTGTGGAGTTATGGGTTAAAAACTATTTACTAGATTACTATAATAGTATTAACCCTTAACTGCTGTGACAAAAATTGTCGCATAACTTACTGTGAGCGGCCTGTCATACCGCTTAATCTAACGATGAATAAAATGTTAAATTAACTTTTAGAATATTATTTTTGTATTGAACCTTATATACAGGACTATTATAAATAAAATTCAGCTATTCAAAAGTCTCTAGAGATAGTAATAGGACTCCAAATGAAACAAAAATTTCCCGGTATCTATAATTAAACTAAAAATTGCAAGTTTAACTCTGAAACTTGAAAAACGCAGTGGTATGTGACATGTGAGACGCTAACAGCAGTTAAGGTTTAACAAAAATATTTATTACATGTAACACTAGTTATTATAAAATTTCCCATGGTTAATATATTACATTATGAATGGTTAAAACCATGCAATGTTTCTTATAATCATATTTAAGCGGGTCTTTTTAAGCAAAGAGAGACACAGGGTGTTATATTCTGTTGAAGCTCCCCCTCACTCCTTTTTCTTTCTCTTGCACAAAAAAATCAATATTTTCTATCGCATAGAATCTATACATGGGAATATAAATACTGATTCAAATAATCCGTGCAATGTTTCTAATAATTCTATTTAAATAATCATTTTTAAGCAAAACGTAGCTTAGAAACTGATATTCTTTTACCTCCTCCCCAAGCCACCAGCACAGCTTTCTTTTTCTTTCAGAGTCACAAAAAAATTGTACAGTTTCAATAGCTTAGTTTGCAATTTGTCATTTTCTAGAGCTGTAGAGTTTGTATTTTTAGAATTGGGCAATCTACATGCCATTATTCCATCTCATTTTATAGTTTTGTTTGCATGGCGTTATTACCCATATAGGTGGGTATTAACGCCAAAAAGCATTGGTCAAGAAAACACGCCATTAAATTTTATGAATACATATCTGTTAAATTATTTTATTTTATATAGATAGTCAATGAGTTGCTGTATCAGATCCTATATTTGTTTGAAAAATACAATCTAAAACTAAGGCGTGAAAATTGGTAGAATCTTAACGTGGCGTTATTACCCCAGGGTACCTTAGTAAAAATCTGAAAAAAGCTGAAAATAACTTTTAAACACAATTCAAAAGCCGTAATAGTTGGCTGTAACTTTGGTTATAATTAAGGTACACTCAAAATTTAAGTATAATTTGACATTTAAGAGTCGATTTTAATATTATTGCATAAATGAAAAATCGTTATTTTGATTGAAAATAAGGTTTTAAAGGTATTCGGCTAGACACATTGCCTCTGTTTTACAATAAGGGCGTAAGGCACATATTTTTTCAAAATTATGTTAAGTGCATATGGAGAGTCAGGAAACAGTATTTTATAATATGTAATAAAGGCATACATGTATCTCTATTAATGAGAGAGTCGAGTAGGGCTTAAGGCACAAACACTAGCCATAGGTGTGGTGCCTTAAGGGCTTAAGGAGCCTCTTAATGCCTTATTACCAATCTCACAAATTTTTACAGGAAAAAACTGAATGTGAAATGTATCTAAAAATTAAATTTTTACTCCCAATGTGCTTACACAGTATGCAAGTACAGGGTGACGAAGTCTTGTTTTGGCTCTCCCCATGAACAATTAATCATTCGGGCTTTACGCCCTTATTGCAAAACACAGGCGACATAATACTTCCAATTACGAAATTTCATTTTTTTTTTTTAATTCAAAGTTTGATGATATAAAGTGCAAACCCCTGAGTGGTCCATTTGAGTAAAAACAAACTAAATTTTCTATACGAACCCCGTAGAGGAAAATTTCCTTGTCTATTCCTGAAGGAAACATAAAAAAAATTCCTCTGCAAAACTAATAGAGATATTAAAAGCCAAAATTTGTGACTTACACAAACTTAAGTCTATTGCGCAGCGAAATGATATGGTTGCATTTGGAATGCAAGATAGCAAGATAGATTTGCAATGATATGATAATAAGAATGCAAGATAGATTTATAAGCTCTCTCTATCGCTATATTATTCAGCCAAACATATCTGTGCGTAATGCATACGTCATTTTGCGAATTACAACACTTGGAAATTTGAAATGAAATTTCCGTTGTGCAATTTGGCGCAGCATGTCCCAAAAGGGACTTTGCGCCATAAAACCCCAATCAACCAACCGTTGTGCAATTTTTGCTACTTCAAATTTTTAAAACTTCTAAACATACCACATTTTCAATTTTTACAATATCTTATAGGGAAAAATGTGCTTTTAAATGCAATCTGAAAATAGTATCTTAATTTATTTTTGACATATTAATTTATTTTTGTAGATTATAACATTACTTTTGTAATCGTAGCAACAAAAACACTTTATTTCTATTAAAAGTTAAGCGAAAAAAGCAGATTACTGTATCTTTTCATTTTTTTTATAAAAAGTGAAAAAAATTGAAATTAAAATATGTGCTATGCCAAAAATATCGTCCGTTATAAAACCCGGGGAATTTCGGTTTTGTTTCGTTTTTATTTATCAATTAAATGATTTTTAATTTATTGTAAACTAACTTTACGGTACAACACTTTCCCTTTACAAAAATGTATTTTAACAAGTTCGCTGCCGATAACTCCGCCCGCTGTGTTAAATGAATGGGAACTTCACGCACTAGCGCGTGAGTGGCAGCGAATGTGTTAAAGAATAGTTGTATGAGTTATTTTCTTCGCTTATATTTAATTCGTATCAAACAGCTGAAAGAATGTAAATTTATTAATCCGTGTGTAAAGTATTTTTCCGAGTTTTCAAGAAATGTCAATGAATGATTTCCGATAAAACATAGAACTATTATTTAAAAAAAAAAAAAAAAAAAAAAAAAAAATGAATTCAAATGAATCATTAGATACCCAATTTGTTTCTTGAATGACGACATTGTTTTATTTGCTAGGTTTGTGCATTATTCCACCCTAATCACGTCATATGTATACTTTTCTATTGATGTTGTTTAAGAATAGATCGTAAAACAGGAATGCTTTAGCGGATGTAAATGACGTCATTTTTTTTTTTTTTTTTTTTTTTTTTTTTTTTTTTTTTTTTAAGCGCATATTTTAATTTTTAAAACTGAAATATGTTTTTTAGAAGTGCATCATTTCGACACCATGTGCTTTGCAATACTTCTCAGGTAAAAATACTCCACTTTCGAAAATAACATAATCGAAATCACACAGTGATAAAACTAAATGTTTTATAGAAATTTAGAGTGTCTTTATGAAAGAGCCGTGACATACCGTGTGCATGGTGTGATCGGAAGTCTTTGTCTAAAAATAGCGATTTATGTTTCAGAATTTGGTTATTCTCGACATGATGTATTCTCTTTTCCAAATTAGATAAGCATATAAAGAAGTTCTTTGCAATAATTCGAGTTTGAGACTATAAAAATGGTGTACGACTATAAAGTCGAGACTAAAAAAGGTTACATTATGTAACGTCACAGGAATATTCTCCATCGTATTTATTACTTGCAAATTATTTTAGAAATTTTCATGTACACATAAAGAATATAAATATTAATAAAAAATAAATAAATATTAATAAATATTAATAAAAATATTTGCTTCCACCTAATAGCAATCGAAACTTCAAGTGTTGAATTTAAATGATTTTAAAATAAAATTTTTGACATATTCAAAAATATGTCAAAAAAAATTATACAAAGGACCGATTTAGAAAGATATAGCCTAACTCATTCCGAGACGCACAAGTTCCTGTAAATAACACTTTTTTCACACAAATCACATCAAGATGATTTTTTTTTTAGATGAAACTTCATATGTTTAATTAGCACAAACTTTTGGCGAAAAACTTTGTTACAAGTAGTACACACAAAGGGTAGTTTCTGTTTCTCCAGTCTTTATGTGGAAGGTTTCACTTCATTATAAGGTACCCTGGGGTAATAACGCCACGTTAAGGTTCTACCAATTTTCACGGCTCAGTTTTAGTTTGTATTTTTCAAACACATGTATGTTTTGATGCAGCAACTCATTGACTATCTATATATAAAAAAATAATTTAACAGATATGTATTCATAAAATATAATGGCGTGATTTCTTGACCAATGCTATTCGGCGTTATTACCCACCTATATGGGTAATAACGCCATGCAAACAAAACTAAGAAATAAGATGGAATAATTGCATGTAGATTGCCCAATTCTAAAAATATAAACTCTACAAACTTAGAAGTTGACAAATTGTATTCTAAGTTATTGAAAATGTTCAATGTTTTGTGAAAGTGTAAGAAAAATAAAGGTGTGGTGTGTGTGGGGGGGAGAGGCAAAAGAATATCAGCCCGTGAGCTTCTTTTTGCTTAAAAAGGACCGCTTAAATAGAATTATTAGAAACATTGCACAGTTTTAACTGTGTTTATTTGAATCAGTATTTAGGATGTAGCTCGGCCACTGTACGGTATCAACCGGGGTATTAATGCCAAGGAATGGCGTTATTACCCCGTTATAGTTATTGCGCTGTACATTTTAAATTACAAATTATCTCGAGAAGATATCCAAAATCTTCAACAACATTTTGAAAGTCCATGAAATGTACTACAAATTTATGTAATCAACAAAGTATTTCTGGATAAAAAAAAATAGTCTTCACATCACAAAACGTATCTCGCAAATTTTAGATCAAGCGTTAATTTTAGTTGCTTGTCAAAACAATAAGACCTAAAAATGAAACAAATTAACTTGAAGCTGTTTTTTGCGATTTATATGACTCAAAACTCTTCTACGCAGAGCAAATGGGTGTCATTTACCAGATTATTTCATAATTATGCAAAATATTAGCGCTTGGCGTTATTACCCCAGACCACCTTATCTAAAACGAGTGCTTTTTTGGGTCGCATTGAAAATTCTAAGGGTTCAATATGAAATCCTGATATAATGAGGGTTGATTCTTCGAGTTGGATACATCACCAATTCTTAACAAAGACGAATGCATGGTTCGTTCCATTGAAACTTAAATGAAAACTAATTAAAATGAATGAAACACTTTTCCAGGTCCTTACGCGTCGATCACAGCACGCAGAAAAATGAAGATATCGCGCTCCATTCAAATTTATACAATTATAAGAGGTAGTATCGCCAACTGTTCAAAAATATTGGGATGGATTAAAATTTTTGAGCAAAATAACGCGTATAATTTTCTTCCTTAGTGTGCATGTGTGGATTAAGAGAGGGGAGCGGCGAATAATGAAAGATGATAATTCGAAATTAAATTGTGTTTCGTGTAAAAAAAAAATGTTTAAATTATTATAATTTAATTATATTTTTATAAAAAATTTTATTAAATTACATACTTGTTTATTAAATTATATTCTAGTATTTTAAATTACACTGGGATTGCTAACTACTAAAAGCGCAAAAAAATAAAGTCCAGAAAAGCATACATTTTTGTCACCTGGGTACGATTCAAGACATCAAAAGAAATTGCAAAATATACAGGAAATTTGTTTTCATGAGAAATTTAACTACCCTAATAGCATGCATGGTCACAGTGACGTCACGGTGAGTCACTTTGGTCACATCACATCTGTGACCAAAATGCCACCACTCAGTGACGTCACATTGTGACTGATGAGATGTGACTTTCTTAAAAATCTTTAGAAATTTATAAATATCCTTCGACACATGTTATTTACTTTAAAAAACATGTTTCTGGCAATTTAAATATCGTAGCTTTTGTCACAATGTTAATGTTAAATTAGTCACAAATGACACATTTTTCACAAATTTGTCACATTGTGACCACTTTGTGAAACGTCACAAAAGAGCTCTAAAACGGCCATAACGACTTCACATTTTAGTCACTGTGACTTCACATCGACGTCACATCGACAATCAATGGTCACAAAGTCACAATGTGACTTCACAATGACGTTGCAGTGACGTCACCATACTTTACGGGTAACATCCGCTGAAGGGATTTTCAATTCTCCTGTAAATTTCATTCATGCTCTATTTCAAACAAAACTAATCAAATTTCATTTCAGCTATTAAATAATTAAAAAATAAATAAAAAACAGAAAGCAAAAGGATCGCCATTTGCTTACCAACTTAATAATATTTATAATAAGTATAAATTCTTTTTTGCGTTCATTTAATTAAAAGTATAGCTGAACAAAAATTATTTGAATATTAATTGTGGGAGAAACAGCACAATGAACAACAATAAATTACAACATAAATGACGTGACTCATACAAAATATTTACATAACGATTCTTTAATGCTTCTTTAACTAAGTATTAAATAGGAAAAAATGTACTTCGAAAATTTAAGTTTTTTGTTCAACGGAAGTAAAAAATTATGACAGAAATTCTACTTATGGATATTTCTTCCCCTTCAAAACTCTATTTATTTAATTACTAGTTGTCACTTCTGACGTCGTTCACGTACCATTAAAAGAAATATAAAGGCATTAATTATGCAGAACCTTTCACTCCCGATAATTAAAACATACATAACTAACCAACATTTTTTCACATTTTATAGGAGACAGTATAGTATTTATTATTTATAAAGGCCTTGACATAACTAAGTCATTAAAAAGTAAAATTTTGTGCCGCATAATAGAAACAATCGCGAAAATGAAACTGCAAACAATGAAAAAGGAGGGCCAAGATAAATCGCGAAAATCGATCATTTTTTTCTTCCTAACTTTTTCGTTAGGAAAATAATAAAAAAAAATCTTTTTACACTTTAAAAAATATTAAATAACATTCTACGAAAAAACAACACTGAAAAGATTATACTACTACAGTGTATTTTTGATTAGTGGTATATTGCGTTAAATTTTTATATTTATATATTGTTTTATAAAAACTTATTCTTAAAAAATATATTTTTAAGAAAGGCAGCAAATTTTTACTCTTTAAAAGCTAAAAGAAATGTGGAATTAATATCCATTTGCCAAATCACGATTTAAAAACGTGTCGCCAATGTATTTCCAGCACCCAAGCATTACTGGCAGACGGAAAATGGTTTATTTTGATGTAATCATATTAAATCGTTAGGTTTTATGAAACAAAATGAAACTTTCTTTTAAAAAATAAACTATTTTTTATTCATTTTTTTTCTGAAACGAACAATTTTAAAAATTAATACTTTTCAAAAATTGATTTTTTTTTCAGGTTTTCGAGTTCATTTTGTAGTTTTAAAGATTGAAAATTATCTTTTTTTTTCCCACTAGTTATTTACTATTTATATTAATAACTAATAAATAATGTTAATTATTTCTCGTAATCATAACGTCATTTTCGACATGGATAATTTTTCAGCGAATATTATTAACATTTACTATCAGTTTTACTTTTACTTTTTTTTTCAATTTTAGATTACAAATTAAATCTTTATGTTAACCTTGTGCAGACGATAAACCGTCTAGTATTTATAATAATTTTTTTTTAAATAATAGTTTAAATAATAGAATTAATACCATAACCAAGACCATTTTATTTCAACATCAAAACATATCTGTTTTATTTTCCACGTGTATGACGTCATATTTACCTGCTTTCCACACTTACGCATATTCATTCATATGTATAGCAAATTAACAGATGTAATATTACATTAATTTCAATTGCTAAAAGGTGTAAATTAAAACTTTAAAGTCATTTTCAAAACTATTTCCGGTAGAGTTGAAACAAGTAAACAGTAAAGAAACGTATTTTTACAGGTTTTAAAGTTTTAATTTAACCTTTTAGCAATTGAAATTAAGAAAATATTCATGCATTTTGTATTATCAACAAACACTTAAATATTTAAGCTTTATTCCCAATAATCCTTTATCAAGCGAAAATCTTTCGACTAAAAATTATTCCGGAGAAAATATTATTCTGGGTATTGATTTCCTTGTCAACGATAAAGAAAGATTGTTGCATTTTATACGAAAAATGTCGATTGATTCTCTACGGGAAAAAAATTGAATTATGAAGAAAAATATTTGAATAAAATAAGTAAAACATAGCCTATGTAAACTTCTGGATTATAATATACGCAAAGATAAAAAGCCATTCATTCATCCGTTTGCTGTTGATCAGTCAAACATTCACGCAGACTTTCACATTTATAATATTATTAGGCTTTTCACTGACAGCACTCATTAACAAGTCGAAAATTGCACATCAAACGTAGCAAATGAGGTGTGTTCGTAATATAACGAAAAGTATAAAATATACAGTACTTCGGATTACAGTATCCGAAATATTTTGCGTGTTCCTGTAAATACTATATGTTTTCTATTATACAGGAATTAACTTGTAGTAAACCCCAGCAACATATATCAATTTCATAAAATGTGAAATAGTTTAATATAATTAACACGCAATCCAAACAATGTTTCAACGTAATTATGTAATAGAGTACAGTTTTGAAGCCCTGTGAATGAATAAAACATATTGTGTGGACGACAGGTTATACAGAATGTATATTTTAGTATATATTTCATAGGTGCATATGAATTTTATTATGTTTGAAAGCGTGCAATATCATTAAAATGCACTTGAAACTAATTTTTCCCTTTGATCACAATGCAACGGGATACTTTTGATTGTCCGTGTCATTGAACTATAGATCCGATTTTCATAAAATTTCAAATGACTCGACAAAACTATGTAATTATTATATTTTTTAAATTTCAAACGATTCGGTTCGGTAGTTTTTGCGTTGTTATATGCGGACAGACGGACGGACTGAATGACGACTAATAGGTGCTACGTATTTTCCTAATTACGAACTCACCTAAAAACGTGATCGTGGAAACTTGATTTTTGCAGTGTAATATATTTACATATACACCTTTATGCTGAATCTAAATTTAGTTTGGTATCTGCGATAGAAAATTATGTGCGTATAGATGAATTGTAAAAAACTTTGCAGAGTTAACGAATAGATAATTTGCCTGTGACGCCACATATCCGAAAAGAGACGGGCTTCTCAACTTGTTGTCGGCAGAGAATTAGTAATTTAAAACGTATTATTTAGTACTCATTATACAATATTATATAAGTACATGAAAATTACGAGACTTTTAGCATAATTTCAAACACTTTACTTTCATTTTTTGCCTACAGCAAGTTGAGTTGTCACGCAACAGACCAGTTTGTTGACAAACATACACATTATCGAAAGGATTACAATGTGAATCGTTAGTCGGACTTCCAGAGGAAGGGCTTTCTTTACCCGCATTTAACAATGTAAATTGTAAAATAATCTCTTTCGTTAAATAAATTGAATTCCGTTTTTGAAAGAAATTAAGCACTTTAAGACTAAAATAATAATAATTAAAAAACCTTTTCTTTAATTTAGTAGCTTTAGTTAAAAACCAGGGTTCGAAATGTACCGGAGCATGCAAGGACAATATTACGGTTCGTGAAATTAGGAAAAATATTGTTCTCATCCGTAATATTATGGAAAATATCGTAACTTTTAAAATATATTGTTATAATTTCTGAAAATCATTAACTTTTTTCCTACTGTTTCAGGGTCATCCCAAGAAAAAAATGGATAGAGTGTGTGTGGTGTATTTAAGGCTATGTAGTACCTTTTTTTCAAAAAAAATTTTTTGGAGACAGTTATTTTAAAAATGATTAATGACTTTGTTTGAGATTATAAAATTAAACTGATTTTGGAAAAAAATCGTTTTAGAAATCACCATTTTTTTTTAGTTTAAATTTTTTTGAAAAATTTGAAGTTTTCAAAAACTTTTATAACATTTTTAATTTTTAATATTTTTTAATTTTTTAAGTGACTTATATTCATTGGATTATAGGGAACCAAACTTAGTAAGGAATTAAAGATGTAACTTTTATTTTATTTATTTATTTATTTATTTATTTATTTTTATTTTATTTTATTTTATTTATTTATTTTTGTAACGCGAAACATGAAAAAAAAAAGACACGAAAATTTTGGAAATATTAAGTTTGACATTTTCTTAAAAAATAACTATAACCCTAAGACCTGAAACCATCCTAATTGCTGTAGTGTATATATATAAGTGTCGACAAAAATTTCAAGACTCTATCTGCAACAGAAAAAAGGCTTTAGGGAATAGCAAACACTAACATCAACAAAAATAAAAGTATGAGAAAAATGCATTTAAAGTTTGTAAAACAAACACTAAAAATGTTTGCAGAGCTGTAATTTTCTTTATGTGTTATTCTCCACTTATAAGAGGTAATCTACATACATGTACCGGGTGTCCCAAAAATGACTGATGGATTTTAAAATTCAATAACTTGCAAACAGTGACAGCTATTAAAAAAAATTTTGCAGGAGGGTTATGTATAATGTGAGGAGTTTTTTTACCGTAATTTTTTTATTTTAGTTCGCATATCAAACAATAGGTGGCGCTGACGGCGATTGAAGGCCAGGTCGACGCTTCACTCAGCACTGATCACCTGGCCTTCAATAGCCGTCAGCGCCACCTATTGTTTGAGATGCGAACTAAAATAAAAAATTACGGTAAAAAAACTCCTGACATTATACATAACCCTCCTGCAAAAAAATTTTAAATAGCTGTCACCGTTTGCAAGTCATTGAATTTTAAAATCCATCAGTCATTTTTGGGACACCCGGTATAAGGTACATAATCTTCATTCAATATCATAGAATATGTATGATCTTATTCAAAATATGTTTCTGCACAATATCAATAACAATGGTAACAACAATGACAGATTAGCTAATATTTAGCTAATATTTTCATAAAAGTTGTAAAGACACAACTTTTACAAAATAATGACAAAAATTATGCTACTAATAATAATAAATAATGCAAGTTAAAAATAAAATTATTTTTACTTTATAAATTACTTATATTAATATTATTATTTATATTATTATTATTTGCATTATATAACTATATAATATTTATAATATATAATTATAAGAATAATTATAAGAATTACAAGAATATTTGCTTCAAAATCAAAACCAAAACAAAACTAAACATGCTACCTCAGCCGTCACATTTTGAGACTGAGAACACTCAGAAAAGTTCAAATATCTTTAAAATAATTTGGATTTCAGATCTACCATTTGGAGTCATAATTCAAAACCGTATAAACCACAAAAAATTCAGTAAAAAAAATATTCGATATTTTTGTCATTTTGAGGGTACTGTGTAGCGTTGTGTTATGTCACCATCCGTGCCCACGGCCAGCGATCAGATAATTCCTACTCCAAGTGAGCCATTGATGAGGCAGATGACTATTAAATTTTAGCGACAAAATAAACGAGGTCGAATAAAAGCGTTTAAAAACGAACTGTTTCATTGATTTATAATAAATCTACAAAATTAGCTACAATAAAAGATGCACCATATTGGTAAGTCTAAGTCCTAAACAAATTATATTTAACCTAAACTTTAAAAAAATACTACTTCTGTAAAACTCAGTTGTAGGAATTGTGAAAATAAAAAATTAATCGTACATGTAGGCAGTAAAAAATAATAAAGGTCTGTTATTATGATAAAGTTGTCAATTAAAGCTCTTATGCTAATATTCCAAAAAAAAAAAAAAAATTACAGAAATTTATTCTATTTTGACTAAATTATTTAATTTTTTCCCGTGATATCCAAACCTGACATCATTTTCATCTTATCAAAATTTGAATAATTCACCATTCATACCTGTAATCATCTTTTTTTTTTTTAAATTTGTATTTTAATTTGATCATTATGAAATCATTTTGATTCTAAACTTGAAGGCTCGATGCTATTAGCTGAAACAGATACTAAACTATGTATGTTCTTTTAACTGTAAATGAAATTTTGTAAATGAAACCAAAATTCATCGGATTTTGTAAGAAACGATATTCGTGACACAGCACGTATTTTAATTTCAAATGTTTTCACTTTTAATGAGAAAATGGCAACATAAAAATACAGTATAATCTGCTTTTTTTTTTTTTGAGGTTTATAGAAGCTATGGCTTTCGCCTCGATTGATCCATTACACGCAGAAACAGAGACAATTCAGAACAATTTTATTATACATATACATTACATATATCATTACACTACAAAGGGACAACACGCCATCCATGTTCGCACCCGGATTCGAACCAGGACCCCTCGGTGTGGCAGCAGCTGTCACTACTGACCACGCCAATTCGGCTTTTTTCTTTTTGCTTTTAAAAGAAATGGAGTACTTCTCTTGCCACAATCATTGAAACGGAGTTAAAAGTTACAAAAAAATTATATTTCAAAAACAAATTAAGATACAGTTTTCAAATAAATTGCATTTAAAAGTACATTTTTTCCCCTACACAATGGTTTAAAAATTGAAAATGTGCAATGTTTAGAAGTTTAAAAAATTGCTGTTGCAAAGTTTCCAAAACCGAAATTTTATTTCAAATTTCAAAGTGTTGCCATTCGCAATATCAAGTATGCGTTACGCACATATACGTTCGGCCTTTATAATGTAGATAGATAGGAAAGGCCACACATCCAAGTTCTTCAATTTTAATCTTTTGACATAACGAAGATAAAAGTAGACTGAGGCTTCAACGGAAACACTGTATGGCTATTGTTCCTCTTTGTAACTTTTTTTTTATGTATTTTAGAATCCTGAATGTATGTTTTAAAAAAATTTCTATGACTGAAAAAAAAATGTCTATACTTCGAAAAAAATTAGTCAACGATAATTTTGAAACACTGTTCGTAGGTTTTTTCATTTCGAGCCTCGTTAAAAAAGCAAGTGAGCGTCAATTCGTTAATATAAAAAACTAGCAGTCTTGAATCAAATGAAATACATATAGTAAAGATTTAAAAAATAATAATTTAATATATAATCAAACATCCATAATTGTTCCATCCATAATAACAATCCTAACTTGAATTAAACGAAATACATCTAGTAAAGATTTAAAAAACAATAATTTAATATATAATCAAACATCCATAATTGTTCCATCCATAATAACGAATCCTAACTTTGTTTTCTTCAATAGCAGTACCCAATTCTGACAGCAAAAATGAACTCCACCCTCCTTCAATTAGCCTAAAAACTAATTTTCATGCAATTCGTACGATAAGTTTCCGATTCACTCAAATGAAAAAACCCGTTCGTTAATGCTAATCTTATGGAAGAAATTTATAAAGATATCTCGGTTGCATTTTAATATTTTTAAATGATTCTTTTTGCATTGGATAGCTGAGATTGATCTGAATGCAGGGCGTTTTTTCTTTTTTGATTTCGTTTACAGATATTTTTTACGAGAATGCTTTCATTTTCAGAACCGGTTTGGAAAGCGAAATCACCCTCATAAAAAATATCTATTAACAAAATCGAAAAAGTAAAAAACGGCCTGCATTCAGATCAATCTCAGCTGTCCAATGCAAAAAGAATCATTTAAAAATATAAAAATGCAACCGAGATATCTTTATAAATTTCTTCCTTAGGATTAGCATTAGCGAACGGGTCTTTTCATTTGAGTGAAGCGGCCCCTTAATTATTTTAAAACAAGCCTATTTTAGGGCCGTATCCAAATTGAAATTCGGGACTAGATTGTTGGCCGAAAGAACTTCCTTCTTGAACAAGGCATCTTAGGCGCCCTCAAGCAATCATTGAAAACTGCTAGATTACAGGATAGCATAAGAAATTTCAAAATATCTAATCACTTCTATCGTATACGGCCATTTAAACAATCATTTTGCTGTTTTTCAAGCATCATTTGAAATTTTGGATTTAGATAAAGCAGAACTTAATAAATCTAAACCCATCAAAAAAATGGTAGATTGCGATTCGTAATTCTATCGAATATTAAATTTCATAATTTATATCATAAAATAAAAATAAAAATTGCAAATTTAACTTATTTATGTTTGTGTAAAAGCCAGATTCGGTATTATTTATTTATTTATTTATTAATGCAATTTTTCATGTTTCATGGGGTTATAATAAAAAGAATCCGGTTTCAATCTTTTAGCTTAATAAAGTAAATTTTGTCCTCTTTCCCATGAGGTTTATCTGGAATTAGTGCAGCTATTTTTAAAATTTTCTTCGCGTTTTATGGCGCTTGTTTGAAATTTATGACAGAATTCCGGTTACGTTTTGGTACAAGTCACTACAGCTGAACCAAAACGTAACCGTAAACGTAAACGTAACCGGGTACAAATGCTGCCCTCTGCGATTTTTTAATTTTTAGCTGTTTCTAATAGACAAAAATTTAGCTATTTTTAATAGACATGCCTTGTCCACCCAGTTGTTCAGGCTGTTTTCTTCTCATTGGTTGCTTTTCTTTAGGCGGGATCGATCCCGTAGCGGGTATATAAGTCTGCGTTTCTCTGTCTCTGCTCAATTTTGCTTTTTCTAGCTCGCTGAGTTTTGCACAGATGAATATTGATGATAATTTAATTCTGTTTCAAACTTTTAGGCTAACATAGTGAATTTTGTCTTTTGCGGCTTTTGAATTTTCTAACGCGCTTTTTAGCTTCCCTTAGTAATATTTTTAACTTTCGCAAAAGAGTGCCAGTTGCACTGTTTTTTAGCTTACTATAGTAACTTACGTTCTCTGCGAAGTTCCCCATCAGTTGCCACGATGCATGCAACAAGCTCCTCAGCACTTTCCAACATTGTCCGTGCCTTTTTGCTGCACTTTACATGTTTTCTTTCCCTTCTCGTCTCCTACCTTTCTTGTGTTTTGTGTCGTCACTACCGCGCCAAGAAAACGTTTCTGACCATGGGTTGCTGTGAAAATCTGAATCCTTTTGATGTACCCTACCTCCCCATGAAGTTTGTCCTGGGACACACTATATAAAAAAGGAATTAGAAGTCCCATTTTGTAGACATTTTTGCACCTCTTTCAAACTTTACAGCGGAAGTTCGTGCTTCAGTTGCTTTTTTGGATCATCAGGCCTGGATGAATTTCATAAAAATTCAGAGCGCGTTTGCCTTTCCCTCATTCGATACTTTGCGCACTTGTCGAAATTTTCTCTGCATTTATCAAGGGATGGTCTGAAAACAAATTTTCGCACTGAGACCACATACAGCAAAGGAAATTGTACTAAAGTTTCATTCATCACTTTTTCTGGGGCCATCGAGGCCGAGTGGTTAAGAGACTACTTCAATCAAATGAAAAGACCCGATCGCTAATGTTAATCCTATGAAAGAAGTTTATAAAGATACCTCGGTGGTATTTTAAAATTTTTAAATGATTTTTTTTTTTGGCATTAGATAGCTGAAAGCGATCTGTTTGCAGGCCGTTTTTTACATTTTCGATTTTGTTTACAGACATTTTTTTACAAGAACGCTTACATTTTCGGAACCGGTTTGGAAAATGAAATCGCCCTCAAAAAAATTATCTGCAACCAAAATCGAAAAAGTTAAAAACAGCCTGCATTCAGATCCATCTCAGCTATCCAATGGAAAGAAAATCATTTAAAAATGTTAAAATGCCACTGAGATATCTTTATAAATTTCTTCCATAGGATTAACATTAGCGAACGGGTTTTTTCATTTGACTGAAATAGCCTCTTTAGGTATGACCATGAAGGTGCCTTCATGGGCATTATCAAGCTAATCACTCGAGAGCGTAGGCTGGTTGCGGGTTCGCACCCGCTGGCTTCGTTGCACAGTCTTACTGTAACTTCCGGTTGTAATTCATGGGTGCTGTAAATTTCTTGTGTTCCCTGTATATTGAAGATGACTTTTATGAACGAACGCCTGACGTCAACCACACATGCATTAGATGTATGTATTCAATAAACTAATAAACCAGACCAAACTTTTTCTAACAATTATATTCATTTTCAGAAATAAGATTTCTTGGATTATTAGCCATGATTCATCATTTTTTCCTTTTAAACAAATAATGATAAAACAAATGAAACAGCAGTGATTGATGACTAACGCAATTTTACAAATAGAGTGAGTGTTTTATCCGCAGTAACGGAGGTTTTTCCAAGTTTTGGAGAAATTGCAAACTTTTCCCGGAGGTTTTAACCTTTTGAGATTTGAAGTTAAAATGACACAAATATATATTCATTCCTTCTATTTAAACAAAATTACACTCAAAAGTGACAGAATGAGCCCTTTATCTGGAATTGATACTTTAAGGTCATTTAGGTGCACAAATAGGGATATAAAATATAAATAACTTAAATTCCCTTAACAAATTAAAGGGAGTCATGAAAGAGAATCGTGAAATTTTCGAAAAAATATTTTATTGCATTAAAATAAAACAGTCTCTGTTTTTTCCAGTTTAAAAGGATGGTTAAATCATGTTTCTATCTTAATTAGAACAGGAAACTTTTTTTTTTTTTTTTTTTTTTTTAGTTTTGATTTGTTTTCTAAATCTTGCTTTCAAGCAATGGTTGTCATGGAAACGCATTTTTCTACATGACGGGCCATTTCTCTTATTTAAATTCTTATAACTCAAGAACCGTCAAAGATAAATGGTTCAAACATAGGTTGGTGGTTGGTTGGAATGGGTTAGAACAATGGTTAGAACATGCCTTTTTCTACTATTTTACATTTTGATTCAAAAAAGTCGAAAAAAAAATTGTTTTATTTTTTATTATTTTTCTTAATTAAAAAAATTGTTTTATTTTTTATTATTTTTCTTAATAAGTTATATATATATATATATATGTATATTACTTTAAATATTTGTAATTTCCTCTAATTAATATTTTAACCCTTGTTTTTATCCTAAATAAGAGAAACTGACAAATGGATGTGTTCGAGAGCAAAAATGATTTTTAAAAAAAGAGCCCAAATATAAGTAGCTTGGATTTGAGCACACACTTAATACAATTTTTTCTTCAATTTCTATTTCTGTTTAATTTATTGCTATAAGAATTGGTCCTAGCAAAAACTTGTCAGTATAAAGCTTATAGATATTATTGAGAAGATATACAATAAATTTAATCTGATTTGATAACTTAAAAATTGATGAAGTTATGGATTTTTTTTTCTTCTCCCCCTCCCCTCTTTATTTTTTCGTTTCATTTATTTTTTCTTGCGATAAGAGTTGTTCCTATCAAAAACTTGTCAATACAAAAGTTTTAGATAATATTAAGAAAATTTATAATAGATTTAATTGGATTTGATATCTTGAGAATTGACGAAGTTATGCATTTTTCTTTTCCAAAAACCTTATTTTTTTCGCCCCTTGAGCCCAATTTTAATTTTATCAAAAATTTGTCATGCATAAACTTTTGATCCATTTTTTAGAAACAATGTAAACTTTAAACTAATTCTATATTTACTTTATTTAAGAAATTGTGGAGGATTTTCTGTTTTCACTAAAACCTTCCCTATTTCCACCCCTTTGGTCCAATTTTGTCCCTTGACCGAGATTTTATGCCCCCTTGACTTTATACATCATTTTGAAAGAGATTTGAGCAGAATTGTAGAAGTTATCGTATCCATAAAAAATGATACATATAGATAGATAGATTTTTACTGGTAGTAGTTTTGGGGTCTATGGGTCATGATCGGTGTAGATCTGAAAAAAAAAAAAAATCAGAAATTCTAACATAGAGGAGACCGCAATAGGTACTATTTCATACGAAATCTATCTAATAATGCATTTTTCCTGATTCATTGTGATATTGGACGTTACCCAGATAGAAGCAAAAACGTGTCCTCCAAAATTATATGCATCAGTCACTTAAAAATTATATAAATTTAATTTAAAATCGCAACTGAAATAGTAATTGGAAAACACACAGAAACATACACCATGTTAATAACTTTTTTTTTTTTTTTTTTTTTTTTTCATTTAAGAAACAGGTGAATATAAACTTTATATTATTATACGACATATGTGCCAATCGATGTCAAACGTAAAATGGATTAATGTCGTGGACGAATTTGAAGATGAGCTCAATTTTCCTACCTTTACTCTATTTTTAAATATTACTGTATTGACGCTCAGTCGCTTTCTTGTCATACCTAATTAAACAGAAATAAAGTAAAAATGTAAAAAACAGTTTAGTGTTTATGAGGAAAAGAATGGAGATCCACATTTGTCTACCTTTGGGAAAAGGAATTGATTAAAAAAAATCTCTTATTTTTGGGGAGTTACATTGCTAGTAGATAATTTAAATTCCATTGAATTCCATCCAAAAACAATTCTTTACCCTTTTAAAAGCATTTTTGCAAATGGAACTATATGTTTATGAGTAACGGTTTAGAAATTAGCCATTGGCCACCGTTGAGAATGGACATCCTGTATATAAAATACAAACGGAAATTTCGCGTTTTCCGCTTACTCCTTCAGTTCTACTGTAGGGATTTTGATGGAACTTATACTGTAAGATAGATATTATTTCAGGGAAGATTTAGTACATCGTTCTACGTAGATTGGTTATAGATGGCGGAAAATTCTGTTATTTTGGACAAAGAGGTTGCCATTGGCATTAGTTTACGATTTTAACGACGGCATATTCTAACATTTTGTTAAAAGTTGAAACGTGCATATCAATTAGAAATTAATTAAAATACATAATTCGCTCGAAAAATAAAATGAAAAAACTATAAAGGATTTTATTTGAATTTTTTTTTAAAAATGCAATTTTAATGAGAAATAATATTATTTTAAAATATATTTAATATAAGAGAAATGTTTGTATGATCTAAAAGAAATATTCATTTTCAAAATCGATCCACTGGAACGAGATCTGGTGATTTATCCTCTTTGTTGACTGTATTTTGCACCTGGATAAGAATAAAACTTTACAAAAATTTTATTTAAAAAAAGGTTTAAGTATGTCAAAAAAAAATTTTCGATATTTCAAGATATTATATAATATAATATATTACAAATATATAAGGATTATTTTATTATTATTATTATTATTATTTTTTTTTTTTTTTTTTTTTTTTTTGCCAAACAATTTGATTTTAAGCCAAAAAGGCATGAGTATGACATCGGTCCGAATAATATTCACAATAATGGAAAATTTTCAAGTGTACACCAACTTTTTGGAATAATTTGTTTCATTCAAATGTAAATTATATAAACAGCAGGTAATATTAGGAAAATAGAGTAACATACTTAAATTCTAATGAAAATTTCGTTTCGACTGTTATAACTCGAGTTTGGCTGAATGTATTTTGATGATTTTGTACTGGTAGATAATTTCTCATGGAAGGTTTCAGTATGTAACATAACATTATGCGTTGATTATTTATATAATTCCGAAAAAAAATTCTATAATCAGGTGAATTCGATTATAAAAATTTAGCCTTTTTAAAAGATTCTGTGAAATGGATTTCGATGGAATTTATACTGTTAACTAGATATTTTCCCCGGAAGATTTTATTATCATATTGTTCTGCATTGCTTGATTATAGAGTCATAGAGGAGAGAGAGGGGGGGGAGGGGCTATTCTGCAATCAGATGATCCATTTTATCAAATATCTCTTTAAATAGTTCTAATAAACGGTTTTTGAAGGGAATTGCACTGTTAATTTGTTAATTTAAAAAAAAAGTTTTTAGTATATAATATATTGCTCTACATTGTTTACTTATAAAGCAATTTCTGACTCATATTTGACGCCGAACTTGGCTATTATTTAAAAGTATAGGCGCCGGGGTGATATCTGTTTAGACCATCACTTCTACCCTATAAAATTTTTCGTTTTAGATTTCTCGGTACAAGCATCATACACGTACCAGTTGCAACCAAGTGGCGATATTATGTCTCACATAGTAGCCCGGTTATTTTGTTTCAACAAATTATTAAAAAAAAAAGAAACAACAGTTGAAGCGATATAAAAAAGCTCTAAATAATAAACATAATAATAAATATAAAAAATCACAATAAATCGTAAATCTTAACACTTAAAGCAATATTCAAAAACAAAGTTTTTGCCGAATTGTCGAGGGAAAAGTTGCGCCAACGTGGTGCGTATATGACGTCTGTCCCCATTTCTCTTATAAACGTCTTAGAAACCCACTATGTGGATACGCTTTTCCATATATTTATGTTAGCCCGGTGCATTTCTCGCATATACCATATTGTTCCCGGCCGTGTCATTTATTTTTCGCATAGGAAATAAAAAAATTACTTTGATGATGAAATAGATTGTTTTGCTTTATAGTGTTATTTCTAATTTTCATTTTGTCGTATTTTTAATGAAAGGTGTGAATTTTAAAAGTTTGCAATATGTGTATTTTAAATGAGTGAAATGTTTAGATTTTAAATGAAACGAATGTAATAAGAATCATGGCGATCAGAACAATATTTGCGATTCATCGCATGCACACGAATAACATAAAAGCACCGCTTAACTTTGCAATCTATCAATAAAATATTTATAAAATATATCTCCCTCTCCAGAAAAGGACCATTCTGAGGACTGAAAATAATGACAGAAATATTAAATAACATGATGATATTTCGTAGATGCTTAAACTAAAATATTGCGACAATGAGATATATTTATATCTAGCTGTAATCACTGGTCCTGATTGGAAAATAGGTATGTTTCATATCATATGCATTGTATAATAGGTTTATGTTACCATAACTTAAAAATGTGTTATATTGAATAAAGTTTTTTTGGATATCTTTGGTATTTTCCAGTTATTACCAACATCCTGCCAAAATGTATGCTAATGCATTATTTATTACAATTCTGAATGTACAAAGTATTTTTATTGGAAACCAGGCCAAACATTATGATTCCCTATTTATTGAAAGTTAATCTATTCTTTTATTTTAAGTAATATTATTTAACCGTAACCTTGCAAAACTCAGTGAATAGTTTGGCAATGTGCATAATTTGGCGAAATTGGTCGACATAATAATTAAACTGTATTGAAAAAGCTTACATTCTGCGTGAGCGAAGCCATGAATTAAAGCTAGTCAAAATAGAAAACTTAATACAGTATATTACCATTTATCCAAAATGGTTGAAACCAGACGTATTCTCGACAATTAGTTGTGCATCAATTGATCAGATTTGTAAAACATGCCATTGTTTTTTATTTCAAATCAATTATTAGAATAATTAGAATAAAATTTAGTTTAATCAAGATAAAAGATTAATCGATTGGAAAAGAGGTAGTTTATGTGAATCCCTTGGAAGCTATAATTTCATAAAATTAGCTTAGATCTAAATGCTTTGGTTTCAAAACCAGGATTCTGTATCAAGTCAACTCTTATATTCACCATCTAGCTCAAGCTGGAACATCTCTGTTGTCAAACGCTCAAATGAAATTCATCACAGCATTTGATTGAACATTATCAAGGAGATGCCCAATCAGGATTAAAAGAGAATACCTTTTGAGTGTTCGACCGAGGTTTTCGGTATAACTTGAGGTTGAAGTAGTTGGTGAATATGAGAGATAATGTATTGAATCGAGCAATGCATATATCAAATTGGAACTCAGAGCTTTTTTTGCAGTCAGTCAATTGGAAATACAATTTCGGATAACCATTTTTAAGATAAGCAATTTTATACTGTAGATGTGTCAAATATTAATTATTTTTTAATAAAGACGGTTCTTCTTGAGTGTTTTACTTTGAAAAATAATTTAATCCTTCTTGATGGTACATCCAAGTAACATAAAAAAACTAATTATAAAATTCATTTAACCTATCAAATGGTAATAATATATAGAGAGCTATAACTATTTTACTTTATCAGGTTTTAAATTATTATTTACTGTAGAAAGCAAAAATATTTTTAAACAGAAACTTTTTTTTTCCTCACCTATAATGATTTGGCTGTCTTGATGTTGAAAGACAAGCAGTGAAAATTTATTTTCTTAATTATTTCTAGATTTATTCGTAAAACCATTATATTTCTACATTTTCTAATTCTATAAAATACTAAGAATAATAATTTAAAGAAAAGATTTGAGTACAGTTGTGAATATTTCACGATGCTCTTATAAAATATAGATTTTGTTTTAGTATATGTAATAGACAAAATCATCGTAAAACTTAACAGTTGCATGCATTTTTTAACATAGTTTTGAAAAATTCAGAAAAAATGCTTTGAAAGTTGAAATTCTGATTTCACAATTTAGGACAAAAAGAATTAAATTAATTTCCCTGTACAGGAGTTTTAAGAACAATAATATAAATATGTGCTACACCAAGTAAAGAAACCAAGACAAAGGATGCTTTCAATCCACATTTTATTCATATATTTAATAATTTTCAAAAATCATGACAGACATTTCTTTCAATCTGCTTTCACAAAACTTTAAGATCAATTTCTTAATCACAATATAAATAATATTTTTATAATGCCCTATTCATCTCAGCTGAAAATATAATCAAACTGCCAAAAGGATGAACAGATAGATTCATTATTACAGCATTATTTAAAAACAAATATATAAAAATCAGAATCAGTACGAAAAAAATATATTAAACTTTATCCCTTACAGATTTATTTGATTTTCAGTAACTTTGTTGTTGTTCAAGCTCAACTATTCTTCTGTTATTTTTTGTTGATGTTGTTTATTTCTAACAATTTTTACTTTACACATTTTATAATTTCTAAAATAATGAAATGCATATGGTAAATAAATCAGTCTTCATTTTATTTTATGAAGTACAAAGACATTATACACACTTTACCTCCTATTTAATCCCCACTATGTGAAATATGATAATTTCTTACTTAACAAGTTCTTCAACAATAAATACTTTATTTGAAAAACTTCTCAAAATTTTATATAAAAAGAAATTATAAGTAAATCAGATTACATACTGCACATGTTAAAATACGTTATGCACCTTTTCTCCCACTTTTGATTGATTAAAACAGTGTGCAAGAAGTATTTTCGGGGGTGTTTTCATTCACAGTCAATTAATAATTAGCACAATAAAGTTTCTGTTTTTTCTTTTTTATTAAAATAGCATTTTATTTGCCTAGACTACACTATTGAAATGCAACAAGCATCACTTTTCCTACATTCCTATTAATTACAAGGAATAAGCTGATACAGATAGGAACAGTAAATTTTAAACCGTCCAATTCTGCATTGATTTATAGCTTGCATCACATCATTAAAAATAGAAAGGTTATCAGGACAGTGATACCAACAATAATATTTATCTAGAACCCTTAGATGATTTCAAATACTGGGTATATTTTACTAAATAATCACCTTGGAAGATTTCAAAAATACAGACTACTTCACTAATGTTGCCAAGATAACCATCTGAACCGACATCAATATTACCATCAAAACTTCAGACTGAATTAAATTTTAAACATTTTTGCATCTGTTGAAAAATTCATTATTACCGTCTGTTTTGATTACATGGTTGACTATTACAGCATGGAAAAGATTGGTCAGAGGCTGGAACATAAAAATGAAGCTCATCAATTAATAATATCAAATTGAAAAAACTAACACATATTGTTAATATAACAATTAAGGACATATACTTCCCAACAAAAAACAATTTTGAGACTAAAATTTCTATCGAGAATTTTAGAGTGGTTTAGCAAATACAGTCATAAAATACACCCTAAAAGAATATTTATCTTGGGTTACTCCATCTTGGTTGAAGTCTAGAAATATTATTGAAATACACACATGAAGAAGAAGAAAGATTTTAGAATCAGAATGGATTTTCTTTTATGAACCTCTTAAAAGATGCAAATTTAACTGGGAGTAGTCGTGTCTTTTTTATCACCAGGATAAAAAGCAGCAGAAAAGAATTTTTATTTAATAATTAATATAGCAAAAACAATGCATACACTATACCATTCATATTGGTAAACTAATTGTTACTTTATTTTAAAAAATATGAAGGCCAGAAAAAGGAATGTTAAAATAAATTGTTAGTGATATAATTGCACAAAATTGTCTTTGAGCATTTTATGGAACAACTATTGAACAAACTGGAGAAATAAAAGCAAAGTTTAAGAAATAAAAGCAATTTGACAGAAAACATTTAGAATATATGAATTTTTAATTATGACATGTGAAATCCTAGCATTAATAAAGGCTTAAATTAATTATATGTAGATTTTTTTTTTTTTTTTTTTTTACATTTTAAGAATTGAATGAGCAAATTATCTATTAATATTCACTAAAATTGAGTCTTAAAGTTTCCATTTAAACAATTCAAAATTTATCAGTAGCACAAAATCCGTATGTGTATTACAATGTGCATTATAACATACTTATAGACAATATTGCAGACATAAAATAAACGGAGGGTATACTCATAGCTTTACTTGAAAAACAGAATATATATAAGGTATACTTCTTAAAAGAGTATATGGCATGCACCACCATATTTCCTCCACATCATTCCTAGTCACAGATAAAAACCTTGACTAACCTTGCATATAAAATTTTACAGGATCAGCACATCTTTATCTACTATTGGCTGCCAAAGGCTGTAAAGACATGCCAAACAATACTGGCAATTAGTTGAGTCATTCCCCCAAAAGTATACTTAAAAAAATCTTTAAAACAAATATTATTTTTAAAGACTTGTCACTTACTGCAAGTAAAACCAAAAATGGTCCAACTACTTAATATTTATTTTCCTCGGAAACACTTTTTTTTTATAACATGATTCATGGAGGTGAGCTTTTTGCTACAGTTATGTTTGTGTCTAGTGAAACAAAGTGTAAAAAACTTTCTATCATTTTTTAAAATATAATTAAAAGAGAAATATTAAATAAAAATACTAAAGGAATTTATTAAGAATGAATATTTTATGCTCATAAAAAAATATTGAACAAAAAAGTATAAGTTAAATGAAAAATTTCTTAAACAAGATTATCAGAAAAAGTATTTTAAATGCAATTCAATATTTTAACAGTACAGTTCATTTTTAACAAAGTTTATGTATATTTTCAAATGATTTCTGAAAATATATTGTTCTCACATGTTCATGGTAGGTTGAGACAATACACCAACAATATCATCCATGTCTATTTCAGCTACATCTTCTATTTGGGGAAACAAATCATGCTGAACTTGCTGCAACTATGCAAAGCAAATCAGCTTCAAATTTTCTGCAAACTAAAATTGCTATATGGGTAATAATGACATGATTTTCCAGAGCTGCATGTCAAACAGCTAACGTGCCAAGCATGTAGAATGAATTTGTTTTCATTTGACCATGTCACTTGATGTACGCTCATGGTACCTTTAAATGCTGTTATCTTGTGACGCAACATGTTATCAGTATCAGTGATGGCTATTTCCATGCGAACTTGTCATGTCTGTCACACAACTGTTTGTTGGGCACCATTATTTTTGAAAAGTTTCTTCACCTTATTCAATTCTCTGATAAAATGAGTTTCATTTTTTTGTTCTAAAATACTGGTAGTCAAAAATCGTAGTATGTGACAGACATGACACGTATGCATTGAAATAGTTCGACAGATTTTTGATCAATCGTCAAAACTTTAATTTTCTTGAAATTTCAACCACAAAAATTTCAATTTTTTTTATATATTTTCCCCTTGCAGTTAGAGAATCTGCAATTCTTTTAAGGCAGCCTCCAACTCCATTTAGAGCTCCCTTCTCATGCCTGCTTCCTAAATAGTTACAATTTAAAGATTCCACACCCAATTTAGAAGTAAGATATGTATCCATTAAATAAAACATTCACCTGTTTTTATACTGAGCTGTAGGAATATCTAAGAAAAAATATAATTTTTTAAAATTTGGTGCCAAAAGCTTAATATTACTAATTATTGATTTAAAAATACATGGCTGGTGCATCAAGATTTAGATTTCCTGATAAAGTGCAGAAAGATGCAGCTTTTAACTTCAACATTTCTGCACACAGACTGCTGTATGGATTAAGATGTCATTGGCTGTTAGGTTTTTTTTTTTAATAACAATCATTGTTTGTTGATAGTTCAAATTACAAAGATATACGATAATTTTTTTCAAACTGCTTTTTAAAAAAGATGTAAGTTCTCATTTTGTACATGTCATCTCTTCCTTCAAAGTTTTTTTGCACATTTTCTTTTTTCCTTTGATAAGGAAATAAGGATTCCTTTGATTTTATTTTTTTCTGACTTCATCACCCATTTTTTATATGTTATCAATTCTTCTTTTTCAAAATTTTGAAATTTATCTTTTTTGATTAGCAATCTTTACAACTTCTTATTAAACATTTTTCTCTCAAGTATACATATTCATGACAGATAGCTTTACATAAATTTTTGTGTGTAATTTCTTTAATAATTTTGTTTTGCTTTAAAGTTGTTATAATTAAAAACATTCTCATGAATTGTACATAAACAAGTCTCTTTATCTTTGGGTTAAAATCCAAGATGGTCAAAATTTACAATAGTGAACAGCTAATTTTATGTTGAAGATAGCAATACAAGAACTTCTTATGAAGATGCACCATAGAATCATTATGCACTCATTTCTGTATTTAAATTTTTTTTAGTTATATTGTCCTTTTCCCCCAGGGTATACGTGGCTAGATTAATCTAGTTTAAAAAATCTATAACACATATTTTTATTGCATTAATGCACTTTCTAGCTTGACTTTCTTTTTTCGATTTTTTCATGTAAGATAGTGATCCCTGAGAAAGTACACTGTTCATGTAATTAAGGCATTTATATATATTTTTTATTATTTTGTCAGTAACATTGGCTACAACATTACATTTATGGTGAGATCTCACATACTATGAACTAAGTTATAAAAAATATATAAAATTATAAAAAACGGTATAAGCATACAACAAATTCAGTCTTCATTAGAATATATAAACTAATTCAAAAATATTTATAATAAATGCTGAAAAATGCTTTGGTACTAATAACTGTACACTTTAGGGAGAATGATCCAGTTAAAAGAATCAAAATTCTGAAGTCAGCTTAAAAAGGAAATTTATTTGGCTTTATTGTGACCACAAGAAAGTTCAAATTTGGAACAGCTAAATGCAAAAAAAGACAGAACTTTGTCTTTCGGAGCAAACAATAGAAACTGAAACAGTTTGAAGCAATTTGAATATCTATCACATCACTGTGTTAGAGAAAAGCAGTGGTATAGCTAGCAGGGGGTGGTCTGACCCAGGTGTCACCCTCTAAGGGATGACACCCAATCTTTATTTGCAAATATTAGGGATGAGAGTGTTCCGCGTTTTTACATACCAGTATAATATTAGAGAAAATATTGTTCTGTTAAATCGTAGCATTTTTCGTTTGAGTAAAATAACATTTTCTCTAAGATTATACTGGTGGGAAAAAATGCGGAAAATTCTCATTCCTAAAATATATACACATAATCTTATAAGATTTTAGAAAAAAGTGCCGGAATAAAATAAAATTTCTAGCGACGACACATCAGAATTAATTTCCTTTTCTTTGAGAATGGGAAAAATACAGAATGGGGTGTCTGAATAAGATATGGACCAGGGAACAAATATCAACCTATCCAACGGTTGAATAACAAAAAGCAAACTTTAAAAGATTTTTTTTTTTTTTTAACATATAGACACCGCATTGACTTATGAGGACTATGGGATGAGTCGCTCATGTGCATTTTTTTAAGCAACAGAAGACAAAATGGAAATCCGGAATGATATGGTCATTTGTTATAATAATGTAGATTTGTAATTGAAAAAAAACAACAAATTGGACAGGTGACATCATGGTAGTTAAAGGGGGGAAGGCCACCATTTATAACCGCCCCGGGTGTCACCCATCCTGCTACGCCACTGGAGAAAAGCATTATTTGTCAATCCAAATGCATAAACAATATAGCATATATAGATCATCTATAAATATAATAATTCTATCGCTGGCATGCAAAATCAAATTTCATACACTTTGCCCATAATCAATGCATTTGGTGTTAGTTTTTGATAAACCTGGATTGTTGCATTCTGTATTGTACTTAAAAAACCCAAAAATGGATGATTTTCTTTGTCATTTTCATTTTATTTAGTATATGTTATTAATATTATCAATTCTGCTAATTTTAGACAAATTCTATTCACCATTTAAATATACCAACAAATGAAATTTTTTGAAAAAATACATTGATTTTATAAATTTCTTCAATTGGAACATGTTTACAGATAAAAATATCAAAGTTTCAAGCAGAACACATTGGAAAATTGAAAAATTGTGTTAATATTTTCTGCAAATAAACAAGAAAAAGAAAAAAGCATACTAGATTTGAAAGAACGATCATATTTTGAAGATAAATTTTAGAAAACAGAAAATTTTTACTTAAAGAAAGATAAATAGACAGCAGAATGGAATCACCTCACTGAGTTATGATGAAATAGCTGTGAGTAAATAAAGCAATGCACGACTTCTCCCAAGTTAAAGATCTCTAAATTATATTCAACAATTTCTCTATTATTTTTAATAGAAAAAAATTCTTCAACAACAATATTTATTCAAAATGAAAAAACAACGCAAATGAAAGAATACACCAAATTAAAAGCAAGAATCTACTTTTATCAGAAGTTTGGAGAAGAGAATTTTCATTCACTTTCATTTATCAGAAAACTTGAAATAAGTTATTTCTTATATGCTTAATTATAATATCATATCATAGACATAAAAATGCATCCTTTTATTTTATAAAAAGCAAAGAAAATGTTTAATCTTAGAAAATCAATACATGGACGTCAATATTTAGCAGATTTTTAAAATGCTGATTTGAACATGTTTCCCAAACTTTTATGTATTGTTATATTCATACAAGTGTTCGAAAAATTATATTTTGAGTAGTTAAGAATGCCATCTGTCAAGAAAAGTGGTACTTTAAAATTTCGAAAGTATTAGTAAGGGGAAAAAGTTTAATACACACTGGACTATATCTTTTGTGAATTTCAGTTAATACATTTGAATTACATTCAGTTACATTTGAATTACTTATGTTAAAAGTGGACTTTTACAAACTTTCAGAAAACAGTCTTTTTTTTCATTTAAATATAAAGTAGAACTGTTGTTAGATTATAGATACTGCAGACTTTGGTTTATACCTAGAAGAATCTTGAAATTGGCCTGAATTATTAGCTTCTATTAGGTGCTAAATTGATTCTTTCATGTGAAAAATTTTGTTTTGTGAGTTATCCCCCTTTTAACACAAAGCAATCCATTTAAACATTAAATTCAAGTATTTAAAAAAAAAAATTTAAATAAAACTATTTAGCGAGTTTAGGATTACCAAATACTTAAAACTAGCAATTCTAAATATTTCACAAATGAATATACTTTGGCACATGAACTGCAAATTTAAGCATTTGTAATCTAAGTGCTAATTTCAATTATTTTTAAGCACATATAACAGACAATTTTTGGCCTTCCAGAAAATATGCAATAAAATTCTGTGATTAACAAACTTGAGAGTATACATTTTTTTAACCAAAATGATGAAGGACTTTCGTCGGATTTCTTTACTTTATTTTGATAATAAAAATTGTAATGGCACTAAATCATGAGATGGATCAATCAACAATTCTTAACGCCAAAAGGTGAGCTTGGCTTTTATTTTTTTAAGTAAATAATTTATTAAAATTTTCATTTGCAATGTTTACTAGATTAATAAATGAATTTTTAGATAAACTAGCCAGCAGCATAATTTTTTAATCCTAAGACATCTTTTGCTTCATTCATTTTTATTAAGGTCTATATCTCCTTTATTACCAAGATCAGAAATTCTTATTTTATCACTAGGAAAAAAATATATTAACAATTTTTAAAAAAGAATTTGTACTGTCACAGCATAAAGTTCTAGGTTAATAAAGCTACAATAAATGGGCTTATAATTAATTTATTACATTTTTTAAGAGCCACCAGTATAGGTAAAAAGAACAGTTGATTGATTCACATATTGTTGTTTTCTTTCTTCATTATACACCAAAAAATTTCCAAAATCATGTAAGAATTAACAAAATATTTAATTTAAATAATTACAAAACATTTTACTGTGTCATTAATTAAGACAAAACAATAACACTTCAAATCATTATAGAATCATTTAAATTGCAACTACTAAATACAAGAAATAGCAAATGTTACTTTCTCTGATTAAGAAAAATAGGGTAACCACAGAAAAAATATAACATAAATAAATGGTTGCTTTAGTAATCTAAAATACCTCAAATAGTTGCCTGAATAGTAGCTTAAATGGCAAAAAATAGTTACAAAAATAGCTGCCTGTAAAAAACAGAAATGTGCAAAGTTCAGGGGTCAATAAAATATAAACAAGAATGTATTATTTAAAATTTATTAAAGTAAAATACAAAATCGGCAGTGTAATTTTAATTTTCAATGCAATTTCCTGATTATAAAATATGCATTTAGAAAGCCAGAATAGTTGCCTTGGGGATGAAAATAATCATCTTTCAGCTACCTATGGCGACTCTGTGGCATAGAAGAAAGTAAATCTAGTTTGTATCCATAAATTAAAACAAATTTTGGCATATTAAATAGATACACTTGATTTTGCATTTACATATCCCCTCAAAAGTCTAAGCTTATATCAGCAATCAATAGAGAAGCATAACGTTTTAAATTATAAATAATAAAAATTTGCTTAACTTGATTTACAATAACTTAGAAAAGAAAGTTGTATACTGTAAGATACATTCATCAGCTGGTAATAAAACAAGAAATCCTGTGAAAACAAACATTGACTTGTTTTCATTACTATTCTGTATAATAAATCAGGATAAAATAAAAAGGTTTAACAGGTTTCCATTAATTAAACTAAGAAATAATTTTCTCTTAATTTAACAGCTACATTTTAAAAATTTTATAACAAAATAAAAAAAATTAATATAAGTAAAAATCAAGAGTGTTAAAGCATTGAAAGTACATGAACAAGATTAAAAGAGTAATAATGAACTTCTGAACTATTAATCATGCATAGAAAGAATGTTTCAAAAATCAGCAGATTCAACTGAGAATTTTTCTAGAGCAAAGCACCACTGCAGATAGAAAAGTAAATACTCACATTACTTTAAATTTACAGGCAATAATTCATGTGATAAAATGATTACAGAAAGAATTACATATTGTAAACATATCATGAGAATTCTCACATTTGTAAATTAAAGTTGATTTTTCAATTCATTACAGTAAATTTCTAATTATCTGACACTCATTACACTAAGATTACAACATATTATTCATATGGTCGATAAATGGCAAGAAATATATTGAATACATAATAAATATTTTAATATATCCCACCATTTATTCAACCGTATTAATTATGCATTATAATCTTAGTTAAATCAGTGTTGATAATCAAGAGCCTACTGCATTAGATTAATTTGTTTAACATATCTATATGCCTTTTAAAACATCAATTTTGATCAAAATTTCAATTTAAAAATAATTTTTTTGAAAAGAAAAAAAAAAGAGGTTAAATTTTATGATCCTGGAGCTTTTTAAATATACACATTTCTTACAAACTTTAAAAAATTAAGTTGGAAATTATTTGATTTTCTTTTTTTTTTTTTTTTTTTTTTTTTTTTTTTTTTGGGGTGGGGGGGGGGGGGGTAAAATTTTGTGGAAAAAAATTATCACAATTTAATAAAATAATTCAACTACCTCAAAATTTTAAAATTATGTTTTAAATATACATTCAAAGGAAGTAAACTATACTTAGACGGATTTATTAAAAGGTTTGAGTTACACAAATTTCATTTATGACTTAACATTTTTCATCAATTTTCAGCATTGCTTCTTTATACCTATACCTATAACTTTTAAACTATTCAAATTATTGCCATAAAAATAGTCTAGTTCCCGCATAACATTATTACATTTATTATGGAATTGATAAATTGTGTTTTATAGTTTCAAATTTAAATAGTTTTAAGAAAATAGCAAATTTTTGGTAAATTTTATGCCCTTTTTAAATTTTATTATTGTTAAATAAATTACTTGTCACATTCTTAATAGATTTTTAATAATAATTCGCAATTTTAAATTTAATATTTTCAAAAATTCAAAGACTTTATTCTGAAGGCATACTTTAAACTTTTTATAAACATAGCTGTATATTTAAATTGATTTGATATACAATTTTATAGAGGATTTGAAACTACAGCATTCTTCTACTAAAAAATATGATGAAATAGCTTTATTTGATTGTAATGTGTAAAAAATTAAAGAACACATCTAATTTTCAACAATCAAAATAATAATAATGGAGATAGTTTATTTTTAAAAAAAGGCATGGAATAGTATAATTTTTTAACACTATGCATTTAACAAAACAGGGTTAATTAATCAGAACAGAGCCAAATTGAAGCACTGAATAGTGCAAAATACAATAACTAGAGTGCAAGAAATAGTTTGTTTAGGTTCATCTGAAATATGAAATTTGTGTATCACATTGCATTTGGAATAGCCATTAAATGTTTTAATATTTTCACACAAATTCAATGCTTACATGGACTCTTAAAATTTTATACCAATTTCAATGTGGTACATTTTTAAATCAACTAGTTGAATATTCTATGTTGAATGATGATACATCAAGTTTAATTGACTGCAGAAGTTGGATCATTTACAAAATAGGCAATTCAAAAACAGCACCGAGATTAGAAAGGCTCGCGTACTATTGAAATAGCTAAAAGTAATCAAATTATTTACAGAAAAGCAATTTCCCAATTAAATATTGGTTGATTAAGCTTTATGCATTTTCTAACAAATAAAAATGAATAGAACTTTTTTCTGATACCTCCTATCTTTGTACTTTCTTAAGTTATACATTTCAGTCATATAAGGCTAGGGTTACTAGACATCTGAGTTTCCCCAGAGAGTCCTGTTTTTTATAGACTATGCTGGAAATAATCCTGCACTGTGAAACTAGGAAGATAAAATATCCAGGGTTTCAGAATAACTAATTAATGTTACAGAACTGTAAAAATGATTATGTTTCTACAGGTAGTTTTATCACAAATCATTTTAACAACTGTTTGACATTCATGTCATTAATATTAAACAACAAAAACAAACATCATTAATAGGGACAGGACAAGGAGAGATAAAGTTGCATCAGCTGATCAAGATATTATACAATTTTATGTCTTAGTAAAAGGTAAAATATTTTTTTTTATCAAAAATTACTTCAAGTGAGAAGTAATGTTTTAAAAAGACTTAAAAAAGTCAAGAATTGGCAGTAACTAGGTCAAGTTACACTAAAGGACTAAATTAATATAAATCTAACGATCAATGAAAAACAAAATTAAAATAACCTATAAACGATATATATATACATTACAGTACATAACTCCAATAAATTCAATAAACTATTGTTATGCAAGTTTTTAGATTTCTAATAACCTGTTTCTCTAAATGTTATAAAATCAAACATTTGTTAATATTTTAATACCGTGTGATGCTGAGTTTTGCATATCCTGGGTTTTTTAGAGTCATGTTGTTTTTCCAGAAGATTTAGCTTCAGTTTTCAATGGAAGTAAAAAGAAAGAGTAACTTTATATAAGGCACAAAACCGATGCTGATTATGTGGTTAAGTAAACAAATCACTAGAATGGCTACTTATTTTTTTTTTTTTTTTATAAATTTTTGTTATGTTTAGTTATGAGACAAAACCTATTTCCATTATAAATATAAATGCAAAATATTCAAAATGATAAAAATCTGACAAGATAGGTGTTTAAGTCTGCTAAAAACAATTTTATATACAAAAACAAAAGAAATAAAAGACTAGAACTACTACTGGTAAAAACACATGCCTGCTTCCTCTTTCCTCCCCCTCTGCAACTAAAAAGTTAGTAACAAACTGAATAAAAGTTGTCTTAATCTAGTAGCTTCTTTTCATTCCCCAATTCAGATTCTTACTGAACAACTATTTTATTAAGTATTGCAAAGTAAAACCAAAATTAAAACCATCTATTGAATGAAATTCAACATGACATAGCTTATGAAGTATTAACAACAAAAGGCATTTCATTCAATTTAAGGACTGCGCCAATTTTATTCATATTTTAATTTATACATACCTATTTTATTTGTAAGCAAACATTCTTATTCAAAAGTTATTACTGTACATGTACATGCACAATAACAGTTTTCAAGAAACAAATTACATATGAATGCTGTAAAAATGTACACCTTTCATTTATACCTGTCATATTAAGATAAATGCAGATAATTAAAAAATATACTGCAGTACAGGAAAATCTTTCAATGGGTAAAATAATTTCAATAATAAAATCATTCACTGGTAAAACAATTTACCAATAAATATTTACAATACAAGGAAAATCTTCCATTTACTTCTCACAAGAGAGAAAAGCCACATAAAATATCTTTCAGCACATTATTTATGAATCGCAGTATATTAGAACTTACATGTTGCACCATTTCTCTGCCACAATGTTACTGTGTAGAACTACACATATACAATTACATAGCAGTTTCAGGTACATATACAACAATGCAAGACAGCATTCATAGCATTCAGAATCATGTAAGAGACTTCTTCCACCAGAAAACATTTTAAGCTTAAAGTTGTTGTTTTTTTCTTTTCAATTTGTGCTGCTAATTTAAAACATAAATTATAATGTTAATAAATAAAATATTCAAATAAAAACTTTCAAGACTGGAAAACAAAGTAAAAGATAAATATACTGGGATATTCAGCATACTTCATTTGTACAAGTCAAATGCAGTAAACAAAAACAAAGAATACTCAAAAGCTTGAAACAGTTAATCAGAAACAAGTTTTCAAAGCTGCTTTTTAAATGGTTTTATAAGATATAGTTTTTCTCCATCTGGGCCAGTATATATAGGAGCTCGTTTGTAATGTTCAACAAGTTCATCCAAGGAGTTGAAGCGTCTCTGACCAATACAATAAACAGAATCTTCCATATGAACTCTGAAATGCTTATTCCTTGTAGAAGCCTTTAAGGAAACTGAAAAATCTCCAGCCTAAAAACAAAGAAAAGAGGAATATTGAATACTCTATTACAAGCAAATATTTTAAAGAAAATATTACAATCATAATAAAGCAAGCAATAAGCAAGATGTCATTTAGCAAATTACTTATTTTGCTTACATTATAGACACAGAAACAGATACTGTCATGTTAAAAACAAAAGCATCTTAAAATTCATAAATAAAAAAATTAATAACTATATAATAATATATACATAATAAAATTATTATTTTAAGCTTATTTATTGTATTGCAAATTTTTTCACCTTTATCAGCTACAGGCCTACATTGTAGATAATAAGTCAAGTCTGATTCATACAGCTTAAATAATAAATTAATGATTGCAAGAAATAGCAAAAATTAATTTATATTTTAATTAAATTTGCATAATTAAAACCTCCTCTCTAATTCCAATTATACTTAAAGAAAAAATCATTATCAAATCAAATATTTTGCTTAAATAGAGTAATAAGACTAAATACATGTTACATTTATTAAAAAATGGACTAAATGTTTTATTGAAAAAAGCAAATTTCAATCTTACAAGCAAAGAAAAACTTTTTAAGTTAGTTATCAAAAATGACGACAATGCACAAAAATAATCATTAAATTCAAATTTATAGGTGCAAATTACCACTAACTGCTAATTTCAAACCCTACAATAAGCAGAATTACAAACTATTTTCACAATCTCAATAAATATTACAGCCATTTAAAATTACAAGTTAGATTTCACTTTTAAATGATTAAATTTGTGAAAGGTTCATTTTAGAGAAGGGTCAAATTTTGTGAAAAGTCTATTTTTTGACAAAGAATTTTATGAAGAATCCTATAAACAGGGATGAGATTGACAAAAAAGTAAAAAATCTGAAAACTGCGCAACTGAGATTTGAACAATAATACTTATGAATTTCAAACAGAATAAATATTATAATTGCTATTAAAACTTATATATTACATGAAAAAATGGACTATTATATCAAAGTACAAAAACAAAACTAAAAAACTAAGGAAAAAATATAAAATTTTCCCCCAAAATTCAATTTGTGAAATTTCTTTAAAAATTGTAGAAAAGTCTGAAATTCAGACTAAAGTCTGAAGAATCTCATCTCTGTATAAAGGACCCAATTTCTTCCTAAAAAGATCCCTGTTATTTCATATCATTTATTTAATCAATATTAAACTAGGATTGTTTAATGCTTCTTGTTCCTTTTTTATAATTATAAATTAATACATTGATCACATCCAGATGGAGAGAGATTAATATTTTTAGGCAAAAGAGAATCTTTAATAATTTTGACAGGGAGATCAATTTTTTTAAGTTTAAGTTGACAGTGGTTTTAGATTATATAAGTCAATACCTCAATGGTTTGTAAGCATTGATTCCAGTGTATTATTATTATTTATTCCTAAAGTAAGCCCAACTTTTCCTTTCTGTGTTCAAATATGTTTTTTGCTATGTTGCTCTTTTATTATAACAGTAGACTCCCTCAAATCTGCAACCCTAAAATACACAACTCTCTAAAATCCACACATAATTTACGGATATAGACAATGAAACATTCTGTTCAGATATAGGGACAAAACTTGAATTTTTTAGTTTTATATTAATTCTATAGATATATTTAAACTTGTAATTTTTCTTAATATTACTGAATTCATTTTTTTTTTTCTCATGTAGGAAGAATAAATTTATTTCTGAAAAGATTAAAGATATTGCTCATATTGATAATCACAATCTTCTTACCAAACATACTTATGTATTAATCAAACTATTTTGGTTATTAAGTCTGGCTAAACCTGAAATAAAACTTCTTTATTTTTATGATTTTGATGTGAATTACTAATATATCTTTATAAGGCAAATTTCATCAAATAATTTAGGAAAAATACATTTCATCTTTATAATGAATATTTAATTATACATTATTGATTATTAACTTGACCTTTGTTTTTAATATTTTAATCATTTTAAAAATTATCTAAATTTTTATTAATTTAGTTTATTACTTATTTTAATATTTTATTATATTGTAAGCATTCATTATAGATTGCATTTTTAATTATATTCAAATTACTACAGTATGGATCCATTTATCCAAAAACCAATTAACCGGATAACCAGTTATCCGGAATGATACTTCTAATAGACTGATGATAGAATCTTTTTAGAAAAAAGTGTCATACACAACAATTTGACATATACATTGCTTGAAACAATTGTAGAGTTTGATAACAGCATCTAGTATTTGAAATAGAAGCATATAATCATATTATATATTAATAAATAATATTATAGATGTTATCATTTTTATGTTGAGGAAACAGAAGAATTTTTGTTCCCAAGGAATTCCCATAAATTATCTTCTTTCAAACTAACAATTGATCTTACTTGCATCAGATTCTTGGTTCGAGTAATCTAATAATCAATTTAAAATTAGAAGTAATACCACAACTACATATGTTTCACAAAACTTATCAAATTTAGCTGCTTTAATGCCCAACCAGTTAACTGGAAAAACCAGTTATCTGGAATGCATTTGACCCCAACCATTCTGGATAAATGGTTCTGTACTGTATTTAAAAATGTAAACAAAGTAATGACCAGAAATCTGCAAAATTCTAAAATCCGCACAACCTCTGGTCCCAAACGGTGCGGATTTCAGGGAGTCTACTGTATTTAAACCTCCAAATTAAGTATAATTTCAATTCAGCTCATAATGTAGAATAAAATATATTATTAAAAAAAGCTAATGCAATGAATTTTGTAAAACTTTATATTTCTCCTTCAGAATCAAAAACATGTTCTATTCCTATGAGAGCAAAAAGAAAACCTAGTTTATATAAATATATACAATTTACTTCTGTTTGAATGAGAAAATAGATAAATTAGTGTTGACTGTAAGCCGTTTGAGTAGAGCACAGTGCCCGGCAGCCGTTTTTATTTCATTTATGCACCTAACGGCTCTTTTAAACCCTTCTGATGATCCCGGAAGCCCTTTTTAATGCTTTCTATGCTGTTTGTGGCAATTCAATTGATCCAAGTAAACTATTTCAAATTCTAGAGGACTCTAAACAAACCAGTTCAAAATATTTTTGACGGATAATGTACAAGTGTGCCCTATTTTAGAATAGTGTTTTCTTTTTGAAAAAAATGTTCTCTTTTTTCGAAAACTCCTCCCCTTTTTGAAAAAAAAAAAAAAATACCCTTTTTTAGAATAGTGTTCTCTTTTTGAAAATTTCCTGCCCAGCAGCCCTTTTTTTTTTTTTCTAGAATCAATACTATAAATTAAATAAAATGCAAAGATATTGAAAAAATTGTTTGTGTACACTCTTCCAGTGTTAAAAACTTAATTACAGCTTGCTGATCCATTTTGGATGCAGTTGCATCCACATGAGCTATTTTTAACTCAATGCCACATTCTTACAAATGAAATTATCACAAATGTGCTTGCGCTTGTAAGAGCATGGTATATACACCTTCACTATTGTGTTTGTTTCACAAAAATAAATCAAAAACATGCAATGCTTTGAATCACTTTCATTTGAACACACCTCATATATTAATGCATTCATTTAAAAAAATATTTACAATTTGAGTAAAATAAATTTTTCATTTATGCAGAGGGGAATATGCTCCTCAACTATCTCTGCAATAAACCATCCTACAAAACTATGTCTGGCACCAATCAATTAATAGCTTCTATTAATTTATGCTATACTTAAATATTGCTTAGGAAGTTGTCCACATATAGGAATTATGTTATTAGGAAACTTTAAAATTTTCAATACTAACAACCATTTTTGACATATTTGGATTATTCATCAAATTTCACCTTCAGAAACCAAAAGAGAAGTCATTCAGTAGTTTAGGAATCACACAGGTTAAAAGTTTACAACTCATTTTTAATTGTTGTAAAACAAATTGCCATTCAGAAATATTTTTTTTAACATAACACAAAAAGTAGAGTGAGTTGTAAATCTGGATTTGCATATCTGAAGTTTATAGGAATCAATTTCTGTTAAAATCATAGGCTACAATCTATATATAGTTTTAAATATGTTTTGAAATTTATGTTTGAAAAATGTATTTAACCTTTGGATCTCAACAGATATCAATTTTTAAAGAAACTTCAAATATGCAAATCCTATGTTACACCTCATTCTGAAGAGCACATTGAGTTAAAATTTTTAAAAATACCCATATATTGCAATCTATTTTGCAATGATTAGAATGAATTTGACATTAGGAGGACATGCACAATTGCTAAATTACTTAATCGAATGACTTCTTTTTTTTTATAGTACAAAATACAATTTACTGAAAAATCTAAATAGGTTGTCAAAATTAGTAGAGAAAGTTTCAGGCCTGAAGTATGGTCTGGGTTAAATATCTGTCTCTGCATGCCGGGTCTGAACATTCTTCAGAGCACATCTTTATATTTCCAAGGACTCTCCCCAGCTATTTTAAGGTTGACTATAAGGTAATTAATTTTTATTGGTTCAACGCAACTTCAGAGCTGGCACACAGGTAGAAAAAGATGTGTTATGTGCCAGATCTAAAGAGTCACACACCAAACTAAAAAGTTAGAACTTAATTAGAACACATTATACATACTTATATGCATCATGTTTTTTATTTGCAAGAGTTATGTGGGATGAGAAAAAGAAGGTGGCATCGGGGGACGGATTTTGAAAAATGAGACGGCAACCAAAGTCGTAAAGGATTTTGATTTACAACTATTTTATTTGTAAATTTTAGAATAAAACAATCACAAAGGATTTTAAATGCATTGTTGATTTATTTTTATTCTTATTATCTTTAAAAATAATTAGTAAAATAAACAAAAATCAAAACTTTAAAAGATAGAAAGAGTTTATATCAAACAAAATTCTTACATTAAAAAAAAATTAACAAAGTTGCTCTATAGCAGAGCAAGTTCTTCATTATAAACATAGAATTTTGTAAAATCACTTTGCTAAGCACTAATATTTAAATAAACACCAAACCAAATAAAAATCATTATGCATTTATTGATCCGATTGAAAAAAAAAATTAAAATTAAAAAAAGATTAGCTTTTTTGGTCACTAAAATCGACATGGTTTTCTGAGGGAAAAAATAATTAAGAATTAAAATATCAATATCAGTGAAAAAAATTACAGCTGCACTTCAAAAGTTAATTTTCATTGTTATTAATTATTCTAAAGAAAAACATGAGCTTAGATTTATTTATTTTTTTTAAGTCTATTTCTAAGTGTTGGATGAACGGCATTTCTAGCATAAATTGTTTGGCTTCTGGTGATTTATCTACACTTTAACTAACCAAGTGTGTGTGTGTGTGCATCAGGGTTGGCAAGTTTCTTCTGCAATGGAAAAAACTGTGGAAAAAACCATGGAAAAAACCGGACGGAAGAAATAGGTTTCTTCCAAGTAGAAGAAATGGAAGAAACTGTTTTTCTTCTAGAATTTACCGTATACTTTCAATTTTGTAAGATATAATAAATATCTTCTTTCTATAATCGTATATGAATTAATCCCATTGGACTAAAACAAATTTAATTAAATTTATATGCTAAATTAATAATTATATCAGTTTTTTTTTTAGCCAAGATCACACACATCTAAAGATCTTCAACTATTGGCTAAATGAAAAGAAATTTTATTCAAAATTAATTATATGTTATTCATTTCAATTTAACCAACATATTTATTTAATTATTTAAATTTCTGAAACTAGTAGTAAATAGTAGGGATTCTTTACCAATGGTAGAATGAAACCCACTTAAATAAAAGCTTTTAATTTACATCAATTTTATTAATGTAAGTACCAATAATTACTGTAATATTAAAAGCTTAATATTAAATTTTTAATATTACTGTATTAAACAGAGATCGATCGAAAATATGGTTTCATTTTTGACCCAAAATCAGAGTTTTGCCAAAATTGTGGCTGAAAATTCAGCTTGATTGAAACTCACTATTCCAAAATTCTTGTTTCTTCCTTCAGAAATTTTCAACATTAGTCATTGATTTGAACTGTATCAGCTCTAATGAGTGTATTGCAATAAGCTGCGTTGTTTATAATTATCAGTCATGAATTAGCAATCATCTTATAGAAAATTTTTAGTTTAAACTGCATTAGTGTTTCAAATATTCTTTGAGAAAGTTTTAGAATGATAAATGATCATTTACAAAAATCATTATAGAAGAAAAATCAAGATGTGTGTACTTAAAACTATTTTTTAATTAAATGAAATTTAATTAAAAAATAGTTTTAAGTACACACATCTTAATTTTTTTTTTTTTTTTTTTTTTTAATGAAATTTGTATAATTAGGAAATCTTTCTGTGTTATTGATGAATTAATTATGTTTTATTATACATGAAAATAAAGTTTTGGGGATAATTAACAATTGTGCATAATTAATAAATACTATGCATATAATTAACTTAGATTTATGTATATTTATGTATGTATTAATTACTTTAAAGCATACAATTTAATTACTTAATTTTTTTTTGGATGTTTTCATTTTTGGCTGAAATTTTAAAATTTCTGAAAATTGGTTTTGGCCTCAGAAACCTGTATCAGTCAATTCTAATACAAAAAAAATCATTAAAATTCTAATTTTTCTTAGTACAATGCAGCATAGTATAGCAAAAAAGTTTTTTAGCAGTAGTATGTTGCAATCAGTTACAGTTTCTCAACTTAAATTTGATGAATGCAAAAAATGAAGATTTATTTTCTTTTTCAAGTTCTACACTTCAAGATAGCTTAAAAGCATTTTGACATACCCATAGATATTTTTAGAACACTGCAGCATTGAGATATTCATGCTAGATGTTAGTACAAATAATTACATATTTATTAATTTACTGTGTTGCACAGTTTAAAATAAGACATTTTTATATAAAAATAATATATTTTTATATCAAAAATAAACAATTTGTAAGTGGGTTTTTTTTTTCTCTTTTTACATAAACAGCATAATTGATTTTAAAAAAAAATCCCTCTACCTCTAGAATAGTAAAAATTCATCACCTGAAAATGTCTGCTAAACCTGAAGTTTGTTATTAAAAAATAACTTATCTTTGCAAAAAAAATAAAATAAAATAAAATAAAATAAATAAAAAAAATAATAATAATAATTAAATTTTCCAATTTAGATTTCATGTAATTATACTTTAATTCTTTTATATGGTTAATATATTTTAACTTTGAGCATTTGTCTTGGTTTCTGGTAGTTTCCTCCATTTCTTCCAGTTTTTTCCATTTCTTCCAGTTTCTTCCGGTTTTTTCTAGTTTCTGCCACTGTGCTGGAAGAAATAGGTTTCTTCTGGAAAAAAACCAACCCTGGTGTGCATAGATTTGAGATCAGTATGGGTAGCAGTTTTCAGGCGAGGTCCAACATGGTACACAATAGCTAAAAGTTTATACAAAACTGCCCCTTCTGCCTCAATTGGGAAAATTCTTGCACCATCTCTGTTCTACAAGTCAGATTATCAGACAATGATTTGCAGCACAGTTAGCGAGCAGATACACTACCCTTCTCCCCCCCCCCCACACACACACACAACTGTACATAACTTCTTGGTATGATTTTGTGAACAGGACAGCAATATTACTGTCCATTGAGCATTAGACTCATGATTGAAAATTTGCAAATTAAAGACTTGATGCAGTCACATATTGCTGTGTATGCTATGCTGTTGATGATTGAAAAACATTAAATACGTAAGGGATGCAATGTCCTCAAACCCTGCTAATCCTTGGGCAGAGTAAATCATTTTGTTAGCAAAATGGTATTTATGCCAAGACAGTGGCAAAAGCTGTTAAACAGAACAAACTGGAAAAAAATGACTGGATTAAAAATATACATCAAACAATGTAATTTTTTAGATAACATAACTGAAACTTAAATCAGAATATTAATTTGGCATTTCTTTGGTATTAATTTGATTAAAACAATTTAAAATATTATTAATTGATAACATTTGAAATAGAAGTAAAAAACTCTACTTTCTAAATAAACTTATAAGTTTGATGAAGATAAAAACTATGTTTTACTAAAGTAATTCTTACTTTTAATAGTAAAGTGAAACTTGGATAATTCAGACTTGTTTAATTTGAAATTCCAGATAATTTAAATTGTTTACTCTGTCCCAAGAATTCTGTATTAAAATAATGTAAAAGAAATTGTGGGTATTTCGAATTTTATTTTGGACAATTCAAATTTTTTGTATGATTGCCTTTAAGATTTTGTGGTAAAAATTGTTCTTTAGACTTTTTTCAGTTAAGATGTAAAATATTTTAACATTTTACCTTAATTAAAAGAAAAGCCATCATTTTGTATGTTATTATGTGGAGATTTCCAAGGAATTTACAGACACAAGCAAAAGCCTGCTTGTCAAAATCTCAAGATTGGACCAAGGAATCATCCCAAACCTTAAGTTTTTCAACAGGCATATGTTAGTTGAAAGCATCTTCATCGGAGTTTCTGACATTAAGAATCTTAACATTCTTCATAGTTTACAAATTTTATAGGCAGGCATGGAACAACGGTTATGAAATGCTTCATAAGGTGGGATTTGTAAAAAAAGAAACAAAGTGCTATTACACGATGGGTCAAAGTTGTTTCAAATTCCAGGCATCTCCATGTTATCCAATGGCAATATGGGAGTTGCTTGGAAAGCGTGCAATTATTTGGTGTCAGAGTGCCTTTGATGCTGGAAACGAAGCAAGTTGCCAGTAACAGCCAATCAAATGCTTGAAAATCTGACAATGGTAAAGCCTTATCTGAAACAGCCAATGAAATGTTCAGTAAATGAAAAAATGCAGGCGATTTTTGTCACTTGAAAATTTTTATGCATAATAGCACTTTGAAGCAGTAAATGCAGAAATAACTTTGATGAAATTGATTCTGAACTGGCTGTTGATAATTGGGAAGATGTAAAATCTGATCCATTGATCTTGTATGAGGACTAAGTCAATGTGGCTGTGTGTGGCATTTGGGCTATTTCAACATTTGCAGCCATTATTGCATAATTAGCAGAAACAACCAAGCTAACAATGAACTATCTGGGGAAGAAGAGAATAAGGAAATATAAGAGAAGATTTAGTTCATCAAAAGCTATGGTGCAAATACATGAACTTCGAATCTTTTCTGAAGGCCAGTCTAAAGCAGAAAATTCTACTTTTGTAACAATTAATAGGTTTTTAGTCGTATGCTGAGACTCAAAGATTGCGGAAACTGAGTTTTCTAACTAAGGCAATAAACAACTCAGACCTGCAGCCATTAGCCTCAAACAGCTGACCCAGGCACTTGTCAGTGTAGATCACCCCATACAGCGATCAGGCGAATTCTGCCCTGCTTTTCAGGCAACCAAACCCTCTAGACTGGGTAGAATCCCGGTAGGTAGGGGCCTGTTCAGTGGTTTCCAAGACACAAAGATTGCAATAAAAAAAGCAATCAAAAACATCTCATTTATCTTTAAGATGATGAATAATTAAGCTGGTAAAAAATGTTTGATTTAATGAAAAAAATGCAGCAGTTTTTCTTAAATAAAACTCATGTTTTAAATCTTTCATTATGGAGTTAATCTTTTTCATTTATCTCTTCCTTTTGATAGAATATATGCAATTTGAATTTTTTGGATGTATCAAACTTTTCTCTGGTGCTTTCAATTTCCAATTACCCAAGTTTCACTGTATATTAAAAAAAAAAAAAAGTCTTTGAAAAAACAATTTACATATTCAAGAAACCTTAACTATTAAAGACAATATCAGGACATTGTAACATATATATATACAGTAGACTCCCTCAAATCCGCACAGCTTGAGACCAGAGGTTTTGCGGATTTTAGAATTTTGAGGATTTCTGGTCATTGCTTTTACATTTTTTTAAAAGTAATTTGAATGTAATTAATAATGAAATCAAAAGTATAATGAATGTTTACAATATACTAAAATATTAAAAGAAGTAATAAATTAAAATAATAAAAATTTAGATTTTTTTTTAATGATTAAAATACTAAAAGCAAAGGTCAAGTTAATAATCAATATTGTAAATTATTTTCCCAAATTATTCAATGAAACTTGCCTCATAAAGGTACATTACTTATTCACATCAGGATCATAAAGTAATGAAGCTTTATTTCAGGTTTAGCCAGATTTAATAACTAAAAAAGCTTGATTAGTACATAAATATATTTGGTAAGATTGTGATTATCAATGATATCAGCAATATCTTTATTTTTTCAGAAATAAATTATTCTTTCTTCATGAAAAAACATGAATTCAATAACCTTAATAAAAATTACAAATTGAAAAATGTATGGAATTGACATAAAATTAAAAAAGTCAAATTTTGTATCTACATCTGAACTTAATGTTTCATTGTTTACATCTGTAAAATATGTGCGGATTTTAGAGAGTTGTGGATTTTAGGAGTGCGGATTTGAGGGAGTCTGCTGTATATATATATATATATATATATATAAACCCCAAAGCATAATATTTTGTAATGTGTAAAAATGTTCTGCAGGAATAAAAAAAAAATAAACTTTAAAAAAGAGAAATTTTTTTACAGAAAGACTGAATACTTAAGGAAATGGACTGTTTTATTAAAAAAGCAAATTTGGATCTTACAAAGCAAAAGAAAAATTTAAAAGTTTGTTAAAAATGATGACAGAGTAAAATCCCACTCATGAAATTGAAATTGGTAAGCACAGAATGAACTAACAATTGCTAATTTTGAAATTCTAAGGACAAATTCTTTCTCTGAAGTAATCTATTAGTGAAATAGTTAACTTCTTCAGTTTATTACTTCAATAGTCCTTTTATTCTAATAACTAAATGCATAAAAAAATAGAGTTAAGTTATCTTACACTCCTTGAAAACGAATGATTCATTTGTTATTTAATACAAAAGAAAGAAAATTCCATAACTTTTGTAGTATGAAACTAATTCTGATAAATATAATGAACTTGTAATCCTCAATATCTATGTTTTTTCATGGAAAATTTATTGAAAAAAGCAAATAATTCTGTGGTTAGACTGTAATAATGTACAGCCAGTCAAAAAACAGTTACTTCCAAATTATTTTACCATCAAATTACAGTGCTCAGCAAAAGTTTAGACATTGGTGTTTTTAAGTCTTTAAATAAAAAATATGAACACTTGAGTTTTACAAATGGCTATACTTATTTTTAAATATATTTTAAACAATCTGGGATAAAAATAATGGTTATAATATTAGACAATATTTGATTTAACTGAAAAAAATAAAATTTGCATATTGCAAAAGTTTAGACATTTTTTTGATTTTTTGCCAACTGTTCATGGAAAAAAGCAAATTTCTAAGTTATGATGCCACATGTCTGAAGTATTTAAGTATACCTCGATATAGCATCAGTTAGTATAGATTCTACGAGGTAAAAATATTCAGTTAGATGAGGTAATTGAAGTAGGAAAGCTGAAATGCAAAGGGAAGACTGTTGCAGAAATTTCTGCAGCATTGAATTGTCCAAAGTGGTCTGTCTATGAAGTAGAGTCTAAGGATGACTCCTTCAAAACAGAACATAAATCTGAAAGACCTTGTGTGACCAGAAAACAGGGCTGGCAAGTTCCTGCCAGTAAGTGGCAAAAACTGGCAGAAACTAAGAAGTAATACTAATAAGAACTTTAACCTGCAATGATTCAAAATTCACACATGTATTTATTATATAAAAAATTTAGTTAAAAAATAAGCTAGCATAAAAGCTAACACTGCATTAAATGAGATTTGTATCTTGCATTTGTGAGTTTAAATGATATTTCAATCATTAAATAAAGCTAAGTAAATTTTATGAGCAGCTGCAATAGAACAATCATGTTTTTTTATGTTTTATCCAAATTATTATTTGTTATTTATCATGAATAAAATGTATAAGCAATTGAATACTACTAAAAAAGCCTCAGATTATGTCTTGAAATGAATTTATGCCAGTTAAAACCACTTTCTGCCACCTGTTTCTGCCGGCAAAAACCCAGCCCTGCCATAAAATGAGATGACAGAAGGCTCCATAAACTGACATTTACACAAATGATGATTGCTAATGACACAAAAAGTAAATCAGGACTTTCTGTGTCAACAGACATGATTCGTAGATGAATTAAAGGAACAGGTGAATGAATTTACATTAAAATGATAAAACAATCAGCTTTAACACAATCGCTGCCGATCACGCACAACTGCGTGATATGGCACCAATGCTAAGGGGCCACTCACGCGCCAGCGCGTGATGTGGGGGTTATGTCCAATAGCCAGTCAATGGCTGATGCAGGAAAATCTTTCACCGATTCTTTGTTATAAAAAGTAAATTGGCTTCTGGGAAAAACCCACTTCTACAGTGCGGCATTAACCATCATCACATCTTCACGTAAGCAGCAGCGAACGTGTTAAAATCTCGCTACAAATTGGTCAGAATGCAATAAACTTGCAAACATACGTCATATGGACCCAAATGGTAAGCTATGACATTCAATAACAAAAAAAAAAATTGCAATTTGAATGGCCCAAATGGGAGGAATACTACTGGTACGACTTGCATTGAGTCTGGGACTTTCTTAAGTCAACAACAAGGAGGTGACTTTTTAATGATTTGGTCCTCACTTTGCTTTAATGCTCGAATAAATTTATTGAAGATTGATTTATTATTCTCAATATTCTTCTAAAATTTTCTTTGCATTTTTGCATTAATCCAGAGAATGTCCAAATTTGCTTTAAAAAATGTGGAATTCCTCCTTTAGGAGGAATTCTTTCATGCCTGGTTACAAAAACACAGAATTATTTTTGGACAAAACTCATTCTTTTTATGGACATATTAACCCTTTCGTGTCTGAATTTTTGTTTCAATTTCTAGAAAAAAATACACTTGCGTCAATAACATTAACACAAGCTATCCAAACAAATTAATTAGTGTTTAATGAATATTTCACTGTCTGAAAGATAACGAATTTTGTTATTTTGCATACTATTAAATTAATATTCATATGACAATAGGCTAAGGAAGAATTTTTGGATGTTTAGAAAATATTATATTACAATAAGATTTAACTTATATTACAACTTTCTGCACTTTATTACATGATTCTTTCAGGAAAGTAACTTTTATTTTAAATTTAAAGAGTGAAATGTATGTTTAAAATAAAAGAATTGCAAATGGCACAAAGAGAATCAAGCAAATAATTATTATTACTAAATGCCTACACATAAATAAAGTTATTTAGTAAATGCATAGACATATACTAACATTATTACATGTAAATAGCAGAAAAGTATTTCTTAAAACAAAATAGTACTCCATTAAAAAACATGTATTATTAATAGTACACCAGACTCGAATGGGTAAATATAGATCAAGGGTGGGAATAAAAAAAAAAAAACTAACCACCCAAGGATTAATTTTACCAGCCAGCCAGATTTTGAATTTCGCAATTGAAAATTTTAATGACAAAATGTATGCGGCTGCAAAAACAGTTAATAACTATCACTACAATGTGTTTTCATATATTTTTTCATAAACTATACAAACAACAGAGGGAAGTTTAATATAGGATAGAACTGACCATGATTATATCCCTGAAAGTTGAAAAATATACTTAACTAGCACAAAAAAATAAATAAATAAATAAATAAATAAATAAATAAAGATTTTGATTTATCTTCTATAGCCTGCAAGAAAATCACTTGCAAATGCTGAGTAAAATTATATATTTCCCCACCCGTGATGTAGAACATATATTTTTTAATATAAATTTATTAATTAATAATTTGCATAATTAAAGTTACTATGGAATATGTTTGGTTCTATTCACTATAAATAATGAATTAAAAAGGATACATTTCATTGGTTGTTTTTTAGAAAAGATTTAAAATAAAGATTAACATATGCATTTAACATTAGCATGCTCAAACTTTGACATGTCATAAATCTATGAACTGATTTAATCCATGAAACAAGTGGGTACTAACAAATCAAATGTGGATGTTACTATTTGAAATATCCAAGTTGGTGCAATTTTTAATATGTAGACAACCTCTATTTCAAAAAATGCATTCATTTTTGGTAATGAAACACAATTCCCAATTAAATAGTCCCTCACACACTTCTGTAATAATTTGATAATAAAATGGAAAGGGGGCATTTTAACAGACTGTACCACAACTATACTTTCTAATATCAACTAACTTCTGAAATGGTCTTATAATTTGAGGACCACTAGAAGCATACAAACTTCTATGGTTAAACTGTGCCTTATGCTAATTTTGCATATTCATTATAAAAAAGCACAAATTTACAGAAAAAATTGTATAAAATATTTTAGTAAATAAAATACATACATTTGTTTCACTGTCTCTTATGACAAAATCTCCATCTTCAGCAAAATCATTGAGCATTCTGTCACAATCACTTCGTGTAATACTTCCAATGTACCAAGGTCTATCACAAGCACCACCTTTATTTCGCTGTTTAATAAGAGGAGACCCACCACTAGCGCCTAAGGGAGATTTAGTATGTTCATGCTGTGAACCATTGACAGCAATACCAACATTTTGCATATCATCCAGTTTTGAAGGAACTGCATCAGAGTCACTAGAGTCAGTTACAGATCGACCAGGTGAGATAATTTGAAGATAATTTTTTGGTACCAAGCCAATTTGTCCGATATTATTCCGAGCCCTCCACCAATCAGGATCATTCAATGGACGTTCTACTACTTCTAGCTGCTCACCTTTCTGAAAGCTCAGCTCTTCATCACTCTGAGAATTGAATGTATAAAGTGCGACAACCACATCATTACCTTGAAGAACATTTTGATATGTCACTGTGACAGGTTCTTCATCTGCTATTAAATTACACATAACGTCTGGCACATCTTTGGGTTCTTCTTGAACATAATTGGAAGGAAACCACCCGATTTGGTTATTACTCTCCCCTTTCCACCAGCCATCACTGGATTTTTCCATAACCACAACCCTAGTTCCTTTGACAAGAGAAATTTCATCCGGTTGTTGGGCTTCATAGTTATATTTTACAACAGCAGTTGTATTTAAGCAAATTTTATTAGCTGGAGTAGTTACTCGAGGAGATATACTTTTTAAATCACCTTCTTTTGATGCTACTCTGGAAGATGGAGATGAAACTTTAGGTTCACTCTTTTTTCGAACACGTTTCCGAATACTGTCAAAAATTGATGGCTTCTCACGTTTAACATAGTTTGATGGGACAAATCCAGCTTGATTTCTATTGTTTTGAACTTTCCACCAATGTTTACTATCATCCAGTAAAATCAAGCGCTCATTTTTCTTTATATCAAGCTCCTGGCTACCTTGAGCTTCATAATCATACTTTGCAACCACAAAAATCTCCTCAGAAGATTTACCTAAAAGATAAAAAAAAAATCATTTAGCAAGAGAATTTTCAAAAGAGATTAAATACAATTGTTTGCCAGTTAGCTACTTAACAATTTTGCCCAAGCACTTGGAAAAGGTAATTTTCTGACGTACCCAAATATGCTGCTTGGGCAACTTACTTTATGACATCAATGTATTGATTGACATACATTTTTCACTTTTTTTAGTGCACATTTTTTCTAACACATAGTGATAGCCAGGAGTGCTGAGAGTGGGTTGAAGATGGTACAGAATGCCAGGCCTCAGCTTGGGTCCTGTTTTTTAAAATAATAGCAAAGCAAATAAATATTAGCAAAACAGCAAAGAAATCGACTCAAACACTGTCTTTTTATGCAAAAATTTTCTAGTTAAAATGAGTAACAAGGCAAGTCCATAGCAAACTATGAAAGATCTATTGTGTGTTGCAAAAAAATGGGAAAATGAGTGCAATTATATAGTTTCTGAACAACCAAACTTGATAGTTTCATGCATTTCCAATTAAAAATAAATAAAAACGTATGTCATAAAGTTGCCCTTTCTGATTTGAGAACAGCCTTAAGGGTGTATTTCGATTCAAACTGCTTGTTTTCCGATTTATTTTTGAATTAACTTTTGCTCTCAAACACATGAAACTCGCAGATTCTCTTATTTAGAAAGTTCACAAGGTGCCGTAAAGGTCAATTCTTTGATAAGTGTACAAAATATTGCAAAAAAAGCAACCAAAAACGGCAATTTGAACCGATTTTTCCAAAATGGGAGATAAGGGAACAAAAAAAAGGGTCTTCCAGAGAAGTTAATTGCTTATAAATCAAATTCTAATGAATTGAGCGTAAAAAGACTTTACTCGGCACCTCATACGTCCCTTCAAGAATCCCCTCAGCAAGTTTCATGATTCTGCTTTTAAAAATGTGTCTGAAATTGTATCGGAAAATTTCGAGCTGCTGAAGGTAGAAAAGCGTTTTTTCAAATACACCCTTAAGTGCTCATTTCAATCTCATTACATTCACAATTATTAATTTTCATTCATTATAATAACCAGAAAAGTTGCAAGATAGTGTTTCTATAAAAGTTTAGATCTGTTTATATTTTTAATTTACCCCCCCCCCCTTCTGCCATTTAGAGGGGGGGGGGGGTTACATCTCATAATTAAGTATTTTTTATATATAGTATCTTCAATATATTGAAGACTGTTCCCATATCTAAAATGGTTACATTTCTGATAATTTTGGGAAGTCATTTTCATTTGTAAATACAAAAAAAAATTTATTAATATTCATAAAAATATGAAATTTTCACATTTTATTCAGATACCAAGAAAATGAAGAATTCTCAATATTCATATAAAAGTAAAGAATTGTCTAGAAATTGAGCATTTAAAGACAATTTTTAAGACTTACCAGTTACAAAAATGCCATCATGAGATAGCAATTGGCTTTACACTCTGAAAATCAATTTAAAACTTCACATTTTGTGAAGATTTCCCGAAAGATTCTTTGCTTTTATCAAAAAATGCTAATCAATCACATTTGTTCTGAATAAGTGCACTTGTAAATGTCTTGCATCTGAGATTAAAAATGACTTTATGGATGTGTCAGAAATTACCTACTTTGTATTTAACACTAGAATCGCGGGACTTTCTGTATACCTAGAACCGCAGAACGGATCAATTTGACCCGAAATGAAAAACAATTTATAAATGTGCCCAAATACTTAATTTGATTAATTAAAATATAATAATTAACATTTATTAGTACTTACATTATATTTTACACATAAAGTCAGAAGAAAATCCCTACTTTTCAGAAAATGCTATTATTCAATATTACATTTCATTAAGTATGAAGAAAACATACTGAACAAATATTCAACATACATTTTAAATATAAAAAAATCTGGTCTTAATAAACATTAAAAATAGATTATCTCATTCAAATAAATTTACATATAAAATCTAAGAATAATTTTTAAAAATATAAAAAAAAATACAAGTTACATACTAATTTTACTTTTTTGTTTAATCCCATTTATTGTATGCATTGCTTGAAAAACATGGTTTAAAATTTTGCACATTTACCAGAAGCGTGTAGGTACATTATATTTTGAGCAATTACCTTTAGCTTTATTTTCATTTTTTTAATTGTGATAAACTCTTTTATGCTTGGTTTGTATTTTTCATAGTTTTTACTGTTTCTACTTGCCCAAATGCAAATATATTACAAATTGCATTTACTGGACTCCTATTAGATGCAGGCTTCTCATAAGCTAACTTTCTGTCATCTGGGTAATCACAAAACCACACTGAATTTAGTTGCGTTGTTGTAAACAAGTGTTTTTTTTTTTTTTTTTTTTTTTTTTTTCCCAGTTATTTAAAATTTTAAAAGTTAGATGTAGACAGCTAAGCAACAAAACATTTTTACCCTTTTCTCCTTGGTAAATAGTTATGTTGATGTCTGAATGTGTTTGAAGAATAGCTGCATGCAATTCCGATTTTGACATTTTTTCAGACTTGTATTTCTCGTTCTAAGGCTCATTTTTTATTAACATCTGCAAGCTATTAGAACATGATACGATACTGAATTTATCTGGTTTTGTTAGACATGTACTGAGTAAACCTACTCACTTATTGAAAACAATGCGTGATCATCTACGCTTATGCTAGCCCTTTTATATCGTTAGTGTTGCAGTTTTCTTGTCATCCTTTTTATTTCCAGGTGTGAATGCACAAGTTATTGTTTATTTATTTTTCAGATTTTCATGAGTATGAAGCTTAAATTTTGTCAACTTTTGCTCTATTTCTTAATTTTTCTTTTTTATATCCGATTTTGTATCTGACAAATATCACAAACTTTTGTTTGATACTGATAAATTTTCAGTTATATTCAAATGAAAAAGTCCATTGCATTCTTATTCTTAATAATTTTCAGATAATAGTTGTTAACATTCCAAAGCTTCTTTGGCAGTAATATTTAGACATTGGATATCATATCTATACTTTCAATAAATGCATAATAAAATCAACTTCAATACTACTTCTAAATATTAGTGGTAATTTTATACTGCAATCATCCATTCTTCACATCAAGAATATAAGATCATGATTGAAAACTTTCATTATCTCCCCTTCTGTTCTTCCTATTAGAGGAATTAGGAGTGAGGCAGATATACTTTCTCATTAGTTCTGAAAAAATTAGTCTATATTTTGTCATTTAACCATAAAAAACTTATTACGGGTCAATTGGCCCACTTTGCGGTTCTAGGTGTAAGTGGCTATAACTGAAAAATTATTTATGTTATTTGCTATTAAATATGAAAAGTTGTTGTTTACCTTAAAATATTAAAAGTCAGAAAGGGAAAACTTTTTTCAATAAATACTTTTCATGCGGCAAGAAATTAAACATCGATTTGGGTCAAATTGACCCGTTCCACGGTTCTAGTGTTCAGTAGAGCTTTAAAGATTTTCATTGCTGAGTAAGAGGTAAATTTGAAAGAATTTAATATGCATTTAATTTTTAAAATATCCTTTAAAAATTTCCTTCATTCGGGAAGGGAGGGAAGGTGTATGACCCCATTTACCTTCCCATTGGATCCACCACTGATCATCACCAAGGGAGTTGTTACCATTCCATCATCTATCCCTTGAATAAATGTGCTAAAATGAAATTTGTAAATAGAATTTTTCAATACAGGGATGAGATTGACAAAAAAGTAAAAAATCTGAAAACTGTGCGAGCGACATTTGAACAATAATACTTATGAATTTCAAGCAGAATAAATATTATAATTGCTATTAAAATTTATATATTACATGAAAAAATAGACTATTATAGCAAAGTACAAAAACAAAAGGAAAAAATATAAAATTTCCCCAAAATTTAATTGGTGAAATTTCTTTAAAAGTTGAAGAAAAGTCTGAAGAATCTCATCCCTGAATATAAGTACTGTGGATGAATATGGATTGAACAATGTAAGAATCGGTGCAACGTGGTTAAATACATAGGATCTGTTACCCAGAATGCTTGCTTGGATCCTGAGATATTCTGGATAAAGGATTGTTTTGTATTTTAGAACATTATCTAGCCTATATATAGGATAACTAGGGCTATCTCACCAATATATAGGTTATCTAATCAAAATTTGGATTACTTGCCTATATAGATGCTTAAATAGCCTAAATCGACTAGAGATAGCCTAAAAGGGTTAAATATATGTACAAGAAATGCAAAATCAAATTTCACAAAAAGGGATAAATGTGAAAAACTATTAACACAAAATAAGAAATATTCCAAATTACAAACTATAAAAAAATGCATCAAAATATAAAAATATTTTTGGTACTTGAGAGTAGAATCTTTTGAATTGGATTTCTGGCAAGTATTTCTTTCTGTAGAAGTTGATTGCTTACACTAATTGTTTAAATAACTATTTCAAAATAACTACGATTTAAAAAATTTACCCCTAATCGTGCCCGATCCCCCCCCCCCCTTAAAATTCAACTCCAAAAGGAGAAAGATTCATAATATGAAATAATGGTTAAAAGAGCTTTTGTATATACTGCTCATTTCAGTAAATTTCATCTCGATAATTTTCTAACACAATGACTTGGGTATCTCAAGAAACTCGTGGCTTCGCGATGAAAATCTACTTCGATGAAGTCTCAGGTTTATCAAAGGACTTGTAGTTTCATGATGAATTTCTACCTCAATAAATGCGGCATTTCAAGCAACTTGTGGTTTCCCAATGAATACCTTTTTTGATAACGATGATTTTCGTTCTCGTTGACAATAGAGATCAATGAAGCTTTGTGAAATGAAGACCTAATTTTCAAAGTTTCTCATATTTTAGCCTTACCAAGCTGTCACGTACCTGGAACCCTTAAATAAATATTATTAATTAAAAAAAATTTCTAAGTAGAGGGCTGAAGAGTGGATGAACATATGTTTAAAACAGTAACGACTTCTACAATACCTATCATTTTAAGTATGATTTTTTTGATTGAACTGTTTGGTAAATATTATTTATCAAATGTAAAAAAAAATAAAGTGCAGGCTGTAGGTATTTGGGGGCGAAAGGGTGGGCCCACAGCGGCGGTGGGCAATTTTAACTTTTTTAAATCCGTCATGCGGTATATCATCTTGAAGATCTCGGATTACTCTTTCATATTATGATACTTTCTTCCCGGCCCTTTCGAATTTGGTTCGTACGGTGAGGGGGAGAGGCAGTTTTCAAAACTTTTTGCATTTTTATCATTTTAGGTAGAATTTTTGAAGTGAAAACATTTTATAAATTGGCATTAAAAGCAGAAATAGTGAAAAGTTTTTCAAAATGTGTTTTAAAAGGTTTTATTAAGTATTGGATTCAGCCGAATACTTTGATATTCAGCCAAACTGAATACTTTCACATTCAGCTTAATGAATAGTTTGATATTCAGCCTAACTGAATATTTGATAACCTAGCCGAATACCAAATAGATACCGAATATTCGGTGTATTTTCTTATATTTATTTATTATATTTATAAATTATTGAATGAAGGCAGTATAATTTTTTCCTCTATTGACTCTAAACAAAAGGGCCATTGGGTTGGAATTTTTTTTTTTTTTTTTTTTTTTTTTTTTTTTTAGCATTTTTGCAACTTGTTCAAAAAACATATTTTGAACTAAATTGTTTAGTTTCATTTTATCAGAAAATTTTTGTAATATTTTTTCTGATTCTTGCAAACAATGAATTTCACAATATTTCTCTGATCTTGATCAACAAACAAAATCTGCAATTCTTTTTCTTGCAACCAACTGGTGAATTTCACTATACTTTTTAAAGTTTTATCTTAATCAATAGACAAGTTTTGCAATTATTTTTCTCACAACCAATTGGTAAATTTCACAATATTTTTCAGATTTTCATTTTGATCAACAGACAAATTTCGCAATTATTTTTCTCACAACCAATTAATGAATTTCACAATAATTTTTAGATTTAATCTTTATTGACAGACAAATTTTGCAATTATTTTTTTTCACAACCAATTAGTGAATTTCAGAATATTTTTCAGATTTTATCTTGGTTGACAGACAACTTTGCAGTTATTTTTCTCACAACCAATTGGTGAATTTTACAATATTTTTTAAATTTTATCTTGATTAACAGACAAATTTTTCAGTTATTTTTCTCGCAACCAATTGATGAATTTCACAATATTTTCCAGATTTTTATCTTGAAAGGCAGACAAAGTTTGTGATTTTTTTAAAGAATTTTATCTTGATCCAATAGACAAATTTCAAGGGGGGGGGGGGGGTCATAACGAACTGATAAACTGCACAATATTTTTTATATTTTTATCTTGATTGACAAATTTTGCAGTTTTTTTTCTATGGCCAATTGAAGAAATTTGCAATATTTTTTGTAACTGATTGAAGAGTTTTATATTTTCTGAAATCTATTGAAGAATTTTGAAAATTTTTCTAACAATCAAATGCCAAATTCCATGGATTTTTTCATGCTACCAATTGTCAAATTTCACATTATTTTAAAGCTGCTGAATAAAGAATTTTGCATTTTTTTTACCAACAATCAACTGACGAAACGTGATTTTTTTAAACCATTGAACAAAATTTGCCATTTTTCCTGCAACAAATTGCTGAATTTCATATTTTCCCATGAACATACAGTAGATATTTTTTTTTCCCCCTTGCTTGTGATGGACGAATTTCACAATTTTTTATTTATTTTTTTTTTTTTCTGCAACTGACTGAAGAATGAGACTTTTTTTTTCTGTAACTGATTGAAAAATTTCTAGATTTTCCTGTAATGAAATTTATGCTTTATTTCCCATGATCAATGGACATATTTTATGATTTATCCCACCATTACCAGAAAAGGAGACAGATGAAAAGGGCACTAAGTGCTAGATGGAACACAATAATTTTAAAAAGGGCTGTTGGCTATGCAATGTAGTTAAAAAAAAAAAAAACTTGGTTAAATTGCCTTACAATCATCTACCTTAGAATACATCTTCAGTTTTTACATTTTTTAAATGAAACAAACTATGTTTTGTATTCCAGTTTTCAGGGCATTCTGGATAAGCAGACACCAAACAACCGATTTCACACTATAACTAAAATTCGTAACTTTTAATGACTTTTGTGACTGATGACTAGGCCTGGGCCTTAAGAGCCCACAATAGTCACAGGAAAAGTACACAAAAAGACCCGGATGACCATGTAAAGTCTATGGGAGCGTTCTTTTCTAATATCTCGTTCAAATTTTAATATTTTGACATGATTTTTTTTGCATAAAATAGTTCAGGACGATCTACAACCGGGCTAGTTTTTACTTTTTCGATTTTGGTTTTAGATTTTTTTTAAAAAATTACTTTAATTTTCAAAACCGGTTTAAACCGGTTCTGAAACTGAAACTATCATAATATAAAAAATATATAACCAAAATCGAAAAAGTAAAAACTAGCCCGGTTGTGGATCGTTCTGAACTATTTTATGCAAAAAAAATCATGTCAAAATATTAAAATTTGAATGAGATATTAGAAAAGAACGCTCCCATAGACTTTACATGGTCATCCGGGTCTTTTTCTGCACTTTCCCTGTGACTATTGTGGGCCCTTAAATCGATTTATCTCTTAAATCGATTTAAAGCTTACATCGGAAATCGCGATTTAGTCAGTTTCTTAAATCGATACATCGGAAATCGCGATTTAGCCATTGTCATACATCGCGATTTAGCCATCGCCTTACATCGTGATTTAGCCATTGCCTTACATCGTGATTTAGTCAGTCTTAAATCGTGATTTAGCCATTGGTTTTAAATCGATTTCAAATAATGATTCAGAGTTAACATCAGAAAATTGAGTTATCTACTTTGTTGTATATACTGTTTGCATGTCAAACTAGTGTTAAATCGATTTAAGCAAACTTTGCAAGCCTCAATACTTTCCGATTTAGGAAAAAGGTGATGTAAGAAAAATATGATTTAGGGAAAACAGAGCAAGTTGGTGTTAAATCGATTTAGAGGATCCGATTTAAACACACATCACAAACCTCAGTGTTTTCGATTTAAGAAAAAGGCGATTTAAGAAAAAGACTATTTAGGAAAAACATTGAAAGCTGGTGTTAAATTGATATAGTAGGATTTGATTTAAAATTAGCAGTGGCCACTTGCCATGTGGATATTAAAAATGTAAAAGTGACAATTAAAAAAATTCCTTCGTTTGCCACCCTTGTCGTCATTTGCCAAGTGGCGGTTAAAAAAATCCATTTTCGGTCGCCCAGTGAAATGCTGTTTTTCTCATAGAAGTATGGATCTCTACATTGATTACATCTAATTAGAAAAGTGTTTTCTTCTTTTTCCTACTGGATGCAAAAAGATTTCAATGACATAGCTGTATTTTCAATATTTTGGTTTTTTGCAGAGTTCTTTTACTGTGTTCAGTTTGATTATTTTTTCGAGAAATGCAGTTTCATTTTGCAAAAATATATTCATCGGCATTGATTCCACACACAGTTCAAGTAATTTGTTGGCTATCGATCACCATCCTAGTCGTCACTCGCCAAGTGGCGATTTAATAGATCTATTTTCAATCGCCAAGTTAAATGCAGTTTTTTTCATGGAAATATGCATCTCTACATTAATTACATCTAATTAGAAAAGTGGTTATTTCTTTTTCCTACTGGATGCAAACAGATTTCAATGACATGGCTGCATTTTCAATATTTCGTTTTCTTTGCCGCATTCTTTTATCGATTTCAGTTGGATGTTTTTTTCAAGAAATACACTTTTATTTTGCAAAATATATTCATCAGATTTGATTCCATATGCATTTCAAGTAATTTATTGGTCATCGATTGCCACTCTAGTCATCACTCGCCAAGTGGCGACTTAAAATAATAATTACTGATCGCCAAGTGAAATACAGTTTTTTTCATCAAAATATGAATATCTACATTGATTACGTCTAATTAGAGAACTGGTTAATTCTTTTTCTATTGGATGCAAGCAGATCTCGATGACGTTTTTGTATTTTCAATATTGCGGGGTTTTTTTGCCATGTGCTTTTAGTATATTCAGTTTGATTATTTTTTCAAGAAATATAGCTTTATTCTGGAAAATATATTTATCAGCTTTGATTCTACGTGCATTTCAAATAACTTATTCCTTTTTTCACGCTGGATGCAAATGGATTTCAAGGGCATTTCAGTACCTTCAATTTTCGATTTCAGTTGCATGAGCTCTTTGATTATTTTTTTCCCAAGGTAATACTGTTTAATGATGCGAAATACACTCACCAGTATAGATGCCAACTGTATTACGTTGGTAGTATAAATTTGGCGCCTCCTAAATTCCCGCGCCGGGGCGACCGCTCCCTTCGTCCCCCGCCCCCCCACCCTTCTGCATGGCGCTACCCTCTCAGAAATATATGCTGTATCTCAGCCCCCTCTGAAATGATAAGTCTACATACGCTACTGCTAGCATAGATGTCAACTGCATGTGATGTGTGTAATGTATTACTAACACATTTATTAAGGGGGTCCCTCCCCCGGAAATTCTATGTTTTAAATGGTGAAAATGTGCAATTTCTCTCCCCCCCCCCCCCCTCGGAGCCACAGAAATACCTCCCGGAGAAAAGTGTCTGAATTCAACATTGCGTTTATTTATTAATTAAAATCCAAAAAACAATTTGTTTTTTTTTTATTAATTCACTACTTATGCCTGGGGGGGGGGGGAGCAAGTTTAAAGTTAAAATTCAAATTTGCAGGTCTGAGCCTTAAATCGTCTTAACGCTTACATCGGAAATCCGATTTAACTATTGGTCTTGAATAGATACATCGAACGTCGCGATGTAGCGAAACGATGTAGCCTTGATTTAACGCTTACATCGGAAATCCGATTAAACTATTGGTTTTCAACATATACATCGGACGTCGCGATTTAGCCAGTTCTTAAATCGCGATGTAGCGAAACGATGTAGCCTTGCCTCAATGCTTTCCGATTTAGGAAAAAGGCGATGTAAGAAAAATACGATTTAGGGAAAAGAGAGCAAGTTTGTGTTAAATCGATTTAGCAGGTCAGGACAGGACGTAGCTAGAAGTGAATAATACGTTGCGGGGTGGGGGGGGGGGGGGGGACTCGAGAAAATGTAGGGGGTGCTTATTTGTTTTTTATCTTTCTTTGACACAGAAAGTAAAATTAGTGCATATTCACATTGTAGATACTATGTTTCTCATTAAACTGTTGTAATAACTTCATTTTATGCTAAAAAAGTACATGATGATGAAAATTTTGAGTCTATAACTGGTGAAAAATTAAACATCATGTTAGCTTCATATGTACAAATAGGATGAGGGAATGCTGAAACGCTTATTTTAGATACAATTTAGTAATTCTGCAAAACTGTGAAAGGGTCTCAAAACTAAATTAGATTTTTGGACAGAATTTCATTTGGATTTTCGGAACAGAGATTCATTGAGTGACCTTGGAATCTTTTTCAGGGGGGGGGGGGGTCAAAATATTTTAGGGGGGCTGAGCCGCCCATAGCGCCCCCTATGTGTTAAATCGACGTAGCAGGATTTGATTTAATACAATAAAAATTAGCGGCCGACACTTGCCATGCGGTAATTAAAGATATAAAACTGGCGATTTTTTTTTTTTTTTTTCGATCGCCAAGTGAAATGCAGATTTTTTCATGGAAATACGCATCTCTACATTGATTACATTTGATTAGAAAAGTGGTTATTTCTTTTCCCTACTGGATACAAACAGATTTCAATAATTTAGCTGTATTTTCAATCCCGGGAGCAGAATCGGCGTAACGCTGCGACAAACTATTTTTTAACTTTTAAAAATTTAGCAAAAATTAAAAAAATTCTGTCCTAAATCCAAAATTTCGGACATAAAATGCATCGCGAATTTCGATAGTCCTCGAGAAAAAATCAATTTCGTCATATATTGCGAAAAACACGAGAATTTCGTTCAAAGATCGTGAAAAAACGGTAAATTTCGTCAAAAAATCACGAAAAAAGGCAAATTTCTTCAAAAGATCACGAAAAAAGCGGCAAGTTTCTTCAAAACATCGCAAAAAAGGCAAACTTCTTCAAAAGATCACGAAAAAACGGCAGTTTTTGTCAGGGTTGGCATGATTTAAATCAACTGATTTAAATCAAGATTTAAATCTAGATTTAAATCAACTGATTTTTTTAAAAAAATCATTTGATTTAAATCAATTTTTTGCAATATTACATAAATGCACATATCAAAGAAAAATTTCGGGTAAAAAGTTAGAAACTGTATTAGATAATGATAGAATTACAAAATTTAAAGCAAGATATGAACAAGCTATTAATGGATATCATTTTGCTGGAGTTCTATTAAGTCCCTCTGTTTTAAATTGAAATGAAATTTCATTTAGTGTAGGGGAAAATAATGAAAGATTGGCATTCATTAAAGAAGATTGTTTAAATCTTCTCACCACTGTAGCACATTTTCAAGCAAAAAATGGCCCATTCTAAAAATTACCATTGCTTGAGAAAAAAGTTTCTGATATTATGAATGATTATGATTGGTGGAAGTGATTTTATGTAATGGGGGATAAAGAGAGAATCAGCGAAACTGAAATTGAATTTTTTACCAAATAACAACAGCCATGGCTTCATCTGCTGGAGTAGAAAGACAATTTTCTTCTTTTGGACTAGTTCATTCAAGCCTTCATAATAAATTAGGAGTAGACAAAGCTTCTAAATTAGTGTTTTTGTTCAAACAATTAAATCTCTGATTTTTTCCTATTTGCTTAAAAAATATTGAATTAATTGTGATTTTTATCCCTTAATAAATAGCTTGCATTAAATGAGTTCAATTGACTCCCTCAAATCTGCACAGCTTGGGACCAAAAATTATGCGGATTTTAGAATTTTGCAGATTTCTGGTCATGGGTTTGTTTACATTTTTTGAACAGTAATTTAATTGTAATTAATAATGCAATTGAAATTATAATGAATGCTTATAATATATTAAAACATTAAAACAATTATGTAAGGTAACAAATTAATCAATTTTAATAATCAATTTTAATTTAGAAAATTAAAATTGATTAAAATATTGAAAGCAGCAAAGATGAAGTAAATAGTCAATAATGTATAACTAAATATTTATTATAAAGATGAGATGCATTTGTTCCTAAATTATTCAATGAAACTTGTCTCAAAAAGTTGCACTACTAATTCACACCAAAATCATAAAATAAAGAAGTTTTATTTCAGGTTTAACCAAACTCAATAATAAAAAAAAAGCTTGATGAATGTATAAATGCATTTTGCAAAAAGATTGTGATCACCACTGATATTAGCAATACCTTGAATTTTTTGAGAAATAACTTTATTCTTCCTTCATGAAAAAGCATGAATTTAGTAATATTAAAGATAGTTACAGATTAAAATATATATAGAATATAGAATTGATATAAAAATAAAGTCAAATTTTGTCCCTATATCTGACCTGAAAGCTTCTTTGTTTACATCAGTAAATTATGCTTGGATTTTAAAGAGTTGTGGATTTGAGGGAGTCTAGTGTATTTAATTTGTTTTTTAAATTTTACCATTTTCTATTTATTTACAATATATTTAAATTTATCTCTTATTTAGTATGCACAATTCAATTACGAAATAATCGAATGGCTTTAGATTAAAGCCTAGATGTTTAATTTTTAGTACCAATCAGTAACTAGAATATAATATTTTCTTAATTATATAATTATTTCTTATATTATTTTTATAAATTATAAATATTATTTATTCTTTATTAGTTATTTATTATAAAAAACTGCTTCATCTATTGTAAAAACATAAAAACACTTTAATTAAATATAGGATTCTAAAAAAATCAAATAAATCCGATTTAAATCAAAAAAATCTGATTTAAATCAAATAAATCCGATTTTTTTGATTTTTTTAAAAAAATCATGATTTTTTTCCAACCCTGGTTTTTGTCAAAAAATCAAGAAAAAAACGACAAATTTTATGAATAAATTACAAAAAAAAACCTGGCTAATTTTGACAAAAAATCACGAAAAACGGCAAATTTCTTTAAAAAATCACGAAAAAACGGCCAATTTCTTCAAAAGATCGCGAAAAAACGGAAATTTCGTAAAAGATCACGGAATAACGACGAATTTCTTCAAAAAATCGCGAAAAACGGCAAATTTCTTCAAAAAATTACGAGAAGACGGAAATTTTCGTTAAAAAAATCCAAAAAACTGCAAATTTCGTAAAAAAAATCACGAAAACGGCAAATTTCTTCAAAAGGTCGCGAAAAAACGGCAAATTTCTTCAAAAGGTCGCGAAAAAACAGCAATTTTCTTCAGGAGATCACGAAAAAACGGCAAATTTCTTCAAGAGATCGCGAAAAAAAACCAGCAGGTTTCGTCAAAGGGGACTCCCCCCCCCCCCTCCTTTGGACAATGTATGAGGTGTTAAAAATTCTGAGAACAAAGACAGCTTCTTTTAAAAATATACTTTTCTTTTGTCTATCACAAATACTTAGGAGGTTTGAGTGCGTATAATATAATGTGAGGGATTGGTCTGCAGACTGTTTTTTAAGTTTTTACTTGTGTTGCAGACTGCAGAAAAAATTTTTGCTGCTGAGTTTTCAATATTTTCGTTTTTTGTCATGTTCTTTTAGTGTGGTCAGTTGGAATTATTTTTCCAAGAAATAAAAGTTTTATTTTGGAAAATATATTAATTCATCAGGTTTGATTTCACATGCATTTCAAGTAAATTTATTGGACATCGATCGCCACCTTAGTCGTCACTCACCAAGTAGCGGTTAAAAAATCTATTTTCAATCGCCAAGTGAAATGCAGTTTTTTTCATGGAAACATGCATCTTTACATTGATTACATCTAATTAAAAAAGTGGTTATTTCTTTTTCCTACTGGATGCAAACAGATTTCAATGACATAGCTGTATTTTCAATATTTCGGTTTTTTGCCGAGTTCTTTTATCGTGTTCACTTGGATTATTTTTTTAAGAAATACAGTTTTATTTTGGCAAAATATATTTATCAGCTTTGATTCCACATGCATTTCAAGTAATTTGCTGGTCATCTATCGCCACTCTAGTCATCACTCGCCAAGTGACGACTTAAAATAATAATTATTGATTGCCAAGTGAAATACAGTTTTTTTTTCATCAAAATATGCATATCTACATTGATTACACCTAATTAGAGAACTGGTTAATTCTTTTTTCTATTGGATGAAAGCAGATTTTGATGACATTTTTGTATTTTCAATATTGCGGGGGTTTTTTGCCATGTGTTTTTAGTATATTCAGTTTGATTTTTTTTTTCAAGAAATATAGCTTTATTCTGGAAAATATATTCATCAGCTTTGATCCCACATGCATTTCAAATAATTTATTTCTTTTTTCACACTGAATGCAAATGAATTTCAAGATCTTCAATATTCAATTTCTGTTGCATGCTCAGCTCTTGGATTATTTCCCCCCAAGATATACTATTTAGTGATGCGAAATAACTGTATACTATATAGCACAAGAAAGAATAAAGGGGGGGGGGTTAATAAATACTGTATTTTGTCTCTATAAATAAAAAAAAACTGGTTTTCATAGTCTAAAGGTAAAATCGCTAAATCGCGATTTAGCCCTAAATCGAGATGTAGGATGGGTGATAAATCGATTTAAGAAATTCCTACATCGGCCCAGTGCTACTGATGACAAAAATTAACTTTTTCACAATAACGGACAAAATGTCTTTTCATGCTTTGTAGCACATGAAGTTTGTATCAGACTCACAATCCAAAATTGTTATTTCTATGTCTTTGAAATAATAAATCCAATAAAAAGGCTTCATTACAACTGAAAGCTTATGGGGGGGTAATCCGTAATTTACTCAAAGCAAAATATGAACAATGGAATTTTTTGCAGAATGCTTTCAAATTCTCATTCAATCAAAGCAAAAATTGCGAAATTTGTCACTCAATAGTTGGAAAAAATATTCTTTTATTGTTCATTTAAAAAGATTGTGAAATTCATAAATTGGTTGCAAGAAAAACTTGAGCAATCCATAAGTCAGTCATGGAGCAAATGTGAAATTCTCCAGTCTGTTGAGGAAAAACATAAAATTAGATGAGCAATCATGGAAAAAAAAAAAAAAAAAAAAAAAAAACACAATTTTTGTTGATTGGTCACAAAAAAAGAAGCAACTAGTCAGGGCATTGCCAAAAGAAACTAAAAAAAAAACCATGATTTTTCTCTAATCAGTTGCAAGAAAAAGCCTCAAAATTTGCCTACACTACAAGGAAAAAAAATTGCAAAATTCATTAATGGATTGTTGGAAGAAACTGCGGAAATTGTCAACCAATAGCAGAAAAAAAACTCATGATTTTGTCCAATTGGTCTGAAGAAAAAACTGCAAAAATGTGCCTAATAGTAAGAAAAATATAGTGAAATTTTAAAATTGATCACACAGAAAAAAAAAAATGCGAAATTTGTCAGTGGATTGCTGGAAAAAAAAATCAGAAGTTTGTTGATCAGTCATGAAAAAAACCGTGAGATTTGGCCAATTGGTTGCAAAACAGTAACAAATTTTCAAATTAACAGAAAGAAAACATCTTGATCATCACTGATTTGTTGTGGGTAAAACACAAAATGAGTTGATTGAGTACAGAAAAATGTGCGATTTTACCAATCATTCACAAGAAACGGCAAAAGAATTTGCCAATCAATAAAGAGAAAATATTGCAGAATTAACCAGTCAGTCCCTTGTGAAAGATGTGAAATTTGCCGAACATTAACGAAAAAAATGCAAGATTTTCTCGAAATGGTCATAAGAAGCTGTAGTAAAATTTGCTTAACTGTTTGAGGAGTTTTTTCAGATGAGCAATTGGGGAATTGTGAGAAATTTTCCTCAAACAGTTAAGCAAATTTTACTACAGCTTCTTATGACCATTTCGAGAAAATCTTGCATTTTTTTCGTTAATGTTCGGCAAATTTCACATCTTTCACAAGGGACTGACTGGTTAATTCTGCAATATTTTCTCTTTATTGATTGGTAAATTCTATTTCTCGCAATTCCCCAATTGCTCATTTGAAAAAACTCTACAATATTTGTCTGTGGAATGTTGGAAAAAAAAAATCAAAAATTCATCGATCAGCCACAGAAAATATCTGCAACTTTTGCTAATTGGTTGCGGAAAAAGCAAAACAGTTTGCAAATCAGTAGAAAATAAGATATTATGAAATTTGCAAAATTCTTTTGTAGATTAATAATAAAAATTCGTTGATTCAATCAATTGTGAGAAAAAAATTGCCAATCAGTAAAAAGAAAATAATGAAATTTTCCTATCAGTCACATGTAAAAAAAAAAGCTCTAAAATTGTCAAAAGATCATCAAAAATCACAAAATTCTGCATCAAGTCATGAAAAAAATCTACGATTTTTTTCAAATCTGTTGTAAGAAAAGACTGGAACATTTCTCAATCAGTCATTGGTAAAAAAAGGCACTAAATATATGGATCAGTTGCATAAAAAAAAAATGATTTTCACCAATTGGTCAAAAATATCGCAAATCCGAAGAAAAGTATCACAAAATTCGCATATCAGTCACCGTTGAAAAAACTTGAAATTCATCAGTGAATTATGGAAAATTCTTCAATCAGTCACGGCAAATATCCACAATTTTTGCCAATTGGTTGAAAAAAAAAAGCGACAGAGTATACAAATGAGTAGAAAGTAAATATCGTGAAATTTGCAAACTGGTTGCAACTTAAAATTTGAATTCTTTAGAGAATTGATGGAAAAAATTAGAAATTCATTGATCCAATCAATTGTGAGAAAAAAATTACCAATCCATAAAAAAAATTAGCCTTTGTAAAAAAAAAAAGATCTAAAATTGTTAGAAGATTGTCAAAAAAAAAAAATCTTCGATCAGCCGTGGAAAGAAAATCAAAAATTTTTTCCCATCTGTAATAAGAAAAAACTGAATCATTTGCCACTCAGTCATTGGTAAAAAGCAATAAATTTGTGAATCAGTCACATGAAAAAAAAAAACTATGATATTTGTCAATCGGTTGAAAATATTGCAAATCCGAAGAAAAATATCAAGAAATTTACACATTGATCACAGTTAAAAAAAACTTTAAATTCCTCAGTGAATTATGGAAAATCTCAAAATTCTTCAATCAGTGATGGGAAAAAAAATTGCAAAATTTGCCAATTGACACAGGGAAAAAGCTGAAATACTAAGAAAACTGTAAAATGGTTGTAAAAAAAAAAATTCATCATTTGATCAAGGTAAAATCACAAAATTTGTCAATTAGTTTATTTAGTATGTGTTTGTCAACCTTTTGCAAAATGTTTTTTGCATTTCTATAAAAGATATAATGCACTTTTTTATATATAAGAAAATCTCCAGAATATTCTTGATCAGATGAAGTTTGTTACAAAACATTGCAAAATGTTCTGCTTTTAGGTGGTACTTATTTTGAAAACAGTCCTAAACCTTCTTTATAATTCATTCTGGAAACTTAAATTATTGAATCTGTATTTCAGCATTAAGGAACTTGGTGATGGTACACATATACATTGCCTGAATTTTATTTATTTTTTTTTTTTTTTTTTTTGGGGGGGGGGGAGGTAGGGTAAATTTTTTCCCAAAGCAGAATATTTTGCAATGTTCTGCAACAAAACCTACAGCTGATCAAAAATGCTCTGGATAAAAACACAGGTAGATTTTCTTATGTAGGAGTGCAGGTTCATCTGTCATAGAAATGCAAAAACATTTTGTAAAACACTGACTGACACACACAAATCAAACTGCTGAAATTTTGATATTTTGCCATGATCGAATGACAAATTTTGTGTTTTTTCCCTGCAATAGTTTTGTCATTTTCCCGGTCAACAGTCAAATTTTGATATTTTATCTCACAGCCAATCTCAGCAATCTCTGCAATTAATGCTTTCTTTCTGCAATTAATTGAAGAATTTGGAATATTTTCTAAAAATTAACTGGCAAATTTTGAGTCTTTTTTTTTTTTTTTTTTTTTTACCTGTGATATTTTTATTTAGCTGATTGGCAAAATTTTCAGCCTTTTCTTTTGACAGATTAGTGAAAATGATGAGCTTTTTCATGTGACTGAACTACAAATTTCACATTTTATTTTTGCTATAAGCAATTGGCAAAGTTCAAGCTATTTTTCTGGAAATGGTTGGCAAATGTTCGATTTTTCTTGCAACAGATTGAAAAAAATAAATTTATTTTCTACAGCTCATAGAAGAATTTTGGATATTTCTGGCAATCCACTGATGAATTTAGAGTACTTTACCCAAGACCACTTGGTGATTTTTGTGATATTTTTCTTGTATTGACAGGAAAATTTGTGGCTTTATATTGCAACAGATTGGAGAAAATCGTGGCTTTTTTCTGCTAATGATTAATGAATTTTACAGGGGTTTTTTTTTTTCACTTTTTTTTTGTCAAAGAATTTATAAGTCTTTATCCATTTTTTTCTAATAAAAGTCAATTCATAAATTTAGTCAAAATCTAAATAATCCTCAGACATACATATAAAAAAACAGTAGAGAGTAAAATTAACATTACAATATAAATTTGAAATTTATTTTTCAACGTAACATACTAAAGAAAAATATACCTATTGTAGGGATGCACAACCTGTGGCCCGTGGGCCAAAAGTGGTCCTCGATGGGTTAACGTGTGGCCCGCGAACATTGCCAATATACTATTGGAAAAAATTGCAATTTTTGTACATAAGTCCCAGGAAAAAAAAAAAAAATCATAGAATTCGGCAATTTACCACAGAAAAAAATAAAATTTTGTCAGTCACTTAAAAATCGCTTCCAAAGTCTATTAAATTTCGTAGGTCGTGCACAGAAAAATCGTGAATTTCATTAATCAAGTACAGGAAAATAGCAAATTTTGTCAGAGGCTCGGAAAAATAGCAAATTTCGCAGATCAGGCGATCAGGGACGAAAAACATTGCAAACTTCTTTGATAAGGCACAGGAAAATCCCAAATTTTGAGATGATGCACAGAAAAAGTGAAATTTCGTTGATTGGTTGCAAAACAATTGTGAATTTTGTGAGTTTAGCAAGAAAAAAAAAAATTAATCTTGCCGTGTAAAAAATGTAAATTTCATCAAAGTTAGTTAAAAAAATGTGAATTCCGTTGATTCGGCGTGGAAAAATATGTATTTCGTTGATCGAAACACAAAAAATGCGAGTTTCATGGATCGGTTTCTAAAAAATCGCTAATTTCATTGCAGAAAAAATTACAAATTTTGTCGATCAGGTTTAAATAAAATCGCAAATTTCTTCTATTGGGTGCAGAAAATCACAAATTTTGTCTATCAGGTTCGTAAAAACCGTGAATTCTGTCAATTGGTATTATAAAAATTGCAAAGTTCATCGATAAATTTCATAAAAAATTTTCGATTGGCTTCATAAAATTTGCCGGTCATGCGAAGAAAATTAGCGAATTTCATTGATCACCTTTGTAAAAATCACGAATTTTGTCAATTGGCTTGGAAAATTTACAAATTCCGTCGATTGGCTTCGCAAAAATTACTACTTTTATTGATTAGGCCAAAAAAAATTGTAAATTTTTCCAATCAGCTTTGTAAAAATTGCGAATTTCGTCGATCATGCGAAGGAAAATTGCGAATTTCGTCGATTGGCTTTATAAAAAACAAGCATTTGGTCAATCAGCTTCGTAAAAATCATGAATTTTGTCAACTGGCTTCATAAAAATCACGAATTTCATGATAGGCTTCATAAAAACCGCAAATTGCACCGATCGGCTTCATAAAAATCGGAAATTCCATTGATCATGTGAGTGAAAAACAGCTTTGTAAAAATTGAATTCCATTGATCGGTTTTGTAAAAAACAGGAATTTTGTTGATGATATGGGGAAAATTTCATTTCTCGATCGGTTTTGTAAGAATTGCAAATTTTGTTGATCAGGCACGGAAAGATTGCGAATTTTGTTGATTGGTTTCATAAAAATTGCAAATCTTGTCGATCGGTTTCATAAAAAGGCGCAAACTTTGTTGATTGGACGCAGAAAAATCAGGAATTTCATTGATCATGAACTTAAAAATCTTGTTGATCAGCTCCTTCTCTCTCCTTCGTTCATAAAGCTTGTTTATTTTTTTCAGTACCAGCCTATTATGTTTGTTTTTTAGCACTTTTAATAAAACAAGATTTACTCTTCTGAATAAAGTCAAGGAATATTATTACATAATAAAAATAATCCTTGCTATATCTGTTATATATACAAAATGTAAAAACTGCCGTATATCCTTGCCAACTGAATTGGATATTTTGACTGGGTAAGCAGACTTGTGTAACCCCCTCCCCCCCCCCCCCACACACACAGACAGACACACTCTGCCCTCTGAAACCATATTTTTTATCCAATTATAGGCCACACATCCAAAATAGTTTTCTTCATCATGTTATTGATGTGGCCCTCAACCACCCAGACATATTTGTATGTGCCCCTTCTCTTGTAAAGGTTGTGCACCCCTAACCTATTCTATGAAACACACAAGAGGAAAAAATAATAGAATTTTTCTGAAATAGAATTGCAAAAAGCCTTAACCTTCTTTACAAAGTTATACATGTCTTAAAATTCTATTAGATTACACTAGACTGAAAAATTTGGGTTGTGTCATGTTTTTTAACTTTTAATAATTGATTCTTATGTATTTTGTAGTGCTAAATCCAAAAATAACTTTCATTTTTAACCATCTAGTCAGGATTTTTTGCAAATCATAAATTTTATAGTTAAAATTTAACTCTCCCATCATCACTTTATCGGATGCTTGAACTGTTTAGCTATAGGAAACCCACTATAAGACATCAATTTTTGCTATTTTTAAACTTCAAAATTTATGATTTGCGAAAATGTCTAATGCAGGGTTGCAAAAAACCTGGGTTGTTTATAAAACATTTACCTAGTTTGAGTTTTTTTTTATTTATTTATTTATTTATTTTTAAGAGGAAGTCTCTTATTTTTAGAAAGGATAAATTAATAAATCTTATTACATTTTTACTAATTAATTTGAATTTAAATAACAAATTTGTGCAAAAGGGTTTGTTTGGATAACACTTTGAAACAGATTAGGATTAGAAAAAGCATTGACGTTAGTTAAAATTCACAAATATATTAAATTAAAAAATGGTAGTTCTCAGTTATTTATGATGTATTAGATCTGTATTTGTCTTGAATTAATTTATACATAACTAATCATATCATTTTTTGTAGAGGTCGAAATCGGGACCACATGATTTTATATAAAGCTTTATAATGTAAGTTCCCAACTGGATACAAATTTGACAGTACACCAAAAATATATAGTCTATATATACAATAAAAAATATTTGCATATTTATTGTGAAAAGGAACACAATAATTAAAAAAAATATATATATATACCTTATTTTCAGGTGTATAGTCGGCGGCTTATATAAGAAAAAACCTTCCAAAAAGCCACTGCGGCTTATACAAAGATTTTTTTTTTTTCAATGGAAATTGTGATATTTTTTCTACAACTTTTAAACCTCAAAAAATTTGAAAAAAAAACCATCAAAGTTTGTAAATTTTTTTCGCTATGCCGCGAAATTTAGAGAGTTCTCCCATGTTTGTAAAGGCTTTTTTTTACTGCTTAAATACAATTATTTCTGGGTTTGGAAGAGCTGTCATAACTATCACCAAGTATTGCACTCATAGATCTATAATAGCTACCGTAGGGGGAACTGGGGGACATTGATACAGCTTTTTTCAAAAAAAAATGTTGGTGTCTAGAAAGCAGAAATTTCAAGTTATTTTTCTATGTGATGTCAGCAAAACCTGTGTAGTGTGTTATAAAATATACAATCATTGTTTTATAGATTATTTTTGCATGTAATTTTAAAAAAATAAAAAAAAGTAATTTGTATCAATGTGCCCCATCCCCGGGCCAGATTGATACATTTTGACACATCTGGGAAAAATCGAGACAAATAACACCAATGCATATTTTTCATAGAAAAATAGTTAGCTAACCATTTTCTATATATTTATAGACATTAAAATCGCACACAATTTATTTGTAAGCGATATTAAAGCAATCAAAATGAAATTTATAATGACCTGATGTTCTGGCTGTTTCTTGTCTGTGGTAAACTTTGTTATATCTGGCACTTTAACCCCAGAATTATCTTCTTTCTTAGGAAAGGCGAAAGAATTACCAGGTTTTCTGTTTATAAATCGGTTTACAAGAAGAAAATAAAGGATAATTATATTAAAAATTATGTTTATAATAAAATTATCCTGTGCTGTTCTGCAGCTTGTTTCTCTTACTTAATATTTCTCATGTCGATACTTTTTTCTCTGGAGAATCTATATAAATTTGAGATTTGCCAGGCCGCCGTCCATTTCTTTTGTTAATTCTACTAGCACTAGATATTGTGTAAGTTTGTACGTCTTCTGTTTGCAAAAATTCTATAAAATGATCTAATATAAAGAAATAAGAACTATTTCACTTCAATAAAAACTAATAGTAGAAATTTTTGACGAAAAATGGTTGAATTAAGGAATGTATGGTAAAAAAAATAATAAAAAGTAATGAAAAAATGAACTAGAAAAGGATTTAGGTTGTATCAATGTGCCCCGACAAAGACTGTATCAATGTGCCCCATACAGTCATTTTGGATAAAATGTGTCTCAAATCCAACACTTCATAATTTATCTAACAATAAGAATGAGGAGCTGATAAACAGTAGCTTTACTTGCCAGGGAGGGTATTCTTTTCGGTTGAAAATATTGTAACAGTTGTATAATAGCATTTCAATTGTACAACTCAAATTTACTTTTGACCTACAAAAACAATCACCCATCCCATTTCATCAAACTATTGAATCATTCCAAAACTTTCTGTATGTAGTTAATTTCACTTGTATCACCTTTTGGAGCTGTTGTGAAACTTCCTGTAATGACCCTGTGTGCTGTACAGGGAGTGTATCAATGTGCCCCAGTTCCCCCTATAGACTCACGTATAAGTCGTGAAATTTTAGACAAAAAAAACTCCAAAGTGGGGGGTTGACTTATACGCGAGACCTTAAAAAATGACACGAAATGTATTAAAAAATCTTGATAAAACGCCAATTTCATCAAAGATTCGTGATTCATTCATTTCATCGATTCATCCGTATTCAGCGATTTTTGTTTTTGTAGGGGAGGGCGCTTTTTTGGGGTTTTTTGAAAATTTCAAATTTTTTATAAAGTGGGGAGGGGCGTTTGATCGGGAAGGGCGGATTAACGGGATTTTACGGTAAATAAAATATCAGAAAATAATTTGCTAGCGAATCAGTGCTGCAGCACCCCATTGTGTTCGTAGAGTACAAAATCCAAAATCCAGAACCCTTCCAACCTCGACGATTCTGAATTTAAGATTATTTAAGATTTAGTTTATTTTTCAAAAAAATAATCTACCCTATCCTGTTGCAAAGAACAAAAAAAAAACTCTGTAAAGGAACGATTCCGAGGAATCGTTCCTTTACAGAGTCATTTCATTCATAAAACAATGTAAGTTTGTTCTGGATGGCCTAGTTGCATATCAACTGTACGTCCAGTCTAGAGGTGGTTCGTCTGTGTGAGGCATCAGGGAGCCATGAAAAAAGAAATATAGTGTAACAGTGGTTAATCCACGAATGAATTCAAGGAATCTAACTTTTCCGGAGTCGTTCCATTTCAATTAGAGTCCGAGGAATCGTTAATTTTTGAAGTTGGTACCCTACCTATTGCAAAGAGCAAAAAAAAAAAAAAAAAGTGCGTGATTTATGTCATTTCTGAACGATTCATATCAGTCGATCTTTTTCGAAACGATCCCGAGGAATCATTCCTTTTCAGAGTCATTTAATTTTGGAACGAGTTGAAGGAATCGAACTTTTACGGAGTCGTTTCATTTCAGATAAAGTCCGAGAAATCGTTCCTTTTCAGAGTTGATGGATTTTGGACCAATTCCGAGGATTCGCTTCTTTTGGGAACCAATGACCTAAAATACGTATACATTTTATGTCCGAAATTTTAAATTTATCACCGATTTTTCTTTTTTTTTTAATTTTTGAAAAAAATTAGAAAAAATATCACGCTTGTTAAAAAAAAAAAAAAAAAAAAAAAAAAAAAAAGGCGCGTAAACGCCGCATTGTTTGAAATTTTACCTTAAAACACGTAAACACTGCAACGTTTCTTCCGAAAATTATGGTACTAATAATCCTAATTTTTTAGCCGAATTACTGTAGGTATTATGCATCACGAAAAAATTTGGTAAATTTGTGCTAAAAATTATTACTAATGGCTTCTAATTTCGAACCCTGACTGAAATATACGTTCGTAAAAGGTGTATAGCCCGCAGACTATACACCGATGCATATCCGCGGGTTATACACGAACTTTTTTTACTGCACTACTCGATTTAGGGATGCAGGTTATACACAGGGTGCAGGCTATACACCCAAAGATACGGTATATATACGTATATATCCATGTATGAGCCATAATAAATAAAAACTTTTATGTGTGTACAATATGTGAAATTTATTTCATGCATTAATACGTAACATTTTAATCATATGGAAAAAAAAAAAAAAAAAATTATATTTTTGATTTAAAAATCAGTAAAATTTGGCTTGGTCCAAAAATTTTTGCAAAAAAGGCATATATTTTTAAGTCGTCATTATTCTGCAACTAAACATTAGAATTTATTCTTTACAACAATACGCAAGATTAAACATTTACATTTGCTAAGAAAGCAACATATTTTTTTTTTCTTTCCAATGTAATTCCGTCTCAGATTTTACTTTTACCGTATATTATTTTTTAGATTTTTATGTGTCCATTACATGGAACATGGATTTGTAATACTAATGATAACAAACATTTACATACAACAAACAAAGGATCATTAAAAGCATAAATATCACAGCCTACAGCTGTTCCGTATAAATGGAGATTATAAACATGAAAAAAAAAAAAAACTAAGATAAGTTTTTTTGGTCTGAACTCTTTCGTAAGAGTAAAGATCAATGTTCGGTAGAAATTCACTCAGGCTGGGCCAGGCCAATATTTTTTCTTGTTGGGCCTGCTTGGGCCGAAATTTTAACTTTCTCGCCAGGCTGGGTTCAGGTTGAAATTTTAACTTTCGGGCCGGGCCAATATTTCTTCCGTTCGAGCCTGGAAATTTCGGCCATTGCAGACTTCTACGCTGGCTTGTGTTATCTGAAATTTTACTAATACTTGATTAATATTTAAGAAAAAAAGATTGTGATCATCAGATATCTGTCAAAAATAACTTAATTGTTTTCAGAAATAAATTTATATTTCCTTAATGAGTATCATCAGTCATCTCTATATAATAAAACACAGTGTAACAAGCCCATCAATCTTAGCAGTCTCTGATAAGATGGAGCCAGATTAGAGATGATTAGAGAAAACTCATCTGTCTAAATACAATTTTTTTTTTTTTTTTTTTTTTTAATCTGAAATCCATTCTGTTCAACATAATTTTCTACAAAAGATTCAAAACTAACAAAATTTCAATGATTTGCACAGTAACATTTGAAAACAAACATAGCGTAAAACATTAAACAAGATCTTTTGTAGCAAATCATTCACTTTTGTAAGTCATTCGTTGAAAAATATTAAACCATGGAACTAGATGTCACTTGCTGTCCTACAGCTGCTTATTCATGTGCCGTGGATATACAAAAGAAAAACACCAATAGGCATGAAGAAAATTTTGACAATTTTTCCCTTCATTCAATTGTTCATCTTTTTCAAAAAGGAGGGGGGGGGGGGGGTTCTTCCCAAGATACTTTCATAAATTTGTTTCAACTGAAATGTGATGCAAAGATAGTATAGAGAAAAAAACATGCTGGGGAAATGTCGCTTTCTGCACTCTATAACTTTAATCCATTAACTGCCAAAACTAAAAAAGATTTAAAAAATTTTATTCAAATTTTTATGCAAAATCAACAACTTGAAAGTCTTTGTTTAAAAATACATCATTTTAAACCCATTTTTAAGTATAAAAGAACTTCTGGAAAAAAAGAAAATTACATTGAATTATTAACTGTAATATTCTTTACTTAAAAATTACTGTTTGTATAAAATTCATTTGATAACTAAAATTTTATATGCATTTATTTTGACTGTTGCATCAATGCAACACCAGTGGTTAATGATCAAAGTCCACCGAGGTTGAAAAAAATTCTTTGGTGGTTGTTTTCAAAGTTCAAACATCATTTACTGTTCGTTAACAAAGTTAGCGTCACTTGTGAAAGAAGTATAAATGATTATACAGCCAAAGTTCTATAATCCGCAATTTTCTATAATTTGCGTTACTTTACGAATGTGAATAATGAAATAAACAGTTAAAAAAATTTAGAAATTACTCATCCAAAAACAATTTTTTAAAACAATTTAAAAAAATTCATTATAAAACTTTTTTTTTTTTTTTTTAATATAATTCTTATCTTATTAACAGTAAAAAAGAAGCTGTATTACAGAACCTATGTAATTATTTTTATTCAAATGCACATACTTTTTTTAATAAAATAATTTAAAAGGCATTTTTGGAGATAGCCTATTAAATTAATTTTTAGATTTCATGTTTATTTTTTCATATTATACTGATTATAGAATTAAAACACCATCTAGGAATAATAAAATGACGCATAATCCATATTGCCTTATAATCTGCAATATTCCATAATCTGCACAACCTTTGGCCCCAACTTGTGTGGATTATAGAACTTTGACTGTATTCATTTGATACATTAAAATGTTAACTGCAAAATAAGTTTTGTGTGTAGTTATTAAAAGTGGCCATTAACTATGTTTTATTCTTTTTTGTATTGCAATCATTTAAAAATTACATCGAAACAATAATGGTTACAAAACACTAAAAAGCATTTACAAAATTTATCCTTAATTAAAAATAGCTTTCGTCTTTTGTCTAGAAGTTTTGACAGATTTAAAAGGCACCAAGACTTTATTTCTTTAAAATTTATCCTATTTGTTAATCAATAAACATATTTTTATTATATTTTTTGCGGGGGGGGGGGGGGGGGTGTAAATGATAAAAATACAATTCCTAACTGTTATAAAAAATTAGTATTATCAATTATTAGCATTATTTCAATAGTTGCAGATTTGTTTAATTACACAGTTTTATTCCATATTTGTTAATTTTTTGCCTTATTAAGAAATCTTAATTTTGTTAAGCTATACAGTAGACTCCCTCAAATCCGCACATATTTTACAGATGTAAACAATGAAACATTCAGTTCAGATCTAGGTGCAAAAATTGATTTTTTCAGTTTTATATCGATTCCATACATTTTTTTAATTTATAATTTTTGTTAAGGTTATTGAATTCATGTTTTTTCATGAAGAAAGAATTATTTATTTCTGAAAAAAAATAAAGATATTGCTAATGTCATTGGTAATCACAATCTTACCAAATATATTTATGTATTAATCAAGCTTTTTTGGTTATTAAGTCTGGCTAAACCGGAAATAAAGTTTCATTATTTTATGATCTTGATGTGAATTAGATATGTACCTTTATGAGGCAAGTTTCATTGAATAATTTAGGAAAAACACATTTCCTCTTTTATAATGAATATTTAATTGTACATTATTGATTATTAACTTAATCTTTCCTTTTAGTATTTTAATCATTTTTAAAAATATCTAAATTTTTATTATTTTAGTTTATTACTTATTTTAATATTTTAGTATATTGTATGCATTCATTATACTTTTGATTTCATTATTAATTACATTCAAATTATTTTTTAAAAAATGTAAACAAAGCAATGACCACACATCCGCAAAATTCTAAAATCTGCAAAACCTCTGGTCCCAAGCTGTGCGGATTTCAGGGAGTCTACTGTATTAGATGGAAAGCCTGGTTTACCCAGAAGTATTGTAAATGTTTATTAGAACATTAAATGAGTCAAACTTGGCTCATCTAAACGCTTCTATTTTGTCTTTTTTCACATTCACTAAACAAAAAAGAAAATTACTGATTTTAAAACTATTTAAGTTATAATTTAATTATGAATTGTAAGAAATATAAAATCTTAAAAGAAATTAAAAGCACATAATATCACAAATCCATGTTTCTGCATGAGTTTTTGTTTATTACTTAACTCATATTTAATTGCACTCTTATTCAAAAACATGTCTTCACATTTCTTATGGTCAGGGGTGCAGAATTTTTCAAAAATCTTACTAGCCAAGGATTTATTTCACCAGCCTGCAAGATGCAACATGCATGCAGTTGAAAATTGTTATGACAAAATCGCACACAAAATTACTATTATGACAACACATTTTCATAATTCTTCTTTTCCTATAAAATTAAGAAATATATGCAACAGAGGTAAACTTAATATAAGAAGAACTATACCATATTTACACTGTAATAATTTAGAAAGTTAAAATATCTATATTGAAAAAATGTTCCTGATAATGTCTCTATTGCCAACAATTTCTCAAAAACTAAAAATGCACTCGCCTTGCCAGAAAATCCACTCGGCACTGGCAAGCAAAATCATGTATTTTTCCACCCCTGCTTATGGTCATGCAAAATTCTCATAATTCCTTCTACATAAGGCACTCTTCCTGCTATTTTTACCAGTCCTTCCCAACATTTCAATTACCAGGGGTGTACTTTAGCTATTAGCAAACAATGAAGGATGCCATTATTCACATGACTGGAAACATACAATATGATTTTAAGTCAGTTAGTGTCAGGGGTGCAGAATATGTCGGATCCAGTGATCTGGAATTGAGGAAAATTTTTCAGAAAAACATAATTTCTAACAATGAATTACATGATTCTACATTACATAAAATTTTTCACTATAATAGAAACATCCGTATGGAGATCTATACAAAATCGATCTCAGAATTATTGTCTCGTGCATAAGTAGGGAAATTTAAAAAACTATGCCTATAATGCAGAATTTATGTAAGCTTATAACATATCGTAAAATTTTGAGGAAATTTTCATATGGATTAGGGGAAATGTTGGGAGTAAAAACATTTTCAGCACCCCTGAGTAGTGTTAGTGACACAAGTCATCTTTGCAATTCACATATACATCTCGCAATAGCTATGCTCGAATAAAAAACAAATTGCAGTGGAAATAAAAAACATAATAAATGTAGAATTAAGTTTCCCTGTGAGGCTAAGGCTGCCTATGATAGAAAAATATAAATATTCAAAATAAAACAATTTTGTAGATCGATTTTTTAGTTTTAAATAAAGCTATTAACAAGAATCATTCGGAAGTCATACATATATCTTATACAATGTATTTACAGCTGATAAGAATCAGTCATGTGAAAATAACTAAAAATCATAGAAAATATATCAATACAGTACATTTAAAATTATGTCCCCCTTAAAAACTAGAAAAGGGTAAGGAGGCGATGTTACATACAATGATTTAAAATTTTTAAAACAGATTGTATATTTAAAAAAAAAAAATAATAATAATAGCAACAAGAAACATTCAAGAAATTCTCAAAAGAGTAACATGACACTCATGATCACCAGATTGAATAGACCTGCTTTTACCTACTATCATCTAGTAAAAAGATTCAGAGAAAATATTGATGTAAATTGTTCTAGTTAAAAATATTTCATTACTTACTACAATTATTCTTAGTCATTTTTTTATTTAAAAAAATAAACCAGAATTTTCTTAAACTTAACTTACAGCAATTTTTACTAAATCTGGCCATAAGCTTTGTTACATCTTTTGCTTTTTTAATGAGATAATTTAATAAAGATGATTGGATATGATTTTATAAACTACTATTTTCAGAAAAACTTTATTTTGGGGGAAGTACAAGGGTTCTAGCACTATGAATTTTTGTTATATAAAATAAAAATCTTTAAATAAGCCAAAAAGTGAACCAGTAAACTTTGACAGAAGTGTTTATCATATATAGATATTGTACACAGAACAAGATGGGTGTGTATCAGGTGTATAATTGCATATAAAAGAAAAAAATAGCAATGAGTAACTGATATATTGCTAACAAAAGCATTTGAAAAGAAAATCATAGTAAATTGCTTATATTGTATGACTCAACATTATACATAATATATACATACCTCATATAAATTACGGTCAAATAGAAGTTTTTTTTCTATTTTATGACCAATAAATTTGTAAACGAGTTCCCAAAAAATAAAAAATGTAAGCAAAGAAAAGGTTTACAAGAATAGATATAAAATATTACAAATCGAGTACATTTTCTGACCAATTCTTACATACCTGGAATATGAATCATCACTGTTCAGTAAAACAATATATACAAAATATGATTATAAAGTAATTTATTTCAGAAATGAGAAAAATCTATCTATTTTGGTCACTGCTATTTTTCTTTTAACCAAGAATATTTTTTATAGGTCCATATTAAGTGAGAATGAGTTGAAAACACTCCTATAATACAGTGAGCGTCTAAACACATGAGGAAATAACTATCATATATACATCGATCGAACATGATCCTTATTTATTTAATCAAATATTAATCCTTTTTATTCGTTCAGACTGAAAAATTAACGTAGAAAATACCGCTTCATGTATTTTACAGTTCATAGACATAACTGTCACTTACCAACTTTTGCGTTAGACATTACGAAAATCTTCGTTTCATTGAAAATAAAATTATAAGTAAAATCCAACTAAAATAAACATAGATATGTTGTTAAAGATGAAGTAAAAACATGAATTTGTCTTCATATTTTCACAGTCAATAATAGTTCAAAGCATCTCTTTCAATATGACTTAGAAATCGCATCGCTTTAGCAGTCAAGAAATAAAGCTAAGAGAAGTTTACCCCTTTACCGGCTAGTCGGTTTTCTAGCCGTGGGGTAAGAATCCTTTTAATCGAGAGAAACCTAACAACCGAAAACCATCTGAGTAAACCACTCGGTGTTATGAAAGCACCTCCTAGCTTACGTTTGGACAACAAGGAAGGAGCAAAGTGGTACTTTTGCCTCACTGCGCAAAGTTTGCGCACTATCATCGATCAAAATGACTAATCAGTCAGCCGTATTTGACTACACAGAGCCTACATGGCTTTAAAAACAGACAGAGACTTTAGAAAACCTTTATAAGAAAGTATCATCTAACTCAGATTCGAAGGTTTGTTAACCCACTTTTCCATTTTGTTTTTAAACGTATGAATTATGTTTAATGCAATGAAGATATAAACCTAATGAGATAGATGCTGAAGATACATGTGTTCTAGACTAATTCGAAATATTTTAATAAATAGGTACTACTAGGTTATTCCGTCGACCATTTTCGCCAAATTACAAAAATTGTCAAACTAATAGCCAAGTTATATTTGTTGACATAATTTTTATTTGAAATAACGAAAGAACAAATAAATTAGTAACACATGAATAAAAATACAATTCAAAAGTGAATTTAAAACCATTTGATGACGTTTTAAACATGTGTATCGTGTTTTATGTCGCAAACACAATCATCCATTATTGGCATTTAATCTTATAATTTGGTGACAGATTTTAGGTCGACAGGATAACAGAGTAGTACCAATAAATGATATGTTTGAAACATCATTCTTTCTTCTAAATATATAAGAAAATATTAAAATCATGAAAATTTTTGGCGGTCGTTTTTTAATGGATCTGGGCTGGGATTTCGGTGCACACTTAAGATCAGCTTTGAGGCTTACATTATAAACAAGCATAAATGGTATTGCAGTGCCAAGCGGTCTTATGACACACTGTTAAAAATATGGTGAAAAATAGGTTTTTAAAAAGTATCTATTTTCTGACCAATGAGAACGCTCCACAGGTGCTTATGTAGTGTTCTTATTTGTCAGAAAATAAATAGACTTTTAAAAAAGAGGTAATGTTTTTAACAGTGCAGCTTGAAAAATGTCGCAAGTTTAATCACGGCCAACTTCATTTGAGGCCATAGAAGCTTTTGCTTTTAAAGCGGTGCTTAGGATGGAATTCAGGACGTCAGATCATCTAATCTCGCGAGAAAGTTGTCTTAGGCGTTACAAACAAGAGCTGTCTCTGCCGATTGGGTCATAATGATATGATGTCATAAATTCCGTCCATATATCCAAGAGCTTCCTAGGCCTCTAATGAAGTTGGCCATGGTTTAACCGCAAATGGATGCTTGCGCAATCACTACAAATGTAAAAGCACTCTCTCCTTGGCTAAAGGCTGACTGCAAGAGGACTTACCCTGCACTGTTAAAAATATCGTAAAAAATTACCTCTGTTTTTAAAACTATCTTCTGATTAATGCGAACGCTGCACAAACGCCTATGGTGCGTTCTTATATACATCATGCATTAGATTGTTTTTTTAAAAAAAAGAGGTAATTTTTCACGATATTTTTAACAGTGTGCGGCACAATACCAAGTTACGATCGATCGCAGGAACACCTATCCTACATTGTTAAAATATTGTGCTAAAATTACCTCTGTTTTTAATGACTATTTTCTGACCAATGAGAATGCTCCATGGCTATGTATGCAGCGTTCTCATTTGTCAGGAAATAGATTGTCTATAAAAACAGAGATAATTATTAACGATATTTTCAACAATGAACGATCAGGAGTAAGATTTAAGATAGAGAAACACCGCAATCCTAGCTCATTGACTTCTCATATAACTGAACTGAGAAATAGACACCTTTCTTGAAGCCATCATTAACCTCCCCCCCCCCATCACGTGATGGTGGGGAGAATGCGCGTCAAACCGGTTTCTTCCGCTGATCCCACCAGCCACCAAGATCTTTTTTCCGACTGCGTTACGTTCTTTTAATATGAGAATGAAAGGGGAAAATTGCCAAGAAGGGATCATCGTCAAAAAAGACACCCTTTTGGCGAGAAAAACTCTCGCCAAATTTTGGAGATTCCTGCTTCAAGAATCCCCGAAGAAAACAAAGGGATCCGTTGTCTAGTCATTCCTGATCTAAGTCCTACCTTTAAATACTTTGGGACAGCCAGGGCCTGACTAATACAGGGCATGCGGTGCAATTGTCCCGGGCCCCCCGACTTGAGGGCCCCCCCCCCAGGACAGATGTAAACTTATAAGTTTTTCGTTAAAAGAGTTTCAAATGATAAAAAATGGACAAAAATGACCAAATTCTTTTTTTTTTCAGTTTTAAGGAGCTTTCTTCTCCTACGAATATTGATATCAACAGATTTACAGCGTACATTATAGATTTAAAAAAAAAGATAATAAAAATTCCTTTATAAAGGGATGACAAAGAGAAAGTATTAAGACGGCATAAAGGAAAATGAAGCAGATCTTAGGTTAAATCAACCCATTCTGCATAAGTAAGATCAGCTCATATAAAAGTAGAATTTAATCCTTTCAACAGTGGTGGCTAGACTGTCTAGCCGCCAAATTTTAATTCCAAATCTGACAATTGGCACCAAGAATGTTTTAATAAATTTTTTCTTTTACAATGTTAGTGCAAAATAGCTGAGTTTTATTTTCTAAGAAATTCCATTAATATTCTGGTGTAATTCAATTATTTCATCATTTTACGAACCCTTCTTCTGCTCCTGAAAGGATTAATAAATCCATATCATTCGTCGTAGGAATAATTACCAAGAACCCGCATAGCATGCATGGTCAGAGTGACGTCACTGTGGTCACATCACATCTGTGACCTAAATGCCGCCACTCAGTGACGTCACATTGTGACAGAGATGTGACTTTCTAAAAAAATCTTTAGGAAATTACAAAAATTCTTCAAAACATGTTATTTACTTTAAAAAACACTTTTGTCACAACGTCGCTTTTCTCACAGTTTCGTCACGATGTTAATGTCAAAGTAATCACAAATGACACAATTTTCACAAATTTGTCACACCGTGGCTTCACAAAGTGGTCACAATGTGATGTCACAAACGAGCTCGAAAACGGCCGTAACGACTTCACGTTTTAGTCACTGTGACTTCACATCGACAATCGATCGATGGTCACAAAGTCACAGTGTGACTTCACAACGTCGTCGCAGTGACGTCACCATCCCTTACGGGAAGCCATTATAAAACAATTTCTTGAAATAATATCTAATAAATGTACAGTTTGCAATTATGCATTGTTATGTGACATCCAAGGAGTTTATAAGGAATTGTTAGATAATAGATGAAAATATGTTTTCGTTTGAAATGTTGAATACCTTTTTCAATTACCTTATCTTCCATTCCACCCTTAATCTAGAATGGTTTCTTCGGAACATTTCTCGAGTAGACGTGATGAGACATGACGACATTTAGTTTTCCACTCGTAATGGGAATGGCCGAGTACTTGAATGAAAATGTTTACTTTTTATGAAAGTCATGGAAACGTGCAGAAAATTATTATAAAGTTTTATTTTATTGCGAAAATAATTATAAAGTTTCTGAAGAAAATATGCAATTACTTGTATAACTGAGTAAAAAAAATCCCTAAAGAACATTTCAGAAAAGCAATTTTTCGGGTGTTGTTTTATACTCTACAAATTAAAGCAAATAAGATACTTCTTTTTTTTTTACATTTTTTGTTACTTTACAAATTTAATACGAATAAAGTTTAAAATAACATAGGATAAAACAACCAGTGATGACCCGGTTGAGGACGAATTTTTGGCATTTAGCTAATAATGCTATGCCCTGTTCATTTTTCTCATGATGATGATTAAAATAAAACGAGAAAAAATAGAAAAGACTTTTGTGTCAAGAAAATCAACAAAATAAAAATTTATTCCTTCATAAAATTTGTTTTAGTAAGAAGTACAGAAAAAGAAAATCAGTAATCAAGTAAAAGTTTTATCCGTAATGGACCATCATTGCATGATTGCATACAGAAAACGATTCTTCTTTTTCTGATTATTTCTGCAGGATTCGGCCTTGGTATTTAGGTGGCTTTTTAACACTTTTGTTAACTTATATTTTTATAGCTTCTTATTTTACATTTTTACAGCTTTTTCTTTCTGTTTTACTTCTTTTTGATGCAATTCTCCTTGTTTCTTCCGTTTCTTGTCATTTTGCAGCTGTTTTCATCTTTGCGATGTCAGGACCAGTGTGACCGTTTTTTCAAGCTAAAAGCAAGCTAGATTTGGACTGACAACAAGCTAAAAATAAATTCGATGGTCCTGCCATCTATTGATGGTCAGTATATCAATAGACTGACAACTATCTTTTAACCTGAGTTTTTAGCTTGATTTAGCTTGTTGTAAGTCCTACAAAAGTCCAGATTTCTTACAACAATCCAAAAACGGTCACACTGCTCAGGACGCAAGGCTTTCTTTCCAATCTCCTCTTTCCTTCCCTTTTAGGACTGTGTGGCCATTCGAAAAACACAAAGTAGTTACAGTTCTCCCTTATATCTAGTAGCATTGAGAAATATGACTGGGTGATGTAGAAGACGAAGGCATTCTTCTTCGTTCCTGGAATAAAAAAATTCTCGATACGCTCCCTGTAATATATGTATATTTGTGGCAACACTTATTTAATAACCAAGTTTTGTAGTACTGAATGGCAACACTATGTAATGTTGATCATCGTATCGTGTGTGTGCTTGCTAGAGCTTGCATTGCTACTTCTTGTGATCGGGATGCATGCCGTGATATTAGTGCAGCTTATATAAGTATGAATTTTATGTTTAATAAACTTATTTAGTTATCAAGATGTGTCTTCTCAATCGAATCCAAGTATTAAACACCCCCGTTTCTTTACGGTGATGTCGTCGATTTATGTTGAAAGGGTTCATCTCTCCCACCATCATTACTAGAATGGATGAAAACATGGCATCTTTCTTGAATTTGCGAAACAGCTCCCGAGTTCCCTAACAACCGCCATCTTCGTCGGCGACCCCTACCTACGTCCCAAACAGCTCTATCTCTTGCGCGACAGCGCTGTCACCGATAGGCGACCACGGATAGCGTCAAAATTCTTTACTTACGACCCGAATGCCTTGGACTCTAATAGAAAAGGAAAAAAAAAGAGAAATTGCAGCCGGTCAAATTTAAAAGAAATTAAAAACACTGAAAAACGGTTAGTAGGTGGGTGGGGCTCTGAAGCTATCGATTTCTTCTACCTACATCCCGAATACATTTGTTACATTCAATCTTTTAAGGTTCCAGATTCTATGGATTTACTACGGATTTCTGATTCTCTATTTCGGGATTATGAGTATCTGCGATCTGAAGACACAAAGCTATTCTGGGAATTTGCAATCGTAGAGCTTACAGTGAAATTTTAAAAATCTGCGAATTTTCAGCATTTTAGTATCGAACTTTTTGCTTCCCACTGACTTGTGTTCACTCCATCCAATATCTCGCATTTGTCATCATGTGGGGACAGGGCCAGCTTGTTAACCCGTTTGAAGTAAAACGCGGTTTTTCGATTATGTATCAAGTTCAATCTTCTATACTGATCGGCCTCATCGAATAGGCAGATTGTGTATTAGTAAAACGCGATCTCCTTCTCGACCACATTCTTCACTTCCTTGATCCTCTTCCTGATTGCTTCATCCATGCGTAGAGCGTACATATTGGAGTTCAGCCGCACGAACTCTATTAATCCATTTCCTCCGTTTTTGTCTTTTGTCTTAACGAGGACCTTCTTTTTACGCAAGGTAGATCCTGGTGTTTCCGAAAATTCTCCGAATACTCCAAGCTGTCAAAGTGCTCGATCAGCTCTTTCATGACTTGCGTCTGTATGTCGTAGATATAGCTAGCGGCCCTTGTCCATGTAGATTAGTGTGATTCTCTGATGGTATCACAACACTTTAATGGAAATCGTACATCAGCATGTTCGACCAATTCAAGATGCTCATGCTTAGGTCGATGGTTTGTTGAAAATAATCCTAGTTTTCTGCATCTGCATAGCTACCAGATATTTTGGCTACCAACTGTTCGACTTTCTTCGCATCCGAACAGTCTCACGTTTATCTACTTCTGAAGCTCTCCAGGGTCTTACTGAACACCACGTTGTTTATCGGATTGTAGATGTCCTTCTCGAGATCATTGGTCTCATCCTCCCACAACTATGTGTTCAGGTCCCCAACCTCGAAATTCGTTAAACACCAGTTCTCGGTTGTCTCGGTGAATCTTCTCGAGTTGCAGACTCATTCCGAGGTACTGTTTAAGATTCCGATAGTAAGCACGTACCTTCCTTATTGTATAAGGTGTTGAAGAGGTTAGTTTCCTCAAATTCTGGTGGGGCTCAGTATTCGGGAGAAAGAAGTAAGTCCTAATGCTTCTCGTAGAGCTCCCTTGAGTATCTCAGATATACGAAGGAAGTACTACTGAGCCATTTAAAGCCATCCGTAAGGAATGGCTAACTCATAGTCCATTATTAGAGATTCTTGGCGTTCAGACACAGTTTCAGTTAGGTGGGGAGGCCTACCAAAATGGCTTAAGCAAACAAGCCCCACCTAGCAGAGGCGTTCAGACACACCAGGTAGTTGGAATCCTGGCTCCAATTATACCCTTTCACATACTTATTGCTCGCCTTCGCATATTGCCGACAATATTTTGAAATGCCCGCTCTACAGCAACAGGGTCGTGTAGTCTTTCAGCAGTTGGATTAGACTCCGGTCATTTTCAGTAAGGCGTACAACGCGAGACCAGATCTAATCCCTAAATCTGAAATTCTCGAAGATGCCCGACAAGATTAAGACATTTCGAGTCCGACTTCACACAGATATTCGAGTACTGTCTCATTTAGACCGGAAGACGGTAGCACAGACAGTCACTTCATCGAGTTCATGGATGAAGATCTAGGATTAATTAAATCTCGATTCACTTTTAAAAGGCAATCAGTCAGCTCAGTCATATCTTGGTGGAAAACACCTAGAAACCCGATTTTAATGGTTGACTCGTAGATTTGCCATTATACTTTCCTGCACCCAGAAGTATGAAAACATGGAGGCTTGAGAGCAGGAATACAAAATGTTAAACCTATGAATCAACCGCAAAAATCGAGTTTTTAGGTGTTATCCACCAAGATATTGACTCAGCAGATCGAGTGCGTTTTAATATGCAAATCGAGATTTAACTAATCCTAGATTTTCAGCCACGAACTTGATGAGCTTATTGTCTTTGTTACCTCCTCCCGGTCTGATACTCTGGATGTTGAACATCCCCCATACTTTCTGAGTCACTTTGGTCACATCACATCTGTGACCAAAATGCCACCACTCAGTGACGTCACATTGTGACTGAGATGTGACTTCCTTAAAAATCTTTAGAAAATTACAAATATTCTTCAAAACATGTTATTTACTTTGCAAAAACATGTTTCTGGCAATTTAAATATCGCCGCTTTTGTCACAGTTTCGCCACAATGTTAATGTCAAAGTAGTCACAAATGACACATTTTTCACAAATTTGTCACACCGTGACTTCACAAAGTGGTCACAATGTGACGTCACAAACTATCTCTAAAACGGCCATAACGATTTCACATTTTAGTCACTGTGACTTCACATCGACAATCGATGGTCACAAAGTCACAATGTGACTATATGGGGTTTTGTCTTAAGAGCCCACAACAGTCACAGAAAAAGTACGCAAAAAGACCCGGATGACCATGTAATGTCTATGGGAGCGTTCTTTTCTAATATCTCGTTCAAATTTTAATATTTTGATATGATTTTTTTTGCATAAAATAGTTCAGGACGATCCACAACCGGGCTAGTTTTTACTTTTTCGATTTTGGTTATATATTTTTTATATTACGATAGTTTCAGTTTCAGAACCGGTTTAAACCGGTTTCGAAAGTTAAAGTAATTTTTTAAAGAAAATCTGAAACAAAAATTGAAAAAGTAAAAACTAGCCCGGTTGTGGATTGCCCTCAGCTGTCTTGTGCAAAAAAAATCATGCAAAAATATTAAAATTTGAGCGAGATATTAGAAAAGAACGCTCCCATAGACTTTACATGGTCATCCGGGTCTTTTTGTGTACTTTTCCTGTGACTATTGTGGGCTCTTAAGAGCGCACAATAGTCACAGAAAAAGTACACAAAAAGACCCGGATGACCATGTAAAGTCTATGGGAGCGTTCTTTTCTAATATCTCACTCAAATTTTAATATTTTTGCATGATAAGTCTATGGGAGCGTTCTTTTCTATTATCTCGTTCAAATTTTAATATTTTGACATGATTTTTTTTGCATAAAATAGTTCAGGACGATCCACAACCGGGCTAGTTTTTACTTTTTCGATTTTGGTTATACATTTTTTATATTATGATAGTTTCAGTTTCAGAACCGGTTTAAACCGGTTTTGAAAATTAAAGTAATTTTTTTTAAAAAAATCTAAAACCAAAATCGAAAAAGTGAAAACTAGCCCGGTTGTGGATCGTCCTGAACTATTTTATGCAAAAAAAATCATGTCAAAATATTAAAATTTGAACGAGATATTAGAAAAGAACGCTCCCATAGACTTTACATGGTCATCCGGGTCTTTTTCTGTACTTTTCCTGTGACTATTGTGGGCTCTTAAGAGCACACACTAGTCACGCGGTAAAAGGCGAACGCTAATGGTAAGTCTATGGGGGCTTTCTTTTCTAATATCTCGCTTAAATTTCAATATTTTTAAATGATTTTTTTTTCACAGGATAGCTGAGGACATTCTATTACCGGGCTAGTTTGTACTTTTCTGATTTTCGTTGTAGTTTAATACTGAGGACCCTCTAAATTTTGGATTCAGTGAAATTCGAGGTGTTGTGTCCTTTTTAGTCTTATAAAATCTATTTCAGCAAAATTCAGAAAAAATCAAAAACGCTTCACGTAATATTAGTGTTTAAGCTTTCCAATGATATGCTTTCCATATTTCTACTGCAATTATTCTGAGCAAAATTGGGAAAGATTTTGTTAAAAAATGCAACAGAAAACGAGTTTTAATTATATGATCTCCGCCTCAGCCAGTCTCCGCCTCTCTTGCCCTTTATTGAAAATTTGATTGGTTAACACCAATCCATTTTAGCAAATGAAAGTAACTTTTTTCCTTTCCTTGTATTTCTTTCTGTTATTGGTTTAGGTTAACGTGTTAAAATAACATCCCCTTATTTCAAACTTTGGATTTATTTTTTCTACAATTATTGATAAATTTTAACTAAAATAGTCTTGAAAAAAATCAACGACTTCTAATTTTTTTGTTTTTATAAAACTAAAGCTATTTTTAAGTTATAACTAACTTCCAAAGAAGGAAATTATACACTTCATTTGTATATATATATATTTTTTTTTTCAAGTGCATACAAAAAAGTAGATTTGATACAAATTACAGTAAGCTCCTTTCTAGCAGAAAGGAAATTCTGATAATTTTAAAGGATGCTTATAATTGGAACTTTTGTGAAATACATAGGTAGTATTAAAAGGACACGGAGCTATATTTGGAATTTATAAATTTCCTTATACCGCTTGCAAAATATATGAGACAGGGGGGCAGGGGTGTGCAAAGAGAAAACTGCGCCAGGAGTAAAGTTCAGTTTGGCGCCCCAGTCCCTGAACTTTTTCTTGTGACAGACTAAATATGACGTTGGTAATAAAAATTTGGCGCCCCCTAAATTTCCGCACCCGGGCAACCACCCCCTTCGTACCCCTCTTTTTCGCACGGCACTGTGGAGGTACATTTGGAGGAGGCTTATTCAACACCGCGCCATCCGAAGAGAGGGGGGTGGCGCCACATTTATACTATCAACATCATTCTTGGGCTGTTACAAGAAAAAGTTGGGGGAGGGGGCGCCAAATTGAAACTGTGCCCCGGGCGCAGTTTTCTCTTCAAACGCCCTTGTGCTTGTTTTTGGTACTATACGATACTAGGCAGCCCGATTTCAGTGCAGTATTATTAAGTAAAACAATAAAAAAAAAAAATAAGCATTTTAAGTTTGAAAAACAGTTTTCATCAAAAATAAGCAGAAATTAAAGTTGGAAAATTTTAAAGATTAGTAACTTTAAAATTGTTGATCAACTTGTTTAAATCTTTAAAGAAATATTTTTTAATATTTAATACTTTTAAGGAAAACGATACACTTTTAACAGTTGTTAAAAATAGAAAATTTATCCTGCGTGATACATTTTATTTTAATATAACATAAAGGTATATTTGCAAAGACAAGGATTTGCGAAAATTTTTCATTATTTATCATAATATAAAAGTAAAAATAATGAAACTGTAAGGCAAAATATAGCATTTTTATAAAGTGTGCTATTCAGCAAATTTTATTTTATAATACTTTTCAGAATTGTTTCTTCTTTGGAGTTTTTTTCGACGTTTAACAAATGCAGCATCTGTCTTTTACATTTTTTAAATCATACAATGTATCGTGGACAAGATTTGTCGAGATATTTACAAACTCTACAAGCTCGTATACATCTAATGAGTCACAATTCAATACAACATTGTAAAATTTTTAGACGATTTCGCTGTCTTTAGCAATTTTTGTTTGTCCTGGTACAAGGTTAGATCTGGAAACTCCTCAAAAAAAAAAGGGGGGGGGGGGCATTTCAGAAATTTGGAGATTTCAGTTGGACCTGCGATTCGGGTCGGGACAAATTTTTTCATTGTGGATAGAATCGGGGCTAATTTTTTTACGTTGCGGATTGGGTTTCGGTCCGATTTACTTCATTTTTCTCGTTGTTCGTGTTAAATCCTACTTTTTTTGCTGCGAGTCGTGTTATATTTTACTTTGTTGCTGCGGGTTGGGTTTGGGTCCAGTTCTCTTTCTTTGTTGCTGCTGGTCAGTTTTGAGTTTAGTTCACTTTTTTTTGTGTGTGTGTGTGGGGGGGGGGGGATGTTGATTACTATTTTATTGACGCTGGTTTGTTTTCGGTCAAGTTGACTTCTACTTTTTTTCTATTGGTGGAGTTGATTTTTACATTTTCCTTGCGGATCGAGTGGAAATCTACTTTTTATCTGCGCGTTGTTTTCGGGTCAAAATAATCGATTTAAAAATTTGGAGGTTCGGGAATTTTGCTGTGAGTCGTGTTTGTATCGGCTTGAACTTTTTCCTGTGGGTAGAGTTTGGGTCAGTTTGACTTACATTTTTTTCAAATTCGGTTCTGTTCCGGATAAAATTTCACTTCTGGGAGTCGCACTCTGGTTCATTGATTGGTTGGTTGAATGGGGTTTTATGACGCAAAGTTATTTTAGGATATGCTGCGCAAAGAACAAGGTGGGGATTCGGGTTGATTAGAAAGTTCGATTAAGGGATTTTTATTTTAAGCTGCGAGTTGGGTTATTAGCCTCCGATGCTTTTTCTTTCAGACAAGCTAAAAAGTGTCGTGTCAAAAAAAGTGTCGTGTCAAACTTTTACTTACCTATCATACGTAGTGTAGGGTAAGTCTTGCAATCGTTTTGAAAATCGAAAAAAAAATTGACGGATTTACACGTTTCAGATACTGGAGACTCCAAAAAACAAATTTTTAGAAAAAAAAAGTTGCCGTCCGTTTGTTTGCCTGTAAATGCTCTATCTCACGAACAAAGGGAGATAGAGACTTAAAATTTTGTATCTACTTAGTAAGAATGAATAGGACGAAGCCTATTTAATATCAGTAACCTCGATTATACGGAACTTTTTTTTCGGACTCTCAAAAATTTCGTTCTCATGAAATGTATATAAAAATTTCCGATTTTTTTTTTTATTTTAAGGAAAAGACGTAAAAGGCAATAAGATAACACAAATTTTGCAACAAGAACGAAGTCGGTCGGATTAATAGTTGCCGAGATATTTGTAATCCTGTTTTCTACATTCTTCGATTTCTCATGACCCTGTATTTTCCTCAAATTTCAATTCAAAGATATGTTTTAATTGGAAATGAGACTCTTAATCTGATGCAGTAAACTGTTAATTAATATGATTATTGTTTTTGGAGTTATAAGGATGTTTCCTTTACGCAATCTGGTACTACTTGTGTAGTTCGGTATTTTACATAAATTGTCGAAATGGGTTCATCAGCAATTCATTAATGGAGCATTACTGTGTATATTAAAAACATTTAAATATACGTTTAAATTTTGTTTTGGAAGTGCAATGCATTTTATAAATAGTTTTCACATATTTTATTTTCACATATTGTATAATGCATATCCATGATGGGTAAGTATTACGGTGGCCCCCAACGACTAGTTTCGTAATCTGGCCGTTAAAACGAGACATTCATACAATTTTATTGTTAAAATGCATTTCCTTTTTCTCAGAGTCTATAAAAAAGCGTTTAAACTAAAGAAAAAATCCGTTTTTGATGTATCTAGTCATTGAAGAAGTAGCACGTCAAATTGTATCTCTTTATTATTCCGCAATTCCAATGTCTCAGAGAGAAATTGCTAATCAATTGGGTATTTCAAGCCGTTCACGCTATTATATTGATAAACACAAAAAAAGGAAGTCGGAGGCGAATAATCGGAGGCGAAACTGAATTCTGCAATGGCAAAATCTACATTAAACTTGTTTTCACTTTTTTACAGTAAGCCGGATAGATTTGTACTTCTTTGCTACGTATCCGATTTGAGCAGTCTGACTTAGAAATAGGTTTTACACTAGAGAGCATATACTAGATTTTCTTCTATACAAATTTTAGTATTCAAGTTAAAGATGTAAATTATATTTTATAATTCTATTAAAATACATGAATTCGTTTTCTTTCATTTCAGTTTCAGATGTTCGGGTAAGGGCTCGATTTGACATAATTTGTAATTTTTGGGTTCGGATTGATACATTATGAGTCGGGTTGACTTTAAACGTTTCGGATTCGGGACATTTTTTCTTTTAGCTTTTGACAAATTCGAATCTGGTATAAATTGGTTGATGACTGGATTTTTCAAAAGATAAGACAATTTTTCATATGAAAAACTATATGTTTGAATATTTACGAGTACATTATATCTATGTTCATTTTTCTACTTGAGCAAAAATAAAAATTATTGATATACACTGCTCAAAACAATTAAAGGATATTGCAGTTTTAGGTGGATTTTGTATCTGGGAAACTTTTTATCTGATTGATACATGGTCGACAGACATAGTAGGTTATATGAGAAAAAATTACACATGTTTGGCAGAAAAAAATGCATTTTATTGCGCATTTGTGTACAAAAGGAAAAAAACACAATTTGTGCATATGAGAAAAAAAGAAAAAAAAGGTGTTTTCTTCAAAGAAAATCATTTTCAGAAGGGGTTATGGTTTCCACGGGCGGCCAGCAACGTTGAACACCTTTGAGGCATGGACTCAATGAGGCTATTAATGACGAGTTGGGGTATTCTGCCCCACTCTTTCAGAAGAGCTCTTTCCAGTTCTTGGAGAGTTTGTGGGGGTTGTTGGCGGCCAGAAACTCGTCTTCCTAGAGCGTCCCAAACGTGCTCGATTGGATTCATGTCTGGAGAACACGCTGGCCATTCCATTCGAACGATTCCTTCCTCGAAAAGGAAATCCTCCACCAGGTTTGCCCGATGTGGCCTGCAGTTATCGTCCATTAAAATGAAGTTATATCCGATTGCTTCAGCGTAAGGGACTACAATAGGTCTGAGGATCTCATCCCTATACCGGCGACCAGTCAGAGCTCCATCTCGAATGATGTAGAGGTCAGTGCGCCCGTCAATGGAGATGCCACCATACACCAACACTCCTCCACCGCCAAATCTGACACTTTCGTGCACGAACGCAGGATTATTCCTACTGCCACGGTCCCTCCAGATGAAAATACGCCTATTATCCGGATGCACAGAAAAACGGGACTCGTCAGAAAACAGAATATTGCTCCATTCATTTCTCCTCCAGTTCACATGCTCGGTTGCCCACTTCCTGTGGACGCGACGATGCCTTGATGTTAATCTAACACATACCATCGGTCGGCGAGCATACAGACCTACAGCATGGAGCCAGTTTCGGACAGTCTGAGTTGAAATCGTGGTGCCTGTAGCCGAGCGAAGGTGTTGTTGGAGAAGAGTAGCGTTCATGTTTCGGTGTCTCCGAGCTGTTAACGCTAAATACCGATCTTCATTAGGCGTTGTTGCTCGTCTACGACCTTGCCCTGGTCTTCGGCCTGCACATCCGCTCTCCAAAAAACGGTTCCAGATCCTGGAAATGACACTTTGTGACACTCCAATGGTTTGCGCTACTTCGGCTTGAGTTTGGCCCCCTTCTAACCTACCAAGAATTCTCCAAGCTTCTGAATCTGTCAAATGACTTCGCTGAGACATCGTACTCATCGAAACAAAGCAATCACTGAATGCCGATCACCATTGTCTTCATTCTCTTTTATCCAGTTGAAAGTCAAATTTCATTCGCTGCCGCTGAAGGGACGTTTTTGACGTCGAACTCAAAATGTGCATACTCCACAGTTTGAAAACCAAAAAAATTTGCATTTGTGATTCTCTTCTTCTATTTTCGACAAAAAAAATTTCGTTTATATCTTTATTTTATATAAAACTTCAAATATCCTTTAATTGTTTTGAGCAGTGTAATTAAATGGGATACTTTTTCACAATTCCCTTCATATACAGATTGATTTTGTTTCATTTTGAATTTGTTGATTTGTTTTGTATCAGGTTATTCAGTATTGGGTCAGATTTTTTTATTTTTATTTATATATTTATCTAGAGAGCTTGGGTTGGGTTAAAATTAAATTGCTTTTGGAGCCTGGGCATGAAAATTTAGGTTCCGGCAGACCTCTAGAAGAACGAAGTCCACGCCACGCCTGAAGTGGAAAAAAAATAAAGTGTGGTCAAGTTTTGCAGAAAAAAGTAAGATCCGAACTCGGAACTGTTTCCGAAAGAGTGAAGACCTGACTCCAGAATATCTAGTCTCCTCCCGGCCCGGACCGAATGAATGTTATTTTGGCACGCCCCGGTATAAAATTCAAAAATTCGGTCCGAACCCGGCCCGCACGTTTACACTTTTACATTTCTAGGCTTGGCCCGGCCCAGCCCGTACAGAAATCAGTGAAATCAATCCAGGCCCGGTCTGACCCGACACAATTTCTATTATTTCGAGAAAAAAAAATCAGATATTTATCATACAATTAAGTTTTTTTAAGATTACTACATTCATATTTATTGGGTGATTTTACACAAAATTTTACAGATAATGCACAATAAGAACATTAATGATTACTTAGGTTCTTAGCCTTTCAACATTCAAATAAAGATTCATTAGGAAATTAATATGGTTTAGAATAAAAGAAAAAAAAGTTAAAATTATCATAACTTTTGAAGCTGTGTGATAAAAAGTAGATTTATGAAAATGCTTCTTTATCATTTTGTCAAAGATTTTTTCAAATTTAGAGGAGCTATTTTTTATGCATTTCTGATTTCATTTCTTTTCGGAAACACATGAGATTAACAGGTGTTTTTATTCAGAAACAATGTAATGGAATGGCGTTGTCCATTATTTGATACAAGCAAATACAATGCGCAACACTCTGATACACAACGCACAGCACGCTATACAAAACGCTAATTTTCAGAATATTTATGAAAATATTGTGAAAATTAGCGTTTTGAATCGAATTTTCGGAAACGACAACATGCGAAAGGAGAAAATTTTGAAACCGCATGACAAGAATCTCTTATACCGCAACAAGTATATACAAATATCTTATTAACCAAAAACGGAATATGCTATTCGATTGCAAATCCCTTCAATAGTCAGGCTTGTCAATTTTGTGCCTTTACAGTTAAAAATTAGTCAGAAAATGTGTCAAATTTTCGTGTTGTTGAGAAATGAATTTAAGAAACACCAAGGACTATATTTCCAAAAGTAAGTTAACAGAAATTCTTTATTCCTTTCACATATATATTGTCTGCCCTGCAAGTCTTACGAACAATTAAGGATGTATTTCGATTCAGACTGCTTATTTTCCGATTTATTTTTGAATTCATTATTGCTCTCAAATACACCAAACTTTCAAAATCTCTTATTTGGAAAGTACGCAAGGTGCCGTGATTGTCGATTCTTTGATAAATGCAGAAAATGTTGCAAAAAAAGCAATCAAAAATGGCATTTTGAACCGCTTTTTCCCTAGCGGGAGATCTGGGAACGAAAAAAAGGGTCATAGTAATAAGGTAATTGTTTATAACTCAAATTCTAATGAATTGAGCGTAAAAAGACATCACACGGCACCTCATACGCCCCTTTAAGAATCCCCTCAGCAAGTTTCATGTTTCTACTTTTAAAAATGTGCCTGAAATTGTATCTGAAAATTTCGAGCTGTTGAAGGTGGAAAAGCGTTTTTTCGAATACACCTTTAAGTCTAGTTCTGACCTATCCCGACTATATGTAGAAGAACAGTACAAACCTGATCCTGGAACGTCTCCAGTTTGCCAAAAAATTATTAAACCCGTTTAGACACAAAGCAAATGTCCGATGCCGATCTCTACGCTGTACAAGTTACATTTATGTATTGATGTTGTCAAACTAGTATCTACTTGTGACGCACATTTATACTTATGGTCGTTAAACCTATATTCATTGAAAACAGTTCTCATTTTAACGTTTTTGCCGAAATCTTTATAACAAGCCGGCAGATCTGTTAAATTTTTTTGCCAGTCTGATACGGGCTGGTGCAGATCTCTAGATCTAACCAAGTCCTAGTCTCATGACTTAAAACCTGCACGGACCTACCCGGGCTGCGACAGCTTCGTCGAGTCCGATCAGGTCGCACCGTTCTCAATCTTAAACACGTTTCATTTATCCTGTAGACATCTAATACCATTTTGCCGACCCTTCATTGGGCTCAAATGGGGAGGGGGAGGGTCGCACCATCGCTTCTGGTATTCATCATATTAAAATCTTGATATTGAATCACACTTTAGCTTTTTATATGTCGACAGATGGTTCGTAGGAATTATTACATTGTTCTGCAATGAATAATAAATTTTGAAAGAAAACTTAACCGTAAAACACTGTAACATAAATAAAGCTAGACTGAGTGTGCGGTGTCTTCCTCTGAAAAAAAAACGAATAGTGAAAAAAAAGAGACTCTGTAAGTGATAAAGAAAGCGGGATCGACGGGAAACAGATGACCAATTTCACAGGTTTAATTTGATTATGTATACGAATGGAATGTTTTTATGGAAATTCTTTTTAACATAGAGTATACACGAAACAGCATTTCACTGCATTTCATGTTCAAAGTAGTGAACACAATTTAAATACGCTAGGAACAGTTTTTCTCCAAAGAGCTTTTTACAATGGAATTCTTTTGTATAACTCTGTAATTGAATGGTAAATGCTTTTCACCAAATATTAAGCAAAGTTGCAAGCAATGTTAAGTCCATCTCAGAAGTTTGTATCAATTTTAATGTTTGTAAGAGAGTAACATTACTACAACAATACATTACATCGCGAAAATTTTTTAGACCACAGTATAATAGATTACTATGGAGATCCTCTGTACTTATACTGTAAGTGCTATACATATCATATTTTTTTATAACTACCTTTCAGAGTATATCAGTAATGTATATGAATTTTACTACTTTTAAATTAGTATGACGCTCCTCAAAACACCGCAAATGATTTATCCACATAGACCATAATGTAGCGGAATAATTTTCAGTGATCCTAAATGTTTCTTATGTTTCTTCAATTTTTTAAAAAGCGTTCAATTTTTCAAAAGTAATTTTTGCTCCTTTAAAAACTTAGTTTTGTGCAGAATTTGCAAAAAGTCCTTAAAAGTATTTAAGTTTTTTTATTATTTGTTAATTGAAGATGAAAATCTGAGTTCTCTGAAATCTGATTTAGAAAAAATAATCTATATCACCATCCCCCCCCCCTTTATATCAAAATTTCGCCTCGCCTTTTGCTCTCATCACAGTCTTCAATATTACCCCTTCCAGAAGTATCGCTTCGCTGTTTTGCTGTCTATCTCACTGTATCCAGTTTACAGAATATAGCCACTTTGTTGTAACAATAAAAAATCGATCACAAAAATTCTTCCCCACTAACTGAAAATGAGATTTTCCCCTCTCACCCTATTGCTAAGTGCCTAAAATTTATTCATTGAAACTTTCTTATATGGGTGATTCTCAAAATAGGGGACGATTTCAAAAATGAAATCTTAAAAAAATTACTGTTAGAAAAATTTCTGAAAAAAATAGGTGTTGTTAATATAGTATTAGGTATACTTTCCATGTAGTCAGCAGAGCTAAATATTTAAAAATTAACTTAAAAAAATAATTAGTATTTTTTGAGCCATGCTAATGACAAAACGAATTGTATGGAATAAATATATTATGAAATTTTTATTTTCTTCCTGTTTAAATATTTTTTTTCTATATTTATTAGCCTTCTTTTTCAGCAAATGGTTTCCATTTTTACATATATACATATAAGGAGAATAAAAACATTACCAAAGAGCAAACTTTGTTACATGAGCAACATTCTGACACTAACAATGTAAGAAGCTGTCTTAGTGATTTTCCTACAGATTTAATGCATATTTTAGGGATAATAAATGTAATACCTAAATTTATACGTAAAATTAAACTTTGTAAAGGATACAATATAAGCACTGGTTACATTTATGTACATAGGAGTCTTTAGCATGGACAGAAAAACCATGCTAATTACACTGATATCTGCCCATGCTAATGACAAATTTTAATTTAAATAAGATTATGAGCCATAATATAATCACAATGCAATATTCCTTTCTGGGGCTTTTTAAAACACAAAAGTTCTATGCAAATAAATAAAATAAAAATTTTAACTATAAAATAAACATGAAAATTATTATCCATTCTAATGACATACAATTGATGTAACCCCCTAATATTCAACTTCTATTCTTAAAATACAATACATGCTTCTATTTTCTGGCTGGTTTAAAATGACTACTTGTTGCCATGGAGAAACTATTGTCATATGTGAAAATGAAATTTTGATTAATAACCAGCTGTTTTAGTATGACCTTGTTTTGAAAATCGAATATGGAGGACAAACTTTAATTCTTTTTTTATGTACTATAATTTTATTTTTAAAAAGAAATTTATTGGATAAATCCTTTCCTTGATTAATTTAAAGAAAGAATAACATTTGTTTTATTTTATAAACATGATATTAACTCTTAAAAAAGCTAGTATATATAAGGCACAGCTGCTGTGGACATCCATGCTAATGACATTTTGAACATTTATTCTGTTATTTTAAGGTGTTTTTAACTAAAAAGTGAGTAATTCTTGAGTGCAAATAATGAATAATATTAAGACAAACATATCTAAATATAAAAACATGACAGAAAACCTCTCAATTTTTTTTATATGCCGAAAGACATAAATTGTCCCCTATTTTGAGAATCACCCATATCTTATTACTTTTTAAGCCTATTTGTAAATGTTTTGAAAGGCAAATAAATAGTAAATCATCTAAAAACTTCTCCATCCCCCCCCCCCACACACACACCAAAATAAATAATTAATAAATCTGTTTACTTCTCCCCCCCCCCCCCCAGCTCACAAATTTTAAACCTTTAAAGTCATTGATTTTTCTAAAACTTTTACTGTAATAATAAATAATCAATCATATAGTTTTACTCTTAATCCCACAAAAATTGATGTTTTCCCTCTATGTTTCCTTACCATGCATATAAAATTTTGTCTTTAAATCTCTATTTTGTTTTTAACCATATTTGTTATTATAATCTTTAGTCATGTAAGGTAAGTCATCTAATAAATTCCCTGCATTCCGCTCGAAAAAAAAAAAAAATAAATAAAATAATGAATAAATACTTTTCATTTTTTCCTCCTCAGAAATCTCCAACAATTATAGAAATAAATTTAAACCAATTATTTAGTAGATTTGTGAAATTCGAACGAAATATGATAATTCAGCATAAAAAACCTTTTTCTATATTTAAAGGGGGGAACAGTCAACCCTTTCTCTCCTTATACTTATCCATTGAATTCCTAAAACTAATCGCCCCAGAGGGATACCTTCTTTAAATATTCATGGGCTTCACAACCCCAGGCACCTGATTGATCTATCTCTTTTCCTTTTACTCTTATTTCTCTTCTTTTTTTCTTTGTTTCACTTTCGTTGTGGTTTTTCTCAGAGGTTAGGGTAATTTTGTATGAGCCGATATCACTCTGTATATCGACTAATGGAAAAATGTAAACCACCCACGTGTTTGCCAAGCATGGCGACCCGTGTCCCTGGAAAGGGGGATCCTGGCAGTTGAGAGAAACCAACACACTGCTTTGGCCTCTGCTTCAGGTTGACGGGAGATACATATTGGTCACGTATGCATTATTCGGCTGGTCAGCTGACTTTTGTTATTGGCTTTAGGGATTAAGTGACTGAGCAATTATTTGTCATCTCGTTAATGGGGGTGATTGAGATAGGATTGTCTTATGACGGTAAAGGCCCTGGCTAACACTATTTCACGGATGTGTATCCCCTTGTTGGACTCCGTAGGGGGTGGTGTGGCCAAGGTCCAAATTATTTTTTTTCTAATATAGATGTATATATGTAATATAGATATATCTTTCTTAATTTTGTTATACCTGTCCAAGATGTGCGGAAGTGGGTCACGAGGGTGACTCGTGTGAAATGTCTGCCGCATTTTCCCATTCTTGCCCAAACTGGACCTGTGAAAAAGATATTCTTACCATTAAAATAATAGAAAAACTTCCTTACCATGAAGCTCGCAAAATTGTTGAGTGTAGAATCCTATGCGTTGATGTTTCCTATTCAAGTTTATTCAAACAGCTATCAAAATACGTAAGGCACATTAGCATACCAACAGATTCCTCTATTCTACCCAGTATCTCAAAGAAACAAACCCGTAATGATTGTTGTTATATTAAGTGTTCTGCAAGCCAGAAATTAGAACGCTGGTTACCATCAGAATCTGTTTCAATAGCATACCAAACTAATCAATCATAGAAATCTTCAGTTCAATTAAAAAACTCGACCAAATTCCAGACTAATACTACGACAGTTATATTCAATAAAAAAAACTCTGATCCTTCTGCATTCAATGTACAGATACCTAAAGCTATTATCAAATTGCGAAACGATCCATGAAATAAAAGAGAATCAGACATTTCGATTCTTCACAATGCAAACAGTGGGGAAAAAACAGCGAAAATATTGAAATATTCTAAACAGCTGATTGATTTTGAGTAAGTAGCTATTGAATCGGATTCTTATGACTCGAGTACTGATGAAGAGAATACTACCTACAAAGAATTTGTGCCTGAATAATTTTACACATTGTTTTTTAAATTCTTTGTGATTGTAAACATTGTTCTTATGTAGTATTTGCAAATTTCACACTTAATTCATATTTTGACATTTATCACTTTTAACCTTTAAAGTTCTTACTTATGTAACTTTTGTATTTTAACTATCATATTTTGACCCTTTTAAACGTTTTTAATTATACATGTCATTATTGTTCTCATTAATTATATTATCTTTTTTAGCTCATTTGCTTTTGGTTTTCTATTTTTGATTTCATTTTGAATTTGCTTTCGCCCACTATGTTCCTGAAGGGGCTTTGTGCCACAAAACCCATTCAACCAACTAACTAACCAAATCAAACTAATCAGCGAAGCACTTTATCTCAATAAACCTATATCCAAAATTTGGAGCAAATCGGTAAAATTCTGCATAAAAACCCCCATTTACATAAATTAAGGTAGGTTATCCCCTATTCTCTCCGTTTAAACCTAAACAATGAACACCCAAATTTAATCATGGAAGTGCCTCGTCAGAATAGCCCTCATCTAAAGTTTGAATGAAATCTGATAATTCAACATAAAAAATCCATTTATCTAAATTTAAAGGATGGGATTAGCGACCCATTCCCTCCTTATACTTATCCAATGAATTCTCAAAACTAATCAAGGAAGCTCTGTATCACAAAAACCTACATCCAAAATTTTAAGGAAATCGGTAAATTCTGCTTAAAAAATCAATTTACCTAAATTAAGCGGGGTTACCTGCCTCTTTTCTCTCCCTTTATACTTAACCAATGAATATCCAAAACTAAACATGTAGGCATCATTAAGCATCAAAATGATCTCATATCTGAAATTACGATGAAATCTGTTAATTCAGCATGAAAATAAAATTTATCTAAATTAAGAGTTGGGATTAGCCCTCCCTTTACCCCGTATACTTATCCAATGAACTCCCAAAACTAATCAAAGAAGCGTCTTATCGCAATAGACCTAAATCCAAAATTTGAGGCAAATCGAATATTATCATGAGTTATCGCGTTACACACAGGCGTGCGTACGTACGTACATGCATACACAATGGGCGGGCACATAATCTTCCAGGCTTTGATAAAATGTGAAATAAAAAAAGGAAAAAATATAAATGAAAATAAAAGCATTTAATTGTTATTTCAATTTCGGATTTTTACAAAACAATGCTTTACTGAATGTATCATTAAAAAAATATTTGATATTTAGAAGTTTCTCCCCCGAATTTACTCTTTTGTTAGTACTCAAAATTTAAAACTTCTACTTTTTTATTATTATTATTTATTTATTTATTTATTTATTTAAAAATTATTGTTAATCTAAATTTCCTTCCACCCGAAATTTTGAATAAATTTTTGGCCTTTCCGCTAAGAACACATAAAAAAATTTAATATTAAAAAAAATAATAATTCATTTTTTTGTCACATTTGTTACTGTAACAATGATAAATTGTGCACTATAACTAAAGGGGCCATCCATAAATGATGTCACGCCTGGAAGGGGGGAGGAGAGGTACGTGAAATTGAGACAGCTTATAACAAAGGGCTGGGAGGGGTTAAGAAGAAATGTGACATCACATATTTTGGTTGGAAGAAAAGAATTAATAATTAGAAAATTTAAATTTTGAAGTTATTTTGGAATTAAAATATTTTTGTGTTCATAAATTAAAGTAAAAGTTTAAAACGAAATATAATTCCATTTCAAATTTCAAAACATTACTCCTTTTAATTACTTTTTCATATTAATATTATAGTATTAGTGTATATTAATTATAATTTTTGTTATGAACTTAAATCTTATTTCATACAAAATAAGTACACAAAATATTTTTATAGTTATTCACGTAAAAGTCATTAAAATACACAGTTAAAATTTAAAAACAAAATTTGAAATATGATCTATAGCATAGTGTTTTCTTTCTGAACTGCATGTATATATAATATAGCGTGACATGTGAAAAAGGGGAGGGAGGGGGTTAAAAGTATTGGACAAATGTGTGGCATCATTTATGGACAGTCCCATAAATGAATACGCTGGGGTTTCGATCTACACATACTTTCTTCGAAATTTATGTTTACCGTTTGGCACCTCTTCCCTCCTGCTCGCTCTACAGTATAAAATATTCAATGTTTAAAATCGTTTAATTTGTTAAATATTTTTTTCCTCATTTCATGAAGATCCTACCTTATACTTCAATATCATTTAGCTTTTGTAATTCTCTTGATAAATCTCGAGTTCTGAAAAGAATTTTCCAAAATATAGTTATTTTAATATATTTGTACATAATAATTTTCGCTTCTTTCAAAATTCTTCTTTTAACTGCGTAACGTGAAAAAAAAAATCACGCTACATGAATATTCCATTTGCTAATTGGAGGAGTTCGTGTGTCATTTTTCAATCATTCGGAAAATGATCGAGGTGTGTGTCTTTTACAGCCGAATGAAATGATATTAGCAAAATTCAAAAGGACAAAAAAAACGTACAATAATAGCTCAGAGTTTAAACTTCTAGTAATATGCTTTTCATAGTTTTACCAAAATTAGAATGAGCAAAATTACGAAAGATTTTGGTTAAAATTTTAGCAAAAACGGCCGATACTCTACGATTGAATTTAATCTCGTCTCTACTCGTACGTCAACCAATCTTCTTGAAACTGACCGCGCTACCTTTAAATATCGAATCTTGGTAGGTTGGTTGGATGACACAGAATCTGTTTCATTACGGTGCTACAATGCGAACAATTTCCAGAAATATGTCCATCGATTGTAAGGGGCTTATATGGGTTATTTCCAAATGCTGACTATTTTTCCTATAATCAAGGTTCGCACACTCCTTGGAATTTCCAAGGACTCTGGCACCACTAGAGATGTAAATTTTCCTGAAAAATATAAGTGGCGGAAAAAACCGGTTTTTTACCGGTTTTTTTTCGGAAAAAAACGGAAAAATTGGAAAAATTGATTTTTCATGACTGTTTCTCCCAAATAAATTATATTTTCTTAGAGAATATTAAATAACAAACATTTTTCCCATTTATATATATTAAATGAAAATTATTTTCACTTTATATTACAAAATAAAAAGAAAGTAGCAAAGCCTGCTTTTAAAAGTTTAGTTTTTTTTTTCAACAGCCTAAGAATTTTTATTAAACGTTATTGTTCGTTATATCATATCTCTGTTGAAATGATTTTTCAGTTACATGTTTAACTACCAAATGACCTAATGTAAAAACCTGAGCCAATATGTCTGCAGTTTGGAATGAAATAAATTATGCATTCCATTTACATAAGTATAGTTTTTAAGTAAATAATACTAGTTTAAAGAAATTATTGCAGTTTTGTCATTATTATGAATATCAGTATTCAAAAAGTCCACTGTTTGTTTAAAAAAATGTATATTTTTACATTATTACACTTTTTTCTTATAATTATAATTTTATTTACTTTAAAAAATGTTTAGTTTTGGTATAGCTTTCCAATCTCAACTCTAAGTTTTGATTTAGTTTTATAATCTAAATTCAAATAAAACTAAGTTTTAGTTTGGCTTACTCAGGTCTGCAACTAAAAAATAGCATAGGATTTATTGACTGTTAGATTTTTACTCACTGAGACCAGAAAAATATTTTTTTAAAGTTTAATTAAACGTAATTTTTTTCTTTTTATCCTGAAATCTGGTATTCTTTTCTTGAGTAAGAAACCATATTCAATAAGGTTTCCATATGATAATTTCATATTTCTAACAATGGAACTCAAAAGTTATGAAAACAGAACACTACAAATAGAAAATGCTCGCTATTTGAGGAATTAACAAAAGCAGTCACATACAGAGATAAACTTCTACTGTGCTTTAGAAAACTACAAAAATTCAAAGTTTAATCAAGAAGGAAAGTATAATTTGGAACATAGTTACAAATATGTTTTTTTTTTTTCATTGCAGTTGTACTTTTCTCATGGAAACTGCTCATGTTTTGGCAACATTACTGTACATTATGGAGGTAAAATGTAGGTCAATTTTAGATTCAATACCTTGAAAAAACATTCAATTAATCAGCTATAACGAAATCTTGAAAAATGCAGCATAGTAGTGCCACCTATAGGGCAATTTACACCGAAAACTACACCAAAAAGTAATGAGCACGAAGTTATGCCAAAGATTAACTTAATCTGAAATTTTATAAAAATGCATACATTAGTTTGAGATAGAACTATTGTGAAAATTATGAATAATGCAGCATAGCAGCGCCATTGGTTTGGCGATATACACTAATAAACTAAACATCTCGAGTTTATATCAAGGTGTAACTGAATCTAAAGTTTTGTGAAATTATATGCATCAGTTTTTGAGATAGAGTGCCCATAAAATTTGTCACATACAGACTCACAGAGTGGCAGATATTTTCCAAAAACCATTAAAACGTGTTCAGGACCTTCTAAAACGTTTAAATACACCAAAAACTGGAAGTCAAAATTTTCACGAATTCAATACTTACGTCTTGAAAAGATAGATTAAAGTAATAAAAGTAGTAAAAAACTTCACAATTTTATGTTGAATTTTTAATTTTATCATTTCCATTAATCTGCATATTATTGCAATAATTTTACACATGAATTAATTTTTAAAAAGAGAAGTTGCATTTAATTACATATCTAGATTTTTTTCATGTAATCAAGTTTTTGTGAAATTGTGAACTTTTTGTATATACTTGTACAAAATATATTCAGAATTTTTGAATAAGAAATTATTACTATATTTAGGTTCCTATTTAGAAATTTTTAATAAGGTTATTTACATACATATATGCAACTTAATAAGATTCAGCTGCTGTATGGCATGAGATTTTTTTTTCTTCAATCACTGCACTTGCGAAAGATTCAGTTTGTTGATTAAACATTTTCTGAAATGTCTATTTTCAAGAGAAATTTTGCAAAGGGTCTTGTGCTTCAAACAAGAAAAAAATATGAAGGATCCTTTCAAGTCATCTCAAACAGATTTCTGCTCAGAGATCAGATTACCCATATTAAAATTTTCATGTGAGACACTCAACACAAAAATAAATAAAATAAAAAGTATGAGAATGTAGCTATTACAAAATTTTCACTATATTATTTCATAAATGAAATTTCAATTTTTCCAGTTCGGAAAAATTGAAAAATAAGCCTTCGGAAAAACCCCGAAAAAAACCGGATTTTTTCCCAATTTTTCCGGTTTTTTTCCGACCATTCCCATCTCTAGGCACCACTATTAAAAATAAGAAAATTTACATTTAATTTTTAAATCACAACATTCATAATCCCCGCCTTCATTCACAGAATTTACGATATTTTTCTGCAGTGAAACACTTCGAAAATATACTTAAAATTTAGTGGTAAAACTGTGCGAACCCTGCCTATAATCTATTTTTTAAATTTCAATAAATTACTACTGAAAAATGATTCAAGGGTATTTTCACAAATGAAACCTTGACGTACTGTTTCCTTAAATTCAAGAAATTTCTTTAAGGTCCATATGCAAGAGGAATATTTTTGTGAAAATAATAGCTAGTATATATTTATGGCAATCTTCAGAAATTTAATTTGGTATAATAAATTGTAGACGTATTTTTTTTTCTTAATGAACCGTTAAATTTACTACTCTTTTTACAGGTCGTAAAGGCCAACTAGTAGCCATCACCAGCTACGCTGGGTGGTTTTTCTAAAATGTCTCGAAACCAACGAAATATATCTAGCAGATGTGAAATAAAATAAACATTATTTTAAATATCTAATCATATAACCATATTTGCTGCGTTATTTGTATAATCTTACGTTACCTAGTACAAAGTCGATGTTGATGACATAATAGACACAGAAGGAATAAAATCACTGATATACTAAATTTAAATATATTTTTAGTCGGTTTATTGTTCTGATTTTCCTGTTTATACCTAAAAATAATGCTGATATGTGGCGAAATATGCTACAATTTTCACCCTCCTCCCTACACACACACATTTATTACCTTCTTAGGGAAGGAATTTCTAAAGCCTCTGAAATAACTATTTAGTTATATTTTTAAAAAGTTTGTTATCCGGAATTTCTCGCTCTTAGCTAAAATGGCTAATCAGATAGGCAGAATGTCCTACGTTTTTTTTTTTTACCTTCTCCCTTTGTACTCACTTTAGAGATCTGCACGGGCCAGGCCTAGCTCCAAAGCCAGAGCCCGGCCCGCGGGCCGGTTTCCGGTCGATTTCTATTAACGGCATTCGGGCCGAGCCGAGCCTTACTTGTGAATACTTAGACCAAGCCGGACCGGGCCTAGTCACTAATGTTTTCGGGCCAAGCTCGGGCCATATTTTTTTCCTGAACATCGGGCAGGGCCTAAAGTCCCAATAAATGATCTGCCGAACGACACCAGATGCCAGCAGAGAAAAATTGTTGGTCCTAAACTCTAGGCCGGTGCGACCCCGGTCGGGTGGCGCCAACTTTAATTTATTATCCTGGGACAGAGTCAGGTCTTCACACTTTCAGAAAAAAAGCTTTAGTCGGGTCTTATTTTTTTTCTGCAGAGCTGGATCGTGCCACACTGCTTTTTCCAGGTCGGGTCTGGTGTGGACTTCCTTCCTACTACAGGCATACACGTGAAAAAATTTTCAAGCCCAGGCTGCATCTGGTGTAAAGTCTAAACGCTCGATCTACACTGTAAAAAAAAATTTGGATAATTACAAAATTTTTTCTAGTAGAATTGTATTCCAAGAACTTTTTATGTAACGGCAACAATAAAAATTCATGTAACAGATACAGATTTGCACTTTGAATCAAACAAATTTTAAGGTTACTAAGAATTTTTTTGGGAAATCGTATTCCAAGAACTTTTTAAGTGATGATAACGAGAAATTATAGATAAAATTTTAGTAAAGTTACCAAAATTTTAGTAAATTCTTTTGTAAAGTTACAGATGGTTTTAGTTTTGCTTACAAGTTTTGTAGATTGACATCATTTTCTTGTACAGTGTACACATAAAATTTTAGTAAGCATAAGAGATTTCGGTTAATTTAGATTACTAAGGTTACAGATTTTTTTTACAGTGTAGCATCGACACAGCCCGTATGCTGTGGCGGTTCTAAGGGGTGGGGGTAGGGCGCAAAGTCCCCCCCCCTTGGGCTAATAAAGGGTTTACAAAGTGATATTATGTATCCTCACGAGAAATAACTTGGGGAGAAGCTCGAGCCCGTCACGGCCTGGCACGGGTCATGCCAGTTTAAGTCCACGCGACTTGGACTGGGTAAGGTATACTCTCATTTTGAATCCGTTCGTGTTCTGATCTTCCTTTTTTTTGGAGATTCGGGTGGTGACAGGCTTCTTTTTCTTCCAGACCGAGCCTGGTCTGGATATCGTTTTTCTTAGAAGTTTCATTGAACAAAATTTCCAGGTCGTGGCTAGGCCCGGAATAAAAGCTAAATATACGGTCAGTCTCTTATCTAGATAGTATGATAAACATTACTGTTCCGATCTCAACCCGTGCAAATAAACTTTCGGTACAACTCTGATCTAGATTGTATGATAAACATTACTGGCTTGAAAGCGACAAGTGCACTTCTCTAATTTTTTCCCACGAGCCCAAATTGGATTGAAAATTTTTTTGCATGTTAATCTTGAAAATTATTAAACAAAGAAAACATGGATTTCGTTAGGGGTTGCAAAAGAAGCTCGCATTTCATGAAATGGTTGCAAAAAACCCTCAAATTTTGTGAAAGGATCACGGTGAAAACGTGATTGTCTTCAAAGGATCCCATTCACGTATAAAATCGAATTTTGTTAAAGGATCGCGGAAAAACGCAAATTTTGTCAAAGGATCGCGATCAAAACTGACGTCAACCATTTACTAAGCTCAATCCGCAAGAATAAAAACCCAATATGTAACAGACTCAAATCCGAAATGTATGACAATCTGCCCCGATGAACTAAGCGCAGCTAAAAAGTAAAAGTCAAACCGACTATTATCAAAATATAGTTGTTAATCGGACCCAGACCCTACCCGAAGCAAAAAAATCAGAAATTAACTTGATCCGCAGCAAACACTAGAAGCTAACCGGATCCAAACGTGACCCACAAAAAAGTAAAAATTATCCCGACCAGCAGCAAAAAAATAGAAGCGAAACGCACATAAAATTTTGTGAAATGATAGCGGAGAAAACACGAATTTCTTCAAAGGATCGTGAAACAGACGCACATTTCGTACAAAAAGTGCAAAAAAGAGCGAAAATTTTATCAAAGAACTCATTCCAATCAATTCGGATCAACCCGAAACCTCACAAAATTAAAATCAAATTCTAAACTTCCCCAAATGCTCTAAGTACAGCTAAAAAGTAAAAGTCCACCCGACCAACAACAAAATGTAGCAGTCGACCAGACCCAAACCCGACCAAAAAGCAAAAAAAATCAGAAATTAACTCGAACAGCAGCAAAGTATAGAAGTCAACCGGACCCAAATTCGACCCAAGTAGAAATTAACAAAAAATGGAAGCGAACCGGATTCAAACCCGACTCACAGCAAAAAAAGTAGACGAAACACGACCCGCATTAAAAAATGAGTTACGACCCGTTCATGAGATTGGAGTTTCCAAATTTCTAAAATCGCTCCCCCCTCCCTTGAGGACTCTCCAGATAAGCCCTTAGCTTCCCTTTATTTCAAAATTTTTCTTTGCCTTTTGAACCTGTCACAATGTTTTAAATTGCACTTTCCGAAAATATCACTTCGCCGTTTAATAGACTAGACCACAATACCCATATTTGTAGCATATAAGTCACTTTATTGTAACAATAAAAAATCAATAACAAAAATTCTCCCCCCTCCCAAGACTGAAATTGGGTTTTATCACTCCTTTTCTTTTATTAAGTGCAGAAAATTTAGTTCTTTAAATCTTTCCACTTTTATGAATTTTTAAATTGATTTATAAATATTTTTAAAAGCAAATAAATAATAAGTCATCTGATAAACATCTCCCCCCTCCGCACATACACGAAAATAAATAAATAAATAATAAATGTGCTTATTTCTTTTTTCCCTCAGCTCACAAATTTTAAACCTTAAAAGTCTTTGATTTTTCTAAAACTTTTATTGTAATAATAAATAATCAATCATAAAGTTTTACTTCTCACCCACCAAAATTGACGTTTCCTTTCTATCTTTTTTTGCAAAGCATACAAAAATTCGTCTTTCTGTTTATTATTTTTTAATACTATTTTTTAATATTTAGTCATGTAAATAATACAAGTCATCTAATAAACTCCCTGCATCCCCCCTTCACATCACTCAAAATTTATTAGAGCTCCTTGCGGTATTTACAAAATGCTTGTAAAAATCATCAAAAATCTAAATTTCCTTCCACCTGAAATTTTGACAAAATATTTTGCCCTACTGACCTAACGTCACACATTTTTTAAAAAATTTGCGACACTTTTTCTGTCACATTTGTTACTACTTAACAATAGGAAATTGTGTTATGTCTATAAACGACGACTAAGCTGGGATTAACACCTATACCTCCTTTCTCCAAAATTTCTATTTCCCTTTCTCCCTTGCTGTTTCCCTCTCCGCAAAAAATATACAAATTTTTAAAATATTTAAATTTGTCTAAATATTTTACTCATAATTTTAAGAAGATCTTACTTTAAACCTTCAGCGCTATTTATCTTATATAAGTCTCTTGATAAGTTTCGTATTCTAAAAAGAATTCCTCCCGCCCCCCCCCCCCTCCAAAAAAAATAGTTATCTAAAGTACTTGTACCTGATATTTCCCCACCCCTTCATTCAATAGTATTTTTTTTATTTTTATTTTTTTTTTCTAATCGCGTTAAATAAATAAAGTAGTTTTTATTTTATAGTAATCTATCTAAATTAATAATTCTTTTATTTTCTGAAAATCAAACCGTTTAATTTTGGGACGCTAAAGGTAAACAGATTGAAATTCTTTTACAACTTTTATAAACTTGAAATCATCGAATGTAGTGAAAGTAATGGGAAGACAGTTGAAAAAATCCTTTAGACAAGACACCGCCTAGAAAACACGCCTTTGAGAAGAAAAATCGTCACAGATGATTGGTTAAGAAAATTCTGTTTCCTAATTGGATGATTAGATGTCAATCATTTCAATTGTAGTCCATCCTTTGAATGAGCTGAAAAAGACAGTCGGCCATCTTGATTTGAATAGACGTGTGACTATTGTGGGCTCTTAATCCTGTAAAAAACATGCTATTGTATTACATGGATTTGAAAGTAACATTTTTAATTTTTGATTAAAATAATGACACAAAATTGAATTATACATAAAATAATGAAACTAAATTCAATTACCGTAATTTCGGGTGTATAAGCCGCGGCTCAAACAATTCTTTTTCGACCCAGAATTTTTTTAGAAATGAATGTTACTACTTAGATCACCGTAAATATTTGTGTTTAATCATTAAATAAGATTTCTGGGTCCAAAAAGAATTGTTTGAGCCGCGGCTTATACACCCGAAATTACGGTATACATTTATAATAATAAGAGTTTTAAAAAGTTCATTATCTGTAAGAATAAAACAGATGAACTTGAAATTCAGTAGTTTATGAATGTTCTTCTGCAAGTCAATTATATATGAGGAGCCCAGAAGCCAAGGGGTCTAAGTGACAAAATTGAAAAAAAAACAGAGTTAAGTGTATAAAGTTTTGAGTGATTTTTTAATTATGTACTGAGTTTTAGGGGTCAGTTACTTAACTTCTTTCCCGAAACTGTGAAACGCGTGGAGGCCAAGGGGTATAAGTGAAGTTGTATCCGTAAACGTCTATATAGCAGAAGCACGACGAACGGCATACAAGGCCATTTGCTTGTTTATACATTAAATAAATGCATTTCAACTGTTAATAAGTAAAAAAATCATACTTTAAGCATAGATTATGAAACACTTTCCAACACTCCCTGAAACCTTTAAAAATCTTCGCTATTTAGGGCAATAAAGTGTTACTGTCCATAGCCAAATATGTATTCTAATATTTTGATGAACCCTATATTTTTTCTGTCGGCTGATATATACTGTATAAAGGGAATATTTAGTTTAGTAAGAAAACGCAAAATTCTTTGAAATTTCTCTTTCAGCAGTTTATACTAATAGATGGAAACATTCTTGTATACTTTTGTTCACCTTTAGTTTACCTTGAACCTCTATTATTTGCCAGTATTTAGCTGAAATTTAGTTCAAACTAAAACTTTTAAGACTGCTGAAATTACATTTCCAGAAATTATCATCCATAGCTGACCATGTATAAAATTTTGTGCGTGACCCTGTATATTATTTTATCAATATTTTACAAGCAATTCTTAGTAAACTGAAAGCAGTTCAGCATGGAAATGCATGACTTATTTAAAAGCAATCTTTAAGTAAATTGCGCTCATATTCAGTAATCTTTAAGAGATCTTTTGTGTAGCCCTGTACATGAACTGTAGCATTTATACATGCCATATAATATGATAAAGTTAGTGAAAAGTAAAAGTGCAAATCATAATTAAAAAGGAATTTCGTCCATCCATCAATCATCATTGATAATATACAGTCTTCGGATAGAATATACTATTTGAAATCTTTTTTATGTCCTTGTAAATACTGAGTACTGCATAGTAGGCGCGAAATAACTTATATTAAGCGATGTATATAAATTTTATTATACGTGAAAATTGTAATATAATTAAAATATGTCGAAAACAATTCCCTCGTTATCATTAAGTAATGTAAATCTTTTGTGTGGCTCTGTAAATAAATAATTATTATTATTTTACAGAATATTTTTTTAGTGCAATTCGTAAATGTACATAAGTTTTAATATGTGACAAGGTGTAACATCTTTAAAATTCATTTGAAACGATTTTTCCTATGCCCGTAATGTAACGGAAAACTTTTTATTGTCCCTGTAAATAAACTAATTGTGTTAGAAACTTCATTTGCTCGTCATTGCATCAGGTTCGTCTTGACGTAAACGTGAATAATTTTCAAAAATTTCAGGGCAATCAGAATATATTTACGAAAGTTAGGGCGCGGACAGACAGACAAACCAAAATCATATTTACTTTTCAACTTCGTTGGAAAGTGTTAAAAAATATAAAACTCCAATGTTTCAAAACTTATAATAAAATTTTAAAATTTATATTACAACAAAAGTTTTTCCTTTCATTCATTTATATCAACATTGTTCATAAAATTTTCGTAAATTCATTTTTTTATTTCATAATTTTTCCTTTAATAGAATTTATATTAAAACAAAATTTTGTCCTTATATTTATTTGTATCAACATTGTTTTCAATTTTTTCATAAATACTATTTTTTATTTCATAATTCTTCATTTCTTGTGATCTTTCGGCACTTGTACCCTAGCTTCCAAGCAGTTTTCATTACTGCTTGGAAGCCAAGGGGTACAAGTGCCGAATGATGATAAACATTGCTTAGTTATAAATTTAAAAAAATTGTATTCCACTTTTTTTTTTAAACAGTTATTGAAATAAGAGTTCAAAGATCACTAACAAGGAAGGTCTCCATTGGGGGCATACTCAGAATTTTTTGGAAAAAATACGAATTAAACTACTCATGTAGGTAATAAAGGATCAGTGAAAATTAGCGGCGGAATTACATTATTAGATATGTAAAAAAATAAAATTGTTTGGAATAATTGGCGTGAAAAGCTGAAAGAGACGCGGGATTTGGCGAGCAGTGCATTTCCTCGCCAAAAGCAGACGATTTTAACGAATCTGAAAATCGATTTTAATTGACTTCACTGTTAAAAATCTGCAGCATTTACTGCAACGTCACTCCACTACTTTTATAGAATATGTATCTTCTGACCAATAATAATGCTTCATAGCACGATGAATTGACCGTCTCATACACTGTTAAAAATCTGCTGCATTTTGTTGCAACGCACTCCACCGCTTGTATATAATATCTCTATTCCAACCAATGAGAAAGCTCCATTTCACGGCCAAGTAACCGTTTTCTATGCAAGCAAAGGAGTGCGTTGCAACCAAATGCAGCAGATTTTTAACAGTGTATTTTTCAATTTGGAACAATTTTAATCAATTTAAATTGTGTTTTAAATGATAAAATATATTAAATTCATTTTGTTGTAAGTACATATAAACGTATATGACAAAATTATACTTAAAGTAAAGTAAAAATGCAAAACTAAAATTACTTAAACTAAACTTATTTAAATAAATTGGACATAGAAAGTTTTTTCTTTAAAAAGTATTCGAAGCGTAAAAGCGTATTTTTCAAAATTTCGTTTTTTCGCCAACCGGAGATAAATCGCCAAATAAACGAAATTTTTATTATTTTTTTACGGACGTTATAAGGAGGTTCCGCCAAAAATTTTTTTATAAACATATATAACTATATGAGAAGAACATTCTGTAATTTTTTCAGATTTTTCTGAGTATGCCCGCATGGAGACCTTCCTTGTAAGAAATAAGCAAAAGTTCCATATCTCAATTCATTCAATTACAATTGCTGCTCAACTTTGAACTCAATTTACTCGAAATCTAAATTTTGTCACTTGTACCCCTTGGCTTCTGGGGTCCTCATATATAAAATCCCTCCGTGTATAACGATTCCGGGGTCAACTCATCCACGAGAAAAAACGCTTATTGTGACCTGGGTTGCCAGTTTGGCCTCCATTTTCAATTTAAAACTTCAAATTTACATCAGAAATTCTGAAAGAAAAATTTTTACTTTAATAATTGCGAAACATCTGTCATTAAATAAACAAAACAAAACCATACAGAATTTCTGGTTTGAACGTAAAATTTCAGATTTAAAAGATTTAAAAAAGAGGCCAAATCTTGTAACCCAGATTGTGAGCAATGACAAATTCCATTGTGAAAAGTTATCTCCGATTTTAAAGGCTATCAATTTTTCGTCCAATGCAAACGTTCCAGAGTCGTAAAGGAGCGTTCTCATTTGTCAGATTTACAGTTTGAGCTGTAATGACGTCACTACATTTTACTGTGCTTTGAAATCTTTTCCCTATTTCAAACGCTATATTCACACAGCTAAAAGTTTGACTCATTTGCTGCAGCATCACTCCACCGCTTTTATAGAAAACGATTACTTTGTTGTGTTATGGAGCATTCTCATTGGTCATACAAGAGACATTCTATAAAAGCTGTGGAGTGAAGCTGCAGTAAATGGGTCAATTTTTAGCAGTACACTGTAAAAAATTTGATCCTTTTGCTGCATCATCACTCCACACCTTTTATAGAATATCTGTTTTATGACCAATGAGAATGCTCCATAATACAGCGAAGTAATCGTTTCCTATAAAAGTGATGGAGTGACGATGCAGCAAAATGGTAAATTTTTTTACAGTGTACACTGTTAAAAATTTGGCCCTTTTGCTGCATCATCACTCCCCAGCTTTTATAGAATACACTGTAAGTAACAAACACAAAGTAACCGTTTTCTATAAAAGCGTTGGAGTGATGCTGCAGCAACTGTTAAAAATTTGACCCATTTGCTGCAGCATCACTCCACTGCTTTTATATAAAGCGGCTACTTTACTGTGATATGGAGGATTCTCATTGGTCATAAAAGAGATGTTCTACAAAAGCTGTGGAGTGACGATGCAACAAATGGGTCAAATTTTTAACAATGTAATACTGTAAAGTAATCATTTTCTATAAAAGCTGTGTAATGACGATGCAGCAAAACAGTCAAATTTTTAACAGTGTTTAATTAAAATTTTTTATTTAAGAAAAGCGAGGTGCGTTTTAAAAACAATATTGTTAGAATTTTTATATTCGTGTTGCTTTATTTATTTTTATTTTTATTTATTTAGCCGACCCAGCGGCTTGGTTGGTAGCGTCAGCTCCTCCCACACCGCTGGACCCTGGTTCGAGTCCAGCAAGCGGCATGGGTGTCTGTGTCGTCCCTGTGATAATGTATGTACCGGATATTCTGTAATAAAGTGGTTCTATATGGTTTCTTGTGATTATTGGAGGTTATGCCGGCGAATAGCTGTAGCGCCTACCTCAAAGCAAATAAATGTAAATAAATGTAAATGTTTATTTATTTTTTTTTTTACAGCCGTGAATGTCTTGATTGTCACATAACGAATCACGATTGTTTACTCTTTACTGTTGACATTTGTTTTCGATCTTATAAAGTATTTTCTTTTAAGTATTAGCTAATGGTATAAAATAGTTAATTCACAAATGTTTTAAAATAGCATTATTAGTGCATGTTTTGCATTATTAATGCATATTAATTTGCATGTTTTTTGTGAAATAATTACTGTAATTTTGTGAGTGAAATTCATTAGCTGCATATTCTATGCCATTATTTTACCCATTCAATTAATAATTTGGCTACCCTCTCATATTCGTCTGGAAATGGCCAAAATGGGAAAATTTTTTATACATTTTGGATATTTTTATTATTTTCTCTCAGTATTTTAAAACATTTTCTGGCTGTAGTTTCACAATGTATTCTTTTATAATTGATATTTTACCTTACTTTATTCTTTTAAAATTTATGCATTTACCATTTGTTTATTACAATCCCTCCCCATCCACCAGATAGTTTTGTTCTAATTTTAAATGCAGATTTCTATTGATTTTTTTTTTTTTTAGATTTTTCCCTCGTGTTCAATCTTTGTATTTTTCAAAATTGTTTAAGCCTAAAGTGGCTATGATTGACCAAAGTTGTTGTAATGTTTTATCATCCTTTTAAAAATGGAAACACGTCATTTTGACGGGCTATCTTCTAGTTATTAATAATAGTAAGCGAATACAGGGTGTATCTGAAAAGGGGGGACAAAACTTTAAGGGGTGATAGAACGCAGCTATACGAGAAAATTTCTTCATAGAATGTAGGGTCGGAACATAAGCGGCGAGAAGTTAAAAAGTCTGTCCAGGGCCGTAACTACCAACGGGGCCGACGGGGCTTTGCCCCGGGGCCTCTAAGCCTGAGGGGCCCCAAACTGATAGTTAAAAATCTATTGATTTTAGATTCTACCCCAACTTCCTATAAAATGCTTAGCACCTAGCTAAAAGTTAGTAACAATAATAATAATAAAAAAAAAAAAAATCAAAGTGCTAGAGTAAGTGTTTTTGCGTGTCCGTCGATATACTCTATGCGCTTCGCATGCAAAAGCAACTCTTGAGCAGACAGCAGAATGTCGAGTCAAATGTGCGATGTCGCGCCAGCATGTTTGCCGATCCCACCGAAGCTAGTATAAGGAAGAAAATATGGACTTCTGATCGGTCGAACAATTTTAAAAACATCTAAAAAATTCTAGAAAATCTTTCTTCTTATCTTTTAATAAATACATAAAATCGAAAAAAAATATCAAAATCCATCTTTCAAAAGTTTTTTAACAGAAACATATGATTAAGTTACATAAACTCAAAAATGAACCTAAACAAAACGCTCTTTAAAGTATTCAACCAATCAGAATTCCGTATTTTTTCCCCTATGGTAGCTTCAGTGGGATCGGCAAAAATTGTATCGCCTCCAGGTGCCTGTGTACGTTTAAACAGCTGCGTGCGGGAAAAAAAAGTGCACCCGGACCCCCAAGTTTATAGTTACGGCCCTGAGTCTGTCGCAATTAAGGAATTAACATAAGAAAGAGAAAATACTCCAGAAAGCATTTTATTAAGAGGAATGTAATTAATGTACATGGCCAAAAGATCTTCCGCCAGCTGTAATGCACGCTTCACACCTGCGGGATAGAGACTGACGTACACGCCAAGATATCAAGCATTTCCCGAATATTGCTGGCAACAACGGAAATCCTAGTGACTACATCGATATCGTAGATAAGGATTTCCATATCGCCTACAGGAAAAATTCCAAACACGAGAGATCCAGTGATCTTTGGCCTACTTGGACCAATCCATTGTCTTGGGACAGTGGAAAACTACCTTTTAACTTCTCACCGCTTGCGTTCCGACCATACAATCCATAACGAAATTTGCTCGTATAGCGCCGACGTGGGGGGTATTTTTAAAAGTGTGGGAACTGGATTCCTCACATTAGCTTCTGAAATCCTCCTTCTGCACTCATAAAGTCTTTAAAATTTTTAATTTGCATTTATTTTTGTCAGAATTATGAATCTTCAGTACTAATATTACCTAAATCTTTTCAACGCGTTAGTCGCATTTAACTGTGTACAAGACAAGATATTTAATATATATATCAGGATTTCTCATTAACGTGCAAGTAAATTTTCCTTTCGCATTCATTTCATTCAGACTACCTCAGAATTGATTCACTAAACTTAGATATGAAAAAACCCAAGTTTTCGACTGAACTGAATAAACTCATAAAAATATGAAGGAAAAAACAATAAAAGTATTTTACCGTCTTTTCGATTACGGATTAATACAAAAAACATTCTTAACTAACTGTAAAAAGACAGAGTTCAGAAAGCCCGCTCCCTCCCCCCCCCCCCACTTCCGTCCAACTTTACTCATATGTAATCACTCAAAATTTAACATTAATATTAATGAGTTTTTAACATTGTTAAAAACTCATTCATGTTTATAGAACATACTTGTAAATATAATTTATAATCTAAATGCCTTTCCACCTGAATTTTTCATTAATTTTTAATTAAATTTACTCAAATGACTTTCTAACACCTCACAAAGTTTTCAAAACTTGCAACACTACTTTTTTTCTGTCACATTTGTTACTGATAATAATAAAATTTTACTATATCTATAAATGACTACGGTGCTATTTAGATTAATATACTTCCCCCTCCCCTCCCCCGACTGCAGCACAAAATAAGCAGTGGTTCAAATCTTTAAATTTGTTTAACTTTTTTCTCCTAATTTTGTCAAGATCTTATTTTTAACTTTTAATTTAATTTAGCTTATATAAGTCTATATAAGTTAATAAAACTTTCTCCATTCCTTTTTTTTCTTTTTTTGATTGCGCCTTTGAAATAAAATACTTTTTATACTTTACTAATCTCTATTTTCTGTCTATAAAATGTGAAAAATTAGCCAGAATATTAACCTAAAATTAGAAAAAAAAAATCATATCTAAATGAAATATTTATTTTCTGCAAGTCAAATCAATCGCTTTAATTTTGTGACACTAATCATAAACAAATTAATTTTTTTACGCCTTTTAAAAACATATCATCATAAGTCTACGCTGTACTGCGAAAATAGAAAAATTCAAAAATATCCCTTAGACATGAACTCACTGAAAAAGATCAAACGTAACACTAAGCCTAAGGCGGAGATAAATGGTCGCAGATAATTGGTTAAGGGGGTATTCGAAAAAACTCTTTTCCACCTTCAACTGCTCGAAATTTTCCGATTCAATTTCAGACACATTTTTAAATGTAGAAACATGAAACTTGCTGAGGGGATTCTTGAAGAGACGTATAAGGTGCCGTGTGATGTCATTTTGCACTCAATTCATTAGAATTTGATTTAAAAGAAATTACCTTCTCAGTATGGCCCTTTTTTTCGTTCCCAAATCTCCAGCTTCGGAAAAATCGGTTCAAAATGCCATTTTTGATTGCTTTTTTTGCAATATTTTCTGAATTTATCAAAGAATTGACAATCACCGCACCTTGCGCACTATCTAAATAAGACAATTTACAAGTCTGATGTATATGAGAGCAAAAATGAATTTAGAAATAAATCGGAAAATAAGCAGTTTGAATCGAAATACACCCTTAAGAGCCCACAATAGTCACAGGAAAATTACAGAAAAAGACCCGGATGACCATGTAAAGTCTATGGGAGCGTTCTTTTCTAATATCTCATTCAAATTTTAATATTTTGACATGATTTTTTTTGCATAAAATAGTTCAGGACGATCCACAACCGGGCTAGTTTTTACTTTTTCGATTTTGGTTATATATTTTTTATATTATGATAGTTTCAGTTTCAGAACCGGTTTAAACCGGTTTTGAAAATTAAAGTAATTTTTTAAAAAAAATCTAAAACCAAAATCGAAAAAGTAAAAACTAGCCCGGTTGTAGATCGTCCTGAACTATTTTATGCAAAAAAAATCATGTCAAAATATTAAAATTTGAACGAGATATTAGAAAAGAACGCTCCCATAGACTTTACATGGTCATCCGGGTCTTTTTGTGTACTTTTCCTGTGACTATTGTGGGCTCTTAAGGATATTTCATTTGCTGAATGGAAGAGTTCACTTGTCAATCAGTTGAATTTAAGCCCTCCTTCCAATCTAGCTGAAATTCAACCGGCCATATTGTTTTGTTTTTCTCAGTGACTATTGTGTGCTCTTAAGAGCCCACAATAGTCACAGAAAAATTACTCAAAAGGACCCGGATGACCATGTAAAGTCTATGGGAGCGTTCTTTTCTAATATCTCGCTCAAATTTTAATATTTTTGCATGATTTTTTTGCACAAGATAGCTGAGGGCAATCCACAACCGGGCTAGTTTTTACTTTTTCAATTTTTGTTTCAGATTTTCTTTAAAAAATTACTTTAACTTTCGAAACCGGTTTAAACCGGTTCTGAAACAGAAACTATCGTAATATAAAAAATATATAACCAAAATCGAAAAAGTAAAAACTAGCCCGGTTGTGGATTGCCCTCAGCTATCTTGTGCAAAAAAATCATGCAAAAATATTAAAATTTGAGCGAGATATTAGAAAAGAACGCTCCCATAGACTTTACATGGTCATCCGGGTCTTTTTGTGTACTTTTTCTGTGACTATTGTGGGCTCTTAAGAGCCCACAATAGTCACATGGGAGCGTTCTTTTCTATTATCTCGTTCAAATTTTAATATTTTGACATGATTTTTTTTGCATAAAATAGTTCAGGACGATCCACAACCGGGCTAGTTTTTACTTTTTCGATTTTGGTTTTAGATTTTTTTTAAAAAATTACTTTAATTTTCAAAACCGGTTTAAACCGGTTTTGAAACTGAAACTATCATAATATAAAAAATATATAACCAAAATCGAAAAAGTGAAAACTAGCCCGGTTGTGGATCGTCCTGAACTATTTTATGCAAAAAAAATCATGTCAAAATATTAAAATTTGAACGAGATATTAGAAAAGAACGCTCCCATAGACTTTACATGGTCATCCGGGTCTTTTTCTGTAATTTTCCTGTGACTATTGTGGGCTCTTAAGAGCTCACAATAGTCACAGAAAAAGTACGCAAAAAGACCCGGATGACCATGTAAAGTCTATGGGAGCGTTCTTTTCTAATATCTCGCTCAAATTTTAATATTTTTGCATGATTTTTTTTCACAAGATAGCCGAGGGCAATCCACAACCGGGCTAGTTTTTACTTTTTCAATTTTTGTTTCAGATTTTCTTTAAAAAATTATTTTAACTTTCGAAACCGGTTTAAACCGGTTCTGAAACTGAAACTACCGTAATATAAAAAATATATAACCAAAATCGAAAAAGTAAAAACTAGCCCGGTTGTGGATTGTCCTCAGCTATCTTGTGCAAAAAAATCATGCAAAAATATTAAACTTTGAGCGAGATATTAGAAAAGAACGCTCCCATAGACTTTACATGGTCATCCGGGTCTTTTTGAGTAATTTTTCTGTGACTATTGTGGGCTCTTAAGAGCGCACAATAGTCACAGAAAAATTACTCAAAAAGACCCGGATGACCATGTAAAGTCTATGGGAGCGTTCTTTTCTAATATCTCGCTCAAATTTTAATATTTTTGCATGATTTTTTTGCACAAGATAGCTGAGGGCAATCCACAACCGGGCTAGTTTTTACTTTTTCGATTTTGGTTATATATTTTTTATATTACGATAGTTTCAGTTTCAGAACCGGTTTAAACCGGTTTCGAAAGTTAAAGTAATTTTTTAAAGAAAATCTGAATCAAAAATTGAAAAAGTAAAAACTAGCCCGGTTGTGGATTGCCCTCAGCTATCTTGTGCAAAAAAATCATGCAAAAATATTAAAATTTGAGCGAGATATTAGAAAAGAACGCTCCCATAGACTTTACATGGTCATCCGGGTCTTTTTGAGTAATTTTTCTGTGACTATTGTGCGCTCTTAAGAGCGCACACTAGTCACACGTCAAGTCAAATCAAGATGGCCGACTCTCTTTTTCAGTTCATTCAAAGGATGGGCTAAAATTGAAATGATTGACATGTAATTATCCAATTAGGAAATAGAATTTTCTTAACCAATTATCTGTGACGATTTTTCTTCTCAAAGGCGTGTTTTCTAGACGGTTTCTTCACTAAAGGATTTTTTCAATAGTCTTCCCATTACTTTGATTACATTCGATGATTTAAAGTTTATAAAAGTTGTAAAAGAATTTCAATCTGTTTAGCTTTAACGTCCCAAAATTAAACGGTTTGATTTTCAGAAAATAAATGAGTTATAAATTTAGATAGATTGCTGTAAAATAAAAACTATTTTATTTATTTAACGCAATTACAAAAATAAATAAATAAATAAAATAAAAATAAATAAATATTGAATGAGAGGGGGGGGGGGGAATCTTTTTAGAATACGAAACTTATCGAGAGACTTATGTAAGATAAATAGCACTGAAGGTTAAAAATAAGATCTTTATAAAATTATGAGTAAAATATTTAGACAAATTTAAATATTTTAAACATTTGTATACTTTTGCGTAAAAGGTTAAACAGCAAGGGAGAACGGGAAATAGAAATTTTGAGGAAAGGAGGTATAGGTGTTAATTCCAGCCTAGTCGTCGTTTATAGACATAACACACAATTTCCTATTGTTAGTAGTAACAAATGTGACAGAAAAAGTGTCGCAAATTAAAAAAAAAAAAAAAAAAAAAATGTGTGACGTTAGGTCAGTAGGGCAAATATTTTGTCAAAATTTCAGGTGGAAGGATATTTAGATTTTTGATGATTTTTACAAGCATTTTGTAACTATCGCAAGGAGCTCTAAGAAATTTTGAGTCCTGTGAAGAAGGGGTGCAGGGAGTTTGTTAGATGACTTGTCTTATTTACACGACTAAATATTAAAAAATAGTATTAAAAATTAATAAACAGGAAGACGAATTTTTGTATGCTTTGCAAGTAAAGATATAAATAAAACGTCAATTTTGGTGGGTGAAGAGTAAAATTATATGATTCATTATTTATTATTACAATAAAAGTTTTAGAAAAATCGAAGACTTTTAAGGTTTAAAATTTGAAAGCTGAGGGAAAAAAGAAATAAGCACATTATTTAATAATTTATTTATTTTCGTGTGTGTGTGGAGGGGGAGATGTTTATCAGATGACTTATTATTTATTTGCCTTTCAAAATATTTATAAATCGGTTTAAAAAATAATAAAAATGGAAATATTTAAAGAACTAAATTTTCTGCACTTAATAAAAGGAAGGGAGTGATAAAACCCAATTTTATTCGTGGGGGGAGAGGAATTTTTGTTATTGATTTGTTATTGATACAATAAAGTTACAATAAAGACTTATATGCTACAAATATGGGAATTGTGGGATAGGCTACAAAACGACGAAGTGATATTTTCGAAAAGTGCAATTTAAAAGATTGTGACAGGTTAAAAATGCGAAGCGAAATTTTGATATAAAAGGAGGCTAAGAACTTATCTGGGGAGTCCTCAAGGGGGGGGGGAGCATTTTAGAAATTTGGAAACTTAGTCTGATGCATGGGTCGGACTCAGTTTTTTAATGCGGTCGTGTTACGTCTACTTTTTTTGCTGTGGGACAGGTTTGGGTCCGGTTGGCTTCCATTTTTTGCTCCTTGCCGAGTTAATTTCTACTTTGGTCGGGTTGACTTGTACTCTTTGCTGCTGTTAGAGTTAATTTCTGATTTTTTGCAATTTGGTCGGGTTTGGGTCTGGAAGACTGCTACATTTTCTAGTTGGTCGGGATAACTTTTACATTTTAACTGTGCTTAGAGCATTTGGGGCAGTTTAGGATTTGGTTATAATTTTGCGAGAATATTGACCCGAATCGATTGGGGTGAGTCCTTTGATAAAATTTTCATTCTTTTTCGCAATTTTTGAACGAAATGTGCGTGTGTTTCACGATCCTTTGAAGAAATTCGTGTTTTCTCCGCTATCATTTCACAAAATTTGATGTCCGTTTCGCTTCTATTTTTTGATGCTGGTCGGATTAATTTTTACTTTTTGTTGTGGGTCGCGTTTGGATCCGGTTAATTTCTACTGTTTTCTGCGGATCAAGTTAATTTCTGATTTTTTGCGTCGGGTCGGGTCTGGGTCCGGTTAACAGCTCTATTTTGCAAATGGTCGGCTTGACTTTTACTGTTTAGCTGCGCTTAGCTCATCGGGGCAAATTGTCTTAATATTTTGGATTTAAGATTATATTAAGAATAATATAGATAAGATTTGGAATTAAGTTACAGATTCGGTTTTAACTCTTGCGGATTGAGCCCAGTAAATGATTGACCTCAGTTTTGATCGCGATCCTTTGAAAAAATTTGCGTTTTTCCGTGATCCTTTAACGAAATTCACTTTTATGCGTGAACGGGATACTTTGAAGAAATTCACGTTATCACCGTGATCCCTTCGCAAAACTTGAGGGTTTTTTGCGACCATTTGATAAAATGCGTGTTTCTTTTGCAACCTTTAACGAAATTCGCATTTCTTTAATGAAGTTTGCCCTTATTTGCGGCTATATGATGAATTTCGCGTTTTCGCTATTTTATAATTTTTACGATTAACAAGTAAAAAAAGTTTTCAATCCAATTTAGGCTCGTGGCAAAAAAAAAAATGAGAAGTGTACGGGTCGCTTTCAAGCCAGTAATGTTTATCATACTATCTAAATGAGAGTTGTACCGAAAGTTTATCTCCACGGGTTGAGGTCGGGACAGTAATGTTTATCATACTCCCTAGATAAGAGACGGACCGAATATTTAGCTTTTATCCCGGGACGAGTCACGACCTGGAAATTTTGTTCAATGCAAACTTCTAAGAAAAATGATATCCAGATCAGGCTCGGTCTGGAAGAAAAAGAAGTCTGTCACCACCCGAATCTCCAAAAAAAAAAAAAGAAGATCAGGACAGGAACCGATTCAAAATGAGAGAAAAGCTTACCCAGTCCAAGTCTCGTGAACTTTAACTGGCGCGACCTGTGCCAGGCCGTGACGGGCTCGAACTTCGCCCCAAGTTATTTCTCGTGAGAATGCATAATGTCACTTTGTAAACCCTTTATTAGCCCAAGAGGAGGGGACTTCGCGGTTTTCCCTCACCCATGAGAACCGTCACAGCATTCGGACTGTGTCGATCCCAGATCGACCGTTTAGACTTTATACCAGATGCAGCCTGGGCTTAAAATTTTTTTCCCATGTATATCTCTAGTGGGAAGGAAGTCCACACCAGACCCGACCTGGAAAAAACAGTGTGGCTCGATCCAGCTCTGCAGCAAAAAATAAGCTCCGTCCCGACCTGGTTTTGAAAGTGCGAAAACCTGACCTTCTCCCAGTATAATAAATTAAAGTTGGCGCCACCCGACCGGGGTCGCACCGGTCTAGAGTTTAAGACACAACAATTTTTCTGTGCGGGCATCTAATGTCGTTCTGCAGATCATTTATTGGGACGTTAGGCCCTGCTCTATGTTCCTGGAAAAAATATGGCCCGAGCTCGGCCCGAAATCATTAGTGACTAGGCCCGGCCCGAATCACAAGTAAAGACCTAATTCGGACCAGCCCGAATGCCGTTAATGGAAATCGGCGCGAACCCGGCCCGCGGGACGTGCTCGGGCTTCACACCGAGGCCTGCCCCGTTCAGATCTCTAAAGTGAGTACATAGGAGGAAGGTAAAAAAAAATATAGAACATTCTGCCTATCTGATTAGCCGTTTTAGATAAGAACCAGAAATTCAGAATACCAAACTTCTTGACAATATAATTAAATAGTTATTATAGCGGCTTTAGAAATTCCTTCCCTAAGAAGGTAATAAATATGTGTGTGTAGGGGGGAAGGGTGAAAATTTTAGCACATTTTGCCATATATCAACAGCACTTTTCAATATAAACAGGAAAATCAGAATAATAAAGCAACAAAAAATATATTTCAATTTAATATTTCAGTGATTTTATTCCTTTTGTGTCTATTAAGTCATCAACATCGACTTTGAACTGGATAAGGTAAGATTAAGGCAGCAATTATGGTTATATGATTAGATATTTAAGAAAATGTTTATTTTATTTCACATTTGCTAGATATATTTCGTTGGATTTGCGATTCTTTAGAAAAACCGACCCAGCGTAACGGGTGAGGGCTACTAGTTGGCTTTTACGGCTTTTAAAAAGAATAGTAAACTTAACGCTCCATTAATTACTTATGCAATTTATTATACCAAATTAAATTTCTGAAGATTGCCATAAATATACACAGTCTATTATTTTCACAAAAATATTCCTCTTGGATATGGACTGGAAAGAAATTTCTTGAATCTAGTGAAACGGTACGTCAAGATTTCATTTGTGAAAATACTCTTCAATCATTTTTCAGTAGTAATTTATTGAAATTTAAAAAATAGATTATAGGAAAAATAAGTCAGCATTTGGAAATAACCCATATAAGCCCTTTAAAATCGATGGACAAACTTCTACAAATTTTTCGCATTGTAGCACCGTAATGAAAAAGATTCTGTGTCATCCAACCAACCTACCAAGATTCGATATTTAAAGGTAGCGCGGTCAGTTTCAAGAAAATAGGTTGACATACGAGCGGAGACGAGATTAGAATCAATCGTAGAGTATTGGCCGTTATTGCTAAAATTTTTACAAAAATCTTTCGTAATTTTGGTCTTTCTAATTATGGTAAAACTATAAAAAGTATATTACTAGAAGTTTAATCTCTGAGCGATTATTGTGCGTTTTTTTCCTTCTGAATTTTCCTAATATGGATTTCATTTGGCTGTAAAAGACGCACAGCTCGATCATTTTCCAAATGATTGAAAAATGTCAAACGAACTCCTCCAATTAGCAAATAAAATATTCTTGTAGCGTGATTTTTTTTCAAATTACGCAGTTAAAAGAAGAATTTTGAAAGAAGCGAAAATTATTATGTACAAATATATTAAAATAACTGTATTTTGGAAGATTCTTTGCAGAACTCGAGATTTATCAAGAGAATTACATAAGCTAAATGATATTAAAGTATAAGATAGGATCTTCCTGAAATGAGGAAAAAAAATATTTAACAAATTAAACGATTTTAAACATTGCATATATTATACTATAGAACAAGCAGGAGGGGGGGGGGGGTGTCAAACGGGAAACATAAATTTCGAAGAAAGGAGGTGTAGATCGAAACCCCAGCGTATTCATTTATGGGGCTGTTCATAAATGATGCCACACAGTTGTCCAATATTTTTAACCCCTTCCCTCCCATTTGTCACATGTCACGCTTTATTACACATACATATACTTGTAGTTCAGAAACACAGCACTATGTTATATAGATCGTATTTCAAATTTTGTTTTTAAACTTTAACTGTGTATTTTAATGACTTTTACGTATATAACTATAAAAATAATTATAGTACGAAAGCACCCCATTTTCCATGTTTGTCGAGCAATTTCTAACTTGTTTAATTATCAAACCCCAGTAGAAGGACAATCGAGAATCGGTGTCACATTGAAATTTTTTAAATGTTAGACCTGTAAAGAAGTACCATGATTATTTATATTACCTGGTTTAGGTAGATTTCGTGAGAAATACTATGTATACTATATCGTAAGATATAAAAGGGGGGAGGGGAATAAAAAGCATTTTTTTTTTTTTTAAATTTATTTATTTTGAGGGCAATGCAAGAAATTTATTAGATGACTTACTTTACATGAGTAAAGATGAACAAATATGGCTAAAAACATAATAAAGAGATTTAAAGATTAAATTTTATATACTTGGTAAGGAGAATAGAAAGAAAACATCAATTTTGGTGGGGTTCAGAGTAAAAATATATGTCTGATTATTTATTATTACAGTAAAAGTTTTAGAAAAATCAATGACCTTAAAAGTTTAAAATTTGCGAGTTGAGGGGGAAAAGGAAACAAGCAGATTTATTATTTATTTACTTCGGTGTGTGTTGAGGGGGAGAGAAGTTCATTAGATGACTTGTTATTTATTTGCCTTTCAAAACATTTACAAATACGTTTAAAAAAAGATTAAGATGTAAGAAAATTTCATTGAATATGTTTTAGGCACTTAGTAATAGAGTGAGAGGGATAAATCCCAATTTCAGTTAGAGAGAAGGAATGTTTGTGATCGATTGTTTATTATTACAACAAAGTGACTAAATTTTGTAAATATGGATAAAGTGAGGTAGACAGCAAAACGGCGAAGTGATACTTCTGGAAGGGGTAATATTGAAGGCTGTGATGAGAGCAAAAGAAGGGAACGAAATTTTGATAATAAGGGGAGGCAAGGGTTATATAGATTATTTTTCCTAAATCAAAATTTCAGAGAATTCAAATTTTGCACCTTCAGTTAATAAATAATTAAAGACTTAGATATTTTTAAGGACTTTTTTTCAAATTCTGCATAAAACTAAGTTTTTTTAAGGAGCAAAAATTACTTTTGAAAAAGTAAATACGTTTTAAAAAATTCAAGAAACATAAGAAACGTGTAGAATCAATAAAAATTATTCCGTTACATTATGGTCTATGTGGATAAATCATTTGTGGTGTTTTTAAGAGCGCCATCCTAATTTAAATGTAATGAAATTCATATATACTACTGAGGTACTCTTGAAGATAGTTATTAAAAAATATCATAGGTATAATACACTTATAGTATACGCACAGAGGATCTCCATAGTAATCTATTACATTATAGTCTAAAAATCTTTCGCGATGTATTGTTGTAATAATGTTACGCATTTACAAACAATTAAATTGATACAAACTTCTGAGATGGACTAAACAATGCTTGCGGTATAATATTTGGTGAAAAGCATTTACTTATTCAATTATGTTCTTCGGAGAAAAACTGTTTCTAGCGTATTTAATTTATGTTCACTACTTCGAACATCAAATTCAATGAAATGCTGTTTCTTGTATACTCTCTGTTTTTTAAAAAAAATTCATAAATACATTCTATTTGTATACTTAATCAAATTAAACTTGGTGAAATTGCTCATCTGTTCCCCGCCGCCCCCGCTTTTTTTTATCACTTACAAAGTCTCTTCTTCTTCACTGTTCGTTTTTTTTTTTTTTTTTTTTTTTTTTTTTTTTTTTTTTTCAAAGGGAGATACTGCACAGTCAATCTAGCTTTATCAATGTTACAGTGTTTTACGGTTAAGTTTTCTTTCTAATTTTATTATTCATTGCAGAACAATGTAATAATTCCCACGAACCATCTGTCGACATACAGTTGGCAAAAAAATTATTTGTACACTCTAATATGTTTAATTTTTAACTAAATAAAAACAGATATTTTGTCAAAAATAGTTTTAATACAGTCTGTTTACCGTGCGTTTTAAATTACACAACAGAAAATTTCGATAAAGATGTAAAATAATTTTCTAATAGGAAAAGTTTAAAAATTTCTTGCAAAAAAGTATTTGTACATTTCTCCATCCTGATATGTACTGTGTTTTATAGTGTTTATGGTTCAAAGGACTACTTATACAGAAGCTGTTAATAATTTTTAACTTCATATTATATTTTTCTGACATTTAATCTAATTTGAGTTATTTATTTGCAGTATTTTTTGCTTAAATCTTTTGTTTAATTTCATTATAATTTAAAAAAATGAAGTGTACAAATACTTTTTTTGCCAACTGTATAAAAAGCTAAAGTGTGATTCAATAGCAAGATTTCAATACGATGAATACCAGAAGTGATGGGGCGATCGCCCCCCCCCCCCCTTTTAAGCCTAATGAAGGGTCTGCAAAATGGTATAGATGTCCACAGGATAATTGAATCGTATTTAAGATTGAGAAAGTGCGACCTGACCGAACTCGACCAAGCAGTCACAGTCCGGATCGGGCCGCGCCAGTTTTAATTCATGAGACAAGGTTTGGGTCAGATCTAGAGATCTGCACGGATCAGACCAGGCTGGCAAAATATTTCCGAATTTAAATTAGACCAGCAAAAAAAAAAAAAAATATAAGAAGGCCATACGGGCCGGGTCGATTAAAAAAAAAAGGGCCTGCCGTCCTATTATAAAGATTTCGGCAAAAACGCTAAAATGTGAACTATTTTCAATGAATATGGGTTTAACGAGCGTAGCTATAAATCTGTGTCACGACTCGATACTAGTTTGACAACATCAATACAGAAATGTAACTTTTATAGCGTAGAGATCAGCATCGGACAGTTACTTTTTTTTTTGTTTTTTTGTTTTTTGTTTTTTTGTTTTGTTTTTTTTGTTTTTTTATAGGGGATTAATAATTTTTTGGCAAACTGGAGCCGGGCCAAGGTCAGGCTTGCAGTGTTTTTCTAATATAAGCGAGATGGGTCATAACTAGACTTAATTGTTCATGAAACGTGTTTGGCAAATAAGATGATTTGTAAAAAGTATTAGAAGGGATAAAGAATTTCTGTTAACGTACCCTTTGGAAATATACTGCTTGGTGTTGCTTAAATTCATTACTCAACAACATGAAAGTTTGACACATTTTCTGACTAATTTTAACTGTAAAGGTACAAAATTGACAAGCCTGACTTTGAAGAGATTTGGAATCGAATAGTACATTTTATTTTTGTTAATTAAGATATTTGTATATACTTGTTGAGATACAAGAGATTCGTGTCACGTGATTTCAGATTTTTCTCCTTCTCAATGTTGAGCTTTCGGAAATTCTTTTCAAAACGCTAATTTTCACAATATTTTCTTAAATTGCTTGTTAAAAAAAAAAAAAAAAAAAAAAAAAAAAAAAAAAAAGACAACGTTATTCTATTACATTGTTTTTGAATAAAAACACCTGTTAATCTCATGCGTTTCCGAAAAGAAATGAATATAGGAATACATAAGAAAATAGCTCCTCTAGATTTGAGAAAATTTTTGATAAAATGATATAGAAGTATTTTCATAAATCTAGTTTTTATTACACAGCTTCCAAAAATATGATAATTTTAACTTTTTAGCTCACAGGCTATCATAGCCTGAGAGCTTATGTGCCCGTCCGTTCTGTATGTATGTGCGTATGTGCGTAACGCGATAACTCATGATAAAAATATCGGATCCACTTGAAATTTTGTATGTAGGTATATCCCGACAAGGCGCTTCCCTGATTAGTTTTTGGAATTCATTCGATATGTATAAGAGGGGGAACGGGGGGCTCATGCCCCCCGTTAGTTGATATAAATGGGATTTTCATGCAGAATTAAGTTTTCGTTCAAAATTTAGATTAGGATCATTCTGATGAGGCGATTCCGTGACTGTTATTAGGTGTTCATTGAATAAGTATAAATAGGGGGACAGGGGTTCTAATGCCCCCCCCCTTAATTTATAGAAATGGGATTTTCATGCAGAATTAAGTTTTCGTTCAAAATTTAGATTAGGATCATTCTGATGAGGCGATTCCGTGACCGTTATTAGGTGTTCATTGAATAAGTATAAATAGGGGGAACAGGGGTTCTAATGCCCCCCCCCCCCGTTAGTTGATATAAATGGGATTTTCATGCAGAATTAAGTTTTCGTTTAAAATTTAGATTAGGATCATTCTGATAAGGCGATTCCGTGACTGTTATTAGGTGTTCATTGAATAAGTATAAATAGGGGGAACAGGGGTTCTAATGCCCCCCCCCTTAATTTATAGAAATGGGATTTTCATGCAGAATTAAGTTTTCGTTCAAAATTTAGATTAGGATCATTCTGATGAGGCGATTCCGTGACCGTTATTAGGTGTTCATTGAATAAGTATAAATAGGGGGAACAGGGGTTCTAATGCCCCCCCCCCCCGTTAGTTGATATAAATGGGATTTTCATGCAGAATTAAGTTTTCGTTTAAAATTTAGATTAGGATCATTCTGATAAGGCGATTCCGTGACTGTTATTAGGTGTTCATTGAATAAGTATAAATAGGGGGAACAGGGGCTCTAATCCCCCCCCCCCCCGTTAGTTGATATAAATGGGATTTTCATGTAGAATTAAGTTTTCGTTCAAAATTTAGATTAGGATCATTCTGATGAGACGATTCCGTGACTGTTATTAGGTGTTCATTGAATAAGTATAAATAGGGGGAACAGGGGCTCTAATCCCCCCCCCCCCCGTTAGTTGATATAAATGGGATTTTCATGTAGAATTAAGTTTTCGTTCAAAATTTAGATTAGGATCATTCTGATGAGACGATTCCGTGACTGTTATTAGGTGTTCATTGAATAAGTATAAATAGGGGGAACAGGGGCTCTAATCCCCCCCCCCCCGTTAGTTGATATAAATGGGATTTTCAAGCAGAATTAAGTTTTCGTTCAAAATTTTTAAATTAGGATCATTCTGATGAGACGATTCCGTGACTGTTATTAGGTGTTCATTGAATAAGTATAAATAGGGGGAACAGGAGTTCTAATCCCCCCCCCCCCCCCGTTAGTTGATATAAATGGGATTTTCATGCAGAATTAAGTTTTCGTTCAAAATTTAGATTAGGATCATTCTGATGAGACGATTCTGTGACTGTTATTAGGTGTTCATTGAATAAGTATAAATAGGGGGAACAGGGGTTCTAATCCCCCCCCCCCGTTAATTGATATAAATGGGATTTTCATGCAGAATTAAGTTTTCGTTCAAAATTTAGATTAGGATCATTCTGATAAGGCGATTCCGTGACTGTTATTAGGTGTTCATTGAATAAGTATAAATAGGGGGAACAGGGGTTCTAATCCCCCCCCCCGTTAGTTGATATAAATGGGATTTTCATGCAGAATTAAGTTTTCGTTCAAAATTTAGATTAGGATCATTCAGATGAGGCGATTCAGTGACTGTTATTAGGTGTTCATTGTATAAGTATAAATAGGGGGAACAGGGGTTCTAATCCCCCCCCCCTTAATTTATATAAATGGGTTTTTCAAGCAGAATTTTCAGATTTCGTTCAAATCTCTGAATAGTTTTGGAAGTTTAATGGTTAAGTATAAAAGAGGGGATAACTCCTTTTAAATTATATAAATGCTAAATGGGTTTTTATTAAGAATTATCTAATTTGCTCTGAATTTTGGATATAGATTTTTTATATGATAAAGCATGTCTTTGATAGTATAGGAGGTTCAATGATTAAGTATAAAAAAAGAGGAAAGAAGAGAGCTGTTTCCCTTTCTTAATTTTTTAACGGAATTAACCCTTGAAAATATAAGGCTTTAATGTACAATTAGTATTTGTAGCCTGTGAGCTCAATGCCATCAGTTTAACTGGGCAGTATTCTTTATTTTTAAATTTTATTCTAAACCTTATTAATTTTTGACTGCATCTTTATTTGAATGTTGAAAGTCTAAGAATCTAAGTAATCATTAATGTTTTTATAAGTGTATTTTCTGTAAAATCACCCCATAAATATATAAGCAATAATATTTAAAAAAAATCTTAGTTGTATGATAAAAATCTGAATTTTTTCGAAATAATAGAAATTATGTCGGGCCTGATCGGGCCGGGCTCGGACCGACTTTTGAATTTTATAACGGGGCGGGCCAAAATAACATTCATTCGATCCGGGCCGAGACGAGACTGGAAATTTCAACCCGTCCAGACCTCTTGTCAAGGTCTTCAACCTTTCGGAAACCGTTCCGAGTTCGGATCTTACTTTTTTATGCAAAACTTGACAAGACTTTTTTTCCCTTCCATATCGGGGCTGACGTGGATTTTGTTCTTCTAGAGGTCTGCCCGGATTTAAATTTTCATGCCCAGTCTCCAAAAGCAATTCAATTTTAATCCAACCCAAGCTCGCTAAAATAAAAAAAAAATATGTCCTAGAATAACCTGATACAAAACAGACCAACAAATCCAAATTAAAACAAAATCAATCTATATTTAAAGGTAATTGGCCGTAAAATCGATCGATATTTAAAGGTAATTTAAAGGTAATCCCAGTTTATACCGGATCCAAATGTGTCAAAACCCAAAAGAAAAAAAATGTCCCGAATCCGAAACGTTTAAAGTCAACGCGACCCATAATGTATCAATCCGAACCCAAAAATTACATATTATGTCAAATCGAGCCTTTGCCCGAACACGGCACAAACATTTTTGTCGTTCTGAAACTGAAATGAAAAAAATGAATTCATGTATTTCAATCCAATTATAAAATGTATTTTACAACTTTAACATGAATGTCATAATTTATATAGAAAAAAAATCTAGTATATACACTTTACTGAAAACCTATTCGTAAGTGAGCCTGCTCAAACACGGTCTGCAGCAAAAAAATATAAATCTACCCGGCCTACTGAAAACAAGTGGAAATAGCCGGACTCTCAATTTAAAAGAAAAAAAAATCCCCTTACCGAACTTTTTAATTAACACAGATCCCCACCTTGTTCTTGGCGCAGCATATCTCTAAAAGGTCTTTACGCCGTAAAACTCCATTCAACCGACCAACCAATCAACCCAAATCCAACTCTCAGAAGTTAAACCTTATCCCGGAACGGAACAGAACCGAATTTGAAAAAATGTAATTGAATTACATTTCTTTTAATTCGGTTCTTTGAGTGAACTGACCCAAACCCGACCCACAGCAAAAAGGTCAAGGCGATTCGAACACGACTCACTGCAAAATTTAGAAATAATCCTCCCCCAGCAATGAAAATCATTACCTCCCGCCCGAAAATCTAAATTTTTAAATCGCTTCCCCTTGAGGATTCTCTTCTTCCAGCACCCTTGAATCAGAAAAGAGCGTTCTTCTAAGAAGTGCACTTAAAACAACTTCATTTTTCAAATATTCGACTAAAATAATTTATTTGACCCCTGAGTCCTTCTTCCGATCCAGACCCGAAAATTCCATTGGAAATCAAACCAAAACACGACCAAACAATTTTCATTGTTTAGAACCGAAATGAAAGAAAAAAAAAACATCCAAATTTAAATAAAAGTATAAAATGTCGACAGTTATATTTCTAATATCAATTTTATCCTTTATATAGAAAATAAATATCTAATATACACTCGTTAATATTAAAATAATTGTAGATCCTCTAAATAACGGAAACAGCCAAATAGAGATGTGTAAATTGTTGAAAAGTATTCGTTAAATAGAGGTATCTTCTATTCGAGACAATCCATATGGAGATTTTAATGTAGATGTTAACATTTACGAATAGCAATTTTCAACGTAAAATCTTAAATATTCATAATTAATTTTTTTCGAAGTGTCTGTTATGGCGTTTATATAGTTTCATTTTATAGTGTCTTCTATATTTTCTTTTATAATACTTTTTGAAAATATTTTCACGCATAGCGAAGAAAATATTTAGACCTTTCATTTGAAATATCGGGTCGAATTGAATCCTTCTTGCGAGATTGTAAATCCAGTATGAAACCGATCCGAATTCAAAATAATGTAAATTAATTTGACCCGAAAACAACAACAACAACAGCAAAAAAATGCAGAGAAAAGCGATAAAAAGTAGAATTCCCTCGGTCCGCAAGAAAAATGTAAAAATCAACTCGGCCAGTAGTAAAAAAGTAAGAAGTCAACTTGACCGAAACCAAACCACCGCCAATAAAATAGTACTCACCCCCCCCCCCCCCACAAAAAAAATAGAAATTAACCAGACCCAATTCCAACTAGCAGCAATAAAGAAAGAGAACCGGACCCCAACCCAACCCGCAGCGGCAAAGTAGAATTGAACCTAACTGAAACACGACTCGCAGCAAAAAAATTAGGATTTAACCAGAACAACGACAAAAAATGAAAGTAAAGCGGACCCAAACCCGACCCGCAACAAAAATTTACCCCCACCCTACCCATGATGAAAAATAAAATTGTCCCGACACGAGCTGCAGGTGCGATTGGAATCTCTGAATTTCTGAAGTCCCCCCTCCCCCCCTCTTTTTGAGGAGTCTCCAGATCTGCCCTTGTACCAGTGCAAACAAAAACTGCTAAAACAGCAAAATCGTCTAAAAATTTTACAATGTTGTATTCAATTGTCATCCATTAAATATATACAAACTCGTAAAGTTTGTATATATCTCGACAAATCTTGTCCACGATACTTTATATGATGTTTTGGAATATGCAAAAGCCTTCTGCTTGATAGATGCTGCATTAGTTGATCGTCGAAAAAAAACTCTAAAGAAGAAACAATTCTGAAAAGTATTAGATAATAAAATTTGCTGAATAGCAGACTTTTAAAAAAAGGCTATATTTTGCGTTACAGTTTCATTATTTTTACTTTTATATTGTAACTAGCGGCCAGCCCTCGCTTTTCTACAGGCAGAGCAAGTCGCCCAGTCCCCAGCCACTACTGATACCGCAAATTGTTACTACCACATCATTTCATTAAATCCAACTACTAAAAACATTACCCTCCTTTTAGGTAGTCAGATAAAAAGTAGCCTAGGATAATCTAAGGTATCAGATACCTCCATACAAAAATTTCATAAAAATCGATCTATCCGTGCCGTTCGTGAGTTATAAATGGTGTAACCAACACGACTTTGTTTTATGTATATAGATTATAGCAGCCCGTTCCGGCTTCTCACGGGTATTAAAAAAAAATTTCAAGTTATAAATTTTTTCACACACACTCATAACCAAATAATTTAAATACCGTCTCTGATATTGACTCCCCTCCCGTGCCCCAGTGACGCCTACATCACATATTATATTGCAGCCTAACCGAGCCGGTTGAACGACAACCACGCGACTTTTTTCTAATACTTACATTTTTAAATTCGTGATATCTTTCGAATGGAAAGTCCAAATCGAATAATTAAAAAAGTCATATAAAGGTATTAAATCAGTCTTGATTATGAAGTAATTTATTGTGATAAGGATTAATATTAAGGTAAAAATAAAGAGCTTTTATAGAGACGGCATTTTAATTATTTTTTTAAATAAAAAAAAAACACTTATTGTGACGTAACTATAAGAGTTAGACATATGCTGACGCGACATTTTTTGTAGATAATTATATGATAGCAAAGTCGTAGTACATTATTTTGTTCTATAATCAATAATATTCGCAGCGGACGCGATGTAAGGATTTTTTAAGGTCATTTTTCTACACCTTGGGTTACATTATTGGCATTTTAGTAAGAATCCCTGCATTTTTTTGAAAATATAAATATAGCCTATGTTCACCGGAAATAGTGCAACTTTACAACGGTGAAAGAATTTTACAAATCCGTCAAGTAGTTTCGGAGCCTATTCAATTCAAACAAACAAACAATCAAATATTTCCTCTTTATAATTTCATATTAAATTAAATAAGTAATATTTATACCTGGGCTTAGTGAAAAGTCCGCATTTGAAATGGTGGAAAACGTTACAATTTTAAATATTTGACCGCTCCCCGTAAAAAAAAAAAAAAAAAAAAAAAAAAAAAAAATACTCCTGCTTCATATTTGACGCTCACTACTCTTTAAAATGTTTACTATCTGTTATAACTATTTTGAAAACTCCAAAACAAGCGTTTTGTGATTTTTTTTAAATTCTAATTAATTCGCGTGTCAGCATTTATTTTCCTTTTTTAATAATTGCTAAATAGTTTTAAAAATTAAAACCCACGCTTTTATATCAGGTCCAACTAAAATGTTTATTTTATTTTATTTATTTATTTATTTTTTTTTTTTGGGGGGGGGGGGGGTTTGCATAGTTACGATTTTCATATGTGTTTCAGTTATTGTCATGTATCTAGGGTGTCAGGTAATTTTTAATTTCTCAAATTGCTTTTGATTCGTTTATCCAGCGTTTTCTTTTGATCCTTTTAAGCGGTGACTATAGCCTATGTTCACCGGAAATAGTGTAGTTTTTCAAAGGTGAAAGAATTTTTCAAATCCGTCAACTAGTTTCGGAGCCTATTCAATTCAAACAAACAAATATTTCCTCTTTATAATATTAGTATAAATAAATAATGATAAATTTTTGCAATTCCTTGTCTTAGCGAATATACCATTTTGTTACATTAAAATAAAATGTACCACGCAAGATAAATTTCCAATTTTTAACGACTGTTAAAAGTGCATCTTTTTCCTAAAAAGTAATATATATTAAAAATATCTCTTTAAAGTTTCCAACAAGTTGATCAATAATTTTAAAGTTTTAAATCTTTAAAACTTTCTGACTTTAATTTCTACTTATTTTTGATAAAAACTGTTTTCAAACTCAAAATGCTAATTTGTCATTTTTTTTATACATGTATAAAAGTAGGACATATATAACATAAACAAGTACTAGTATTTTTTTATTATGTAATTTTATTAATTGTTAACTATTTTAACTGTAAAAATACGTAGAAAAGAACGCTTTTTTTTTTTTTTTTACTATTTTACTTAATAATACTAGACTAAAATCCTTGTCTTAGCGAATATACCATTTTGTTACATTAAAATAAAATGTACCATGCAAGATAAATTTCCAATTTTTAACGACTGTTAAAAGTGCATCTTTTTCCTAAAAAGTAATATATATTAAAAATATCTCTTTAAAGTTTCCAACAAGTTGATCAATAATTTTAAAGTTTTAAATCTTTAAAACTTTCTGACTTTAATTTCTACTTATTTTTGATAAAAACTGTTTTCAAACTCAAAATGCTAATTTGTCATTTTTTTTTATACATGTATAAAAGTAGGACATATATAACATAAACAAGTACTAGTATTTTTTGATTATGTAATTTTATTAATTGTTAACTATTTTAACTGTAAAAATACGTAGAAAAGAACGCTTTTTTTTTTTTTTTTTTTTTTTTTTTACTATTTTACTTAATAATACTAGACTAAAATCGGGTGCCTATAGTTTCGTATAGTACCAAAAACAAGCCCAGGGGCATATGAAAAGAAAATTGGCGCACGGGGCAAAGTTTCAAGTTAGCGTCCTCTCCCCCAACCTTTTCTTGTAATGTCCAAAAAATGGCATTGATAGTATAAATGTGGCGCCCCCCCCCCTCTTTCGGAAGGCGCTGAATAAGTCCCCTCCACATGTACCCTTGCAGCGCCGTGAGAAAAGAAAGGGGATGCAAAGGGGGCGGTTGCCCCGGCTGCGTAAATTTAGGGGGTGCCAAATTTATACTACCAACGTCCTTTTTAGTCTGTCACAAGAAAAAGTTCAGGGAATGGGACGCCAAACTGAAACTTTGCCCCGAGCACAGTTTTCTCTTCGCACACCACTGCCCCCCCCCCCTTTCATATATTTTGCAGGGTGAATAAGGAAATTTATAAATTCCAAATATAGCCCCTTGTCCTTTTAAAGATACCTATCTATTTCACAAAAGTTCCAATTAAAAGCAGCCTTTAAAATTATCAAAATTTTCTTTCTGCTAAAGGGAAACTTTCTGTAATTTGTATCGAATCTACCTTTTTTTGTAAGAACTTGAAAAACTATATATATACAAACGAAATGCATAATTTTCTTCTTTGGAAGTTAGCTAAAACTTAAAAATAGTATTAATTCATAAAAATAAAGAATTTGAAATCGTCATTTTTTTCCAAGAATAAATACTGTTAAAATTTACCAATAATCGTTGAAAAAATTAAATCCAATATTTCGAAAGGAGGCGTTTATTTCAATGCTTTACTATACTCCAATCACCACAAAAAACGCAAGGAAAAGAAGTGATTTCTTTACATTTGCTAAACTGGATCGGTGATAACCAATCAAAGTTTCAAAAGGGCGGGATTTGGCGCAGGCGGAGATCATATAATTATAACACATTATTTGTTCCATTTTTGGTCAAAATCTTTCCAAATTTTGCTCATCCTAATAGCAGTAGAAATATGGAAAGCATATCATTGGAAAGCTTAAACACTAATCTTCCGTGAAGCGTTTTTATTTTTTTCTGAATTTTGCTGAAATAGATTTTATAAGACTAAAAAGGCCACAACACCTCGAATTTCACTGAATCCAAAATTTAGAGGGTCCTCAGAATTAAACTACAACGAAAATAAGAAAAGTACAAACTAGCCCGGTAATAGAATGTCCTCAGCTATCCTGTGAAAAAAAAAATCATGTAAAAATATTAAAATTTCAGCGAGATATTAGAAAAGAACGCTCCCATAGACTTTACATTAGCGCTCGGCTTTTACCGCGTGACTAGTGTGTGCTCTTAAGAGCCCACAATAGTCACAGGAAAAGTACACAAAAAGACCCGGATGACCATGTAAAGTCTATGGTAGCGTTCTTTTCTAATATCTCGTTCAAATTTTAATATTTTGACATGATTTTTTTTGCATAAAATAGTTCAGGACGATCTACAACCGGGCTAGTTTTTACTTTTTCGATTTTGGTTTTAGATTTTTTTAAAAAAATTACTTTAATTTTCAAAACCGGTTTAAACCGGTTCTGAAACTGAAACTATCATAATATAAAAAATATATAACCAAAATCGAAAAAGTAAAAACTAGCCCGGTTGTGGATCGTCCTGAACTATTTTATGCATAGATTTTTTAAAAAAAATTACTTTAACTTTCAAAACCGGTTTAAACCGGTTCTGAAACTGAAACTATCATAATATAAAAAATATATAACCAAAATCGAAAAAGTAAAAACTAGCCCGGTTGTGGATCGTCCTGAACTATTTTATGCAAAAAAAATCATGTCAAAATATAAAAATTTGATCGAGATATTAGAAAAGAACGCTCCAAGAGCCCACAATAGTCACAGGAAAAGTACACAAAAAGACCCGGATGACCATGTAAAGTCTATGGGAGCGTTCTTTTCTAATATCTCGTTCAAATTTTAATATTTTGACATGATTTTTTTTGCATAAAATAGTTCAGGACGATCCACAACCGGGCTAGTTTTCACTTTTTCGATTTTGGTTATATATTTTTTATATTATGATAGTTTCAGTTTCAAAACCGGTTTAAACCGGTTTTGAAAATTAAAGTAATTTTTAAAAAAAAATCTAAAACCAAAATCGAAAAAGTAAAAACTAGCCCGGTTGTGGATCGTCCTGAACTATTTTATGCAAAAAAAATCATGTCAAAATATTAAAATTTGAACGAGATATTAGAAAAGAACGCTCCCATAGACTTTACATGGTCATCCGGGTCTTTTTCTGTAATTTTCCTGTGACTATTGTGGGCTCTTAAGGAGAAAAACTTACTGTCCCATTTCTCCTACTCCACCACACTCTCATTTATATATATACATTGATGGTCCAATGATTATTATCCCTAGTGTATATAAAATATTTGTACTGCAATGGTTGATATGGAATATCGAAGCCTAATGTCTTAAAGACGTATATGCTATATTAATGTAGTTTTGGAGGGAGAGGTGAAGTTTTAAATACCAATTTTTGCGGGAGTTTTTAAGGAGGGGGGGGGGGGTGAGAAAGAAATGCTGATTTGGAAGTCATGAGGCTACATTTATGACGGTGGATGAGATTTGGCTACCACTGCTTCATCTTGTGTGTGATTGATGAAATGTTTAGAATGATACATAAAGAGAAAAACATACTGTCCCATTCCTCCCACTCTCCCTTATGTATATACGTGGGTGGTTCAACGATTATTGTCCTTACTGTATATAAAATATTTGTACTGCAATGGGGTTGATATGGGATGTCTACTCCTAATGTCTTAAAATCCTATATGCACCGTTTTAGAACCATAGATGTTATATTAACATAGTTTTGGAGGAAAAGGTAATGTTTTAAATACCTATTTTTGAGGGATATTTAAGGAGGGGGGTAAGAATGAAATGCTGGAGCTTATGAGACTACATTTGTGACAGTGGATGAGATGTGGCTACATCACTATGATCAGGGCCGGTGAGAGGGGGGGGGGCACAGGGGGCAATTGCCCAGGGGCCCGGGAATCAAAGGGGGCCCGCGGTTTCGGATGAAAAAAGTACCTACATTTCATGATATTCCAAATTTTAACTTTTTCGTACTTTTTTCTTTTACCAGCTGAAAAACATTTCGCAGAATTGTAATTTAGAATATTTCCAACAAAGATACCGGAAATTTCCCATTTAGAGTACCGTAAAAAGTGTGAAATATTCGGGAACTTCCTGTTTTCCTGGATCGCCGACCACCGTGGGTGTCTGTGCCTTCAAGCAAAAATAGGGTTATATGCATCCATCATGTCTCATTGAAACCTGATGTCTCGTTGGGCATTATAGACTGTAAGTTTCTGTAATTACTTTAGTTGCAATATTATTGTGCGAGTGACAGGGATATGCACAGTGGGCGATAGCGGATGCAGTTGTATCAGATCCTAAGCTCAAAGGGGCCTGTGAGCGAAATTGGGTATATAATATTACAGGCTCTAAGCTCTTTTTAAATCCCCCTTTTAGAGGTCTGCACAGGCCGAAATTTCCAGGCCCGGTCCCGGCCCGAAAGTTAAAATTTCGGTCCGGGCCCGGCCCGGCCCGAACGAAAAAAATATTGGCCCGACCCGGCCCGGCCCGAAAGTTAAAATTTCGGCCCGAGCCCGGCCCGGCCCGAACGAAAAAAATATTGGCTCGACCCGGCCCGGCCCGAAAGTTAAAATTTCGGCCCGAGCTCGGCCCGGTCCGGAAAAAAGTTTAAAATTCGGCCCGAACCCGGCCCGGCTCGAGGGAATTTCAACAAAACATTGATCTTTAACCTTATGGAAGAGTTCTGACCAAAAAAAATTAGTCTTTTTTTTTTTTTCCATGTTTAAAATCTCCATTTATGCAGAAGTGCCGTAGGCTGCGATATTTTTGCTTTTAAATGAATCTTTGTTTGTTGTATGTAAATGTTTCAGTTATCACTAGTATTATTAATCCATATTCCCTGTAATGGAGACAAAAAATCGAAAAAGTGGTATATGGAAAAATTTCCAAAGACGAAATCGTTTGGAACGAAAAAAAATGCATTCCCTTCTTAACAGATGTAAATGTTTAATATATTTTTTTCTCCCGTATTGTTGTATTCATTTTGCATGGATGAACATTTTAAAAGAAAATTTCAGTTTTCAGTTTAAAAAAAAATTCCGTCATAATCATGTTTTTTTTTTTTTTTTTTTTTTTTTTTTTTTTTTTGTGTGTGTGTGTGTGTGTGTTTAATTCTATTTTAAAACGCCTAGTAATCTACGATTCTTTAAGAGGAATGAATTCTAATGTTTAATTGTGACGGCTTAAATTAATGACGGCTTAAAAGTATATGCTTTTTTTGCAGAAATTTTTGGACAAAGCCAAATATTACTGATTTATAAAAAGTCGAGAAAAGGATTTTCATATAGGAAGATTCAATAGGAAATGATTATTTTGGTCCATGAAAACTAGGAAGAATGGAATCAGTCTCGGCTTCGTACGGAAAAAAAGTTAGGCACGGCCTGATACTCCAGCAAAAAAAATTAAGGCCCGAGCCCAGCCCGGTCCGAAAAGATTAGTGACTAGGCCCGGCCCGAAAGAATTAGTGACTAGGCCCGGCCCGAAAGGATTAGTGACTAGGCCCGGTCTGGCCCGAAAGGATTAGTGACTAGGCCCGGTCCGGCCCGAGTCTTCAGAAGTAAGGCCCGAGCCCGGCCCGGCCCGAATGCCATTATTGAAAATCGGCCCGAGCCCGGCCCGTGCAGACCTCTACCCCCTTTTTAGGGCTACTTATAAAAGTAAGGAAAAATTGAAACCCAAAATTCAAAACTATTTAGGTTCTTTTTTTAATCAATTGTTTAAAAAATACGCTTTTTAATCTCTTTGGGGGCCCCAATAAGTTTCAAAACTTCTTTAATACTATTACATCCTTCAACTAAATATGCTATTTCTATAGTTCCCATTCTTTTTAAAGCTGCGAGATGAAAGAAGTTTGTAAATGTGTTTTAAATTGTCTTTTTTAAGGCCTAATTTAAAAGTGAGAAAATGCTGAAACTCAAAATTAAGAACATTTAGAGCCTATTTTTATAGTTCAAATGTTTTAAAAATAGGCTTTTTTAATCTCATTAATAGAACATAAAGCTTCAATAAAATGCAAAAGTTTATTAATCTTATTACTTCCTTGAACCAAAACAGAGATGCGCTTTCTCTCTATAGCCACGATTCTCTTTAAAGACGTCCAGATGAAAAACATTTTGCAGACTAAGTACTTTTTAAATTGTCTTTTTGGGGCCCTTATAAAACTGAAGCAAAATGGAACCCATGATTCAAAATTGTTAAGCTGCGTATATTTTCTAATTCAAATGTTTAAAAAATGTGCTTTTTAATATCATTGGGAGGCCCCAATAAGGCTCAAAACTTCCTTAATACTATTACTTTCTTCAACCAAAAAAGATAACGTGTTTCATTTCTACAGCCAGCAATTTTTTTAAAGGTGCTAAGATGAAAAAAAAAAATCGCAAGTTCTAAATTTTTTAAATTGACTTATTTAGGTCCCTTACTAAAAGTAAAAAAAAAAAAATGGAACCCAACATTCAAAATTTTTAGGCACCATTTTTTTAAATTAAAATGTTTAGAATAATGTGCTTTTTCACCTCATTGGGGGTTTCAATAAGGTTCAAAAGTTCCTTAAGGAGACCCGAACCCCATTTTCGGCCAAAAATCATCAAAAGTTCAAAAAAAAAAAAAAAAAAAAAAAAAAAAAAAAAAAAAAAAAAAAAAATTCTCAGAAAACGATAAAATACATGTTTGCGAATATCCATGCAAAATTTCAGAACTCGGGGACACTTGGAGCAGGTAGAAAATGAGCTTTTTAAATTGTACTCACTATAGAGTTTAAAGGAATAGCGGCCATTTAAAACATGTTTTTCGGAAAATGACTTTTTTCATATTTTGCCTAAGTTCAAAGTACTAAGGCTCAGTGGTAAAATGATTTAGAAACAAAGTGTTTATGTTTTTAGAATCTTTAAAAAATTTGCAACAAAAGTAAGGAGAGATATTTTTTAACTATTTCTGAAAATTTTACATAAATTGGTAAACATGAAAATTATAACGAATTTGAGGAAATTTACCATGCGTATTTTTATTTTTATTTTTTTAGCCGATTAAAATTAAAAATATCTCTCCTTAGTTCTTTTCTATACTATAACACTATTTAAGAAATTTTAGTAATACCAAAATATTGAAAATTGAATGAGGAGTAGTAATTTTAAAAAGTGTATTTTTCGACAAAAAAAATTATAAAAATCCCCGTAAAAAATATACATTTTAATAAAAAGTGAATTTTTTTGCTAATTATTCCTTACAAGAAGATTCTTAAATAGTACACCAAAATTCATTACTTTAAAATCAATAATAAAAAATTTCGGTTTTTTCTTACGGGTCTCCCTTAATACTATTGCTTCTTTCAATCAAAACAAACATGTTCTTTCTTGCTATAGCTGCATTCATTTTAAAGGTGCCCAGATGAAAGACACTTGGCAGACTCTGAAAGCTTTTTAAATTGTCTTTTTTAGGGCCTATATTAAAAGTAAAGAAAAATTGGAATGCAATTGCTTAAAAAATATATATGCTTTTTAATCTTATTGGGAGTTGCAATAAGCGAGTATCTGTGCAATGCAATTGTCACCCAACCCCGTATGTTCGACCTGTTTCTTTTTTAATGTTTCACTTCTCTTGTCTTCGTAAATTACTAATGATAACTATACATAAATTATGTTCTGCAATTATTTAATCTATCAGCGGAGCATTGCTCTCTTCGCAGGTTGAATTTTTTTATACGCCCCTCCCCCTCCTTTTTTGTTTTCCATTTCTTTTTGAACGTCCGAATGCCTTCCACAGCTTAAATCCGTTCAGGGCATCCCCCGCCGCTCTGATCTTGAATCAAACAATCTTTGAATTATTGTAATTTTTCTTTCTGATAAAAGTTATAATCTCTTGATAAAATTCAAATTTTCTAGCATCGTCGTTCACGTTGCTACAGGGACCATTTCGTTATTTTTCCACTTTAGCTTAAATATGAGATCAGCAAAATCTACCAGATAATTATTCGTTTTTAGAAAAAAAATCGTCAAAAAAAGAAAACTTCGTAAAACGCGAAAAAAGGGCTAAAATTTGCATAAAAACATTAGGCAAATATTCAAAAATTGACTATATCTAGCGAAAACATTGTAATCGGAATGTTAAAAAATGACCCCGAAAGACGAAAATCGCTAAAAATCACATAAAATGTTCGAGACAAATTCAGAAATTGTAAATGATAAAATTTTCTACAATGAGTTTAAAGACTGAAACTTGATTTTTTTTTAGGTGTGTCAAGAAACTGCGAATAAAACGCCGCAAAGTCAAAATTTACACTATATCGGGATAAAAGATTGAAAATAAGTTCCTTTTACAATAATAAAAAAAAAGTGAATTGAAGGGGGTTTTTTTCTTATTTTTCCCCCATTCAGACGCGCAGACACAAAAATGTATTTATTTGTCAATTTTCCGCAAAAATATAGAAAAGTACACAATCTAATGTAAAAATTACCTAACATCTTTAAATATAAAGGTTCATTTTCGTCATATAAAATCACAGGAGTGTTCCATCAATTGTGCAGCATTTTTTTTCCTATTAAAAACTGAACTTTTACTCATGATTTTTTTTCTTCCTGTATAACTAGAATAAATCGCGAATCAGAGATCAAAATTTTTATAAATTTTCCGTCAAAAGTCGAAAATTTCTTCAGATATGAGAAAAAAATTGCTTCTAATAGAAGTCTTCAAAGCAGCGTTGAATCCAGGGGGTGACCCAAAATTTTAAGTTTTCATTGGTCAAAAAGTGCAATTTCCCCCCCGAAACTCTAATGTCCCTATCGTAGCCACAGAGAAAAGTGTCTAAATTCACCACTGCTTCAAAACGAGGGGGAAATGCTCAAAATCGCATAAAAATTTGCGAAATATTCGAAAATCGCATTAGAAGTTCGCAAAAATTTAAAAAATAGCCGAGGACAAAATTTAGTACTTCGGGTAAAAAGACTGAGACCTGATTCCGATTACTATAGTCAAAAAATCGCGTTAAACACGAAAAAAGTTAAAAATCATATAAAAAGCTTGTGAAATATTCAAAAATTGAAAGAAAACTACTTTACTATATTCGGCTAAAATGGAAATATGGATTGAAAATGGATGCTTTTTTTGAATGTAGGGGAAAACTCGAAACTTGAAAAAATAGTAATAAATAGCTTAAAAATTAAATTTAAAAAAATTGAATCAAAATCTGTTTCGAGATACAAAACATCAAGCATACAGATATCCTTCCTGTCAAATTTTGTCCTGGACAGCAAAACATCTTCTACTTCTCAGACAAAGAAAAACTCTTTACAGTCATAGAGCTGTCTTTATTGTTATCTACAAGAACTAACAGTCTTCGTTGCCCACAGAAATGTATAGTCTATCCGAAGGTATTTTTTTCTTTTCAAATTTTTATCCGGTCAACTTGAATGACAAATTTATACGGGAAAAAATCGTAAAAACATGAAAACGACATCCAAAGTTTCTTTTTTTCTTTCTTTTCTTTTTCTTTCTTTTTCTTTTTCTTTCTTTTTCTTTTCTTTTTTTTTTAATTTAGTAAATCTGTACATACATATAAGGAAGAGTGAGGAGCAATGGGGCACTTTTTACAAAAAATAAAAAATCAACATTTTTTTTCACACACGCAAAAAAAAAAAAAAAAAAAAAAAAAAAAAAAATTCGATTTATAGAATACAAGATGAAACATTTTTTAACGTCCCTGAACAATATAGAAACGTTATTTTTAGAAACACTATTTATAATTAAAGAAATGGAAAAATTTCAAATGTGCCACATATCTCTCTACTTTTTATATATAAATTCTATATCTCATATACTGCGCTGCACAAAAATATTCGCATACCATTCTCCTGATTAGAGGAAATTGCAGAAGGGGAATTTTCTGAAGTATCTCTTAAATGAACTAAATTTTGGAATAGATGTTGTTGATAGATACAAATCTCTAAATCATATACAAGGCTGCTAAAAAATTCGGGGAATTTTCCGATTGTAGATGGGAACAGCTGATATTCGGTTTTGAAATGCGTTATAAATTTTCATATGGAAAAAAGAGACATAATATTTGAATTTTTAAACGGTGCAGTTTTGTTAGATTATACTGAATGTGCCGGAAAGTGCTTCATAATCAGTGTTTGATGCATGATTTTTCCTTTCTTGTTTAGTTTATTTTTGTGCAGTATTTAGAGTTTTTGCGGCGTTTTTTAACATTTGTAAAGGAAATTCAATTACAAACATTTTTGCCAATTTTCAAAATTTTCGAGAACTTTTAATTTTTTTAAAAGCTTTTTACAGATAATTTTAAAAATAGGTAAAAAGAAAATCCAGTTTCAATCTTTTAGGCCAATACAGTAAATTTTGTTTCCTGTGAACTTCGAAAAAAAATTATGCATTTTTTGGCATACTTTCGCGTTTTGCAGCGATTTGTTGATACTTTTTGCTAAACAAAAGAATTTTCAGTTCAGAAGAGGAGCACGTTTATTAATTATTTAACAGCTGATTGAAATTAGCTGCTTTTGTTTGCAAATATTTTGTGTCATAAACAATGGAATTGTAAAGTGGATGAAATGTAAAATTTCAGAATACCCTGAAATAAATCATTTTATGACAAAATTCGATCAAATTTTGATAATCACCTTTAAAAAAAACTTGTTTGTAAATCTAAACCTGATTTAATTTGAGTAAGTAGCATTGATTTAAAAAAAAAACCGCAATAAACATTACGTTCTGAAGTAAAATAAATCATTAATTCAATTATACAGTGATTCAAATAAGCGGCGGATTTTCGAACTTTTTCTAATAGGGGCCCGTAATTTTTGCCTGCCCAGGGGCCCGTGAAACCTGTTACCGGCCCTGACTATGATCCCGAGTCCATACGACAGTAATTACATCCACTGTCACAAATCTAGCCCCAAAATACAAAAACCAGCCTTTCAATCCCCCACGCCTCCCCCCTTTCACTCTTCCTTCCAAAATTTTGTGATTACAGCAGCTACCGTTCTGAAATTGACCATACAGGCATCTAAGACAGTAAACTTCAATATTTCCCAACAACCTTCGCAATACAAGTATTTTAAGGATAAAAATTATCAAACCACCCTCGTATATATACATATATGTACATATATTTATCTATATATGGTGATTCGAAAATTATTTCCCAAATTTTAAATAGTGCGAACTACAACAATTGATGTTTGCAAGTGAAATGGGGGATGGAGACAAAAATTTACATAGATTCTTTTCAGCAATTTCCAACGGAGTTGAAAAGTGCTTATGCATTCGGTTAGTCTAGCCGTCTGACTACACTTTAACCCTCTTAAATAAACTCGGATTTTCATGCAATTGATAAAGCTTATTTAAGATCACCAAAGCATTTTTGGTATTGCATACAGTTGGCAAAAAAAGTATTTGTACACTTCATTTTTTTAAATTTTAATGAAGATAAACAAAATATTTAAGCAAAAAATACTGTAATACATTAATTTAATGCATTATAATATTATAGAAGCAAAAACAAAATTAAACGAATCGATTTTTTACATTATAATAAACAAATATACAAAAATATAATGCAAAAAAAGTATTTGTACACTATATTAATGTAATATAATTAATGAAAATTTAGTAAAATGATACAAATTATTATTTTGTGCGAATTCTTTTAGCTACTTCTAGATGGTGTGACATAGATTTCACCAACTTTTTTGTAGCGGTCTGGTTAATGTTATTTCATGACACAATAAGAGCTTCTTTAAAACTATTTTTTACTGTTACATATTTTTTTTTCGGATTTTTGCATCCAATAGCATCTGCAAATTTTCTATTGGATTCAAGTCTAGAGATTTTAGAGGAGTTACCAGTCGTCTTTGAGTATTGTCGTAAGCATGTGCTGGTGATCACAGCAGTATGCTCTGGTCGTTATACTGCATAAAGTGAAAAGCTTCCTCTATGCATAATTCCTTGGCACAGTTTAATAAATTATGGGCGACACATCAATGTATGTTAAACCTTTCCTTCCATTGTCAATAAATTTTAAATGTCCTGCTCCATTAGAAACTATACACCCCAAAACTATAATATTCCCCCCCAACATGCTTGATAGTTTGAAGTATACGTTTTGGATCTAGAACAGTTTTATTTTTACGCCAATTTTTTCGAATGCTTGATGGTAAGAAAATTCCGAATTTTCCCTCATCAGAAAAAATTACTGTTTTTCAAAAATCCAATGATTTACTTCTGTATGCGAAAGAGAATACTATGCGTTTTCGCCTATTCGTTTCGCTGATGAATGGATTTTTCCTTGAGGTTCTTCCTTTTAAATCTGCATTGAGAAGAATATTTTTTATTGTTTGAGGTATTCCTCTGATGCGAGAAGATGTTGCAAGGTCTCCAGCAAATTTTTGAACCGAACGCATAGAATTTTTTAAAGCTTTTTTAACAACACTCCCTTTTTCCCTCATTGTTAGTTTGCTAAGAAGTCCTGGTTTTCATTGAATTTCGATGCTTTTAATTTATTCATAGTTTCTCACTATACATCCAATAGTTGTAAATGGTAATTTAATAGCTTTTACAAATTCTTGTTGCGAATTTAAATTTTTATTATGCTCAATCATAGGATTTCATATACCTAGAGGTGCCTCTCTAGTTTTAGGTTCTATACTCAATTACTTCAAGAGCGAATTCGATTAAATGTCAGACAAACATAATATGAACTTAAAAATTATTAACAGCTTCTGTAAAAGTAGTCCTTTGAACCATAAACACAATAAAACACAGTACATATCAGGATGGAGAAATGTACAAATACTTTTTTTGCAAGAAATTTTTAAACTTTTCTTATTAGAAAATTATTTTACATCTTTATCGAAATTTTCTGTTGTGTAATTTAAAACGGACGGTAAGCAGACTGTATTAAAACTACTTTTGACAAAATATCTGTTTTTATTTAGTTAAAAATTAAAAATTTTAGAGTGTACAAATACTTTTTTTGCCAACTGTATGAAGTATGTACAATTTATGACTAATTACATTATCAAAAGAATTCGATTATATTATGGCATATTGAGAAAACTGTTTAGACATCAACTGTTTAACGACATTATGTTATTTCAAATGCATTGAAATTGATAGAAATCACTGAATTTCACCATGATCAAGTTAAATCTTAGCATAAAAAGCATTTTTTTATCAATTTACAGGGTCACACAAAAGAAATCAGTTACAGTACTGTTTTTGCGTTGCTGCAGAGTACATTTTAAAATTCGGTATGTCCTTCTAAATTTAATTAGTTTTTGTATATTTATCTTCATATATGTTTTCTATACCTCATATAAAGGGCTGCACAAATGTATTTGCATACCATTCTCTTAATTGGAAAAAATTTCTGAAGAATATTTTTCTGAAATATATTTATCTCTTAAATAATCTAAATTTTGGAATGCGTGTTATTAAATGATACAAATCTCTATATCTTATACAACGCTGCTAAGAAATTTGGATAATTTCCCAATTGTAGATGGGAATAGCTGAAGTTCGATTTGAAATGCGTTATGCATTTACATATGGTGAAATGAGACGTAATATTTTAATCTTTTAAACACTGCATTTCATTTTTTCAAATGGGGTTTTGTTACATTATTCTGAATGTGTTGGAAAGTGCTTTATAATCTACGCTCAACGCATGATTTTTTCTTTCTTGTTTTTCTCTTTCTTTTTTTAAATACGTGAAAATTATTAACAGTATTACAGTGAACTGTCATTCGTCTAGGGATACCATATGTAAAATGAACTACTTTTCACTTTTCACACAGAGAATAGTGAGAATGATATAAAAAATGTATTAATTAAGTTATTGTTACATTTATCAGGAAAAGAAATCTGGCTTGAGATTTGAGTGATGTATTTAAAACACAAATAATTAACCACTATTTTCCTACTCATTTTTTTTTTTTTTTTTTTTTTTTTTTTTGTAATATCCTCTACTGTATCTTGGACTAAGTTTTTTTCTTATTTAATCTTTTTTTATCTATATACAATTATGAATTTAATTAAATTAAACATAAAGGGTTTCAAACTTTGATACGCATTATCAAGCCGCAAAATGAACGATTTATAGGTAAATCTATTTTACCTTAAAATGTATCAACACCATCAAATTAAATGCCCCCAAAATAGTCATTTAAACTAAAACAGAGTAAGAAGGAGACTATGCCTACCATAGAAGTCTCGATTATGCCTAAGCCAATCTTATTTTAGATTTTGCTTGACGCAAACATTCAAATTCTTCTTATAAACTCTAATTTGGCTACTGGCGAAATAATTTATCGCCAATTTTATTGGAGCTGAATGTAAACAACAATAATCATTACCCGGTCAATGCTATTACACACGATTGTTGATGTTCATGCGAAAATTAAAAAAAACATTTTTTCTTCATTTAGTTAAGTATTTTATAGTTTTTTCCTCAAGCAGAAGGTTCATCTGATTCTTTATTTATAATTAAATTGGTGAGTTAACTTGGTTTTATATTTGTACAATTTGTTTATGGTACTAATTTATAAAGTACAGGGATGTAGCGTAAAACTTAACTACTAGCTCCTTTTTTGTATGTATTCCTATTTAAATATAGGGTTCTGAATTTGTTCAAAATGTATAAAATGAAAGTAACTTTTTAATTGTACTCGATTGCTTGGCGAATGTTTCTTTCAAATTTCGATTTTTAACTTACGATTTCATGTACGATAAAGGCATGCTTATTTTTAAAACATGATCCCCCCCCCCCCCCCGATTTGTTTCTTTAACTAGGTCAAAAATAACATTTTTTTAGTTTTAGCTTGAGTTTAAATAGTAGCTATGTTGAATAAAAACAAAATAAAACTAAAATAAAATCAGATTAGTATATTTTTAATGATATTATACAGTTTTTTTTTTAAATTCGCTTACCCTCCCTCTTAAACTTTTATATATGTGAACATTATTTGATTTTTGTGCCCAGTAACGGATTAAACAATTGAAAGGCCGTGGGGTATATTATATCAAACTTAATTTCAGTAAAAATTTGGACTACAAAAAATTAATTAAATTTTACTTTACCGTATTTTCGGGCGTAAGCGCCGCGGCGCATACGAGTTTAAAATTATGCTTACTGCGGCGCTTCTGCCGGGGCGGCGGATACGATATATTTTTTTCCCTTGCAGCGATATTCATTACAGAGGTGATTCTGATCGGAATTTTTCTGAAAATTGTGAAAAGTCAATCATCAGGAAGAAAATGCGAAGCATAAAAAGTATCGCGAATTTCGACAAATGATAGCCTAATTTTTGTCAATCATTCGCAGGAAAAGCAAGAATTTTATCAAAGGATCGTGAGAAAAAAACACGACTTTTATCAAAGGTTCGCGGGAAAAGCGCGAATATGTAAAAAGAAAAAAATGTGTATTTCATGAAAGGATCACTTGAAAAACTACAATTTTATTATCGTAAAATCCCGTTAATCCGCCCTTCCTAATCAAACGCTAGTCCCCACTATAAAAAAATCGCTGAAAAAAACCCGCTAATTTCGCCAAAGAATCACGAAAAATAACCGCAAATTTATTGAAAGGATCGCAAAAAATCATAAATTTCGCCGAAGTGTTCGCTAAAAAACTCACATTTCGACGAAAGATTGTAGTAAAAACGCGAAATATGTCAAAATATCTCTAAAAAACACAAAATATGTCAAAAGAGCGCAGAAAAATCGTGAATTTCTCAAAGGAACGCCTAAAAGAATTGTCAAAAAAATTGTTAGAAAAAACGCAAATATGTCGTATCTATAAATAAACGGTAAAACAAATGAGAAAAAACGTAAATTCAGGCGAAAAAACGCAGAAAAAAGGTGAAATTTGAAAAAAAAGGCATGAAATCTATTTAAAAATCTCGAAAAAACGACCATTTCATCAAAGATTCATGATTCATTCATTTAATCATGATTCATACCGTTCTCAAAGGCGAATGAGAACGGAATGAATCATGATGAAATGAAAGGATGATAAATGTTTGATGAAATGTGTGTTTTTTTCGAGATTTTTTTTATAGATTTCTTTTTTTACAAATTTCTCCTTTTTTCTGCTCTTTTTCGACAGAATTTACGTTTTTTTATAAACGCAATTTTTTTCAAGTATCAAAATTAATGATTCATTATTCAATTCATTATGATTCATCGCTTGCTCATCCCCATAAAAAACGCAATTTTTTTCAAGTATCACGAAAAAACTGCAAATTCGACAAATATCGCGATAAAACCCTGCAAACCTCGTTACAAATTATAAAAAACGTATTAAAAAATCGCGAAAAAAAGGCTGCACGAATTCAAATTTAATTTTATCATAAAAAATATACTAAATATACTAAATTTAAAATTGGATTTATATTACAAATGTTTAAAAAAAACGCGAAAAAACACTGAATATAACGCAATTTTTAACGTTTTGATGTATTTTCGTAAGTGCGGCGCTTCCGATGAATATTTGTATTATTTTGATGCATTTTCGGAGGTGCGGCGCTTACGGTGTGTGCGGCGCATACGCCCGAAAATACGGTAATAATTTTGATGAAAAAAGTTGCAAAATTGCTTTTCTTTAATTTGAAATAATTTTTTCCTAAAATTTTATTGTGAATTGAACATTACGGAAACGTAATTTCTTTTCTCTCGAATTTTTAAGAGGGTGAAGGTGGGACTCCCCCCCCTCCCCCCCCCAGAGCTTAAAAGTTTTTCCAAACAGACATTTCGAATTATTCAATTTCTTAATAAACAAAAAGTAAAATTCCTTCTTCCCCAACTGAGAATTAAAAAAAATTCTAACAAAGAAAATGTTTTAATTCAGCACTGTCTGGATAATTTTTATTCCGGATAATAAAAAGTTCTTTAAAATACATAATATTGGATGTTTCGGATCATTTAGTATAAGACGAATTTAAAAAAATGATAGGAGTATGGAGTTTATTTGCAATAGTTTTTTAATTTACATAAAGTTTAAATAGCGTGGTAGACTTTTAACATTTTAGTAAATATTTGTTAATATAAAATTATTTTTAGCTACAGAAATTCAAATTTTTATTCCTTCAAATTATAAAAATAATTATTCAAAAATTAGAGAAAATTCAAAAATTTAGAGACAAGGAACTTATTTATTGGCAAATAGATATAGAGGTTGAGTTTTTTATGCTAAATAAAATATTTTTGATGATTGAGTGGTACCCCCCCCCCCCCGAAAAAAAAAAGATACAGCGGATCACTCATTCGTGTTGATTAAATTATGGAATGTTGAATAAGACAAACAGATAGAAAAATTATACTTTTTTTTCGTTTAACCTTGTGTAAGGCGCGAATATTTGTTACGTATTTAGCCACATGGCTGACATATAGTCACCTGAAAATAATAAGGTTCTATCTGTGTTTTTGAAAAACAAAATGACTTATAGATATAGAAAAGGTTCTATTTGTATCTATGAAGGCTTTTTTGCATCAAAATGATGTTATATATAATTTATATACAGCATTAGAATTATATTATAAAGAAATTTAATCCAGAAATGCCTTCATTGATAAAGATAGAACATTTTTATATCGATAAGTCAATTTTTTCAAGCATGTCACATTCCATCCCACTAACCTCTTTTATGTTAACCCTTTATATACCGACGGTACTTATAAGTATCATTAAAATTACTTATTATAATTTTTTAAATACGTCAATTAGTTATAATACTATTTAGAATGAGTTACAGATACATTACAATTTTTGTTCCAAAAGCATTATTGGTTACACAAAACAAAAATATTTTTAAAAGGATGATTTTTTTTTGCCTTTTTATCTTTTCAGCTTTCTTCGCGTTGAAGGAGAGGGTTGGTGATTTTTCAATTCGAAAATATTTCTCTATTTATATTGTAAAAACACTGGCGCACCCACGGGGGGAGCTAAGGGGGCTGAAGCCCCTCCCAGACCGCGAAACTAGACTAACTATTTAAAGTTTTCTAAAATTATGAAAGTTTATTATTTTTAACAGTTCCTTCAAAATACAAATTTTTAAAAATACTAATCTTTTCACATTTTTTTATCTAACTTTTTTTTTATATAAAAATTTGAAATATTAGCCTTTTTATAATTTTTCATTTAACACAATATTTTCTTTTTATTTATGAAAAAGGTTTAAGGCTTTAGAATTAACCCCATCAAAATATTTCAGAGCTCCTCCCCAGGCTTCGCTGAATGCCCCCTCTATTCCACCACCCAGTCTTTGCTCTGTATCAATAGAGAAAATGTATGTCTGGCGTCGACACACCTCATCCATTTTGAATCTTAAAAATCGGACCTAGCTCGTCTAACTTCCAAATCAGACCAGTTAAATATAGATCTCTAAAATATGCTAGCCAGGGACGTAACTTTAAGGGGGGGGGGCTCCCCTCCCAATATGTTCATGCAGTAGGGCGCCAAATAAAGTTTAAGGGCGCCGTTCGGCGCCCGGAAAAAAGGCTTTGTTTGCGGTAAGAAGTAATTATAAAATAACTTTATTTTAAATGTAAAGTTACAAAATAAGTTATTTTTAACTTACAAAACATGAATAAGGCATTTAATTTTCATTAAATTAAATTAAATTTTCATTAATTTTATTAAATTAAGGCATTTAATAAATATCTGAAACTCTACATTAAACACTTAAATCATGTAGCAAAAATAAAATAGATGAAAAATATGCAATATTTAGATTTAAAAAATATTTTCCTTTGCGAAACGCAAATGTACAGATAATGACATAAATTATCTTTAAATTTTCAGTCAAGCTGTAAAAGAAATTTTTCTTGATTGGAGGGATTATTTTTTAAGAATAAAAAAAAACTCAAGATATGAAGTCGAATAAGAAGACATTGAAAAATTAGGCACTAGTAAAGCACCTGTTTACATTTAACTAAAATATGCAAAAGATATATTTAAATCTTCTATTGCATAACCAAACCCATTACTTAGATCAGTTAAGAAAATTGGCAGAAAGGGGGAGGGGGGGGGGGCAAGACAAGGTTTGCTTGAGACATAATAGAAAAAAAATCTCATAAAAATGCCTAAAAAATGCAAGATAATAAATGGGAAAATATGTTATTTCATTTTACAGAAACTGGAATATTCAGTATATTTGGAATATAGATCACCGTTACATCCTTGAAAAGGGGTCGAATGTTCATTGAGAGGTTTAACATTCCTTTTTTATATTGGTGGGAGTGATAGCAGTGGGCCCGATCTCGGAGGATCTCACCAGGAAAAATTGAAGGCTAAATTCAATTATAATGACCAGCCAGTTTCGGGCGGGAAGTGCGACTTTGAAACCACTATAATTCTATTGTAATTAACTTAGCGTTCTGTATTTTTATTTCTCTTTCAAATACAGTTGTTCTTATTATGTCAGGAAAATGGATTTAAGTATACAGGATTCGGATTCTCTATAAACATTCTACATTGCCTTTTCAGCCTTGAAAAAACAAGAGCTGAGAGAGATATTTTATCAGCACAGGTGCAAGCACACTTAAAATCGAAATCCAACCATGGCTCTATCACTTGCATCACCTAAATAGATGCCATTGCCATGAATAAGTAACTAAAGATAAAAAGTAGAATTACTAACCTCACCCCCCCCCATCTAAAAAGTTTGCAAATAATTCAAGGGCGGCAAAACATTAAAAGGCGCCAAATTTTGGTCCCCCCCCCCCTAATAAAAATTTCAAACTACGCCCCTGATGCTAGCCCCCACCAAAGCTCAATTCTGGGTGCGCCACTGTGTAAGAACATCACATTTGTACATTTTATAATTCTACAAAATACTAAGAAAACAATTTAAAATAACAAAAGTCCTTCCGGCAATGCCGGGAGGAAGAGGTAGCTTTCATATACCTATTTATTTATTTTAAATTAAGTTATATAATTCAAATATACGAAGCTCAAAATAGTTGAACACGATTATATAAGATTGAATACCAGTTTTTGTCAATACTGAATATTAATAGGAATTTTTAGAAATTAGTCATCTTTTATTCAACCTATATTTTTAAGCGATTTATTGGGTCGCCAAATTCCACGATATCCATTTTAAAGCAGCATGATGGTTAAAAAAAACCAATGAGCTTAATCGAAATCTTAATTCATGTGACCATGCACACTCACATCGAAATCGATTAATATATACGAGTGCTGTCGCGGGCAAATTAACTTAAAAAAAAAAAAAAAAAAAAAAAAAAAAAAGTCACCCTCATTAGAAATTCAAGCTGCTATATCCCAGGCGTTTTTAAAGGTAAAGACAAAGTATAAAAATACTCCGGAATTCATTTTTAAGATAAATAGTTTAGAAAGAAACTTTTATCAATTTATAATTTTTTGTTTATACATCATTATACATTTAAAAGATTTTTGACAAATTTAAATGGCCGCCATTTTGAAACAAGATGGCGGATAAATTTGGCCCGCGAACTCGGACAAGATATTGGTATGTGCCATGAACACACGGAGTTATATCGAAATCAGTTTATAAATATGCGTATTAACGCGTGACAAATTTCAGACCGTTTCAAAATGTCAATCTCACTGGAAATTGAAAGGGCTAAAACTCAGCATTTTTCAAGATAGAGATGACATAAAACATCCTCTGGAATCTTTGCATCAAGGTCAAAACACAAAAGAAAAACGTTTTTCAATTTCTTACTTTTTTGCACCTAATTTTAAAATTTAAATTAAAATATATATATATATTCCACCATTTTGAAACAAGACGGCGTTTGGAACTTTCCAACAAACTCGGTACAAGCATCAGTATGTCCTATCTACGCACCAAGTTTCATCCAAATCGGTGTATAAATACGCATGTTATCACGTGACGAAAACCATTTCATTTCAAAATGTGAGCAACACTAGAAATTAAAAGTACTATAACTCAGACATTTTTTAAGATACAGACGAAACAAAAAATGCTTTGGAATTTTTGTATCAAGGTCAAATGCATAAAAGAAAAATCTTTTTCAATTTCTCACTTTTTTGTACCTAATTTCAAAATTTTAATTTTTTTTTTAATTTTTAAATGGCCGCCATTTTGAAACAAGATGGCGGATGGAACTGGTTAACGAACTCGGTCCGGGCTGCATATTTCAGATGTGTATATTGCTGGGACGATTACTGTTTCTAAACCAATAGGAGAGCGTCATTATCACGGTCAAGTACACGCCCACACAGTTTGATTGACAGGAACTCGTGGACAATTGACGGTGCTAATTATAACGATAATCTGTTACGGATGAAAGTGAGCTGACTGGCTGAATGGTTAGAGCGTCGAGCTTTAAACCGGTGGATATGGGTTCGAGTCCATCGCGGGCCGAGAGTCCGTTGGTGATTTTTTTTTTTTTTAATTATTGGAGGCTGTCTTTTATTAATAAATAAGACATTTAAAAAAAATATTTCAAACCCTTTTAATATTCTAAATATCGTTCCAAAATGATTTATATATATATATTAAACAAATGGGAAAAAAAGTATTCTGCGAAAATATCCGTATAAGCAAAATTCTTACTTTAATTTTTATTTATTTATTTATTTATTTATTTCAGGATCAGAGGAAGTATAATTTCTAATTGAAGTAAATAAAATTCAGTCATTTTGAAAAAAAAAAAATTCTTTCGTACTTTTAATTTTTAATTACCGAGTACAAATTCAAACAATCCGAGTACAAATAAATAATAAACACACACGATCAATTGTCCACGAGTTCCTGTCAATCAAACTGTGTGGGCGTGTACTTGACCGTGATAATGACGGTCTCCTATTGGTTTAGAAACAGTAATCGTCCCAGCAATATACACATCTGAAATATGCGTCCGGGCTTGTACTATGCACACACCAAGGGCGTGTTCAGCAATTTTACCGGTAAGTAACCGGTAAAATTGGTTAGTTTCCAAAGCATTCAGTCTGCTAACCGGTATGCAACCGATGTTGTTCAGAAGTAGTTACCAATGTGACCGGTAAGGAACCGAACTAACCGAGGAAAAGTCCCGGTTAGTTGGGTCACGTGATTGGTAACATGAAAGTTTGTTTAAATTAAATTGGCAATCTACTATTTCTACAGATGGCGCTACGTGACAAAACTACCCAGTGCGTCCAGAGAATCTGTAATTGGTTAGCTACCGGTTACATACCACTCCGGTAAGTTACCGGTTACATTGGTCATTTTGGTAAGTTCGCTGAACACGTCCATTGTCACATCCAAATCGATTTATAAGTACGAATGTTATCACGTGACAAAAATCAGATCGTTTCAAAATGTCAGTCATAAGAAAAATTCAAAGTGCTAGAACTCAATCATTTTTTAAGCTATAGACAAAATAAAAAATGTTCTGGAATTGGTGTGTTAAGATCTAACACATAAAATAAAAATATTTTTCAACTTTTATTTTTTTCGCATTTAATTTTAAATTTTAAAGTTTTATAAAAAATTTAAATAGCCGCCATTTTGAAACAAGATGGCGGATGATGCTGGCCAACGAACTCGGTCGAGATATTTGTATGTATTATGTACATACCAAGTTTCATTCAAATCGGTTCATAAATACGTTAGTTATCGCATGACAAAAATCAGATATATATATATATGGTTATATATATATGTCAACATTTGAAAGGAGGGTGGTTTTGGGGTCTGGGGGTCATGATCGGTGAAAATTTACCAAAATTTTCTGGAAGTGCTTTCCTCCGGACGGCTGCAATAGGTAGCTTTTTACTTTTTGTAATGAAAGCTACCTAAAATTGAGTGGGATTATAAATATTGCACAAAATCCCTCTAAATTCAAAAATTCATCATCCCTCAATTCTTCTAAATCCTTCAAAAATGTATTAAATGGTTATGTAAATCTTTAAATTTAATTTAAACAATCTACGTAAAATGCTTTAGAATGTTATTTTCATTAATTCATAATGCGGTAGATAAAGGGTTCAATTATTTATATAGGAACAACAGTGCTGCTTTTACGCTTAGTTAAAATTATGGATAATATATAGATCTCAATTCTTCTAAATCCTTCAAAAATGTATTAAATGGTTATGTAAATCTTTAAATTTAATTTAAACAATCTACGTAAAATGCTTTAGAATGTTATTTTCATTAATTCATAATGCGGTAGATAAAGGGTTCAATTATTTATATAGGAACAACAGAGCTGCTTTTACGCTTAGTTAAAATTATGGATAATATATAGATCTCAATTCTTCTAAATCCTTCAAAAATGTATTAAATGGTTATGTAAATCTTTAAATTTAATTTAAACAATCTACGTAAAATGCTTTAGAATGTTATTTTCATTAATTCATAATGCGGTAGATAAAGGGTTCAATTATTTATATAGGAACAACAGTGCTGCTTTTACGCTTAGTTAAAATTATGGATAATATATAGATCTCAATTCTTCTAAATCCTTCAAAAATGTATTAAATGGTTATGTAAATCTTTAAATTTAATTTAAACAATCTACGTAAAATGCTTTAGAATGTTATTTTCATTAATTCATAATGCGGTAGATAAAGGGTTCAATTATTTATATAGGAACAACAGAGCTGCTTTTACGCTTAGTTAAAATTATGGATAATATATAGATCTCAATTCTTCTAAATCCTTCAAAAATGTATTAAATGGTTATGTAAATCTTTAAATTTAATTTAAACAATCTACGTAAAATGCTTTAGAATGTTATTTTCATTAATTCATAATGCGGTAGATAAAGGGTTCAATTATTTATATAGGAACAACAGTGCTGCTTTTACGCTTAGTTAAAATTATGGATAATATATAGATCTCAATTCTTCTAAATCCTTCAAAAATGTATTAAATGGTTATGTAAATCTTTAAATTTAATTTAAACAATCTACGTAAAATGCTTTAGAATGTTATTTTCATTAATTCATAATGCGGTAGATAAAGGGTTCAATTATTTATATAGGAACAACAGAGCTGCTTTTACGCTTAGTTAAAATTATGGATAATATATAGATCTCAATTCTTCTAAATCCTTCAAAAATGTATTAAATGGTTATGTAAATCTTTAAATTTAATTTAAACAATCTACGTAAAATGCTTTAGAATGTTATTTTCATTAATTCATAATGTGGTAGATAAAGGGTTCAATTATTTATATAGGAACAACAGTGCTGCTTTTACGCTTAGTTAAAATTATGGATAATATATAGACTATGATATCTAAATACGGAAACTATTACAACTACACATAAACAAGTTATTAATATAAATAAAGTAAAACACTTTGTAAAATCACTACGGTGTTTTTTCACAAGTTATTAATATGCAGCAAGCATTATATTTATGAAAAAACTTTGTTTTTGATTCTTGAAGTGATTTTTTCCTTTATACAAATCTATCTTTATGAGCAACTTTTTTCAACAGAGTATTGTGCTACCACAGCTTCGTGATTGATGATATGTTTAAAATGATCCATTACGAGAAAAACTTACTGTTCAATTTCTCGCACTGTCTCATTCCCCTCCCCCTCACACTCTTCCCTATTTCTTTAACTCCTAAACATAAGTCATCATGATATTTAAAAGAATATTAATCACATATTAATACTACATTGTTAATAATTTTCTTTTAGAATTGTATATCTAAATAAAATCTTGCTAAATGTGTTTTTAGTTATGGTATCAATATGCGCAATATTTCTATTACTTTAACTAGGAAAGAATGGAGTGATATGGGACACTTTTTACAAAAGTCAGAAAATTAACTCTGATATCAAATTAACTCTGATACAAGAACAAAAATTTCAAAATATAAAATGGAAGGGGAAACACTCCTTAATCTCCCTGAGCAAAATAGAAATATAACATGCAAAATCTATTTTAGAATTAAAGAAATTGTAGGTTTTAAACTGTGTTCCATACCTCCCCACTAACAGGGAGGTATCGGAAAGCAATAAAACAAAGCTATTAAGATACAAACAGTCTAGTGTCGGTTAGATATGCAATCAAACAAAGATTGTAGATTGATAATAAATGTGTCGCAATACAAAATTCCAGTATTTTCAAGACTGGAATGAAAATTCAGGATTCTCAGTCATAGATGACATTAAAAAAAATCATCGATTCAATTTATTTACATTTTATATAAGTAAATGAATATATTATTAATGTTATAATTAGTATATTATGTTCTAAAAATGATTGCATGTTAGCAATTTACATTAAACTTATTTTAATAAAAGTATTGGAAATGCCTCGTTCCTCCCTTTCCGGGCATGTCCCATGCCTCCCCACTTCCTTGTTTTGTATTAAACTTTTTGTATAAAAGAATGTTGCTTTTAAGCTTAGTTTAAATTATGGATAATATACAGTATAATCTTCCATAAACAGGGAAACTGTTACATCTATGGATAAACAAGTCATTAATATACAGAAAGGATTATATAGCGGTCTCGGCGAGTTGGGTGGTAGACACGTGGGAAAGTGTCAAAGTTGGTAGTTCTCGTTATACAGTACTTTAATATTCATTTTTACTTTTAAGTTTTACGCATTGAAGGTAAGCGTATTTCTTTCATTTTTCGTATTCGTTATATTTATTTTGGACATTAGCCATTCTGAAATTTACCGAAGATAGTGTAGCAACGCTACACATTAGTGATGACTAGTACAGTCATCAAGATTAGTACTGACCCTATATCAGAAACTTTAAACTCACATGTTGAAATAACTGAACATCAGGAAGTCCGTGCTGAATTCAATAACAATAATGATTTATTAGCGAGGTCTTTGGCTCCGGAAGAAACTTTACTTCAAAAAGCGGCTGAAAATAAGGGAAAAAATTTTACAATCTTTTTACAAAGTGAGGATTCTGATACAATCCCCAAACGTAACCCCCGTGTAATACAAGTTGAAATAAAAGCAAAAATTGAACATGCCTCAAAAATAAATAACGTACGCTATACCAGAAAAGGAAGTTTAATTTTTTTAACTGACGACGTTCATTGCGCTATTGATATAGTAAAATTGAAATCTTTCCTAGGAGTAGCTGTAAACTCCAAAGTTGTATGGGACAATATAACAAATAGATTCTTATTATTTAATATTCCAGTGGATGTTCCTTTGGAGGAGATAGCTAGTGAATTGGAAGAGTGCAACAACATCAATATTCTAGAATTGAGACGTTTTTTGAAGAGGGGAAATACAAGGGAGTATTCTCCTATTTTGATAACCATATTAGGTACTAATTTACCTAAAGAAATAAAGATTTGGTACACGTTACAACGAATAAAACAATTTATTGATACCCCCCGTCAATGTGCCAAATGTTATAAATATAATCACAGCACAATTAGATGTCCATCGCAACCCTTATGTGTTATATGTGGAACAGAACATACTGATGATTGTACTAACCCAGTCTCTTGTAGCAATTGTAGGGAGGAGCACAGAGCTGACTATGCAAATTGTCCTACTCGAATTAAAGAAATAGACTTTTTAAAATACAAATGCACAAATTTTTTGTCAATAACTGAAGCTCGACGAAAATATAAAATAGAGTCAGAACAAAAGACATATAGTACAGTAGCAAACAATTCAAGCATTAAACAAGATGAATTGCAGAAAATTTTTGAAAAAAGAACAAACTACATGTTAAAAATAATAATGGATTTATGTACTACACAAATAAATAGAGTAATAGAGGCGTTTAACAAGAATAAAAATATTTCAGATAACATTCAAGATATGGAACAGGAAGAGTGCGCGTTAACAACGGATCCACAGCAGAAAAACAAGAGAGAAAAACCCTCAGAAGAACAACAAGATCCAAAAAAACTATGTCTAGAAAAAGAATTCAAAAATAATGAACGAGTAGATAAAGAAAGTAACATTAAAAAGCCTAATATTAAAGGATCGGGTTGTGGACGAGGAAGAAAGCAGTCATAACTTCATTTCCTAATTTCATCGTTTTATTATTTTTTTAGACCTTTCATTTTTCTTATTAGAAGCGATCCTTTTATTATGTTTTTTCTTTTTTTGACTGTACTTTATTATTAGAATGGACTCAAATTATTGGATGTTGCAGTGGAACTGCAGAGGTTTCAAAAATAAAAAATTATGGTTTCGCACTAGCACTTTTAAAAATAGTTTAATCTGGATTATTCAAGAAACCTGGCTCAAGCATACGGATAAAATACATATTCCCAACAAAATCATATTCCGTCAAGATAGAGATCCCAGTCGAAGAGGAGGGGGACTACTAATTGCAATAGACAAAAAAATCCCAGCCATAAGATATGATAGAACTCCTCCCTGTCTAAATGTAGAAGTTCAAATTTGGTGGCATAAAAAGTGGATTATCATAATAAATATTTATTCAGCAAGACCTTTTCAAAATTGGACATGGCTAAAAAACGAAACAAATAAATTAAATAACTTCATCATCATAGGTGATTTAAACATCAATCTTTTAGAGCTTAATACCAATCGAAGTAATAGCAAGTTAGAAAATTTTATGACCTGGGTTAATGATTCAAATGGAATTTTATTGAACTCTGAAAAACCCACCCGTTTTAGCAATAATCATCGTTCACTTCTAGATATCACTCTGATCTCGCATACTGTTTTTCATAATATAGATTACTCTATCCACCCAGATAATTACGGATCTGACCATCACCCTATACAGTTATTTAACAAATCTACACAGTACAAAAAAGATAATATTCATCACACAAAAAATTTCATTCAATGGGATAAAGTAAATAAATTAATTGACGAGAAAATACAGAATAAAGAAATTAATAATTTAAATGAGGCCTATGAGCAAATTCAGTTAGCAAAAAAAGATTATGTCATTTCTGTCAAACAAAAAGAGGCAAATTTCCCCCCATGGTGGTCCATTAACACTAAAAAATTGGTCGCCCAAAAAAGAAAACTATATAATAAAGCAAGAAGCAGCTGCGACATCAAACGTTGGTTATACTACAAAAAAATAGAAGCAAACATGAAAAAAAGTATAAAAAAAGATAATAAAAGAAATTGGGACAAAATCACCTCTGAAATTGGAAAAGGTGAAAACTTATTTAAAATAATAAAATGTTTAAAAAAGAAAAATTATGAAAGTAATAAAAGCAATCTTTATTCAGACGGATGCGACATTGATAAAAAAAAGTCAAGCCAATTTATTAAGCACAGTTTTCCAAAATAGGTACATCGAACAATACATTCCATATGATATGAGTCCTGACACTGAAGATAATATACAATTCCGGATAGAAGACCTCAATCAAGCCATTAAAAATAGTAAAGTAAAAACCCCTGGATATGATGGAATTAATAGTAATTTTTATAAAAAAATGAATTCTAATACCAAACAGTGGATGCTTAATAAATATAATGAAATTTTAAATACGGGGATCATCCCCCAAAATTGGAAAGAAATCATCATACTTCCGATTAAAAAGCCCGGGAAACCAGCCGATAATCCTCACAACTATCGTCCAATTTCTCTAACAGTAGATGCAAAAAAAATATTCGAAAAAATGTTACTCCAGTACATCTTAGACAAATACATAGAAAAAAATATTTTTCACAAAAATCATTACGGATTTATGCCTTTTAAGGACTGTAATCAAGCGGTTTATCAAATTTACCATGATGCAAAGAAAGCAAAAATTTTAAAAAAGAAGGGTTTTATCGTCGCATTCGATATTGAAGGTGCATACAATAATGTAGTTTGGGATGTCCTAATTTACAAGCTTGCTCAAATTGGTATTAATGGTAAAATTTTACATATCATCAAATTATTAATAGAAGATCAACAGGCTCGTGTCATGTGGAGAGGAGTTAACTCCCTCCCTTTTAAGTTAAATAGAGGTCTTTTGCAGGGTAGCATCTTGTCAGCGGTCCTTTTCACGATTTATCTTTCTGACATTTTTGAAATTTTTGATACTAACATTACTTGCGTTATTTATGCCGATGACATTTACCTCTATGGTTATCATGATAATTTTTGGTATATTCACAATCTAATACAAGAGAATATTAACAGATTAGTTCACTGGCTTCATTTCCAGGGATTAAAAATCAATCCTAGCAAAAGTAATATTTTGGGAATTAATTTAAACACTGAATTAGAAGAAAACACCTTAAAAATTGGAGGCGAAGATATCTTATTCAAAAGGGATATGCGTATCCTGGGCTACATTACCAAGAATCGATTAAACAATACCGATCACATCAATATGCTGCATAATAAAATTTATTTGCAACTAAATTATTTGAAGATTATAGCTACTACCATGAGGGGGAGAAATACTAAGCATCTACTACAGATATACCAGAGCCTCGGGCAAAGTATTCTTGAAGGAAATCCTCGTATCCTTTCGGAAGCTACGAAACAGGAACAGAACAAAATGCAAATGATCCACAATAAAGGTCTCAGATGGGCAACTGGTCTCAATAAATGGTGTCCCATTCCCGTACTCATTCATGAAAGCAAAACTCAAAGTCTACATCGACGTTTAAAATTTTTAGCCATAAAACAGATTATCACTTGCCTTAAATATAAAAAATACCATACCAATATCACTAATACAGCTATAAGTATTGAATCTAATAAATTACATAGGTATAATTCAAATATCAATGAAATAATCAATTACGAATGGAATACTCAAGAGGAAAAAAGTCGACGCACCTTCGCACGCTTTTGGTCCATTAACAAAAGCAATTTCGATAAGGATATTTTAGCCAAAAATATAAATGGTATCATTGATGAAATGGGGAAAAATGATATAATATTAGCTTCTGATGCCTCAAAAACTCAATCTACAACTGCTATCGGCATCGTCAACAAAAATACCAATGAAACCCAAAGATTCCAAATTCCTAACATCAATTCAATCTTCACTGCCGAAGCCATTGCCGTTTACATCAGTATCAAATTATATACAGTGATAGAAGGCATATACCATGTTTTTACAGATTCACTAAGTCTATTACAAGCTTTAAGATCAATAAATAAAAAATCACCTGCTATAATTAGCCAAATTAATCATTTAATAACTCAAAAAAAAGCTGAAAACATTCATATTCAAATTTGGTGGGTTCCAGGACACAGTAATATTGAAATAAATGAACTTGCTGACAAGGTTGCTACCTCGGCGAATGAGATTACTATAAATATACCTTGGATCGCTCCGGAAGACTGGATAAAAAAAATTAAAAACGATAGCAATTCAGATCAATTGAATGACTGGGAATGGTACAAGTCCGGCAAAAACAGATCCTACGGGGGTTATACTAAAGAATACTATCATCATAATCTACCTAGAAACACAGGAACTATCTACAGCAAATTCCTTACTAGAACTGTTCTAACAAGTGATAGATTAAACAAGTTTAAGCGTCAGACAAATCCCGAATGTCGTTTTTGCAAATATTGTAACCAAACCGAAGAACACTTAATTTTTCATTGTCAAATGTTTGCTGTCGTTAGAAAGAAACTTTGGAGAGACCTTGACTTATCCTCAGACTGTACTTACGACGAACTTTTCGAAAAAGCAGCAACAAAAAAGAATTTCATGTTCCATTTAGCTAATTTCTTAAAGATAATTTATACAGTGTGTCCATCTTATTCATAACCCAATCTAAATCCCTGCAAACTGTGTTTTAGCAACTTAAGGATCTGGCATTAACTGGGAAAAATAAAGATCATGTTAGTATAAATGGCGCTCCGCGCCATATACACTACAAATCGATCTCACAGAGGCTGAGATAGAGAGAGAGATACAGAAAGCATAAACAGTATATAAAGCAAATTTACTTTTCATTCTTGAAATAATCTTTTCATTTATACATTTGCAAGCTTATACAGTTCAAGATATATTTTTCAACTGAAGATTGGGCTTACGTTGCTTCATCTTGTGTACGATGGATAAAATGTTTAAAATGATGCTTAAAGGGAAAAAATCTGTCCCATTCCTCCCACTGTCCCACACCATCCCATTCTCCCCTATAAATTAAATTGAAATTTAATGTTTTTGTTATCTACTCTGCACAGCATTGTGTATGATGGGACACATTTATCAGCTTCAAAGTTTATTTTTCTTTAAATAGCTATCGTCTCAAAAATGAAGAAATGATGATAGAAAAATGCTCAATATGGACAAAGATGACCGGTCATTTGCGATTTTAGACATTTTATTAAATATCTAGAAAAATACATTAAATATTATCCTGAAATTCTAGGTGTGAAAACTTAATAGTAAACATACTATGGCAGATGAAAGTACTCTTTTAAAGCTACATTTTCCCAAATTATCTCATTTTTTTCAAAACTGTACCTTACCTGGTTATTACCGGAAGGTACAGATATACTCCCTTTGAGTGAAGCATAGTAAATTGTGTTACTTTTAAATAAGTTAATTAATAATTGTGTTATTGTGTTTTCACTTTTTTATAAATTTTACGCAATGTATATTACACAATGGTGCATCGTGGTTTTTAAAAAATAATAAAATTGTGATACAATAAAAGGATGATTATAACAGTACTACTTATCACTTTTTTATCCAATTAAATTTTGCTTAAAAAAATAAAATGTCTGTAATGTGTAATATGAGCTAAGAAAAAATAAATACGTTTAAAACTGGAAATCATTAAAGAATAACTAATAAACATATTGGTTATTACAGAAAACCAGCACTTTTAATTGTTATGTAACTTCCAGTACATTAAAACTGTGAAGAAATAATAAAAACATTGCTCAATGTTTAGCTCAAAGTTTGACAAGGGTAATTAAATTTACAACTTAAAAAATGACTAAAAAAATACACTTCTGAACAATTGAAATCCGCCCCAATATGTTCTGTTCCATCTATTAACTTACGCCTAATTCATGATATTTTTAATATAAATTAAGAAAAGAAAATATTTTGCAGATTTATTGTATGTAATGGTGCTATTCTACTTTTAACCCTTTAGACTCCGGCTCCAAATTTTATTCTATTAGCACCACTTTTTTAAAAGAACTTTACATGAAGTATAGACAATTTCAAAAATTTCTCTGATTAAATAATTTTCCTTTATTACTGGTGCCAAAAATAAATTTCAGCAGGAAAGATGATGTCTCCGCAGTGGAGACAACGGAGTGCCAAGGGTCTAGAATGAATTTTTACTTCAAACTTTGGAAGACTTTTTCAGTTAACACCTTTTAAAGCAAACAAATTAAAATAATTGGAAATCAAAATTGCTGATTGTTCTAAAAATTCAGCCAAAAGATTTTACGATTGTTGAAATCTATTGGTGATTTTTTTAATTTGTTTTACTTCAGATTAACTGTGTGAAATATGGGCTGTTCCTATGTGCCCTATGTTCTCATCTGCCTTCCTCTCCCCAATATATAAGTTACTGTTTTTGGATGATGACTGCCGTAATTGTTTTCCAGATAATGTCAAATTTAGTGCACTACGTGGTTTGTATATAAATGCATCGATAATGTAAAGGCTTCCAGAAAAATGATCGAATACATTATTGTCTAAGATGGAGTTTTGCTAAAGTTTTCAACAGTGCTTATGTCCAATCATTTGTTTACATTATTATTTGATTCTCACACATTGTATGAAAAAATAGATATTAGCCACCTGTATTTGGATATTGTTAGAAAAGGCTTTAAATGATTTGTATTGTTTGCGTCGTGTATATTTTTTATCCAACCAAAAACATTCTGTAAAAAACTAGCCAAGTCTCGATGGAGCTGCTTGTTTATCTCTAAAAAGTAATGAAATCTAGGCAAAGTCGTGCCAAGTCTAAGGTTCCTTACTGCGATTTCTTTATTATCATAGTTAATGTTGTGTGACTTGGCTGTTGAAGGGTACACGTCAATGGGTCATCGTCAATGGGTAGCGGTTCTGGCGACAGATTGGTGCAATGGTGTCGTGGAGCACCTGGTTTTGTACCCTTGTGTACCCTTCAACGGCCAAGTCACACAACATTAACTATGATAATAAAGAAATCGCAGTAAGGAACCTTAGACTTGGCACGACTTTGCCTAGATTTCATTACTTTTTAGAGATAAACAAGCAGCTCCATCGAGACTTGGCTAGTTTTTTACAGAATGTTTTTGGTTGGATTTCACTTCTTTTTGTAGAAACGTGGGCATATTGATTTATTTTATTAGATTTTTTTATTTGACACATTTTTTTTTCTTTTTAGGAGTAGTTTTTTTTTATTATTACAAATCTTTCTTTTCTTTTTTTCCGGTTCTGACTCTTGTGCAGTAGCAACAGTTTTTCGTATTGCCCATTCGCGTTCATTATTTATTCTTTTAGACGGTTTAATTTCTGAAAGATCGGCGCGGTTTTTATGCTTAAGCGGGTTGTATTCTGTGATCGCTGAAGCTTGAGCTTTTATACTCTTGAAGTCAACATTTATGAGGTGCACTCCATGAAGATTGGTTACTCGGGAAAGCGTCACGTAGGCTTGGCCACAAGAGAATATGGAGGTGCCAGTGTCCATGAGGGCATTTTTTAGACTTAGACCTTGGCTCTTGTGAATTGTTAGGGCATACGCTACACAGATTGGGAATTGTTCTCTGTATACGTATGCCCGGAGTATGATCTCAAATTTTGACTTAATAGGTAATAATTCGTGAATCAAATTGTTAGCGAATTTTACTACCAATTGTGTAGGCTTTGTTTGGTCTTCCGGGTCCCACCTCACTATCTGTACAACGCCTATAGACCCATTCACTAAACCTAAACTAACATCAATGTTTATCCTAAGCATTACTTTAGCTCCCTCTTAGCATTATCTAACTGCATACACATATTTCTAGTCGGTAGTAAACAAACAGTATCTTCTGGTAAGTCCCTCAAACATTGTGCTATTTCCATTAACCTTCCTTCATTGGGATGCGAAAGCAGAGGTATCAATCGGTTAGACAGTATATCTCTGTCCGATTGAGGCTCAATACGGCTCAGAAAATTGATTTAGTTCAAATAACCAATTTTTACTTAACTTATCAATGTAATATGCACTTTCACAGTTTTAAGTAGAATTTTTTCCATTTTATTGAATCCCTTTATTAAATGAAATCTGGTTCAATAAAGTGGCGGAATCTGATGTACGCCAAAACGTTTAAATATTAAGTATGGTTTTGATTCATATAAGCGGCAATTGTAGCGATCTTTCTTAGCTCTGGGAGGGGTTTTAACCCCAAAACCACCCCCTTGGCTGCACCACTGCTAATACAGCTAAGACCAGCTGAGGGCTCTTCATTAGATATTTCAGACCTTCAGTTTTTGACATCAAATGAAGAGGCCCACCAAGTTGAATATTTTTTGTAAAGACGGTATGTCGATCTCTAATAGTTTGGTTGGGCTCTTGTGTTTTCTAATCAGGGTCACCAGGTACTCCAGATCTTCGATTATCTTAGTTTTTATAGTTTTCCCTTTATGTGGCCATAAAACCCTAACTCTGTACCAAATTTCAGCTCTCTGAGTTTATGGGAAGTATTAGTTCTATTCTGATGATCATGAGTGAGTGAGTGAGTGAGTGTCATAAATGCGAAACTTTGCTTTCGCTTAACTTCGGAACTAAATGACCTATAGACTTGAAATTTTGGATTTTAAGTATGTGATTATAGCTTACTGGTTGACGAAAATTTCAGCGTTCTGGTCTTATCCAGAGGTTCTCAAATAAAACCTAAAAATGCGGCGAAATGGTTCCAGTAAAGGATGGTACGGCGGTGTTTGCTTCGCGCTCGACTTGGCGGGGGCACTGCCGTGCCCCCCGATATTTGTGTACATTTTCATTTTATCTGTCAGAAATTGAAGTTAGAAATAAGTTATAATTTTTATGTGTTTTTTGCAGTTATGGATAGACGAAATCTTATTTTTTGAAATCCTCCGAGCTTTTGTAACTAACTATTTTTAATACACTAATCTAGATGTATATACATATGTTTTTCTCTTTAAATTTTAATATCTAGTTTATTTGACGAAACTAGTATTTAAATATGAAAATGAATATAAAAGTAAAAATAGATTTTTTAAAGAGCACGCTTATCTAAGCATTCAAATCTTATCTTTAAAGTTACGCTAATTTCCTAACTGCAATTCAAACTCCAAAAGTTTTCGTTACATTGCGTGATTTCGTTGTGGATTCGGATTAATGAAATTTTCCAGTTTTCGTTGATGCTTGTTAAAAATACTAAATACAGTTGGCAAAAAAAGTATTTGTACGCTTCATTTTTTAAAATTATAATGAAATTAAACAAAAGATTTAAGCAAAAAATACTGTAATACATTAATTTAATGCTTTATAATATTATAGAAGCAAAAACAAAATTAAAGAATCGATTTTTTACATTATAATAAACAAATATACAAAAATATAATGCAAAAAAAGTATTTGTACACTATATTAATGTAATATAATTAATGAAAATTTAGTAAAATGATACAAATTAATATTTTGTGTGAATTCATTTAGCGTTTATGACTACTTCTAGATGGTGTGACATAGATTCCACCAACTTTTTTGTAGCGGTCTGGTTAATGATATTCCATGACACAATAAGACCTTCTTTAAAACTGTTTTTTACTGATACATTTTTTTTTTCGGATTTTCTCATCCAATAGCATCCGTAAATTTTCTATTGGATTCAAGTCTAGAGATTTTAGAGGAGTTACCAGTCGTCTTCGAGTATTGTCGTAACCATGTGCTGGTGATCACAGCAATATGCTTTGGTCGTTATCCTGCATGTTTCTCCCTCTCGTGTGTGTGTGCATCAGTCTGTGTATGCACTTCATCTTTTCTCTGTGTATCTTTCCGTCTGTAAAAATATACAGGGTGTCCCAAAAGGTCATGTCCAAACGGAACACATGGTTGTGTCAGGTCATGAGGAAACAGAATTACATAGGAAAGGGGGGTCGGAAACGCGATCTAAACAGTGAAATTGCATCGTAACCGTCACGCAAAGAAAAGATAACAAACGGTGTAAAATATCTTTATTTTACAACAAAACAGTACCAAATAAAAAAGAAAAATGCTACAACTCATAGTAAGTGCTCATCCAAGTGCTCATCAACTGGTTCATCCTTTCTCTGCAACGTCCGCGCTTCGAATGATCCGACTGCCCGCGCTTTCGTCTGACATCGCTTATCGCCCTCTAGCGGATTACAATCGCGTTTCCGACCCCCCTTTCCTATGTAATTCTGTTTCCTAATGACCTGACACAACCATGTGTGCCGTTTGGACATGACCTTTTGGGACACCCTGTATACAGGGTGAGCCATAAATATCGAAACAATAGGCTATCTCCTTAAATATTGCCCCTAAACCCATACTTCCAATTACAAAAATTCGTAAAAAAAGGAAAAATTTTTTATAAGATAAGTTGAAACTCCATGGGGGCGGGGTCTATTTGAAAAAGTACGAAAATTAACTTTTTATACGGTCCCCGTAGGATAAAAATTCCAATTAGAGAAACTTTCCTTATCCAGTCCTGAATAATACACAAAAAGTTGCATCTTCATATCTTCAAAACTCGCTGAGTTACAACCGTTTGAATAATTGATCAGGTTTTTAAAGGATTAGACACAAATTGAAATGCGCGCAATTCAAAAGACAATGTTACTTTAACAGTTCTAGGAAACGTTTAAAATAGCTATCTTTTGAATTAGAGTTATGATTTTTTTTTCTTTTTTTGTGATGGTTAACCATATAATATGCTAAGAAATCACATCCTAAAATTTATCATAAAATTTATAAAAATTTTATATGATTAGTACTGGTTTAAATGGGATAATTAAAAATCGTTGTAACTCCGAACATTATTTATCGGATTTAAATTTCTTAGCATTTATAATTAAAAATGAAAATCTGATTTTAGTTTTGTTTCGGGGTTTTTGCTTTTTAATATTAATTTTAGAACTATTAAAAATATTTATTGAAAAAATAATATAAAAAATCATATTTTCAAAAGTAAATAATTTTTCAATTTCTCCCGAAACAAAACTATTGTAAAATAATTAAAAATGACATGTTTCAAGTTTGTACTTTTTTCTTTAACAATTCTTAACTTTTAATAAAGTCTGCATTCGACGAAATTTTCAATCCCGGTCTCGAGCAATCACTGTCTCGATTAAAATCACGGTCTCTGACTGACCTAATACAAGCATAAAATACGTAAATTTTGGTTCAATCAAAATTTTTACGAAAACCTCATAAATTTTAAAATCGCTTTTATTTTACAAAAATAAATTAAATTAAATTAAATTAAATTAAATTAAATTAAAAAAATAAAAACTTTATTTTTTTAAAGAATAGTATATTTAAATGCTAAAAAATTAAACACAGAAATTGCCTATTACGGAATTCTGTTTTAAACAGATAATGTGTTGATCCATGCAAAATGAATACAATAATGCCTGAGAAAAAAATAAACTCCATTTAACCCTCCTAGGAATTGCATTTGTCTATTACGTATTTTTTCTTTCCTATGTGATTCCGTCTTAAAAAGTTTTACTGTATAACATTTTTCAAAGTCTCCAACGCACGGGATATGGATTAGCGATAATAAAATATAAAGTGAAGCATTTACACATAAACAGAGATTCATTGATAAAATAAACATATCACAGCCTTTGGCGCCTTTTTAATAATAAAAAGTATAAATATAAAAAACGGAATTCTACATTAAGTATTTTTGGTCAGAACTTCTCCACGCGAAACAATTTTTAACTATACTGAGGTAAAAAAAAAAAAAAAAAAAAAAAAAAAACTATGTAGAAATTCATGGCTGAGCCGGCTATGATTTAAGCTTTTTTCCAGGCTGGTCCGGATTATGATTTTAGCATTATTTCATGCCGGGCTAAACTTTTTCCTCTATGGGTCGGTTGAGGACCGGACCTAGATACTTCGATATATTCAGACCTCCAGTGCTAACGATCAACATGTTTTGAAAACAAGTTTTGATTTAAATCAATACGCTGCTTTATTATGTCCAAATAAGAGGCACAGTCTTAAACCGACATATAATAACGGACATTTTGTGGACGATCCCTTATTCGATTTGAAAATGGGTGAAAAACACTTCGTTTACAGGCGTGGTGAAGTCACGAATTTTTGAGAATTTTGGATTTTAATATCTCTGTTAGGTTTTCAGATACGGAGATTAATTTTTTTTTTTTTTTTTGTTCAATTTAGGAATGGATAAGGAATAATCTCCTAATTGGGAATTTAGCTCTATGGGGGCCGTATAAAAATTTAATTTTCATATTTTTTCAAATAGACCCCCCATGGAGTTGCAACTTATATTATCAGAAATTTCACTTTTTTTACGAGTTTTTGCAATTGGAAGTATGGGTCTAAAGGCGATAGCCTATTGTTTCGATATTTATGACTCACCCTGTAGATATACAGAGCTGTTATATACAGAGGTGTCGGTTACAGTAACAGTCGCGAGTTCAATAGTTTTTTCCCATTTCAAAAAAAAAAAAAAAAAAAATGCTCAACGTGCTTGAAGAAGTTTTCATTTCAATAATGAAAACGATACAATACAGAAATTCTGGTGTAGATGTAAAATTCCAGATTTAAAAAAAGAGGTCAAATCTGGCAACGCAGCTTCGAAACTGAAAAATGAATGAATGGAAAAAAAAAAAGATTTCGCAGATGGAATTTTCAAGATTTCATTGTATTGGCGTATTTTTTTGTCGGCCGATTATCTACACTAAGGATATAGGCCCAGGGGAGGAGTGCTCTTCGTGGGGGGTCTTTCTAAGGGAACCTAACCCGTATTTACGCGAGGTTCGAAGAAAACGACGAAAACTCCGAACGGTTAGGCCGACAGCCGCGATTGGGTTCGAACCCAGCACTTGCCGTCGACCAGTTGAGAGGACAGAACCTCTTGGCCACTGGTGGGGCCAAGATTTCATTGAAAATTTTGAAAAAAAGTTCATTACTTTTTTTGTTTTGAAATATTTATCTCCCCCCCCCCCCCCAGGATTGCACTTCTACTCTACAGCTGAATTAAGTTAATAAATTATCTTAAGATTAGGGTTAGTCATGAACTGAATCATGTTGCGCATTCGGATTTTTGATGATTTTAACATGTATCTTTTTCTCTTCCTAATGTTCTTTCTGTTATTTTGACTTTATATGCAATACTTTATTTCTCATATAAAAATGATAATAGGAGCTGTTAAACGATGAAAACGCACGTAATCACTTTACGTTCACTTGGATACTTAAATTTACACTTCGTTTATGAAATTTAATTTTTAATTAGATTTTTTTCTTCTGTTTCTTAAAATAAGTTGCCAAATTTGAGGATTTTTTGCTCGATTTTGAAAATGTCGTTCTTAGAGTGCAATAATGCCTATTAATTAATTCTTTACTTAAATTTTGCTCAGAGAGTCGTATACAAAAAGAAATTGTAACAAACTTTAAAATTTTCAATTCTGACACCTAATTCTGATATCCTATTTGGATTCTTCAGTCAATTTTACCGTCGGATATTAAATTAGAAGGTATTCGATTGAGTAGTTTAGAAAATATGGAGATTTAAAGTTTGAAATGCCCAATGTAAAATTCATTTTTAATCATTGCAAAACATATTGCAATGAGGTAGAGTTTTGCTCGGACCAAGCCCAGTATCTTGCCTGGAAAAATGAAAGCGAACTTTCAAAAGAGCCGGGCCAGCAGAATTATGTCAATCTTTTACACGAGCCGGGCGGATTAAAAAAAAAAAAATGAAGCCGACCTACCGGGTTATTTCGATATAAAAATTTAAACAAAGACGATAAAATGTGTGCTATTTTCAATCAATATGGTTTTCGCGAGAATATAGATGTGTGTAGCAAGCCGATGGAAGTTTGACAACATCAATGCAGATATGTAACATTTTCAGCTTAGAGAATCCGGACATCGGACAGTTATAGACTAAATCAGGGCTTAATTTTTTTCGACAGACTTGTGCCGGGTCGAGCCAGGCCTGCATTTTTCTTTCTTTCTTTTCTTGTACATAGTAGAGCCGGGCAAAACTGAATTTAATTGTTCTCAAAATGCATAGGGCAGTCAATATGTTTTGTAAAAGTTCGAAACGTACCTTAAGGTAGTTCTCAAATTCCCTGCTCAACAATGTGAAGCTCTCTGACAAATTTTGTGGCTAATTTTTAACTGTAAAAGCAGAAAATGGACATTTTGGTATAATTATTGATTGGGTTTGGAATCGAATAGGGTTTTCCGTTTTCGATACACAAGTTACTTATTGAGGTACGAGAGATTCTTGTCACGTAACTGCAAGTTTTTCTCCTTTCCCTGTTATCGCTTCCGGAAATTAGATTCAAAACACTAACTTTAACAGTAATTTCTCAACGATACATTGTTTTTATCAAAAAGCAGATAATGCCATTCTGTTAGATTATTTCTGAATGATAACACCTGCCAATCTCAAGAAATGAATTTAGAAATGTGTCAGAAATCAGCCACTCTGGATGCGAGAAAAACCTTAATAAATAACAAAGAAATAATTTCACAAATCTACTTTTTATTATAAATCTTCAAAAGTTATCACGTTTTTAATCCTCCATTTTTTTCATTTATTCTAAACTACATTAATTTTTTAATGAATACCTTATTTGAATGCTGAAACATCTAAGATGTTTCTAAGACATCTCAATGTAATCATTAATGTTGCTATTGTATATTTTCAGGCTGGCTAGCATCGTGTTTTTTAAATATACTATCAAATTATCTCATAAATATGCATGCAATATTTTTTTAATAATCTTAATTTTAAGTTTAAAAAAAATCTGGATCTTTTGTAGAAATTGAGTTGGCCGGATCTAATTGATTTTTTCACGGGGCGGTCTGAGCTTGGGCCGAACTTTTTATTTTTATACCAAGCCTAACCAAGATAGCTTTCGTTCGATTCGTCACATTTTCGCCTGGAAAGTTTGTCCCGTGCAGACCTCTATGATGCGTGTAGTTTCTCAACTGCTCCGTTCAACAAGCGCTAAACGTTTTGACACATTTATAAATTCATTTTTTAACAGAAAGATATAAAATTGGAATGCCTGACAATGGAAGCGATTTCGAATTGAACTTATTTTTCCATTTTATGATAGTTAAATTACTTATTCAGTTCTAAGCTATTTCGATCACCTTAATCGATCGTTTTTCTTCTGCTTTTCGATCGGTTTTTCTGCTTTCGTCGGGAAATGTGCTCAAAATCATCAAATTTGAAGTCTTGTTATGGAAGATTTATTGTGTTTTTTAATAAACAGAAAATTGAGTGCAATTAGACAATTTCTGAATAACAACACTTGCAATTTTCATGTATTTCCGAACAAAAATAAATTAAAGCATATGTCAGAAAGCTGCCGTTTTTGATTTAAGAACACCCTTAAGGGTATTCTTAAATCAAAAGGTGTCTAAGTTTTAATTTATTTTTGTTTGGAAATGCATGAAACTAGCAGGTGTTGTTGTTCAGAAACTATCTAACTGCATTCGTTTCTCTGTTTTCTTTTCTCTCTCTCTCTCTTCTTTTTTTTTTTTTTTTTTTTTTTTTTTTAGAACAAGTCGTCAAAAACTGTCGTTTTGAACCGCTTTTCCCGGCGAAAGAAAAAAAAATGTCAGTCATAGGGAGAAAAAAGCGTGATCTTGAGATCAAAACCGCTTACAACTCAATAGGTAATTTAATTATCAGAAAACAGAAAACTCGAATCGAGTCCAGATCGCTTCCATTGATAAGTGTTCCAATTTTAGATTTTTCCTTTAAAAAATGAATTTGTAAATGTGTCAAAACGTTTTGCACTTGTTGAGCAAAGCAGTAAAAATAGTATTAACCATTACTCAAGAACAACTAGGCTGAGTGAGCTATCATTTTAGAATCACATGCTTAAATCTTGTAATCGCTTGCTATTTAAAAAAATCATAGGTTGCAATTCATGTCTTTTTCAAACACACACACACACACACACAAAAATAAAAAATATGTTTTTTTATTTAATTTTTGAAATATATATATATATATGATTTTTTGAATTTAAATCGATTTCTAGAATTTCAAATATATGAATCCTAAATGACAGCACAATTCTGCTAAGATGTTTTTGAGTTATTTTTAAAAAAGTACATGCATTGCAATCTGTTTTATAATGATTAAAAAGAAATTTAATATGAAGAGTTCCATACTTTAAATCTACATAATTCTTTACACGTTGAGCACCAAGATGGCTGACATTGAACTTTCCATTTAGGCTGCGCCAGTCACCAGTGACTGACAACGTAAAATATGATATAATATTAAAGAACTTACATTGTTTTAAATAATTATTAAGAAAATATTGTCCTGTAATAAACAAAAGTTAAGTAAATTTTAAATATTTTTTCTGTAATTATTTAAAACAATATTATTTTTTTAGTTTTATATCATATTTCAGAGTGTTAGTCACTGGTGACTGACCCGGGCTAACTGGAAAGTTCTTTGTCAGTCATCGATGACTGATGTGGCACTCAATGTGTTACACTACTCAACTGCTTGATATTGAATATTTTCCTGCTTGATATCTCAAAGCAAAATAAATTGAAAAATCGAAATATATTCAAAATAGATTGATTAAATTAAGTAATATTAAATAATTGAATAGTTTACAATATTGAAAATTTTACATTTTGTTGCAATTTCTACATGCAAAGACCCACTAAGCAAAATTCAAGCAGTGTTAAGGCCCCACACTAGGCACAAAAAAAGACCCAGATGATAATGTAAAGTCTATGGGAGCGTTCTTTTTCAAATATCTCGCTGAAATTTTAATATTTTTACATGATTTCTTTGCACAAGATAGCTGAGTACGATCCACAACCGGCCTAGTTTTCACTATTCGATTTTGCTTATATATTTTTTATATTACGATAGTTTCAATTTCAGAACCGATTTGGAAAGTTAAATTAATTTAAAAAAAAAAAATCTTAAACCAAAACTGAAAAAGTAAACACTAGGCCGGTGGTGGATCGTCCTCAATTATCTTGTGCTAACCATGTAAAAATATTAAAATTTGAGTGAAATATTTGAAAAGAACGCTCCTATAGACTTTACATTATCAGGGCCGTAGCTAAGGGGTACTATGGGCGGCTCATCCCCCCTAAAATATTTTGAGCCCCCCCCCCCCCTGGAAAAGATTCCAAGGTCACTAAATGAATTTCTGCTCCGAAATTTCAAGTGAAATTCTCTTCAAAAATCTAATTTAGTTTTGAGACTCTTTTATAGTTTCAGAATTACTTAACTGTATCTAAAATAAGCGTTTCAGCACTCTCTCATCCTATTTGTAAATATGAAGCTAACATATGTTTAATTTTGCACCAGTTATACAGGGTGATTCAGCTCGTCGGTGACAAACTTTAAGGATCGATAGAGCACACCTAGACGAACATTTTTGAATAGGGAATGTAGGGTCCCTGACGCGATGGTAAGGCGCTAGGCGCTTTCGAAAATTTGGGTGCCGAAATTCGAAACGTCATAAAAACTAGGGAAATGGTTAGATTTTCTTGCTTGTTGCGTCGAAATGATTCTGTTTGTTTAGACTTTCTTCAGTACCAATTTGATAAGCGTATCTCTTAAAACATGGATAGGGGGCGCTGCAGACTTTGGAGAGCTAGACAACAACTTTAAGCCCGTTATTTTGATAATTTAACACATGCTCGCCAAAGTTTATACTCTAACTTAAAGTTTGAACCCAAAAGTAGAGCCCTGCAAAAAGCGTAAGAGCCGGAATAAAATGTCAAAGTACAGGGTGGTCGAAACTCGAAGGCTCCTAAGAGATAAACAAACAGATTTTTTGAATTATGGCATGCATTTTCATGATTCTGTTTGCTGGGGCTCTCTGAAACTCAGTTGAACGGTACAAAAAGAAACATCGATAGGGGGCGCTTTGGGCAAAAAACATAATTCGTTGACATTTCGGACGCTAACTGGAAACGGGGCGCTACGATCAGTTAGAAACAAAACAAGAGAGTAATTTACTTATCATAAGAAGCTATTAAAACTGCAGTTTGTTTGTTTTTTTTAACAAACATAGCTGGTTTCAATCATGCACAATGCGCGCAATAAAATTTACATAAGGTGCTTTTTGCTGATTTATGCAAAAGATATCGTACCATATCGATATGCAAAAGATACGTAATGCGTAGACGACAACGCGAGATGACGTAGTTGTATGCGCAGACACGTCTTTTGAACGTGCGGTACCTACTTAAGCTTCGGGTTACTTGTCTGCAGATCGGTAGTTGGATGGAACGGTACACAAACTCTGAATTGGCTGACATGCATTTGGCGTATGGCGCTGCTGGTTGTAATGGACGAGCCGCTCAGCGGTTGTACGCCGAGCGTTACCCCAACAGGCAAATCCCCTGCCATGCCTTCTTCGCTCGAGTACACCAGAGGTTGTCCACAACGGGATCTTTCGACGGAGGCAGGCCTGAACGGGAGCGATCAGTGAGCACCCCCGACAACGAAGAGGCTGTGCTTAACCTGGTTGAGGACAACCCAGGTCTTAGCACGAGAGATATCGCCAGACATGTTGGCATTTCGCAAGCAACTGCGTGGCGCATCTTACGTTCCCGGAATCTGCACCCCTACCACAACCAGCGGGTGCAGTTGCTCAGAGAGCAGGATTTTGGCCCTCGAGTGGAATTCTCAAGATGGTACTTGGCGATGAGATCCAGGGATCCCCGTTTTGTAAACAGCATTTTGTTTACGGACGAGTCCACCTTCAGCCGGGAGGGAATGTGGAACGCCCACAACAGTCATGTGTGGTGTGATGAAAATCCACATGAAACCAGAAGCCGAGCAGCCCAGGAGCGTTTCTCAGTAAATGTGTGGGCCGGCATTCTGGGGGATTGCCTCATTGGCCCTTATTTGTTACCTGAACGGCTGACAGGTGGAAATTACCTGATTTTCCTGGATCAAGTGCTGCCGCAGCTTCTGGAGGAGGCGCACGTACCCGAAGGTTCGCGTCGCCAGATGTGGTTCCAGCACGATGGAGCTCCGGCCCATTACACGAACGACGTGCGTCTCCATCTAAACGCAAGGTATGGCCAGCGGTGGATCGGGCGTGGGGGTCCAGTTCACTGGCCTGCCCGATCACCAGACCTCACCTGCTTGGATTTCTTCCTTTGGGGTTACCTGAAGGCCGAGGTATACCATACACGTCAGCAGTGCTGAAGAACTTGTGGCGCGCATTGTGGCAGCTGCAGGGCAGATCAGAGATACTCCTGGCATTGTTGGAAACACACACTCCTCAATGCGACGGAGGTGCGAAGCCTGCATCATGGCCCAAGGTCGAAATTTCGAGCATCTTCTGTAGTGTTATTTTTTGTAAATAAATTTCCAGTATCATTGATGTTTTTGGTCTAAATTTATTCAGAAGTGTTGAGCAGAGGTAGAAAATGTGTTTTCATTATTACTAACTGATCGCAGCGCCCCGTTTCCAGTTAGCGTCCGAAATGTCAACGAATTATGTTTTTTGCCCAAAGCGCCCCCTATCGATGTTTCTTTTTGTACCGTTCAACTGAGTTTCAGAGAGCCCCAGCAAACAGAATCATGAAAATGCATACCATAAGTCAAGAAATCTGTTTGTTTATCTCTTAGGAGCCTTCGAGTTTCGACCACCCTGTACTTTGACATTTTATTCCGGCTCTTACGCTTTTTGCAGGGCTCTACTTTTGGGTTCAAACTTTAAGTTAGAGTATAAACTTTGGCGAGCATGTGTTAAATTATCAAAATAACGGGCTTAAAGTTGTTGTCTAGCTCTTCAAAGTCTGCAGCGCCCCCTATCCATGTTTTAAGAGATACGCTTATCAAATTGGTACTGAAGAAAGTCTAAACAAACAGAATCATTTCGACGCAACAAGCAAGAAAATCTAACCATTTCCCTAGTTTTTATGACGTTTCGAATTTCGGCACCCAAATTTTCGAAAGCGCCTAGCGCCTTACCATCGCGTCAGGGACCCTACATTCCCTATTCAAAAATGTTCGTCTAGGTGTGCTCTATCGATCCTTAAAGTTTGTCACCGACGAGCTGAATCACCCTGTATACTCAAAATTTTCATCATCATATACTTTTCTAAGCATACAATGAAGTTATTGTAACAGTTTAATTAGAAACATAGTATCTACGATGTGAATATGCACTCATTTATCTTTTTTGCATCAGAGAGAGAGAGAGAAAAAAAATATGAGCCCTCCCCCCTATTGTTCACTTCTAGCTACGGCCCTGAATCCGGGTCTTTTTCTGTGACTAGTGTTGAGTCTTAATCAGTAGACATCGTTTCTAATTGATTGGTATCAGTCACATTGTGTAAATAATGGTCTGCTGCAGAGTTAAGAGGCTACTTCACTCAAATGAAAAGACCCGTTCGCTAATGCTAATCCTATGGTAAAAAATTATAAAGATATCTCGGTTGCATTTCAATATTTTTAAATGATTCTTTTTGCATTGGATAGCTGAGATCGATCTGTATGCATGGCGTTTTTTTTACTTTTTTGATTTTGTTTACAGATATTTTTTATCAGGATGCTTTCATTTTCAGAGCCGGTTCGGAAAGTGAAAGCATCCTCATAAAAAGTATCTGCAGCCAAGATCGAAAAAGTAAAAAATGGCCTACATTCAGACCAATCTCTGCTATCTAATACAAAAAGAATCATTTAAAAATATTGAAATGCAACCGAGATATCTTTATAAATTTCTTTCATAGGATTAGCATTAGCGAACGGGTCTTTTCATTTGAGTGAAGTAGCCCCTTAATAGGGAATGATCATTTCTTTTCTTTCCAAACTGTACTTTTTCTCCTGCAGTGACTAAATTAATTTTTTTTTTGTCCAATCAGAAATAAGAGAACTGTAACAAAGAAACTTGATTTTTTTTTTTTTTTTTTCAAGCTGCCATATTTGGCAGATTATGAATGTTTCAGGGGTGATTCTGGGTGAATTTTTTTTTTTTTTTTTTTCGGAAATGCACATCGCATTTTCGGAAATCGGCTGTGCGGGGGGAGACGGGATTCCGCGAATTACCCCCCCCCCGGTTTTTTCGCGATCTTTTAACGAAATCGGCGTTATATCCGCCATCTTCAGACTCGAAGTTTTCCCACGGTCTTCAGACGAAATCAGCGTTTTATCTGCGATATTTGGCGAAATTGCCGTTTTTCCCGTGATCCGCACAGGAAATTCGAGTTTTTCAGGATCTTTTGACAAAGTTCGTTGACAAAAACATGTACGAAATCGTCGTTTTCCCACGAAATATTGACAAAACGCGTGCTTTTTCGGCGATCCTTTCATGAAATTTACATTTCTCCGCGATTGTTTTTTCCGCGCGCTAAACCATACAAGTTGGCAACTATGCGGAACTGATAACCCAATTTCAAATTTTCGGAAGAGGATGCCTTAAATTTTTGGAAATTTCGGACGAGAATCACTCCTGGAATGTTTGGCGATTTTTTAAAAACATTTTACGGATCGCGTTAATATTAAGTTCACGTTAAAAAATAAGGACTTTCAATAAAAAATAAGGACTTTAAGGATCCTTATTAAGGACTATCTAAATATAAGGAGTTTATAAGGACTTTTAAGGTCCGTGCGAACCCTGATATACTAAATGACTGAAATGTTTTACAGCATGTTTCACTTTCTGACAGTTTTTTCCAGGAGGGAGAATATATAGTCAATGATAATACAATAAACATTACTGTCTTTATTTTTAAAAAAAATTACAATTTTATTAAAACATGACAGCTAGACTTAAAATTATCCCTTTCATTATCTATCCACCATTCAAAGAAAAACAAGCTGGTCATACTATTTTATCAAAATATTTTTGGGCCTACCCAATATTTGTGCACCACCCCAATATTTTTCAAAAGTTGGCGCCACTGTTACAGAGCATAAAAGAAAATATGTTTATGAGTTTTGCAATGTTTAAAGTAAGTGTCACATCGATATAGAAATCAACTGACTTTGTCCCACCCTACGCATGACAAAAAGAATAAAATTTCTTACAAAAAAAAAATAGTAATGCTGAATTCAGATAGACTGCAGCAGTAGTTTAAACATAAATTATTTAATTTAGAATTTTACAAATTGAATTTGGCATTACTTTGGTTATTATTTTGTTCCCTATTTTGCACATGATTTTACTCGTGAAAACTTTTGATTGGAAAAGTTATTTATACTTGATGCTGTAAAGGAGTAATTACATTTTTTTTATATTTCTTAATATGCCTTATTTACAAATTAATGAGACTTATATATATTAATTTCATATTTTACATTTAACACTGACTTAATTCAAAATTTGGCATTTTGAATGCCAATTTGGGGTGAGATTGTCTCTGCACAAATTCACCACAAATTTAGTTTATTAATTATATTTAGTTTTTCTGAAAATATAATCATAAAAGCAAAGATTACAGTAAGTATAAATGTTATACTAGCATATATATATATATATATATATATGTATGTATACACATTATTCTTCTGTACAGGTACTTGTGTACTAATGCCTTTCACATGAAGTAGGTAGATGTAATTATAGAAATTATATTGATGAAATGCTTCAGAAAGTAACAAATTGTTGCACAAAATGTATTTTAGTCAAAGAATGGTTGCATAAAAATATTCAATTACAATCATTACTTTAAAAAAGTTATCAGGTCTTTATCTATAAAGCCCTAAACATCCCCCCCCCCCCAAAAAAAACCTATTTTTTCCAAAAATAAATGGTTTTTTCATGCCTGACTATTTTTAAAATTTTGTTTATATTTGAAAGTGAATATCTCTAAAATTTTGTTTTTTATTAAAAAAAATTAATCTTACCTTCTTAATTGTTTTTAAATGTCACACATAACACTGATTTTATTTTTAATTTCATACAAAATTTGTATTTTTTTTTTATCTCAAAATGGTATAGTTTTCTATTATCGGGGAGAAGGGGGCACCTTTGAACAAATTTTCGGAAAATCAATATATTTCTTACTTGATTTATATTTAAGGAGTTTTAAATATTACATATTAAAAACGATGCATTTCTTCATCATATGAGCCATAAATTAACATTTCCCAAAGAAATTAAATAAGTTGGGAGGATTTAAAAAGTTGGAAAATTTTTGTTCAAACCTGCCCCATGTAGGGATACCTTTGAACAAGCAAGGGGCACCTTTGAACAAATGTATAAAATATGGAAATATTGAGAGTTTTTATAAAAAGTTGCATATTTTACAAAAATATAAAGTAATATGAATAAAAATAAAAAACTACATTTTGTTGAAATTACTAATTTTTTTTTTGTTATTAACCAAACTTCAAACCATCAAAGTTGATGTCAAAATTCATTGCTGATAAAACACAGTGTCCCTCCAGTTATATTTGGTTCAGAAAACTTTTTTACAATATCCTTGAAATACAACAATGTGATATCTGATGCTTCTAGAAAATTAAAATTTTTCATTCGCTATTTTTTTAAGAGACCATATGTAAATTTCTGTTTTATCAGTTATGGAAACTTGAAATAATGTTTGGAATCCTGTTAAATCATGAATCATTGTTTGGTATCCAGGATTTGCAATTATGGAATAAATGAATTTAGATTTGAAACTTCCCATCACTGATACATACACAGGTTGTAACCTATGTGTGTTAAGGGGAATTGTTAGCAGTATAAGTCCATGTTCTTTGACTTTCTTAATTAACCTCTTTTCACATAAAATAGTTTCAGATATAATAACATTTAGATACATTAACAACTCTTTACTTCGTAGTTTTAAGTGTTCTCTTTAAATTATTTCAATTATTATTTATCATCAGTTTATTCTGTGTTTTTTCGTTGTTCAATGGTGCCCCAACTTTTTTGTTCAATGGTGCCCCATCACATGGAGTTCAACATTACAACGGTTTATTCAATTCGGATAAAGAATTTGAATAAAACAAAGCTTATAAACTAAAGCTAGCATCTTTGTTTAAGCATGAAACAATAAATTAAAATTTTAGAGATAGAAGTTTGTAAACAAAAATCTTACAACTTTTTTTCCATACATTTAGATTCAAGAGGGAGAAAAATACATATCGTGTTTAGACAGGACTGTTCATACAAAATGATACAGCTTTGTATAATTATTCCCTTGAAGCAGCTGTAATATATTGCCATATCCATTTTTTTAAAATAATTTATTTGAAGGAAAATATTTAGAGTATTCAAAGGTGCCCCCCTCTCCCCTATTTTATTATTCTATTATAATAGCAGATTTTCATTGTCTTACAAAGTTTTTAATGCTTGAGATTTTAAATTTTATTAGATTATGTCATTCCAAAGCCAGGCGTGACTTAGTCCCATTTTTTAAAATATTGTTTTAAAAACTATATACTTTTTAAAACTGCTCTTTAAAAATATTAAATGTGAATTTTAAAATTCACAATTGATATCTTAAAACTAAAAAAAGAGAATAATAATTTTTTTAATTCAAAATTTTAATAACTTTAGAATTTTTAAGTAAAAAATGATACAAAGTCAACCTCCATTGATAATTTTAAGGTAATTAGAAAAAACATGATGGAAAAAAGTTATAATTTTTTCAAAACTATTTTTGATTTTTGAAATAAAACAAGCAACAAGAAAAAAGAAACATCATCAAAAGATTATGTGTAGTATTTGACTTTAATACAAGCTTGAGGTAACAAAAAAAAAAAAAAAATTCAACAATGATGAAAGTCAATGAAAACAATAATTTACAAAGCAAACAATTCTGAAAACATGAAGAACCAGTTTAACAAAGCTGTGTTCAAATAAAATATCAATATTGTATTAAATACTAGAATACAAAGATATAGACATGGGGAAAAAATGAATATTTGAACAAAACTAACAGATATGTAAAATTTTATCTATTTTAAACATTAATACATATGAAAATAGTACCAAAGGTCACTCTTCATTGTAAAAACATCACATCAAAATAATATATTACATCAACATTTCACAATAAACTAACTTTTCTAACATTCCAAAGCCTTTGATATTTAACAAATCTTATCACAGTTTTTTTCAGGGCATAAACATGCTCGTCTTTGCACAATTTAAAATTCAATTGGCTAAGCATCCTAAAAACAATTCAAGCTCAGATAATTGCAATTTATGGGGCAAGAAAAAATATTTACATCCTAAACAGTTCATTCTACACCAACTATGCCATAAAATTTAAGAATATTTACCCCATTCATTGATTATTTCAGAAAAATAATATTTAGTTTTATTAGCACATCATCCCTCTTAAAATACAGACAAACATAACAGTTAAACAATAACAAATACATGAAATTACACTCATGTAACTGAACTCTTTCTAATTTAATCAACAGTAACTTTTGCTAAGTTCCAAATCCCTATAAAGAATCATAAAATTAAACACATAGAAATATAACACACATTTTATTATCATGCCAACAACAGTTTAACATTATATTATCTCTCTGCATGCTTAGCCAAAAAAATTTTATCCAACAATAAAATGATCCCATTTTCCTAATAAATAAGAAACACTTGCCATAACAACATACATCATTTACATATTCTGATTGAACATTTCAATCAATATTAGTCAGACAAAAACTATATTCATATTCATGTCATGATGAAGCAGCTGCATCAATGTCACAAATAACTAAGAGTCCATTTTTCAGGAAGAAAGGAATGGGAAAGAACCAGAATATGTTATTTATGCATGTGTGTGTGATATATGTATGTATATCTTATATTACCTTTATGGAAGAACACAACTCAAAAAATTGCTTTTATAAGATAACTGCATAATAATAATTGATGATACTGGATGGACTAAACCATTTTGGTAATTTCCTAACTCAATAATATGGAAAATATTAGTTGTAAGGTAAATTCAGCATCATGTGAATAGCATTGTTTCATAAGTGTAGGTAGGGATAATGCTAGGTATTTTATGTCACTATCAATCGTATCACTGAAGTACCAGTTTGAACTGGTTACCAAGATGTTTCTCCATGGCCACCAATATTACCAAATCTTTTCTTCTAAATTTCAGAGTATTGGGGGGAAATCACATTTATAGTCTGCTACTTCTGAAATGCATTCCTGAATTTTAAGCTGCAAATCAGAACTGCACTTGGTTAGACTGATGCAAGCATGCTTATAAACACATGGCAAGAACTAATGGTTGCAGAGTAATGGAAAACATCTACATTGAACATTTGTAAAAAAGATCAACTTTGTGTGTTTCACCATTTAAGAATCATTTGCACTCACATAAGTTTGCATAAATATATATGTAATAAAACATTTTCTGTCCATCCCTTTTTATAAGTAATAAGTTGTAATTCACTACATTACCAATTAAGGGTGGTATCATTCATTCTAACAGCTAACCACAAAAATAAATTCATTATACAGAAGGACTTAATAGATTTGCAAGTGAGAATTGCTCTAGCATTAATTTTATAGAAGATAGTCCTAATATAAAAAGTGTCAATAAACTATTACAAAAAATGTGAATGCGATTTTTGTGAAAAAGTATCATTGAAATGATTGTGTTGTAACAGAAAAAAAAAAAGAACTAGAAACTTTTTGGGGTGCAATTTTATGTTACAGAACAACACAACTTTATTATGTGATGAAAAAGCATGCAAAAGTATTTACTTTGTAATATTTTTCATAGAAGAAAGACACAAGTGGTTGAAAATCTCAAATTAATTAAGCTATGATTAAAAATCACATTACCAGCTTACTACAATAATTTACTGCATTAAAAATTTAATGCGTGTTTAATTTAACTGCATAAGATTAACTCTTTAAAACCCCCAATATTGAAAATTGTTAAGTTTTGAGTTGCATCATTCTTCTATAAAGGTTATGCATGTATAAATATACACATACACACATATTCATTCAAAATCAACATAGCACAAAGCATCATTACAGGTTAATATATAAAAAACTGAAAATATAACCATCCTATTTATAAATACATAGATAGATTTTTAAATACAGTGTAACAAGATAACTCATGATAGAACAAGTACAATATTAGTGCAACTATTGAACACATACTTTAATGAATTAACATTTTTAAGAATTTTCAAAATATTTATAATTTTTTCAAAACAAATGAATAATTTTATACAATGCATTTTCAAAAACAGCACTATTATTTAGAAGAGATAAAAAAAATACATTTTATTTTATTAAACTGGATATTACTACATTTGTTATTTGACCCCCTCAACTTTTTAAGTTAATTTTGTAAAAAAAAGTACCATTTACTGAATAAAGTTAAAAGATTAATTTTTAACTCACTCAATTTGTTTACTATGTTTCACACTCTATCTAATCAATTTAATTAATATTATTTAAGTTCTTTTAAAGAAAGAAACTTGTCTTAAAAATGATCGCAATAAAAATAAATAATTATAAAAACTTTGCATTTATTAACATTTTTAATGTCTGGATATGAAGTTTAAAATTTGTAATTATGCTCAGTAATTTCATTCATAATATGACAATCTTTCCATGATACATAAATTATAAGTCACATAATTGGCATATAAAAATAAGCCAGATAACATGCACAAAATTAAACAAAATAAGCATCGTTTTATTTTTAATAAAAGCACTTGCATGCTTTAGAAACAGATAATTAGTTTTATTTCATTAATACCATTACAATTTTAAAAATATGCTACTTATCAAAAGTGATCATATAGGTATGGAATTATTTGAAGGAACCCAAGTGTTTTCATAAAGTTGCCTTTGCTAATTTCACGGAATTAACAAGGTAAGTACTAAGTAATGCATAATTCAGTGTAAGAACTCAAAAATCAATCTTTTATATTTAAAAGAATATCCCATTTTTTATTTCAAAAGTTTCTCAGGCTTTTGCAGTTTATGTGTTTCAGGATTCTAGAATTTTTCTAGTGAGGATTGATTAAAACAATCTCTCTCCACTTAATTTAAAATGTGTAAAATTTGTTTATGTAATTCTTATATTTATTTTTTAAATGTTACCAGACTAATAAAAAAGCATATTATTTACTTTATTTAAGAACAATCATATTTTTTAAAAATAGTCTGATTTTTCATATTTGAAAATTGCACTGTTAATTTGTATATTGCTCTTAAGCCATTTATAAAAATATTCTAAACTATTTAAAAAGAAAGTCTAACAAAACCCTGAATAATATCTCCAGTTATATAGCTAAATATTTAAAATGGTAACAAGATCGATGTATGCAAAGATACATGGATAATCTGAATTGTGGGATACTTATCTAAAGAAAGAACTAGATGATAATCTGAATAAAAACTTAATTTTAGTTTTTTTAAAAATCTAAATTAAAAGATACTTTGGCTCGAAGTAATAATTTGTTTATTTATCAATAGGAATTAGTTATACCAATAACCAAAGAAACAAAACATGTTGGAGTTGTTCACAAAAAATACATAAAAATAAAAGTGAAAAAATATTATTTAAATTATAAATATTTCAGGAAAAATTATTTGGAAGTAGATTATCACAGACAATGAAACATATTCAAAATGACAAAAAAATCATATATACAGGAAAAAACAATTATTGAAATGATGAAAAAGAAAATAGAAATTTTCAGAACCAAATGAATGATTTTCATAGCAACAAGATAAAATATAAGATTCTAATTAGACACCTTCCCTTGTTTGATTTGTATGTTATTTAACAGAGCATAAAACCCTTTTATAAGTTTTCAGAAATAATAAAAGGCAAGGGACAACAACTACAAATTAAATTCTCGGTTTCTAAATTCAAACCGTAAACATGGAAAAACAAAAATGTGCAACAAGTAAAACAAAAAGGTTAAAATAAAATTTGAATTTTCAATAGACAGAGTTCAACTTATTTACACCCTTTCCATTATTTGAAAAATATTAGAAAAAAATCATTGAGTCAGATTAATTGAATTAAACTACAACAACATATACCAATCCATACAAAATAAGCAAACTAAAAAAAAAATCATGGCCACATAGAAACCAATATTAATAAAATTTGGTGCACATATTAAATTCATATTTTAAGAGAATTATGCAAAATATCTTGAAAAAAATATTTTGGTAGTTCTGAACATTTAAAAAACTTATGACATAGAACAGTATATGTGCAATAGTTCAAAGTTGCAAGTTATACCTTGTTCCAATATACCTAGTTCCGTACCTTGAATAATATTTAACATAGATAACATATATTTATAATATGTAATCTCTGGAAAATTATCTACATATTTACTTGGTAATATCATGGTTAATCTTAAATTGGTTGTAAAAATTGAAAAAAATTAAATTTTCAGAAAATTAAAAATGTTACAAAAATCAAATGAGTTTTGAAACATTTGTGAAATTGACACCGAATGTAGTGACATATGAAAATAACATTGCTCAAGTTTGGAAGTTGTCATTTATCTCCTTCCTCTACAAAATAGCATTATAAAAAAAAAAAAAAAAAAAAAAAAAGGAAGGAATATTTAGACATCAACAATATTGATTAGGCATAAAGATTAATATTCTTGAGGCAAAAATAAGAGATTTTCTTCGTGTTCAAACAAGTAATAAAAATATTGCATGTTTCTTCAAAATTCTTCATTTTTTTCATTAAGGAAAAAAAGATAGTTACTAAATTATGCCAAGTTGTTAGTTATTACTCATTTTTTAATTTTAAATAATTTTTTATATAGCCTTTCTATTACTAAGGCTAATAATCAAAATTGAAAATTCAAATATACAGTAAAAACCTTGATTTTATATTATCTTTTAATGTAAATTTAATACATAAATAAACAAACAATCCTGAAATCTATTATTTCAATTCAGCATAAAAATAAATCATATTTAAATATGATCTATTTTTATGCTGAACTTTATTAAAATCAGTGACATGTCAGCCCACAGCTTATTTGTTCATTTTGTATGGAATGACCATTGACTTCCTAATATCTTAGGTCATTGGGAATGACTCACCAGCAAGATACAGCTGTTAAAACAAACATAATGCCATAAACTTTAAAACACAGAACATTTACAACAAACGTTACTTTCTGGAAAAAAAAAAAAAAAATCTGCAATTATTTTTTAATTATTCTTTCAAACTCCATGTCTATAAATAAATGAATAGTGATGAGATGATGGGACTTAGAGATATGAATTTTTCTTTCCCAAAGCAGAGAAAAATGTAAACCATTCATCAGAAAAAAAAAATAAAGCAAAACATAACCACTAATGGAATGAAAGTAACTAAACAGCAACACAAAAAATTGATAAAATAATAAAACATAATAAACACTTAAAAATATTTAAAGTTAAAAAATGTAAATTAAAATAAAATAAGACTATTTAAAAATATATTAGTTATAGTTGAGGCTAAATAAATTTTCAGTGAATTTTAAACATTCAATTGGTTTTCTATAATAACATGAAAATATGATTTTAATATTATTACAAGTAATATTATCATAATTATTAAGATTAAGAAAACCTTTCTACAATATGTGTCAAAAGTTTGGGACACTCTATAAACATGAACTTTTTATAATATAATAGAGTGCTCATTAATGAAACATAGGTGTTTTTTAAAATCTTGAAAAATATAATAAACACAAGAAAGTTTACAAATGAGTATAAAAATCCAATTTTGTAAAAAAAAAAAAAAAAAAAAAAAAAAAAAACATGCAATTAGAGTAATTTTAAAACTTTGAGAAGCCTTTTTAAAATCTTTTATTTTGCATTTTATAAATAAATGTAATACTAATTGAAACTGGAGGGATGGGGATGGGTTGAATCTTTGATTTAAATGTGCAGACATTCATATAAAACTTGAAGATTCTCTATATTATTTTGCTAATGCAGTGAATCTATTACAATGGATTTGTGCTATTTGGACTAAATTTCTTGCTTTAAAATACAATGCAAAGTTTCAATATTATTTACCAAATCATCAGATGAAATCATTCAGCATGTATGCACAAAGATTCTTTCTAGAAAGAGAACTTTACTAAATAAAAAGCAAAATCAAGGGTGCATTATAACTCTTGGAAAAAAAGAAAAAAAAAAAAAAAAACAGACCTATTTGTAATGTATTTAACAGTTTTCTATTTATAATATGAGAGAATGAATTGCATTATGAGTTTCATTCAAAACATAAATGTTAGTTCAGTAAAACCTTGTTTCTATGACCTTGGAATTCACATCTCTTATAATCTACAACAAAATAACTATGTACATAAATATGCATGTACAATTATATCTTTAGCAATTTCTGTTTACCAGTATATACATTTTATTTCTTTGGTCCCATCAAAAGCATAAAAACAAGGTTCTACAGCACTTGCATTTATATTTTGAAAGAGATTTCTTAAAATTTATATTTTGCACGAGCTTTATAACATATTCTCAAACCAAATATCCACACTCCTTAAAAAGTCATGCAATATGAACATGAAAAGATTGTCTTTATAGAAATATTTCAGACATTAGCATTGTAATTTTGCCTAAATATAGCTAACTTTACACTCAAATATACATAGATTATCAAATTTTTTGACATAATTTTAAATGATAAAATTTTATTAAAACTTAGTACGAAGTTCATCAAAATTAATGTCTTATCCATTACAGATTTAAATAGTTTCAAAACTTAAACTATTTCAAGAGCGAAAAGTAAAATAAGAATAAAGTAATCAAGAGTAAAGTGGATTGATAGCTTTAACATTTTTATTGGAAACAGAAAGAGAGAATTAGAAATGCTATGGAAATACAGTAGACTCCCTCAAATCCGCACTCCTAAAATCTGCAACTCTCTAAAATCCGCACATATTTTACGGATGTAAACAATGAAACATTCAATTCAGATCTAGGTGCAAAAATTGATTTTTTCAGTTTTATATCGATTCCATACATTTTTTTAATTTATAATATTTGTTAAGGTTATTGAATTCATGTTTTTTCATGAAGAAAGAATTATTTATTTCTGAAAAAAATAAAGATATTGCTAATGTCATTGGTAATCACAATCTTACCAAATATATTTATGTATTAATCAAGCTTTTTTAGTTATTAAGTCTGGCTAAACCAGAAATAAAGTTTCATTATTTTATGATCCTGATGTGAATTAGATATGTACCTTTATGAGGCAAGTTTCATTGAATAATTTAGGAAAAACACATTTCCTCTTTTATAATGAATATTTAATTGTACATTATTGATTATTAACTTAATCTTTCCTTTTAGTATTTTAATCATTTTTAAAAATATCTAAATTTTTATTATTTTAGTTTATTACTTATTTTAATATTTTAGTACATTCTATGCATTCATTATACTTTTGATTTCATTATTAATTACATTCAAATTATTTTTTTAAAAATGTAAACAAAGCAATGACCAGACATCTGCAAAATTCTAAAATCTGCAAAACCTCTGGTCCCAAGCTGTGCGGATTTAAGGGAGTCTACTGTATATTATATCATTTTAAGACTGAATATGAATGATCATCCAAGTTTGATTTTATTGAATTTCGTTATTTTCTGGGAATTCATTCAGTCCTAAAGGGCTGAGATAACTAGAAATACAAAATATCAATAAAAGATAGTTCAGAATGAATGGTTAAACATACAAAAAATAATTTTTTCTTGCTGAAAAAAGACATTCCTACCACTTTGAAAGTTTCCTTAACCAGTCTTATAAGATTAAATACATATTATTTAATTATAAATCATAAATTCAAACAAAATTTATAGTGAATAAACAAAAAACACAAGACAGCTGTAACCCTTTCAATGCATATTTGATTAGCAAAAATATTATGTGTTTTAGAATGTTTATGTAGTACATGCACACAGCAACATCCAGTACTCAATACTGACAAAATACAATTGCCGATAAAAATGAGTGTCATTACCAAGTGAAAGTTACACAGAGAAATGGATAAACTGGATAATATCTGGAAAAATTTCTCCACAAGAATCCTGTAAATGTATCATTTAAACAACAAAAAAATATTTAAACTAATTCATAAAACTAAACACTAATGCTGATTTTTAAAAATCTCAACACTAGTTTTAGTACTAATTACATTAAGAGTTGCAGATATATGTTTCCACAAACTGACATTGTTTTGATTATTAGATAAACTTTTAACTTAGAAACATCTATCAGATTTACACCTACATAGTTCAAGTCTGCATTGCACCACATTTTAGCAGTGCACACACATATACACACACACATAAATATACATACATAAAAGAGTAAACATTTTTGAAGACTTTAAAATTGGCCACTTTTATGTAGTTTAAGTTCATTAAGCATTTTCATGAAATTATGACACTTCTTTTTATATTAGGACAAACTTTTTAAAATTTAGAATTTTTTTTCTTATTTTTGTTTATGCACCAAATACATACACATGTGGTGTCGCTATACTATTTCTCATGCTAAAAATTGAAGGATTAATGCATTTTTTAAGTCAATGAAAAGTGAGTTAATTTTGAAGGCCATATTCATTAAAAAAACTGAATGACAAGAAAATGTTGATTCACAGTTACTTGATATGGGCAAGCTTAATAAAAACAATATTCAACTACACTCTATTATACACCTGTAGAAAAGCTTTCCCCTTTGTTAAAATTTAGAACTGAAGTGATTCTTAAATTCTATCAAAGGTTCTTAAATAAAATAAAATGGATGAAGCGTATGACAAATGTATTTGTACTCAAATAAATGATTATGGATATTTTTTACAAACATTGTACAGAGTGGCTACAGAAATTAGGTCTGATTTTTTTCAGACTTTGATTATCAAATTTCCTTCAGTTTCATTACTAATGATTTATAAACATGAAATACAGTGCTTATCAGTATATCAAGTAAATATTGATTTCCCCTGGTGACATCGATTGCCAAAATATAAATAGAAAACCAAACCATAACCAAATCAAAGCTATAGTTAATGAATCGTAATACAAATATATTCATATTTGTTCATTTTCCTTTTAAAGACGTGGCAACAAGAAAAATATAATAATTTTTGAGACAATTTTTCATCCAAGAGAAAATTTTCAGATTCAAAATTATGAAAGATAAAATAATTAATAATGCTTCATATGACCATTAATAAAAGTACATTAAATTACATATTACTCAGTGGCGTTAGGTTTTTAAGCAAATAAAAGATATAGCAGCATTTAATACCGAAGCTAAATATGCTACTCTGTCTCTTGTATCTTTATTGGTTGAGATACTACCTGTTTGATGACAAATCAATTTCATTTGCAAGATAAAGTCAAACCTTTTTCACATTTCATTAATTTTTTCCAATTTTTCAGGTATTTATTTTTATAAAGCTCTGACATTTCATATTGACACAATTTCCTGATCTGTGACCACCCTGTTTTATCAACAATATTTTACATAAAATTAAGTATTAAAATCATCATCCAAATTTGCATGAAATTAATTTTTTATACTTATGAAAAAGTCTAGCCTTTTTCTCTCTAAAATTGCTTATGGCACTACAGCCAAGTAATTATTTCATATCTTTTAACGAGAAATAATGAATGTTTACTCATCTTAATGGAGAAAAATAATAACAATAATGATAATTATCATCATCATTATTATTATGGTTTTTTTTTTTTTTGCTCTGTGTGCTATAATAGTATACAAACTTTTTGCTCAAAAGATTGCAATTTGAATTTTCATTAAATGAGTAGAAAAAGTATCAAAGAGAAAATGTTTCAAAAACAGATTTTTAATTTTCAATATGAATAGCAAACTCTAGGATATTGAGTAGCATATTGCAAAATAATTAACATTTAGAAAATATATATAGACTACTGATGCTTTATGCACTCGATATTTTTAGAATGAAAATTCAGTAGGTTTTCTGATTGCCTTTTGAATTCTTTAGTTATACCATGGTGTAGTGTTTATCATGGCTGATTATCTGCGCGATTTTTGTTATAGACTACTTTTAAATTATTTTGGCAACAAATTCAAGGAAAAAAATATAACAACTAGGTATCGTAAATTACATGCTTAAAACAATTTTGTCCTAAAAACTTAGTTTCAAATTTCTAAAAAAATGACAGTTTCTATTTTGAACTATGTAAGAAATTTATGTGTGAAAAACTTTTATCATCAATGAGAAAACTTAAACATTTTCTGGAAAATTCAGCATGACATGTATTAGTTTCATCAGGAACACAGATGGAATGTTGAAGATAATATAATTTATAAAGCTTCCTAACAAGCATTTATAAATTTTATTCAGTTTCTAATTGCTCCTCATTCGTAAGAATTTTTGTAAGTAGTTTATTTTATTAATGACCTATGCAATGTAATTTTATTCCCCATTTGCTTACTTAATCGATTACCTATTCAGTAAATAGATTAATATTTCAGAAATAGGTGCAAATAAAGATCTAAATGTAATTGATATTTATGTATATAATAATGCTACTGTTATATAAGTTAAACTAGGCTAGAAAGTTAAACTAGGAAATTTGACTAAATAGTCTCATTACTGAATTTTTATTGAAAACTAAATGCAAAAACTGCTCACAATTAAATGAAATTGGTGAGGGTGGAGAAACTTTCTTTTTTTAATAACCAAAGTGACAGAAAAAAAATGCTACTACAAATTATCATTACTCACAGTTACTGCTCTCGATAAGAATTAAAAGATGTTTTACATTTTAATTTCATTTCTACACAAAAATGAAAGTTCTTAATGATTTCTACCATTTAAATTCAGTTTGTACTCATAAGCAGATGAAGTGAAAAGTAAAAATGCAAATAGCACTTAAAAAAAAATCTAATTCAATGAACAAGTTGCCTAGAAACATTTAATAAAATACAAGCATTCTAGTGCCAAGAACATTAAAGAAAATCATGTCTTTCAATCTAATTTCATAAATTTAATGAAATATTAATAATAAAACTTTCAATAAATTACCTGTATGTAAAAGGCTATTTATTTACAAAAAGAAAAATAACAAGAAAAAAATCGTCTAAAGATATTGATTTATAAGTACAAAAGGAAGAATACATTGCTTGCTATAAGTATAGATATAGAATATTGTAGAAATTCTCAGTGAGGCACAGAGTTCATCAATTTTGAACATGTTACTTGCTTCTTTAAGTCAATATATATGAGATCACAGTCACAATATGCTCCCTTCTTAAGTTTTAACAAGGTATGCATGAAACAAATAAGGAGTTTTCATTCATAAAGAAGGAAAGTAACTTATTTATATTCAAATATGTCACATCATGCCCGCTGAGTCAACACAAAAGTATATATGTCAACACTACATTTTCTTAAAGGACATTGAAACAATAGTTTAATCAGATGAAAACAAAAGTTGTAAAATACATTTTAAAAAATGTACTGCTAATCAATATTTATGAAAAAAATATATCATTAAGAAATTCTGATATAGTATATAAATGGCAGTGAGGAAAAAATATCAATCAAATTTAAAGCAGTTAATAAAATCTTTTTCCAAATAGTGTCATGAGGATTCATTGAAAGAATTGGGTTGTCTGTTTTAAACCAGAGAAATCACTGCAGCAGAATTTAATTTGTAGAATTTAAAATCTTAGTCTTTTTGACCTAACATCATTACACAGAAAGGCAAAAAACATTTGCAAATCAAATTCAGTATTACAAATACTTAAAAATTATATTGGCATGCATTTCATAATATGGATATGCACACTTTTAAATAAATACAGGTTTTTAAAAAAAATGTATTTTGTTTCTTATAATTAGATTTTTTTTAACTACAGTATTCTGGTATATAATGTGCATGTAAGCTTTCAGATTTCATCTATCATTATTCTATCATCTATCTTATCTTTCTTAGGTATATTAACTGTACAGGGCACACTTCCTTCTTTGCAAAGAAACTTCTACGGGACACATAGCAAAAAGCAAAACATTTTTTTTTTTAAAAGCATAATAACTGCTATTGTTTATGTCATTTGATAGCAAAAATTTTATTACAGTAGACTCCCTCAAATCTGCAACCGTAAAATCCACAACTCTCTAAAATCCACACATAATTTACAGATGTGAAGAATGAAATTTTCAGTTCAGATATAAAATTTGATTTTTTTTTAATTTAATATAAATTTTAAACATTATTTTAACCGGTCATTTTCATTAATATTACTGAATTCATGTGTTTTCATGAAGGAAAAATAAATTTTATTTCTGAAACAATTCAAGATACGGCTGATATTACTAGAAATCACAATCTTTTTGCAAATAAATTTATGCATTAATCAAGCTTTTTTTTATTATTAGGTCTGGCTAAACCTGAAATAAACCTTCCTTATTTACTGATTTTGATGTGAATTAGTTTCATTGAATAAATTAGGAAAAATGCTTCTCATTTTTATAATGAATATTTAATTAACCATTATTGATTATTTACTCCACTTTAGCTTTTAATATTTTAACCATTTTATAACTTTCTAAATTCTTATTATTTCAGTTTATTATCTTACTTAATTATTTTAATATTTTACTACATTCTAAGCATTCTTTATAATTTCGTTTATATAACTATTTGCATTTAAATTAGTGTTTAAAAAAATGTAAACAAACCCATGAACTCTGAAAGCTACACAACCTCTGGTCTTAAACTGTGTGGACTTAAGGAAGTCTACTGTATTTGTAAACATATTAAAATAAAAATTGTATTTTTCATCAGATTTTTTTTCTTAATTTCAAATCTTTTATTTTTATAGCTATAAATATAAGTTTTAATCAATTTTTTCATATCAAAAGTACACATTATATACTGGAATATGCAGTAACTATTATTTTAAATTATGTTGGAGAAGAAAAGAGCTACATTAAAAACATATTTTAAATTTGCCTAATACAAGCAACTATAACTTTAATGATTAGTTTAACCGATCCTTTATGACCATGACACCAAACAAAAATCAACCGATAAGAAATTATTAATGGCAGTTCATCAGCTGGGTTCAACAAAATCATTAAAAAATTGAGTTGTTATATAGCCATTCATATTTTCAAGAAGTAAAAGCCACTATAAATAATTTTATCATTTGTAAATATGTTTAAAACTGACATGCTGGCAGTGAAACGTTGGATGGTCAGCAAATATGTAACTGCATAAAACCTTATTTCATCTAAAATGTTGACTGATTATTGAAGCCTTTAACAGCATAGAACAGTCTTTAGAGTTTATACAGAAACATAACATAAAAGATCAATACCAGAGGAGGGAAAAAAGCAAATAACAAAAAAAAAAAAAAAAAAAAAAAGTACATGTATAAAATAAAATATTCATAAAAAACATTTTGTCTAACACTAAAAGCATGTTTTTATACTTTATTTCTAAGTTCACAAAGTTAAACCTTCTAAGATATCATGCACAAATATGTCTATCAAGTTAATATTACATTTACTGAGTTTTATAAAAAGAACTTATTGTTATTAAAATAAAGTATTATTTCTAAGATCCATTTTCATCATACTGACTAAAATTACTTTGAATAATTTCATAAAAGTTTGCCTAATCAGTTTATTGACATCATCAGTAATTTTATAATTAATAAAATTTTACAGAAATTAAAATTAACAAATTTGTATATTTCGATTCAAAAATTTAAAATAGTATTCATTTTTAACAACTAAAACTCTAAAGATCAGATTAGAAACAAAATTTTATATTAAAATGCAATTTATTGTTAAATCAGTAATTTTAAAAGATAAATCCGAAAATCAAATTAATTATGTCATTTTAGAGAGTTAACCCTATGAGCGTCTAGGGGCTTTCTGGCTCTTTTATAAAATAACTCATAAATGTTGATTTAAATTTTCTTTGAAATTTCATGTCAGTGTATCGTTTATATTCCTTCATATTAGAAATCTTTAAAACATAATTACAATATTTTTGCCAATAACTAATTTAGAGTGATATAAGGAGATGGAAAATTACATGGTAGCCTAATAAACAGACTTTATAAAGTATATATAGAATCTACCTGAAATGATAAATTCACTTTTGTTTTATTCACTATATAAAATGTGAAAACATTCATAAAAATGATGTATCAAAATTTATTACTGTAATAAGTGTTAAGGGTGTATTCGAAAAAACGATTTTTCACCTTCAACAGCTCGAAATTTTCCGATACAATTTGAGACACATTTTTAAAAGTAGAAACATGAAACTTGCTGAGGGGATTTTTGAAGAGACGTACAAGGTGCTGTGTGATGTCATTTCACGCTCCATTCATTAGAATTTGATTAATGAACAATTATCTTCTCAGTATGACCTTTTTTTTTTGTTCCCAAATTTCCCGCTTCAGAAAAATCTGTTCAAAATGCCGTTTTTGATTGCTTTTTTTGCAATATTTTCTGCATTTATCAAAGAATCGACAGTTACGGCACCTTGTGTACTTTCTAAATAAGGCAATTTGCCTGTTTGATGCTTATGAGAGCAAAAATGAATTCAAAAATAAATCGGAAAATAAGCAGTTTGAATCAAAATACACCCTTAATTGAATATATTGTTTCCAAAAAAAAAAAAAAAAAAAAAAAAAAAAAAAAGGCCTAGGTATTAAAAGTATATAAAGTTTCCAGCTAATGCTAAGTCATTATCAAGCAGAATACCAGTGGAGAAAATCTCAATGCTAGCTGACATCAGAAAACAGGAAATTCCTTCAAAAATTATTACATGTGATTAAAACCACTAATAATGAGAAGGACACAGGGGTAAAGAAAGCTCAACCTCCTTCCTGTTCATCTGGTGTCAACCAGTGGAGCTTTTCTCCACTGGTTTCCTTCTTGATAGTGACTTAGCTTTAGCAAAAAGTGCTTTAGATAACATCAAGGGTTTTTAAATTTTAAGAACCTCTTTGCATATATTTCATCAACACCTATTTTAATAATAAATTTTAATGAATCATTTTTATGGATGTCTTCACATTTCATATACATGACAGACACTCAGAGGGTTAATGGGCAATTATGAAATTAATATCAAATAGTGTCATAATGAGGTTTATTATTTACTGTTTTTAAAATATCTAAAACAGGAAAACAAAATTCCATTATGACTATCAAGAAGTTTTTGATTTAAAACAAAATGGCCAAAAGTTTTTGATTTCACAAGCAAATAATATTGTATAAATATTTTAGTCAATTTAACAAGTTATTGTATTAACGATTTTCCACAATTAAAGAAAAAAATATTAGGCAGTCCATATTTACACAAAGGGCTAACTATATATACTACCCCAAAAATTAATTTTAAAAGACAAACATCATGAATTTAAACAATAATTTAGTAATACTAATTGCACAAAACATTTGTCGCATATTTAAATATTTTATATAAAAGTACCTTTATACTACAAACTTCATTCTAATTTGATTTTTTTTAGGGAGGGCTGCATTTTCTAAGAAAATATGCACTTCTTTTTACATTAAAGATATACTGCATTCATTATAAAGAAAAAAATATTACTTCTAATTAAAATACTTTATGAGTTGAATATTCTGTCATGTAAAAACATTTAAAAAGATTCTTAAATAAACATACATGCCACCAAAACAAATGGTTTTGAAGTTAAAATGTAGAAGACTAAAGTTTTGAATCCAAAAGGTACCATCAAGGTTCAATAGGTGCTTCCAACATTGACATTAGAAAATTGTCAATTGGAGTATCTCCAATTAATTTGAAGAAAAAGAGGTGCTCTAAGCATTTCAGTCCAATACTCCTTAAGGCAGGAAGGCGAAGCAAAAGTTTTGCAAATCGGCCAGGCTGATCAGGATAATGTTGCTTGCAATAATCTTCTAAAGATGCATACACTTTTTCTCGCAGGTTTTCAATCTGTTGTGCACATTTTAGACCTTTCACTTCTACAAAATAGAAAGATGCATACTATTATTTTAACACAATCAAACTGATTGGTAAATTTATCATACGAATTGAATATTTCCTAATCAACTAAGCAAAAAAATGCCCAGGTCGGGAATTGAACCCAGATACTTGACTTACAAGGCAAATGCTTTACCTATTAAGAGGCTACTTCACTCAAATGAAAAGACCCGTTCGCTAATGCTAATCCTATGGGAGAAATTTATAAAAATATCTCGGTTGCATTTTAATATTTTTAGATGATTCTTTTTGCATTGGATAACTCAGATTGATCTGAATGGAGGTCGTTTTTTAATTTTTCGATTTTGGTTGCAGATATTTTTTATGGGGTTGCTTTCGCTTTCCAAACCAGTTTCAAAAATGAAAGCGTCCCTGTAAAAAATAACTGTAAACAAAATGAAAAAAGTAACTAACATCAGGCATACAGATCGATCTCAGATATCCAAAGCCAAAAAATCATTTAAAAATATTGAAATGTAACCGAGATATCTGTATAAATTTCTTCCATAGAATTAGCATTAGTGAATGGGTCTTTTCATTTGACTGAAGTAGCCCCTTAAGCTAACTAGGCAATAGCCGGCTGGGATTCTTTGCTCAGATAACCTTAGTGGTCATAACATCTGGTCTGTCATTTAGATAGCTCAGCAGAATAAATTTATTAAATGACAGACCAGATGTTATGACCATTAAGGTTATCTGAGTGAAGAATCCCAGACGGTTATCGCCCAGTTAGCTTAAGAGGTAAAGCATTGGCCTTGTAAGCCAAGTATCTGGATTAGATTACCGGCCTGGGCAATTTTTTGCTTAGTTGGAAATATTCAATTCGTATGATAAAAATGCATATTTAACAAAATGTAAAACAAGTAAGATTTAATAGGCTAAAATAAGAGAATAAAAGTTGTTAATATAACCAGCGTGGTTCAATAACACACTGTATCATTGTCAAAGTATAACCTGAAATAGCAAACCAAGAATGCCATCTATTGACATGACATCAATCAATTTAAATGCTTATGACTTTTCGGTAAATGCATTAAACAAAATTTCATTAATGAGAACGAAAGCTAGAATAGCTGAAATTTGAGATTATGAGAAAAAATATGCACAGTCAGCCAAAAAACAAAAATTTCCAAACAGTCCCCAAAAAAATATTGAAAAATTTATAATATCATTTTAGTAAAAATTGTCTTTTTTTTAATTTAAGTTAAAAAAAAAAATAAGGTCGGGGATTATCTTCATACTGAAATTGTATTTTTGACATCATATTTAGATTTTTAAGAAACTGTACTTTAAATTACTAAACAGGAATTCATTCAGTGAAGTAGCATAGAAAGCATGCACAATTTAAAGTTTGGAACTCTTAATATTAAATTCATTTCAAAATTCTGTTTCAAAACAAATTTCATTGTGTAATTAGAAAACAATTTGTAAGAATAAAATGATAATTTAGATTCACACATTTGAAACTTTTAGGAATCAATTTGTGTTTTTAAAAAGTTCATAAATTTGAATTTATACATATATATATATTTATATATATATATGTGCATTAAATAATTTTTTAAAATAAAAAGTTTTATAATTTTTATTTTTTATAAAAGGTTTTTTTTTTTTGGGGGGGGGGGAGGGTAGATTTTATTCAAAGGGCTGTATGCCATTGCAGAAAAGAGATACAATAAAAAGTCAGGAGTACAAAAATATTTGTTCCCATCTTAGTTAAATGTTTCAATTTTATGGATAACAATGCATTTCTTTTTCTGGAAAGCAGTAATCAGATGTAATTATAGTATTCAGTATTCATATGTAATCAGATTATGGCATCAAGCTTGAAAACACCTACAAACATAAAAAAAATAAAAACATGTAAAATAAATTCAAACCAGTTATCCCCTACAACTTTACAATAAAAGTAAAAATTAAATATTTTTTTCAAAAATATTTCTATTATCCCTAAAATAAACCATGTTCTAAAACCAAGATAAAATTTACTGAAGCGCCCAAATATATTTAAAAATTAAGTATTCATTTGAAAATTTTAGTGATTGGTACCGTTTCAAAATGAATACCCCTAAGCTTAATTTTAAACATGAATCAAAATAATGTACATAATTTCCTTTTCAAAGGCCATTTCTGCTTTTTTCAAGGATATTTTGTGTGATTAAAAATTATAGGACGTTCTTTTATTTTGTTGGCCAACTGATTAGTCTCTGAATATGTTATTTTTAATAGACTATATAACATATGAAATATATTCAAGCACGATTTATAAAATTGATAAGACTGAACTATGAAAAAATTATTACCAATAATTGCTTCACAAACCTGTCAAGGAAAAAAATAGTTGAGAAGGGAATTTCTAACTTATTGGAGAAAGTTTCAGGACCTGAACAAAAATAAAGAGAATAATAGAAAGCTAACAAAAATAGATAGAAGAGTTTAATAAAAAAAAAAAAATCATTGATAATTTTGTTATATAATAACACCTTCAAAAAAGTTTTTTTTTTTACAAAAATTTCATTAAATAATCTAAAAAATATTTAACATTGCTACTTTGCAATATTGCAATCTTACTTTTCAGTTATGTAAAATTAAAAAACAAGTTGGCAAACACTAAGAACTATTTATGTTTGCTTTTTACTGAGTTGGCAAGTACTGAATTTTGACTTGGAAATTTAAGGCTCTCATCCCCACCAATAAAAAGTTAAGGGCCCTTGGGGAGGATATCCCAGTTGCAAAATTACATGTAAAACAGCTATCATTGTTCCACCTTTATCTCAGAAATACTTGTTTTCAATACTTTAATAGTAGCTAACCTATTAAATAAGTATTAAAATCGCTTCAGTCGTTTTTGAGATACAAATATCAATACAGACGTTTGCAACCAGTGTCATTCTCTTATAATCTACACCATTCTCATACAATATGCTTTGCTAAAAAAGTCATTTTTATGCTGAAAATGTAATACCCTCCCTTCTCCCCGAGAAATTTTTATTCTTATAATATTCTAATATTTCTTGTTATACATCACATGTAATATTAAAAAAAATATTTCACATAAAATTTAAAGGAATCGTATACTCATTTCGTTTATTCTAATAAAACGGCAACTGTTAATTAATTACAAATGACAGTTTAATTATAATATTTTTCTTAATTAATATTGCGAACTGATTTGATGATTTACGATGTAAAATCCATGGAGTGATATCCAGTTTATTTTTAAATATCTTTATTGTTTGTTTATTTACTTCATGTTGCAAGAAGGTAGAGTAGTAGAAGGAGAACAGAGAAGATAGGCCTTTCCTTACTGAATTTAGCCCCGAAAGTAATGCTCGGTTCGTGGCGCTAATGATCCTTTTCTGCAGATCACATGACCTATTGTCTGCTAGCTTTGGACCATGATTCAGGGCAGTTGCAATCAGCTGATTTACTTTTCATCCGCCAATCAAATGCTGGCGATTCACCTCCAGCCGCATCCATAATCCTCTCAGCTACCAATCACAGCTGCCGTTCAACGATTGTTTGACCTCCAATGGTCAATTTATGATGTCATATGAAACTGTGCTGAAAGTGCTACGTTTACCGTGGCTGCCATACTAGGAAAGACTTTAACGTCAAAATGGAAGCATCGCGAGCAAAAACTACATCAAAAATGTTTTTATGCATCTCCTATGATAGGTGATAGGTAGATACTTCCAACGTCCCTCAACCTCTTTGCTTAATGCTCATGCAATTATCTCAAAAATTATGCGATCTAGAGAAATCGTTATAGTTTTTCTGCAAAGTTTAAGTTAACATCTAGTGCCTTTAGTTTTTTTAGAATTTTAGTTTCAGTAGATTCGGGGTGAATATATTTTTGCACTATATTTTCGATGATATCTCTGAAAAAATAATACCTAAAATTAAAAGAAATATATTTTTGAGGTCAGTGTTACGAAAGCTTTCACACGATATACAAGGAAAAGATTTTTTTCAAGCATAATTAGTCCCTCTGTAAATATACTTGTGAAAGTTTAATAATCTGTAGATATGTGGGTCAATAATCTTTATTACTTCCCGCAATTTGAACTTTCCACGTTGACGTTCGATAGTTTACGAGTAAAATGGCTGCGACAGACAGACACAGGAGAGATTTTATAACGGTTCTGTTTTTACTTTTTAAGGGCAGAACGCTAAAAACGAACAACCAAAAGAAATTACAATTTGAAGTGATTCTACTCGCCTCTCGGAATATTGTTGTTCATATCCAAAAAGTAAAAATAAATAAGTTTCTGTCATAATGGAATGGGCTGGATTCGAATACCGGATCATCTGTTTTGAAATTGGAGGCGATACCTTTGCTCTATTAGTGCTATATAATAACTACAATATTGGTCACTTATACTTCGTCCGTTGTCAGCTGTATAGAAAACGAATTTCAGGTTGGGGATCCCCGTTATCTTCGGCAGCATGCGGACTACGAATGTGATCTCCAATCAAATAAACCTTTATTTTTTCATTAATTTTAAATTAAATTAATTTGAAATTATCAGCATCTTCATTCACGTTGTGATAGAAACCGATTTGACATTCTCCCATTTTAATTCAATAATTGCTGGTGAGTTCTTTCTCTTTCAGAACAAAAATAAATAAATAAATAAAAATTGTAATTTAACAAATTACAGCGACTATTTGGAAAATTATATTTTGAAAGACTAAAATTTTAGACTTATAAATAAATTCTATATTTAAAATAATTATAATAGTCATAAACATAATTTTTATGATGATCAAGACGATTACATAATAAAAGAGTTCCATATTACGTACGCCCTGAATTAAAAATTAACATTCCTGTACCAATCATGTAATCATATACAAATTTTAAATGAAATTTTAGTTTTACAATTTTCGGTACTGCAAATTTTTAAACTTCTAAACATCACGCATTTTCATTTTTTGCACCGTCGTATAGAGAAAAATATGTACTTTTAATTGCAATTTGTTTGAAAGCTGTATCTTAATTTGTTTTTAAACTATTATTTTTTTGTAGTTTTTTAATATTTTTTGTCATTGTGGCAACAGAAGTATTCCATTTTTGGACATTAAACATGGACGAATCAGAAAACGAATAAAATGAATAACAGAAGTATTCCATTTTTTAACATTAAACATGGACCAATCAGAAAACGAATAAAATAAAATAAATTGCGGAATTGAGCTAATAAAAAGATTCAGATATACTTCAGATTTCCCAATTCTCTACTGAGCACAACAACTATTTTCCAAATAGTTAAAAAAAATTGCGAAAAAATCAAAGCGAAACGCGAAAAGACGCTAAAAATTGCATGAAAAAGTCTCGAAAAATTGAAAAACTGCAGAGAGCAAATTTTACTACATTGAGCAAAAGATTGAAACTTTATATTCATTTTACTTTAAAAAACAAAAAACTTTTAAACGAAACTTTAAAAAAAAAGAAAAAAAAAACGACTGAAGATCGCGAAAAAACGTTAAAAATAGAATTGAAAATTTGCGAAAAATTTCAAAATCGCAGAGAACAAAATTTCTCATATTAGGCTAAAAGATTGAGGCGGGATTTCATTAACACGTTCGCTGCCGCTTACGAGAAGATGTGATGATATATTAATGCCGCACTGTAGAAGTGGTTTTCTCCCAGAAGCCGATTTACTTTTTATAACAAAGAATCAGTGAAAGATTTACCCGCGCCAGCGCGTGACTGGCTATTGGACATCACCCCACATCACGCGCTGGCGCGTGAGCGGCAGCGAATGTGTTAACTAATGTCAAAAAATCGCGACGTAACGTGAAGAAAAAGCTAAAAATTTCGAAAAGCTAACGTCGAATTCCGAATAACTAACTTTGAAAAAAGGATCTAAGAGATTGAAAACGGGTACCTTTTACTAATGTGGAGAAATCGCATAATAAAATGAAAGTGAAAAAAATCGAATATAAAATCCAAAAACTTCAGTCAAACTAAAGGCCACAATGCGGTTTCTTTAGAAAACAGAACACACTATCACACAAGCAGCTGTCTTTTTACTTTCTTCTAGCTTTACAAGAAGAAAAGAATTGGATTCGTGAAAATTTTCAAATTCCGATTTTCGACGGATTTTTACGTTTTAGGGGTCAGAAAACCCGAAAAATATGTTTTTACAAAATGCCTGTCTGTCTATATGTGACATAAATTCTGTAAGTAGTATGTGACATAAATTCTACCTCAAGAACGGAATTTCACAAAACTTTAGATAAGTTAGACCTTGATATAAACTTGATCTGACTTGTTTTTGGTGTATATGGCGCAACACATTTTTTTTCATTTAGTGTATATGACTCCCTTTTCCTATGCTCCCTTTTTCAGGATTTCTCTCTATCTATCTCAAAAACTAATCTCCCTCCCCGCCCCCCCCCCCAAAAAAAAAATTAACAACGCTATAATTTTTCTCCCTGCTGTAGCTACCACAGAACCAAAGTTATAGCCTTTTAAAAATTGAAATGAAGTGACGAAATGAGCAAAATTAGGTGAATAACCGACAGGGGGGCTCCACAGCCCCGGGGGTGCCATGTAGCTTAAACTTTTAAGTTAAAATTGGTAGCGAATTAAATGAGCGATATTTTAAGGTGTATGTTGGGGAGTGGGGGGGGGGGGGGGTCAAGCAGCTCCCTCCTGGAAGAGGCCTTCAAAGAGAGAACTTTAAAACAATGTGCCTAGGTTACGGTAACAATATGACGAGTTCAATGGGTTTCTCCCAATCTCAAAAAAATGCCCAACGCACCTAAAGACGTTTCCACTTCAAAAATTCGATCTAAAATGATAAAACGCAAAAAGTTTCGAAAACTGCCTCCCCCCCCCCCACCGTGGGAATCAAATTCGGAAGGGGGGGAGAAAGTATCATAATATAAAAGAATAATCCGAGATCTTCAAAATGATATACCACATGTCGGGTTTAAAAAACTGAAAATTGTCCCCCTCCCCCCACCCTCGTGGGTCCACCCTTTCGCCTCCAAATTTTTGCAGCCCGCACTTTATTTTATTTTATTTTACTTTTGATAAATAATATTTACCGAATGGTTCGATCAAAAAACCACACTTAAAATGATAGGTATTGTAGAAATCGCTACGGTTTTAAACACATGTTCGTCCCATCTTTGAAATTTTTTTCATAAATAATATTTATTGGAGGGTTTCAGGTACGTGACAGCTTGGCAAGGCTAAAATACGAGAAACTTTGAAAATTAGGTCTTTATTTCACAAGTTATTATCATATTCTCATGCTTCTTTCTGTACCTCGTTTCTCGATAAACCTTTCATTTCACAAAGCTTCACCGATAAAACTCTTCTCGATAAACCTTCTCATTTCTATTCTCAGAGAGAACGAAAATCATCCTTATCGAAAAAGGTTTTCATCGGGAAAACACAAGTTGCTTGAAATGCTGCATTTATCGAGGTAGAAATTCATCGGGAAGCCACAAGTCCTTCGATAAACCTGAAATCTCATCGAAGTAGATTTTCATCGCGAAGCAACGAGTTTCTCGAGAAGCCTGAGTTTATTGAGATGAGATTTGCTGAAATGAGAGGCATATGCAAAAGCTCTTTTAACCATTCTTTTATATTATGAATTTTTCTCCTTTTGGAGTAGAATTTTAAGGGGGGGGAGGGGGGAGCGATGAGGGGGTGAATTTTTTTAATCGTAGCTATTTCGACAATAAATGTAATTTTTGATGTGGATTTTTTATGGAACTTTCCGGTCAATATTATTTATTAATTAAAGATTTTAAAGTGGGTCCTGCGTCATTTTAAGTTGTATTCTGGGAAAAATGAGTAAACTCACGGGTGACATGTAAATTTCAAACTTTTTTTTTTGGACCCGTCATGTTATATAGATACCATCGGAAAGTTTTCACAGTTCTCTTTCATTTTACGAATCTTTTTCCTCCTGGAGTTGAATTTCAGGAGAGGGGAGGGAAAGGGGAGAGATAAGGGGGTGAATTTTTTTAAATCGTAGCTATTTCGACAATATATATTATTTTAGATGTGGATTTTTTCATAGAACTCTCCGGTAAATATTACTTATTAATTATAAGATTTTAAAATGGGGGCTGCGTCATTTTTAGCTGTATTCTGGGACAAATGAGTAAACTCACGGGTGACATGTAAATTTCAACCTTTTTTTTGGACCCGTCATGTTATACATATCATCGAAAAGTTTTCACACCTCTCTTTCATTTTACGGATCTTTCTCCTCCTGGAGTTGGATTTCAGGAGGGGGGGGATGAGGGGGAGCGATAAGGGGGTGAATTTTAGATGTGGAGTTTTTTTTATGGAACTCTCTGGTAAATATTATTTATTAAATATAAAGATTTTAAAGTAGGGGTTGCATCATTTTCGGGTGTATTCTGGGAAGAAAAAGTGAACCGAGGGCTCAGAAGTATTTTTCAAATTTTTTTGTCCCGTCATGTGATATATAATAGTAAAGTTTTCGGACTATTCTTTCATATTGCGAACTTTTCTCGTCCTGGAGTTGAATTTCAGGAGGGAGAAGAGGGGGAGCGATAAGGGGGCGATTTTTTTTAATCGTAGCTATTTCGACAGTAAATATCATTTTAGATGTGGATTTTTTATGAAACTCATCATATTATTTATTAAATATAAGGATTTTAAAGTGGAGGCTGCGTCATTTTTAGGAGTGTTCTGGGAAAAATGAGTGAACCCACGGGTGACATATAAATTTCAAACATTTTTTGGACTCGTCAAGTTATATATATATATATATATATATATATATATATATATATCATCAGAATGTTTTCGCACCTCTCTTTCATTTTACGAATCTTTCTCCTCTTGGAGTTGAATTTCAGAAAGGGGGGCTGATAGGAGGGTGAATTTTTTTAAATAGTAGCTATTTCGACTATAAATATCATTTTAGATGTGTTTTTTTGATGGAGTTCTCTCATAAATATTATTTATAAAATATAACAATTTTAAAGAGGAAACTACGTTTTTTCCGGGTGCATTCTGGGAATAAAAAGTAAACTCACGGGTGAGGAGTATACTTCAACTTTTTTTTGGACCCTGTCATGTGATATATCCATAGAAAGAACACACCATAGAAAGAACACTATCCATAGAACACTCTTTCATATTATGAACCTTCTTCTCCCTTCTCCAATTTGGCCATCTTGTATAGGCTCTTTTCTATCTTTTTTGAAATTGCAGCATTTTTATCATTTTAGGTCGGATTTTTTTACGAAGACTTCCGATGTATAATTTATAATATGTGAAAATGTCAACAAAAGGAGGGTATATTACAGAATTTTTTCAATTCTAGGTGATTTACTTTTATTTCTTTTGCTGACATTCCTCTTGTGATAGATTATTGGAAATTTCTGTGACTTCTATTTTATTTTATACTAGCGGGATCTGCTTCCTAGGAGCTACTCTCATCAACCGCGAGGTAAAGAAAAAAATACTTTATAACGTCTACCACTACGGAAAAACAGCAAAAATGGCGAAACACAAGCACATACCTGGATTAAAGAGTACAATTGCTCTGAGACAACCTAGCTCTGTTTTGTCCATTTTCATTTCTCTCATTTTCGCCACAAGTTCCGTCAGAACTCTGTCAAAAATAGTACCAACGCCAGCACTGTGGGCACTATTTCTATGTACAACAAGTCCGGTAGCGAGGACAATGCCATCTTTCACTCCAACAGAGCGATGAGAAAAAGCAGCGATTAAAAGTTCATTCCAACCTAGGGTTAAAAAGAAAAACACAAATCATTAATACATTTTCATTTAATATCTAATGCACTGATACATAAAAAACAGAGATATATATAGCATTAACAAAACAAAACAACCAAAAGGAATAAGATGAGAGTCCGGCAAAAAAATCTGCTTAAGGCCCCTGTCCTCGCTCGAGGAAACGCTCGCGAGCTAATGCTATTCCTACGGGGAAGCATTTTTCTAATAACTCTTTCCATTTTGACATTTTTGAATAATTTTTTTTGCATTGGATAGCTGAGGTGCATGCCGACTGCGCACCTTTTTTACTTTTTCGATTTTGGTTCCAGATATTTTTTTAAAAAGCACTTTCAGTTTCGAAACCGGTTTTGAAAGTGAAACTAACTTTGTAAAAAATATCTGCAACCAAAATCAAAAAAGTAAAAAAAAGGTGCGCTGTCGGCATGCACCTCAGCTATCCAATCAAAAAAAAAAAATAAATAAAAATAAAAAAAAATATATATATATATATTCAAAAATGTCAAAATGCGAAAGAGTTATTAGAAAAATCCTTCCCCATAGGAATAGCATTAGCTCGCGAGCGTTTCCTCGAGCGAGGACAAGGGCCTTAAGCACTGTAAAAAAGAAAAAAAATTCTAATTCTACAGATGTAAAATTACAGAAAATTGTATGTTTACTAAAATTTTATCTGTAAAACTGAGGAAAAAAAAAGATGTAAATCTACAAAACTAGTTTTTGTAAACTTTCAGATTTCGGTAGCTTCATAAAAGAATCTACTAAAAGTACTGTAATCTTACTAAAATATTATCTGTAACCTGAATTGCAGCTACACAAAAAGTACTAGGCATCTCAGTTTCCTAAAAAATTAGAAGTAACCTTACAGATTTTTTTTTATTTACAGTGCAAACGTGTATCTGTTACATGATTTTTTGTTGTTGCCGTTACATAAAAAGTTCCAGGAATCCCAGTTCCGTGAAAAATTTTAGTAACTTTACAGATTTTTTTTTTTTTTTCCCACTGAAGTTGACCCGAGACCGATACACTTCAATCAAAAACAAACCCAAGACATTTAAAGTGAACATGCCTCAAGAAAAGAAAAAATAGCGCTAACATACCGAGTTAAAAATCGACTCGATGAAAGGCTCTAGGATTAAAACTTTTTAAAGGGCATCCCACTCTGAAACGACAAGGAAACATGAAGCTCGACATGAAACAATGTATTAATTCCGGGATGATTCACTTCTACAATTTCAGACCCTGCACCACTTGGGCTAACTGAAAAACATTTTCAGATTATAGACATTTTAGGGAGAGTTCTATCTTTAACAAATCGCATACCAATACAGCATCCTCTTTTTGAATTACAAGTTGTCAAAAATGTTGATTTTCAAAGGTCTTCAAAATTTAAATTGTTATAATTCAGGAGGGAAAAGATATACAATACATGGCCATTGATGACCGTCCACTTGAGATTTTAGACATTTTGTTAAATATCTAGAAAAATACATGATGAATTATCCCGAAACTCTCAGTGTATATGAGTACAAGTCATACATTCCCGTGAAGATTATTTCCCGAAGCTCCATAGGGGACCGTCAACAAATTAAAAAAAATGAATATCTTTTGGATAACCCTGTCAAAACTAATGTAGCAAAAGCGCTCAAACTGTAGATTATGATTAAGTGGCTTATTGTAATAAACTGTGATCATTTTTATGCGAATAGCATGTACACTCGTAGAGAAATTGAGGTTTTTATAAAAATGGTCCCAAATTTTGCCAAGTTTTTAGCTTATAATTTACAGAGTTCTTAATATAAAGTAACATTATTTTCTGAAAATATGACAAATAATATTGTACACAATATCTTGTAATCATAATTAAAAAATATGTTTGAAATTATGTAGAAAACTACACAGGCTATTAGTATACTACAGTAGTATACTACACAGGCACACACACAGACAAATAAATAGTGTTATACGTCTTCATGAAATGTACAAAGCGGGCCTAATTAAACTGACAGTACTCAGAGTGTCCTGTAGCCAGGGTTGGCAAGTTTCTTCCGCAGTGGAAAAAACCGCGGAAAAAACCATGGAAAAAACGGCCGGAAGAAATAGGTTTCTTCCAAGTGGAAGAAATGGAAGAAACTGTTTTTCTTCTAGAATTTACCATATACTTCCAATTTTGTAATCTATAATAAATATCTTCATCCTAGAATCTTATATGAATTAATTCCATTGGACCAAAACAAATTCAATGAAATTTATATGCTAAATTAATAATTAAATCAGTTTTTTAGCCAAGATCACACACAACACCCGTCTAAAGATCTTCAACCATTGGCTAAATCAAAAGAAATTTTATCCAAAATCAAAATACACAAAATTGTTATTCATTTCAATTTAACCAACATTATTTAAATTTTTGAAACTAGTAGTAAATAGTAGGTATTCTTTACCAATGATAGAATGAAACCCATTTAAATAAAAGCTTTTAATTTACATCAATTTTATTAATGTAAGTAATATACAATAATTACTATAATATTAAAAGCTTAATATTAAATTTTTATATTACTGTATTAAAAAGAGTTCAACCAAAAATATGGTTTCATTTTCGGCCCAAAATCCGAGTTTTGTCAAAAACGTGGCTGAAAATTCAGCTTGACTGAAACTCTCAGTATTCCAAAATTCTTGTTTCTTCCTTCAGAAATTTTCAACATTAGCCATTGATTTGAATTGTATGAGCTCTAATGAGTGTATTGCAATGAACTTTGTTGTTTATAATTATCAGTCATGAATTAGCAATCATCTTATAGAAAGTTTTTAGTTTAAACTGCATTAGTGTTTCAAATATTCTTTGAGAAAGTTCTAGAATAATAAATGATCATATACAGTAATCATTATAGAAGAAAAATCAAGATGTGTATTCTTAAAACTAAAATATTTTTTAATTAAATGAAATTCGTATAATTAGAAAATCGTCTTGTGTCATTGATGAATTATGTTTTATTGTATATGAAAATAAAGTTTTTGCATAATTAACAATTGTACATAATTAATAAATATTATACATATAATTAATTTACATTTATGTATATGTATGTATTAATAACTTTAAAATATACAATTTAATTACTTAAATTTTTTTGGATGTTTTTAATTTTGGTTGAAACTTTGAATTTTCTGAAAATTGGTTTTGGTCTTAGAAACCTGTATCGGTTGATCCTAATATTAAAAAAAATAATTAAAATTCTAATTTCTCTTAGTACAATTATCCATATCTATGTCATGCAGCATAGTATAGCAGAAAAGTTTTTTAGCAGTAGGATGCTGCAATCAGTTTCTCAACTTAAATTTGATAAATGCAAAAAATGATTTTTTTCCCCCAAGTCCTAAACTTCAAGATAGTTTAAAAGCATTTTGACATACCCATAGATATTTTTAGAACACTACAGCATTGAGATATTCATGCTAGATGTTAGTATAAATAATTACAAATTTATTTACTGTATTGCACAGTTTAAAATAAGACATTTGTATATAAAAATAATATATTTTATATGAAAAATTAACAATTTGTAGGTGGGTTTTTTTCTCTCTTTTTACATAAATAGCACAATTAATAATAATAAAAAAAATCCCTCTACCTCTAGAGTAATAAAAATCCATCACTTGAAAATGTCTGCTGAACCTGAAGTTTGTTATTAAAAAAATAACTTATCTTTGCAAAAAAAAAAAAAAATTTCCAATTTAGATTTTATGTAATTGTACTTTAATTCTTTTATAAAGTTAATATATTTTAACTTTGAGCATTTGTTTTGATTTCTGGTAGTTTCTTCCATTTCTTCCAGTTTCTTCCGGTTTTTTCCAGTTTCTTCCACTGTCCTGGAAGAAATAGGTTTCTTCCGGAAGAAACCCAACCCTGCCTGTAGCGCAATCTAATTGGGAGAATGTCACCAAATTTTGCAAGAAAATTAAACAAGATCGGGGGAGAAGGATTCCATGAAAAAAAAAAAAAAAAAAAATGCTCCAAAAGTCACCACTGGGGAAATATGTGGCGCTGTTCAATAGAAAAGAGAGTTTAAAAAAATGCAGAATCAATAGTTAAATAAATTTACATTTTATTCAGAACGTTGGAGATTTTAATATTGATTCTGCATTTTTAAAAATTCTCTTTTCTGTTACATAGCGCCACCTATTACCCAAGCGGTGACTTTTGGAACAATTTTTTTTTTTTTCGCAGAATCTTTCGCCCCCACACCTTTTTTTGCAAAATATGGTATCATTCTCTCAATTAGATTGCTCTAGAGAACTCTGAGTACTGTCGGTTTAATTAAGGCCATCGTGTACATTTTGATCCATATTAAAGTAGATTTTAAAGCATACATTTTCTTTCAATACAGATTAGTTCACAATAAATATATGATCTAATACAAAAAGAAAAAAAACAAAGTATACATTTTAGCTATCTTTAAATTTGTTTGTTTATCTTTACTAGTTCCAAAACTATATAAAATTTTAGAAACTTTTTAATTTTGTAAAAACTTGCAAAATAGTAGTTTTCGATCGCTTCTAATTAAACAGATTATTAAAATAAAATTTGTTTTCAAATGGATTTTTCTATATGCGTTTCCATATAAAAAGCATGAGGGGAAAATGGTGCAGCAAAAGAAAAAAAAATTGTCGAGATTCTGCTTTATAACCACATGATCAAGAAAAAGTTTCGGTATCAATTTCATATACTTATTTCATATCATTATAATTAGTTGTTTCTAAATGGTACTTTTCAATTTTTATTCTTGGATTCCGCCTTTACATACATCATCGCTATTTCCCATATTTTACTATCTCGGAACTGACAAAGATGCATACATCAATGTAACTCAACTTGAGTCATTTGACAGAAAAAGAGATTTGGACTAAAAAAGAATTCTTGCCCACCCCTCCCCCTTCCAACACAAATCAATAAGAATAAAACATCTGGAAATGGCAAAAATATATAGAAATGGACATCTTTCTTTTACTCCTGATGATAAATGGAGTATACACTGGCCTAGAATATAATCTAAGCGGTGGTTTTCAACCAGTGCGCCCGGAAAATGTTCAGTACATTCTTATCAAGATTTTATAAATTAAGAAACTTATTATGAATTCAAAATGCAACATTTCGAATTCGGCTTTTTACTGTACTTTCATCGGCGTCCAATGGCTAATTCCTAAACCGTTAATATTAGCCATATAGTTCTAAATACAAAAATGTTTTATATGATGTATAAAACTATTTTAAAAGTCTTTTGGATAGATTTAAAAAAATCTTAAAAAATTACGAAATTGAATTTTTTATACGGCACACCAGTTCTATGAGTGATAGTGACCAAAAATTTCCTATCACACTAACAATTAAGGCAAAAAAGTCCTTTTTATATGACATAAAATTGACAGAGAAATGATACACTGAATTGCATGACTTATGCCAAATTTATGCATTTTATGACAGATTATTTGGACCAGATTCTGAGGAACCGTATTACAAAGTGCTTAAAGTAGAAGAAATATTCATTTAATGCTTACATTTCTACTTGCAGCCGAAGGAAGTCGCCTCGAACAAGTTTTAAGACAATTTCGATTTATATAGATTAATTAATCTAATAGCATTTTAAAATATGTATCAACTTGTAAAGTATTCGGATTTTTGCTTTTCATTATTTCATTTAACAAACATTCAGTAATTTTTTTACTTATATTTTTAGTACAAGTTGTATATTTTGTTTTAAGTACGTAAGAATAAAAATGATTTAAAAAATGCACTGTAATGTTAATTTTACCGCCAATTTTTTTTCCTTATTTTTATAACTGATAAAAGTGAAGTAAATTTGTCAAGTTAATTTGTGAATGACCGTTATTTTCCAGCGAAAAAGATGTTTCAATTTTAAACTATTCTGACAGTTTAAATCGTAGAACAATCGGACTTTTTCGTCTTACTTCTCAGTGTAATAGGATATTTTTACTAAATATAACTTATAGGACTGGGGGGACCGTATAAAAATTAAATTTCGTAATTTTTTAAAGAAATCTTTTAATTGATCTAAATCGCTTTTTTAAATATCTCATTTAAAACATTTTTGTGATTGAAACTCATGCCTGTGACTAACTATTCAGGAATTTGTCATTGGATACCGTTGAGAATAGACACCCTGTATTATGCAATTTAGTGCTTGAATACTCTTAAGCAATTATGAAAATGGGATCAGATAGTCAGATAAAGATCATTACTTTCAAAGAAAAGAGGTTACAATAGAAAATGAAATAGAAATGGGAATACAATAACAAATGAAATAGAATAGTGGCAAAGCGGAAACTACATAAAAACCATATTGAACAAACTTTATGTTTACATACACAAATCTCGAAGAATAATTCAGTGCTTGGTACAATTTTTCAGGATTGGAAGAAAAAATTCACTTCCATGCATGCCGGCCAATATGTATGTGTATTACCCATGAGGAAACGTTAACAGAAGTTAGAAATAGCAGGTTTGCAATAAAAATAATTTAAAATAAGAAGTCTTAAGAATTTAAAAATTTCGTTTGTGTTTTTACATTATCGTAGATATATTCTTGGCATCCAGTGCACTGTGATATACATTGATCTAGACTAAGGATGCTTTGAAAGCAATAAAAGTATCAACATGCCTTTTTTTTCCAAACGTTCATTGGATATCAACAAAAGAAAGGAGAGTCCATATCAGGGATCCTGCTTGAAACACTCGTCTCTTAAGGCTGCTGTCCCTGCTATCGAAGACACTCGCAAGCTAATGCTATTCCTATGGGGAGGTTATTTTCTAATAACTGCTTGCATTTCGATACATATATATTGTTTGCATTGGATAGGTGAAGTCCCTCTCCACATTGCACCTTTTTTACTTTTTCGATTTTGGTTGCAAATATTTTTTATAAAGTTAGTTTCACTTTCAAAACCGGTTCCGAAAATGCAAATGTGATTAAAAAACATATCTGCAGCCAAAATCGAAAAAGTAAAAAAGGAGCGATGTGAAGAGAAACCTCACCTATCCAATGCAAAAAACATTTAAAAATGTCAAAATGCAAACATGTTATGTTGGAAAATTACCTCCCCATAAGAACAGCATTAGCTCGAGAGTGTCTTCACTTGCAGGAACAGGAGCCTTAATGAGCTAAAGCTGACCACATCAAAAAGATCGACTCAACCCATCAAAGGAATCGTGGAAGTAGAATGCAGTTTGGTCCCACCTTAAGGCCCCACACTAGGCACAGAAAATTTTGCAAAAACAACAAAATTTTCTTGGAATTACAAATTGAAGATACCAGACTTTAGTAAAACTCAAATAAAATATGAAATTTTGTAAAAAATTTTATAAGCGAGTTAACAATATTTTTTTGTCTGAGCAACAAAACCGATTTTTTACTTAAAAAAATTCGCTTAAAGCAACCAAAATGTACTCAACAAAACATGTTTTGTAGTTTTAATCATTTCCTTCCTCTAGGTGTATAATGTAATAAAGAATACCAATGAAGAAAGATTAGATAACGTAATATATGTACTCGTGATATAAGGAACAAAAAAAAGAATATTGCCCAGTTAAACTGATGACATTGAGCTCACAGGCTATGCATACTAATTGTACATGACAGCCTTATATTTTCAAAGGTTAATTCCGTTCGGAAAAAAAAATTAAGGAGGGGGGATCAGCTCCCTGCTTTCAACTTTTTATACTTAATCATTGAACCCTCTAAACTGATCAGGGACATGCTTTATCATATAAAAAATCCATATCCAAAATTTAGAGCAAATCGGAAAATTCTTAATAAAACCCATTTATATAATTTAAGAAGAGTTATCTTTATCTTTTATATACTTAACCACTAAACTTCCAAAACTATTCAGAGATTTGGACAAAATCTGACAATTCTGCATGAAAAACCCATTTATATAAATTAAGGAGAGGGGCATTAGAACCCCCATTTCCCCTGTTTATATTTTTCCAATGAACACATAATACCAATCACGGAAGCGCTTCATCAGAATAATCCTATGTGTAAATTTTGAAAAAAAAAAAATTAATATTTCTACATGAAAAACCCATTCATATCAATTAAGGGGAGGGGCATGAGCTCCCCGTTCTCTCTCTTATACATATCGAATGAACTCCAAAAACTAATCAGGGAAGCGCCTTATCAGGATATACCTATAAACCAAATTTCAAGTCGATGGTATATTTTTATCATGAATTATAGCGTTACGCACGAACGAACGTACATACAGAACGGACGGGCACATAAGCTCTCAGGCTATGATAGCCTGTGAGCTAAAAACTTAAATATCATAATCTGAAATATCTCTTCATCTCAAATGTGTCTAAAAATATTTTCTACAGTATGTCTAAAACAAGCTATTTTCAAAAAACGGAAAAATACTAGCAATGCGTTTATAGAGATACCTGTTACTTAGATGCCGGAGCTTGAAATTAGATCTATTTTAGCTATTTAAGGGTGTATTTCGATTCAAACTGTTTGTTTTCCGATTTATTTTTGAATTCACTTTTGCTCTCAAACATATGAAACTCACAGATTCTCTTATTTTGAAAGTGCACAAGGTGCCGTGAAGGTCAATTCTTTGATAAGTGCACAAAATATTGCAAAAAAAGCAATCAAAAACGGCAATTTGAACCGATTTTTCCGAAGTCTGAGATCTGGGAACGAAAAAAAGGGTCTTCCTGAGAAGTTATTTGCTTATAAATCAAATTCTAATGTATTGAGCGTAGAAAGACATCACACGGCACCTTATACATCCCTTCAAAATTCCCCTCAGCAAATTTCATGTTTCTATTTTTTAAAATGTGTCTGAAATTGTATCGGAAAATTTCGAGCTGCTGAAAGTGGAAAAGCGTTTTTTCAAATACACCCTTAAGAAATTATTTTAAGCCCCCCCCCCCCTCTGCGGAACATCCAAAACCGTGGTCTAATCGAACTGTGCGATAGGCGCTGATAACAAGTGGCAATGAAGTGGAAAAACTCCAGTAAATTTTGGTTTCTGTCGTGCATTCAGGCTAAAGCAGTGGTTCCCAACCTTTACTGACCATACTCCACCGACGCACCCGCAAAATCAAGATGCCACCCCCCAACCCCCACGTACAGACACATTCTATAATGTACATATTTTATTATTTAAAAAGTTGAAAAAATTTAAACATTAAATTTTCTTTTTATTAATTATACAATACATAAGAAGCATTTGAAGATTCTCAACTTTATCATTATTAAATAGCCTTTGTTTTCCCTTTTCTATTATCGTTAATTGGCTGCCTCATGTTATTTGACTTTTGAATTTTAAAATGTCATATTTATTTACTGTGTAGGAGGCCTGAACTGGAGCCATGGATATTTATTATTTATCTATTTCCTTTTCCTAATGCTATTTAAGATTACATTTCATGAAGTGGGTAGCATCTAGATACCCACATATTAAGATGATTCAAATATTTTTTAGATTAAATATTTTTCAGACGGCAGGATTTTGATATACACTTGAGTAGTTTTTCGTGAAAAAGTTTCATAACGTGATAGTTAGAAGAGCAAATTAAAATACAAGACTCATTCAATAAACAATTGAAAGAGGGGCAAAAAATTATAAAATACATTAATAACCAGAAACATTATACATTTTTTAAAGATTAAAAAAAAAAAAAAGATGTTGGTAAAACATTTAAAAAATGTGTTCATGATCTGATTGTTATTCTCTTTTAAATTTTTGTTTGGGAATATTTTAAAAGTTCAACAGAAAAAAACTTTCTTGAAAAGAAAAATTGCATCTATTACTATATTATTAATGTAAAATATTATTTCCCCCCCCCCCCCCAAAAAAAAAAAAAAAAAAAAAAAAAAAAAAACACTGCAACGATTAGGTGATAAACAAATTTGAAAATGTCCCCCTAAAAAGTCAATTTGTCCCTCGGTGAGGCGTATGCGTACCCCATGTTGGGAATCACTGATTTAAAATAAGGCTCAAATTAATTGTGTATTTCGATTCAAACTTTTTATTTTCCGATTTATTTTAGCTCTCAAATGCATCAAACTGGCAAATTGTCTTATTTAGAAAGTACACAAGGTGCCGTGATTGTCGATTCTTTAATAAATGCAGAAAATATTGCAAAAAATACCAATCAAATACGGCATTTTGAACCGATTTTTCTTAAGCGGGAGATCTGTGAAAGAAAAACAGGATCATACTGAGAAGGTAATTGTTTATAAATCAAATTCTAATGAATTGAGCGTAAAAGGACATCACACGGCACATTAAACGTCTCTTCAAAAATCCACTCAACAAGTTTCATGTTTCTACTTTTAAAAATGTGCCTGAAATTGTATCGGAAAATTTCGAGCGGTTAAAGGTGAAAAAGCGTTTTATCGAATACACCCTTAAGAGCCCACAATAGTCACAGAAAAAGTACGCAAAAAGACCCGGATGATTATGTAAAGTCTATGGGAGCGTTCTTTTCTAATATCTCGCTCAAATTTTCATATTTTTGCATGATTTTTTTGCACAAGACAGCTGAGGGCAATCCACAACCGGGCTAGTTTTTACTTTTTCAATTTTTGTTTCAGATTTTCTTTAAAAAATTACTTTAACTTTCGAAACCGGTTTAAACCGGTACTGAAACTGAAACTATCGTAATATAAAAAATATATAACCCAAATCGAAAAAGTAAAAACTAGCCCGGTTGTGAATTGCCCTCAGCTATCTTGTGCAAAAAAATCATGCAAAAATATTAAATTTTGATCGAGATATTAGAAAAGAACGCTCCCATAGACTTTACATGGTCATCCGGGTCTTTTTGAGTAATTTTTCTGTGACTATTGTGGGCTCTTAAGTATAATTTGTTATATGAACACTGATTCAACAAAAAAGATCTTCTTGTACATAAAATTACCTGCTTTGAGTAAAATCATCTGATCTTCTATAGGAAGCTCTGTAAAGTGTGGGATGTGCTTCGCCCATTCTACCAGTTGATACAACTGTCTGTCCGCAGCTTGACAGATGTTAATGACTGGATCTTTTTGAGGAGACATCGGACACTCTTGTTTTACAAACCACTAAACAAAAAGAAATGTATCAAATATGTTTGAAATGCTTCATAATTCACATCTGTTTCACATGCCAATGAAATTTTTTATTTCTTACGAATTGAAAGAATGAAACTTACTGATACTTACTTACTTTCTTACTGATTGAAAGAATGTCCAGACCAAGAGTCAAATGTAGGAACTCTTGCTTATCATGACAACGTTGTACAATCGTCCAAAAGAAAAAAAAAAACGCACAATTTAATTACCAAATTGTTTCAGGAGGTAAAAGAACGGAAACTACCATAAAAAAAAAAAGCGCACAATTTAATTACCAAATTGTTTCAGGAGGTGAAAAAACGGAAACTACCATTCAACCGAAAATTACGTCTTAGAGTCATGCACGGTCGGGTCGGGTACAACCCGACCCGATCCGCAAATTCCTTTTTAAATCAACCCGCAATATTTCAACCCACAACCCGACCTCAACCTACAGTGAAATGAAAAGAAATCATGATTTAAATAATGCTATTATAAAAAATAATTTGCAATTGAATCTCTAATAGCATTTTATGTTTTACATAGAAGAATTAACATATTCTATATATTTTTATATTTAAATATGGTAAAAACTTCTCTATAGCGGACACTTCAAAATCGTTAAATAGAGTTAAACATGGAGTCGGAATATCTCGAATTATGTTTTTTCAGCTCAAAATGAATCTATTTTCTTTCTGCAGTTCGGGATTACACAAGAAAAATTCTTGCTGGTCATGTATAGGTTTTTTGCCACTCAGGTTATTGGGATTTTCACAAAAAGTTTAAGCTTAACTATGTTTCAGATTAAAATAAATATGCATTTGGAAATGCGTGAGTATATATTAAATTTAAAGCATGAGAAATAAAATATGTAAACGGAACGCGATCATAGATTATTCTTTCTTCAAGAGCCATTCCTTCTTCTTTTGGAATATGAAAAATAGTATCAACATTTTGTTTATTTATTTATTTATTTATTGAATTTATTTATTTATTTATTTGTTTGTTTGAACAACATATATCCGACTTGTGTGCTCGACATGAAAGTCTGCTTATAAGTCATCGTCAATATACAAGGACGAGATAGCACAAGGAAATTTACATCACAAGAGAAGTACAACCAGAAGCTCCACACAAAGTGTGTGTGCAATGGAGCCAGCGGGAGTCGAACCCACAACCTCCAGATTAGCAGAGCGGCATCTTAACCACTCGGCCACGGAGGCCCTTATTTATTTATTTGAATAACATACATCCGACTTGTGTGCTCGACATGAAAGTCTGCTTATAAGTCATCGTCAATATGCAGGGACGAGATAGCACAAGGAAATTTACAACACACTAGAGAAATAAGTAATAAGTAATAGGTTGTTGACTGGTGCAATATGATAAAGTTAAAATTATTTTCAACGTTAGAACACCAGAATATTCGTATTCCAAGCATACCGGTTTCGGTAGCATATAGCATACCTTCCTCAGTGCACTGAGGAAGGTATGCTATATGCTACCGAAAATAATTTTAACTTTAACACTAGAGAAATGCAACCAGGAGCTCCACACAAAGTGTGCGTGCAATGGAGCCAGCGGGAATCGAACCCACAAACTCAAGGTTAGCAGAGCGGCGTCTTAACCACTCGGCCACGGAGGCCCATTTATTGAACAATATACATCTGACTTGTGTGATTGACATGAAGCCAGCTTGTAAGTCATTGTCAATATACACTGTAAAAAAGTTGACCCTTTTGCTGCACCGTTACTCCATCACTTTTATAGAAAACTATTACTACAGTATATTATGGAGCATTCTCATGGGTCAAAAGAGAGATATTCTATAAAAGCGGGGGAGTGACGATGCAGCAAAAGTGTAAAAATTTTTAGAGTGTACAGGGATGAGGTAACACAAGGAAATTTTACAACACAAGAGATATACAACCAGGAGCTCCACACAAAGGATGCGTGCAATGGAGCCAGTGGGATTCGAACCCACAGCTTCCTACGCTCGAAAGCGATTAGCGGCGTGATGCTTTGACCACTCAGCCACGGAGGCCCTCAACATTTTGTTTCCGATATACACAAAAACACATGCACCGTAATTTTGATACTTTATGTACACACACATATACTACGTGTGTGTAGATTGAGAGGTGCCCGCTATTCAGAGATAGAAGCGTTCACACATATTAATTTGAGGAATTGAAAAAGTGTTCGCTAAGAAGAGGTTTTCACCTTTAAAGAAAAGCCATTATGAAAGTCTTATTGTATATAGATTTTTCACATGAAACATATTTTTAACATTCTTACGAAAAATTGGGTCAATCCGAACCCGATCCGCAAGAGTAAAAAATCAACTCGAACCCGACCTGAAACCCGAAACAATGAAAGTTAACCCGACCCTCAACGAAAAAATATAGTGCCAACCCGACCCCTATTACGCTTCCGTTCAATTTATGTTAAAAAACTAAAGACCGAAACAAGCTTTAAGAACGAAACCGTTTTTCTTTTAAATAATTAATAAATACATAAACAAACATAATCACATAATTAATCATACGCGTTTGGTTTACCTGTGCATCTGAATAAAACTTTTTATTTTTATATAAAATAAAATATAATTCATCAACAACAGAAAATGATATCCTTATTATACGAATTTCATCTAATTAAAAAATATTTCAGATTTACACAGTTTGATTTATCTTTTATAATGATTTTTGAAAAGGATTATCTGTTATACTAGAACTTTCTTAAAGAATATTCAAATTACTTTTGCGATTTTAAAATAAAAATTTCTATTGCTGTTAAGGCTGCAGTTTTTAATAAGCTCGTGTAAAGCATCATCAAAGTTTAGTCCTATATGCATTTCTTATGCTTTGTAATTTCCACTCGCGTCTTGAGTCAGTCATGACTAATAATGTAATAATTATAAAGAATGAAGTTGATAAAGAGTGCTCTGTTTGAGCCAATACAGTTCAAATCAATGAGTCATACTGAGAATTTAAAACGGAAGTAACGAGATTTTTGGATGCAGATAGTTTCGGTATGGCCGAATGTTTTCTAAAAACAAACTTTCGGCGAAACTCGGATTTTGGGCCAAAAACGAAACCGAATTTTTGGTCGATCTCTATTAAAAACACAAGCTTAAAACCTCAGCCTCAAAATAATTCAAATTGATTCGAAATCCACTCATTTTACGATCTGAAAATCAGCTTCTCGTAAACAACTCGGATGAACGAGTTAATTTTAAATCAAGATGAGTGGTTTAAATAAGCAATTTAAATCAAGATGAGTTAAAACAACTCATTCACGATCCAATGAATTACAGCTCTTATCTAAGAAGCCAAATCTATACTCTTTTGTTAACGATCGCCTTCTTACTGAAATTGTACTCAACTCAGAAATGTTCAATATATAAATCTAATTTTAACATACGATTTGGATTTTTCGATACAGTATACCTTAGGATGATACCCAATGGGTAAACGAACTCCATTTCTTCAGGTTTTTTTAGGAATTAGGAAGGTTTCAAGTTTTCAATTTCTAATGTTAAATTCATTGTTAACAGTTGCAAAAGGAGCTGCCAGGCCTATTGTTTTTTAAGCGTAACTCAAAAATGCTTGACAGAATGAGGGGATATTTTAGATTGGCATTTTCGAAGCTTCTAGAAATCTATTTCTGGTAAAAAATATGACAAGTTTTAATTATTTTTTTTATTCGATTTTGTAATATTAAGAATTGTAGACCTATACTTTTTTAAATATAAATTGATTTCTAGAATTCTCTAATATGAGAATCAGAAATTACACAGATCATTCTGCCGAGCAGGTTTTTAGTTGTTCTTAAAAAACTACATGGCATTGCAATCAGTTTTGATTTACAAATGAATTTAACATTGATATTTCGAAACTTTAAACTTACATAATTCCAAAAGAAAAAAGTCCTTCCGGCCAGAACCGGGAGGAAGAGGGAGCTTTCACATTCCTTATTTATTTATTTATTTATTTTAAATAAAGTTATATTATTAAAACATACGAAGAAGAAATTAGTGGAACTCGATTACATAAGATTCAATACTTATTTTTTGGCAATACTGAATATTAATGTGAATTTTTAGAAATTAGTCATCTTTTATTCAAGCTAGTTTTATTTTAAGCGATTTGTAAGGTCGCCAAATTACAGTGCCTGCTATTTTAAAACAACATGATGGATAAAACAAGCAAATGAGCTTGGTCGAAATTTTAATTCATGTGCACATGCACATTTAAATCGAAATCGGATGGTATATACGAGTGCTGTCGCAAGCAAATTGATTTTTAAAAATTCCACCCCATTAGAAACTCAAACTGCTATATCTCAGCCATCTTTAAAGATAAAGATAAAACAAAAAAGTACTCTGGAATCCATGTATCAAGATCAAATAGATCAAAAAGAACCTCTTTACAAATTCTAATTTTATTTTGTACATCATTAAAAATTTAAAAGTATTTTAACAATTTTAAATGACCGCCATTTTGAAACAAGATGACGGTAAAAGTTGGCCAACGAACTAGGGTGAGACATTAGTATGTACTATGTTTACACCAAGTTACATCGAAATCTGTTTTTAAATACGCATATTATCGCATGACAAAAAAAAAATATATTTATATATCAGATGGTTTCAAAATGTTAGCCACACTAGAAATTCAAAGTGCTATAACTCAGTCATTTTTTAAGTTATAGATGAATCGAAATATGATTCAAAATCTTTATATCAAGGTTGAACACATAAGATTTTCTTTTTTCGAGCTTTTTTGTGCCTTATTTAAAGTATTAAAAAAAAAAAAAAAAAATGGCCGCCATTTTGAAACAAGATGGGGAATGAAGTTGGTCAACAACTCGGTCAAGTCATTGGTAAGTACTATGTACGCACAAATTTATATCCAAATCGGTTTATAAATATGCATATTATCGCGTGACAGTAAAATTTAGGCAGTTTCAAAATCATAGCCACACTAGAAATTGAAAGTGCTGTAACTCATCCATTTTTTAAGGTATAAACGAAACAAAAGAAGCTCTGGAATCTTTGTATCAAGGTCAAACACATAAAAGAAAAATCCTTTCGATTTCTCACTTATATGTACCTAATTGTAAATTAAAAAAAAAATGGCCTTCATTTTGAAACAAGATAGCGGCTGGAATTGGCCTACGAACTCGGTACAGGCATCGGTGTGTACCATGTGCACGTCAAGTTACATCGAAATCGGTTCATAATTTACAGTAGAACCTCGATCCATCGTTTTTCAAGAGGTGCGGGGAAAACAACCCGCATGTTATTATTACTAATGTTTAGTTACTACTAGTTATGTTATTATCACTAATGCATGCAATGAATACAGTTTACTAATAAATTCTAATTTGTTGCTTACTAAACTGTAAAAGAAATACATCGAAGTTTTAGGAAATTTATTTTTAAAAATTAATAATTTTTTTTTTTTTTGGTTTTTCGTTCATTTTTTTTTTTTTTAAATAAAAAAATAAATTTTTAAGATATGCAACATTTTTCTGGTCATTTACATATGCATTATATCATTAAATATGCATACATAAAAGTTCATACAGTTTCAAATGCCACAATTGCATCTGAGAGAATTGACATTGGTGGCTCAGCTTTATCGGCATGAACGTTATACTCTGTTTCTTCGCCATCATTTTAATTGTTTGCATTATCACACATTTCTCCTGCGTTTAGCGCAACATCTTGATCAATAGTAACATAATCGAATCCTCTGCTATATACAAGCACTCTTCCTCTGCATCATCAACACAAACAGCAAAAATGAGTTATTTTAGGATAAAAGGTGTAATTCCAGTTTGTATGTCATATGGATTCGCATGACTTTCAATTTCATTTCGGTGAAGGGAAAAATTTGACAAAGATGAATGCGGGAAAACGACTTTTTGAAGAACGATGCTTGCGGGTTTCGTTAACATTATTTAACTATAATTTATGCAGGGACCCTAGAAATAAAACGATCAGTGCGGGAAAACGATGGATGCGGGAACGATAGATCGGGGTTTCACTGTACGCATATTATCATGTGACATTTTTTTTTTTAGTAAGTCAGTTTCAAATGATAGCCACACTAGAAATTGAAAGTGCTATAACTCAGCCATTTTTTAAGGTATAGATGAAACAAACAATGCTCTGGTATCTTTATATCAAGGTTAAATACATAAAAGAAAAATCTTTTTGAATTTCTAACCTTTTTTGTACATAATTTAAAAATTTTAAATATTTAAAAAATTTAAATGCCCGCCATTTTATAACAAGATGGCGGATGGAACTGGCAAAAGTACGATGCCTGGCAAAAGTACTTTGTCCAGGCATCGGTATGTACTATGCACATATCGATGTAAATACTTGGTATGTTGTACAAACCAAGTTACATCGAAATTCAATTTTTCACTTTTTTGTACCTAATTTTAAATTTCAAAAATTAGAAAAAAAATTAAATGGCCGCCATTTTGAAACAAGATGGCGTATAAAATTCGCCAACAAATTCGGTACAGGCATCGGTATGTACTATGTACACACCAAGTTACATCCAAATCGATTCGTAAATACGCGTGTTATCCTATCACGTGACCAAAATCAGATAGTTTCAAAATGTCAGCCATTTTTTGAAATACAAAGTGCTATAACTCAGCCATTTTTTAACATATAGAGAAAACAGAAAATGCTCTGGAATCAAGGACAAACACGTTTAAAAAATATTTTTCAACGCTTTATTTTTAGGTAGCTTTCATTACAAAAAAGTAAAAAGCTACCTATTGCAGCCGTCCGGAGGAAAGCACTTCCGGAAAATTTTGGTATATTTTCACCGATCATGACCCCCAGACCCCAAAACCACCCTCCGTTCAAATGTTGACATATATATATATATATATATATATATATATATATATATATAACCATATATATATATATATATATCTGATTTTTGTCATGCGATAACTAACGTATTTATGAACCGATTTGAATGAAACTTGGTATGTACATAGTACAATCAAATGTCTCGACCGAGTTCGTTGGTCAGCATCATCCGCCATTTTGTTTCAAAAAGGCGGCCATTTTAAATTTTTTAAAAAATTTAAAATTTAAAATTAAATGCGAAAAAATTAAAAGTTGAAGAATATTTTTCTTTTACGTGTTAGAACTTAAAACAAAGATTCCAGAACACGTTTTATTTTGTCTATATCTTAAAAAATGATTGAGTTATAGCACTTTGAATTTTTCTTATGGCTGACATTTTGAAACGATCTGATTTTTGTCACGTTATAACACGCGTATTTATGAACCGATTTCAATGAAACTTGGTATATACATAGTACATACAAATGTCTCGACCGAGTTCGTTGGCCAGCATCATCCGCCATTTTGTTTCAAATTGGTAGTCATTTTAAATTTTTTTAAAAATTTAAAATTTAAAATTAAATGCCAAAAAATCAAAATTTGAAAAATATTTTTCTTTTACTTGTTAGAACTTAAAACAACGATTCCAGAACACTTTTTATTTTGTCTATATCTTACAAAATGATTGAGTTATAGCACTTTGAATTTTTCTTATGGCTGACATTTTGAAACGATCTGATATTTGTCACGTGATAACACGCGTATTTATGAACCGATTTCAATGAAACTTGGTATGTACACAGTACATACAAATGTCTCGACCGAGTTCGTTGGCCAGCATCATCCATCATTTTTTTTCAAAATGGTGGCCATTTTAAATTTTTTTAAAAATTTAAAATTTAAAATTAAATGCGAAAAAATTAAAAGTTGAAAAATATTTTTCTTTTACGTGTTAGAATTTAAAACAACAATTCCAGAACACTTTTTATTTTGTCAATATCTAAAAAAATGATTGAGTTATAGCACTTTGAATTTTGCTTATGGCTGACATTTTGAAACGGTCTGATCTGAACGATCCACAATGTTGCTTTAAAATGGCATGCACTTTATGATATCGTGGAATTTGGTGACTCTCTAAATCGCTTAAAATAAAACCGGCTTGAATAAAAGATGACTAATTTCTAAAAATTCCTATCAATATTCAGTCTTGACAAAAACTAGTATTCAATCTTATAAAAGCACTAATTTTTAAAGATTATTTCCACTAATTTGAGCTTAGTATTTTTGAACAATGTAACTTACTTTAAAATAAATAAATAGATATATAAGTATATGAAAGCTACCTCTTCCTCCCGGCATTGCCGGAAGGACTTTTTGCACTTAATTTTAAATTGAAAAAAAATTAAATGGCCAAAATGATGCTGGCCAACGAACTCGATCGAGACATTAGTAAGTACTATGTACACACCAAGTTTCATTCAAAACAGTTCATAAATATGATTGTTACAGCATGACAAAAATCATGCAATTAAACAATTATTAAAAATCCCTTCTCTTTAAAACACTTTATACCTTTAATCTACTTTGATTTGAAACTGTTGATCATTTTATTAAAATTACCATATATTTCCATTAACTTACATAAAATATGTTTTGTTTAATATTATTTTAATGATTTAATATTCTTAATAATGATTATTTTTAAGTATAATATTAATTACATTTTTTTCTATTATTATTCTTTTTTCTTTCCAATATATATTCTTAACTGTATCCCCTCTCTTTAACTGATAGTAAAATGAGATTGCACATTTGTGTGTGTGTTTTTTTTTCAACACATTGGCGACTTAGTATATTGTAAGTTTATCTCATTTCAATTTCTATTTTTAATGGTCTAACAATTAGAGCTAATCGATTTCTTAATATGATTCAGACTGTATATAGGGTTTTATATGCCCTTTTTTTACTTACATTTTCAGGTTATGATTAATCGGCAATGTAGAAATCATGCATTAGGACTTTTTCCTGATTTCTACCTCAGAAATTAATCAGAATCGTTGTGTCTACATGGCAATGCCCTTGATAACGAGCCACGTACCACAGTCTCCAATTTTATTTGTAATTGTTCCAATATTACTAATTCCATTTGATTGTCTTGTCATGTTTAAGTTTGTTATATTGGGTAATTCTATATTCATTTTAGGTGTTGAATTGTAGTATAACAGTAATTGTAGTATATATATGACAACATTTAAACGGAGTGTGGTTTTAGGGTCTGGGGGTCAAGATCGATAAAAATATGCAAAAATTTTCCGGAAGTGCTTTCTTTCGGACGGCTGCATTACGTAGCTTTTTACTTTTTGTAATGAAAGCTACCTAAAAGAAAAAAAAATACTGAATGACTTTCCGTTCGATATCCTCTTGTAAAATTTACAGAAAAATCAAACTTTGATGATTGTACTGGAAATTTCAGATTTTGATAAAATTGTAATATGAATATGAAATCTAAGTTAGTGTAAACGGACTTTTAGAAACACTTCGGGATGAAGTCTATAGGAGCGTTCTTTTCAAATATCTCGCTCAAATTTTAATATTTTTACATGATTTTTTTGCATAGCTGAGGACAATCTACAACCGGCCTAGTTTTTATTTTTTCGATTTTGCTTATATATTTTTTATATTACGATAGTTTTAATTTCAGAACCTTTTTAAACCGGTTTTGAAAGTTAAAGTAGTTTTTTTTTTTTTTTTTTTTTTTTTTTTTTTTTTAATCGGAAATTAAAAATGAAAAAGTAAAAACTAGGCCGGTTGTGGATCGTCCTAAGCTATCTTGTGCAAAAAAATCATGTAAAAATATTAAAATTTGGACGAAATATTTGAAAAGAACGCCCCCATAGACTTTACATTATCATCCGGGCTTTTTTCTGTGCCTAGTGTTGCGCCTAAAAAAAAAGCCCAGGATAACCTTTTTGTTTGAAGACGTCAAAATATTGTAAATTTTAAAGAGATATTTGGATAGATACTTACAGTGTTGTCCATGTCTTCCGTTTTGGGCTCCACTCTTAACTCTGCTTCCAAAATCCTGTCGACAGACATATCGTTTTGGGAACTACTCGTGCTTTCCACTTCGTTTTCATTTCTTTCCTTAGTTCGTTGCCGTTCTTCTTGGACAGCTGTGAAAAAAAAAAAATAGAGAATTTAAATTTGATCAAAACTCTCACTACAGAATAACAATCTATAATAATAAGGAAGGACGTTTGTGTGTCGAGTTCTAAAAGGTCCGCTGTACGAAGAACTACAAGATTTGGTAAGAAGGTACACTGTAAAAAAAAAAGAAAAAAAAGACGATTTTACGCATATTATACTGGCAATTGGAAAGCCAGTACAATTTTCTGTTTTTTAACAGAAAAATTTCCGTAAATTCCTTTTTTCGGATTTTTTCATGAAATTTACGGAAATTTTTCCGCTAACAAACTGTAAATTGTACTGGTGTCCGGATTACCGGTACAATTTCCATAAAATCGCCCGTTCTTTTACAGAGTACCTCTATATATACTGTAAAAAAAAAAAAAAAAAAAAAAAAAAAAACTTTTGATTTTTACAGAAAAAAACATCTTTTCTCTGTAAAAAATCACAGATATTTTCGGTAAATTAAAAAGTTTCCCACTGGCGGCGAAATTGGCAGCTTTGTTCTGTCAGTTTGAGATTTTTTTTTTTAACAGTGCACTCTAATGCATTCCGAAGCCCGATTTCGGATTTTGTATTAAATTTTTTAGGTGATTATTAGCGCGTTTTTTGAAAATTTTCCACATTAGAAAAATAAATTGAGTTTTCATCTTTTAGTCCAATATACTAAATTTTGCCCTCTTTTCAATAACATTTCTTCAGAATTCGTGCAGCAATTTTTAGATGTTTCGTGATTTTTAACCAACTTCACAAAAAAAAAAAAGGGAGATTAAACTATAATCGACCAATTCGTGTAATTTTTTTCTTTTTTTAATTTGAAGAAGATAGTCACGAACTGGTACCATTTAAATTTCATCAAAATTGGTTCAGTACTTTTTAGAAAATTCAACAAAACCCAATAAAATCAATATTTCCTCTCATTTCGCTGTACGTTATGGTTACGAATTGCTAGGTTAGCTGGATGCGAAGTACCCGATATGCTACAGAACTACGAAATCTTGGTCCTTTTTATTATAAAATCAAGTAATTAATACACTAAATTCTTTTTTTTTTTATTATAACAGTTTACATTATTTATTGCGAATTGTTAGACTTTTTCGTGTTTTGAGCTATGATTTTTAAGGGTACCGGCAACGTCGGGTGGATCAGCTAGTATAGATAGTATGATACTATAACATAGTTAATATAGCATTAAATAGTTAGTATAACTGTCCATTAGAACACATAAAATTCTCATTTGTTTGATCGCGATTTTAAAGAGAAATGAATGTTTTGCTTGTCCTATTCTTTGCATTTATCAGCGTAATGTGTCTTTTTGTATAAAATCGATGCTTCTCTATATCTTTGTACTTGATTATTTCCCCGTCTCGTCTTCGAGATCGGCACTCTAAGTTAGAATCAAATTTAATATGCTACCCAGGACAAAATAAACAAGGCTGCAAGGATTCTCATGTTTTAATACTAATATTTTCCAACAGTAATATTTGCCAGATTCGATTAAGTCGATTACACAAGAGAAAATTTAATACTCAAAAACAGTGGTACTCGAAAATAAGAGCCATTCAAAACTGGAATAAACCACATGTAATTTTGAAGAACTGTATTTGAAATAAAACATTTTTTTTTCACATATTAATTAGAACTGATGTTGTAATCATCGTCCGATTTTTTTTATACGGAAGGAAAGTACAGTAAGGAAAGATAAAAATAACAAGTTGATCAGATCAGGGCCGCAGCTAGAAGTGAATAATAGGGGGGGGGGGGGGTCCAGGAAAATGTAGGGCGGGGCTCATATTTTCTCTCTTTCCCTCTCTCTGACGCAGAAAGGTAAATTGGTGAATAATTACATTGTAGGTACTATGTTCCTCATTAAACTGTTATAATTTCATTTTATGTTAAGAAAATAATAGAATGATGAAAAATTCGAGTGTATAACTAGTGCAAAATTAAACATCATGTTAGCTTCATGTGTGCAAATAGGACGAGCGAGTGTTGAAACACTCATTTTAGTTATAATTTAGTACAGTGCATGTCAAAAGTTTAAGCACAATATTAATTTTAAAATTAAACTTTAAATATTCACTTTATTTCAATATCTGTCTGTATATGTTAATAATATCTATTTTAACACCATATTTATTGAAATTAACTTTTAAATTTTATTTCAAATTATGAAGTTTAAGAATAGAACAAAATTAACCGTGTCAAAAGTTTAAGCACAAAATCGTTTTTATTCAAATTTTACAATCTGACCTATGCAATTGTGTCAAATATACCCATCATTGAATTTTCTCAAACATACGACCTAACCCGATGGCTTTTTCAAGTTCGAACAGGATAGAACATAAAATTTAATAAAATTCGTTAGAGCTGCTTCACAGATAAAATTTGATTGACCCGTAGTGACCCAAAACTGACCCACTAATCGATATTTCTCAAACATGTGATCTGGGCCCAGGTTCTCGTGCCAAACGATAAAACATAAAATTTTCTCAATATCATTTGAGGCATTTTTGGATAAAATTAGCTTGACTTGGAACCATGCTGACTTCAAAATGATTCAGTAATTGAAATTCTTCGAACATTGTAAGCCAGCCCTGAAATCCTGCCCTTTAACGGCATAATTCAAAATTTTGTCAAAATCTTTTGAGACATTTTTAAAAACAATTAGCTTGATTCTCACTCATTGTGACCCAAAATGACCCACTAATCGAATGTTCTTGAATATACAACCTAGCCCATTTGTCTTCTTCATCCTGAAAACGAAAAAATAATTAAGTAAAAATCATTAGAACTGTTTTTTAGATAAAATTTACTTCACCCGCAGTGACCTCAAAACGATCCTTCAATCAAAATTTCTGGAACAAGTGGTCTAACCGAACGATCTTCTTGTGCCCGAAAACGGTATAATACAAATTTCTGCTAAAATTGTTTGAGCCTATTTTGAGATATAATTAGCTTGGCCCTGACCCACTGTGACCCACTAATGGCATATTTTTGAGCATGCGGCCTAGCCTAACAGTATTCTTGCGCCCAAAAACAATAGAATACAAAATTTACTCAAAATCGTTAAAGCCATTTTCCAGATAAAATTAGCGTAACTCACAGTGAACCATAAATGACCCACGAATCGAATTATATGTAACATGCGACTACGCTCAATGGTCTCGTATTCCAAGACGGTAGAATACGAAATTTAGTCAAAATCCAGAAAACCGTTTTTTAGATAAAATTGGCTTGACTCATCATGACCCCAAAATGAGCCACTAATCGAAATTTCTCGAATACGTGACTTAGCCCAACAGTTTTCTTGTGACAGAAAACGTTTGGAGACAAAATCGATTGAGTCATTTTTTTAGATATAGTTATCTTGATCCAGGCTTATTATGATCCAAAATGACTCACTAATCGAATTTTCTCAAACATGTGACTTTTCCCAATGGTCTTCTCGAGCCCGAAAATATTAAAATACAAATTTTGCCAAAAGCATTAGGGCCGTTTTTAATATAAAGTTTACGCACACAGACGCACATACAAGATTTGCTCATATTAAAGTATAAGACTGTACGGTCTAAAGATTGAAATTAAGCCCAACTACCTCAACTAGGATTTCAACTGACTGACAAGAACATATGCTTAATTTTTCTCCTTTTACATTATTTTGCGCCAAACTAATATAAGGAACCCTTTACTTTAAAGCAGAATGAATAGAAGTTCATTGAAAACATTAGGAAAAATACTCTAAATTCGTATTATAGGTTTCGAATTCTCGAAGAATTGAACAAAACATGTGGTGCTTTTACCCTGTAAAAAATTAAAATGCGCCAAAAATGGTTATTTTAGCGTATTCAATCACTTAATTTGTTTTATATTATTCTAAAACCTTTGATTATTGCATAATTTTCATCAGTGTCAAGGGAAAAAAATAACATTTACATAGTATGCATTGTAAATCAAAATCAATAACAAACAGTTTTTAAGGATAAGAAATTAAAAGTTTTTTAAATTAAAAAATACATTTATTAAACTTTTTATAACAATTTTATGCATACTGTTTCACAAAATAAAAAAAGCAAACATTTGATATACGCAAAGACTTAAAAGATTTCTTAAAAAAAAAAAAAAAAAAAAAGTGAAAAATATGCATATGTATTTTTTTACTAATATTTTTTAAAAATGACAATAAACACTTGACAATGCAAATTTGTTCTTTACACTTTCCAGAAATTTTCTTTGTTATTTACCTGATCTATAAAGAGCAAAGCGAAAGGTTTAGTGATGAATTTTACCACCCATTTCACATTGCAATCAAAATGAAAATTAACTAAAAATTATAAATTATATAGTCGATATTTTGTGTAGTTGAATTTATTTTTAATCTGAAGATCTTTAAAATGGATCTAAAGATCTTTTTCTTTTTTCCTTAAAAAGAAAAAAAAGAGAAAGAGTATACATTTTTAATCACAGAAATGCCCAAGAGAAAAGGAAAATAGTCCATTGGACTAGAAATAATACTCTTTCCCCTATTTATTTTTTTAAAATGCCAGGTGGTCATCTTCCTAGAGGGATTATACCAAATTTTGACATTTATAATACGAACGCCTAATTTTGGCATCTTATTTGACCTTTTACAGTCGATTTTACCATAGAATAGCAAAGGAGAAGCCATATGGTCAAATATTTTAGAAATTATGAATTTATAACTCCCAGGGTTAAATTCATTCGTAATCGTTGCAAAACATATTGCACTGCAAATAATCGGTTCAAAAATTTTATTGCAAATAATCTACTCGAACATAATGAAAAGTCATGTCATTTTGGAAGCTTGTAGAAAACAATTTCTGTTGAAAAAATTCTATTTGTTTCCAAAATTAGTATCCAATTTATATATTACTCGAAATTAATTTTCGAAAAAAAAATATATATATGACTGCAAAACATATTGCACTGCAAATAATCGGTTCAAAAATTTTATTGCAAATAATCTACTCGAACATAATGAAAAGTCATGTCATTTTGGAAGCTTGTAGAAAACAATTTCTGTTGAAAAAATTCTATTTGTTTCCAAAATTAGTATCCAATTTATATATTACTCGAAATTAATTTTCGAAAAAAAAATATATATATGACTTTAAAAAAATATAAATCGATTTTCAAAAGGTTAAAAAATGCTAATCTAAAATTACGGATTCGCCACGTATTTTGAGTTACTCTTGAAAAGAAATCCGCATTGCATCTGATTCGCAAGGATTACAAACAAATTTAACATTGAGAGTTCCAAACTTCAAACCTTCATAATTCATAAATTTCGTGACCGAATGATTTCCCGTTTGGTACCTAAAGTAAAATTAATCAAAAAATTCTAAATAGGATGTCAAAATTAGGTGTTCGTATTGAAAACTCCAGAATTGGGCACACAATTTCAGTATGAAAACGACTATATTGTTAACATAACTTGAAAAAGAACATACCATATTTTCTCGTGTATATAATCCGCAAAGGCTATAATCCAAGTCGCAGGAAAAAAAATTAATAATCCGCTCATTATATGGCGACACTCGCGAATTTCGTAGAGAGCTTAAATTTCGTAAAAGAGCTTAAATTTCGTCAATAAGTAGGGAAAAAACTGAATTTCATCAAACAATCGCAGCAAAAAAAATGAAAGTTTGTCATTCGCTCGCGGAATAAAATCTGAAATTTCATCAAAACATCATAATATTCGTTAATTGGATGCAAAAAGTCATGAATTTTGTCAAACGATCCGGGAATAAAATCAGTCATAAGTTTCATCGAACGATCGTAAAAAAAGTCGCGAATTCCGTCAGTCGGTCGTGGAAAAAATCGTAAATTTAGTCAATCGATTGTGAAAAAAAACGCGAATTTCACCAATCAATACCAAAAAATATTTGTGAATTTCAAAAAACCTAACACCAGAAATTTATGGAGAATTTCATCAAACAATCGTGGAATGAAATCGGATATTTCGTCAAACAATTTCGGGAAAAAAGTCGCGAATTGCACCGATCGGTCGTGGAAAAAATATCGTAAATTTCGTCAATAGATCGCGAAAGAAACAGCAAATTTCGTCAATCATTTTCAGAATTTAATTACAAATTTCGTCAAATGACCGAGGAATAAAATCGGATATTTTGCCAAAACGCACGGAATAATATCACGGATGTCATCGGATGATCGTCTAATGGTATCGCGAATTGTGTCAATCGGTTGTAAAAATAATCGTAAATTTCGTCATTAGGTCTCGAAGAAAATCGCGAATTTCGTCAAACAATTTCAGAATTAATCGCGAGTTTCCGGAAATGATCGAGGTATAGAAGTGCTAAAAAGGAGCTAGAATAAAATATTGCGCGTGGACGTCAAAAATCTAATTTTGAAACACTAAAGCAAGTAGCATCATCTGCTATTCGAATTTCTGTTTTTCTTTCTAGGACAATTTGATGATTAAAATGTCTGTTCTTTATCTTTCTTTTTTCGTTTTTGGCCGGCTGTACGAATAATACAAACGCTAACATTCATGCAGGGACTTAAAAAGGATTAAACCTATAGCAAATCATGTCAATTGCTTTCAACGACAGATTGCAGGGAAAGATCAAATTTCTTTAAAAATTAAAAATCTGAGAAGTACTTTGTAAAGCACATAAGCAAGATTTAGTAACACGTAGGCGAAAATCGAGATTATCTTGTCAAAATCAGTAAGTCGACAACTGTTTTTGCCATTCCATTTTTCCTAGTAAAAGTTGTTAGAAAATTCTAAGGAAAAAACAAAAAAAAATGTTCTAAAAACAAAACAAAACAAAAAAATCTTATTAAAATAAGAAGTAAAAGGAAAAATCCAAAATCAGCGAAAATTTTTCATCCCTGTTTTTTGCCATGCAAATTTTTATACTTAATTGATTATCGTTCAAGATTTTTCAGTCAAAATGAGCATTGCATAAAACTTAAAAAAAAAAAAAAAGAAAGATAAAGAAAAGAGCTATTTTATTTACCTTCTCTTTTCATTCCCATAGCTAGGCATTTTTGATAGCGACAGTATTGACATCTGTTCCTCTGTCTTTTATCAATAATACAATTGCGATCTTCTCTGCAGGCATAAGACAAATCTTTCCGAACCGTTCGTTTGAAAAAGCCTTTACATCCTTCACAACTGAAAAAAAAGAAACAAATATATAGGACAATAGCGAGAGACATTACAACAATTTCCCAAATATATTTATAAAAAATTTCTAGAATTGGAAGTTTTTGAGAGAAGATTTTACTCAGCTAGTTATGAAAACACAGCACGTTTCAAAATGATGTGAGCCATTTCAACTCATTACAGTTTAGTTGGCAAAATAGAATAAAATTTCGTATGTGATGTAACAGCCCAAGTTTTACAATAAACTGAACTTATAAATGTCATTTAGGTAGCCTTCATTAGTATACTGCTTCTTTCTTTCTAGCCTATGACCAGGCCCCAGCTGAACGGGTTTGATACCTGGTATCGAGGCAGGTGACCGCCTAATCGGCAATAAACCTGACATTATCGTCTTGATCCTCATCCTATCTCATTTCTGTATCCTTTATTCCTGTTATTTAACGTTATATCCTATTGCACCTGCATATTGCTACTCAAGTTGATTATTCTTGATCTCCACCTGGCAACGTACCTCTAAAGGTATAAGTCATAGGTAACTTGGAGGACTTTGTATATCGACATATTTTACATGCACCTGGCATTATCAGCGTACATGACGGAATTTTAGCTGGCAGTTAGCCGGGTCCTGCGACTAACAGATACGTTCAATGCTCTGCCTTCTTCATTCATCGACAGGACTTTGATAAATCATACACGACGATTCTAGGGGGCCGCATCCAACTAAAGAAACAGGCCACAATATTGCCACCCTTTTTGGCTGTCACGTGATCACCTTTGCCACTGGTTTTAACCAATTGTGGAGCTACCATGGGATCAAGATTGTTTAGAAAGCAACAGAGTACCGTGGTGAACTCAAAATAATTAGATTTGTTCTACATGCTTTTTTCACTAACGCAAATTGGTTGGAGAAAAAGCAAAAAATATATATTGCACACCGATGTACCATGTATGGACGTAGTGTCAATGAATGAAAAAAGTCTTTATTCTGTACGTGATGCAATCACTCCATCTAGACTCGTTTCAGCATGTTTTCAAAGAGAGAGATCATCCCCCAGCAACGCCCTAATGGCAAAATTTGGAAGTTATTGACCCTATCTGAAAATACAGAATGACCTCAAATTAATATGAAATACAAATTATTTTATTAGAAATGCTAAAATGAGTTTTTCTAAAATCAATCACAGACTTAAATCGACTGGCGAAATGTGGCGGAAATGTAATTAAGATACAATTTATATATTAAAGTAAGCTCATAGTGTCCACTATCGCCAGAAATGCATAGGTATGCATGTTAGTGACTTTCTTATCCACACTGTATCTAAAGCTGTAATCAGATTCACGAACTTTACGCGAGACAAACTTTTCAGCCATTTTTAACCCCAACTTTTTCCCGTTCAAAGAGAGAAAAAGGTTGCAATTGTCTTGGAAAAAGTTGGAGGAAAACCAGTTCTACTAGTACCAGGCGTTAATATTTATCAATCGCTTATCTCTGATTCGTTCAAATGTTCGATGTTGGATGAAAAGACTTGCCTAGAGAAGACTTTTTTGGAACTGCAGAAAAAAGTTGGGGGAACATTACTGTTTGCTATCACACTGAGTTTTGGGCGGTCATTTCGCGAAAAGTTGGAGGAAATCATGTGTTGGCTCAAAAGTCTATCGAAATGTTGGTGAATCTGATAGCAGCTTAAAAGGTATTTTCCACATACCCAGACTTTCTTCAAGAAGTGTGTAAAATACAAGACCGAATTAGCGTTGCTGTGCAAATTTTAGAGAAAAATGAGTGTGGATAAATTTTATTGCATCTGACTGATTTTTTTTATTTAGGCCATCTGAATAAATTAATATTATTTTTGCCAATAAATTTTTGCTTCATAAGAAAATGGATATTTCATAAATAAAATAAAAAACTGCTATTCAAAATTTCCTGGTGTCTATTCAATATTTCTAATAAATAAAAAAATCATCTCCAAGATGCGGCAATACTAGCAGAAACAATTGACACGTGCAGAATAACGAAGGGTATTGAGAATTTTACAGCCATTTTCAATTACACTTGGACTATTACAAAAACTATTATTATTATATTGTCTATGAAATTATCTTTTTTTAGCACTTTATGAACAAAATATTAATCAGTTGATAACTTTAAAGGTCTTATGAAATACGCTGTATATAAATCAGATTTTTTAAAAGAATTTTTTTTTTTCAACAAGGTTTTGTTTAAAGTTAATTTAAAAGCTGTGCATTTTTTTAATGACATTAAAATTATAGAAGAGAAAGCGGACTTATCCCATGACACTTTATTATCGATTTAATCTTAAAAATAAAATAAGGATCGGGTATAGACTATGAAACGCTTTCCAACACTAAGAGAATATTATTAGGAAATTTTATTATATTAGACAATGAAAATCCACTTTCATAAATTCATTTCTATCATTAGATTTTATTTAACACTTTGTGGTCCAACCCTAACTCTGACTCGGGATTATCTTTGTTTGTAAAAGGAGGTGGGCTGATAAGGGCTTTTTTTCGCCCATCATATACCAGAAAAAAAAAAAAAAAACAGTTTCGAATTCCGATAATTGTTCAGTGGCTTTGCATAATTAAAGATATGTATTTTTGTTTAGTATAAGCTTTACACGATAAATAAAATAGTAAGCCATGGAAATTATAGCCACAAAATAGAATGTTTTGGCTTTTTTCTACATTTTTGCCGTTTTTTTTGTGTCTGAGTTAATGTTTTATTATTATTATTATTATTATTATTAATCGAATCTACTAAATGTTACGAATATTTTAGCTTCAAGAAAGTGGTATTTATCCCATATTTTGAATTTAAAAGAATCAGTTAAGTAGTTAAATGAGCTAATTTAGGCTGAATTAGCTAATTTATCTGAATTCACCTTAACCCTTTCGCGATGGGAGCCTTTTACAAAATTTTTAATGTTTTGTCACCGGTTTTTAAAAACAGAAATTTGTGTCTTATTAAATCGAGAAAATTCTCCGATAAATTAAGGCAAATTTTACTGATGGGGATAAACAAGAATTCTTAAGCCCTTTTGTGGCACGTATATGTGCCGCTTATCACCAATAGGTTAATATTCCCAGGCTGCCACGGGCGACTATTTTTTAATTCCAACTGGCACAACTTTTTCAAAATAGATAAACTTAACACTTTCTTTGACAACATTTGCTATACAAATGTACTTCGAAATATTTATTAATAAAATATATTGGTGCGAATGGAATATAAAAATAGCCTCCTGTGGCAGCCCTGTATTCTGTGCTGATTAAAAAAATAAATCCGACAGCTGTAACCACACCACGGCAATTATACTTACCACAAGATAGCTTACAGTTAGAAATAACATATGACGTATACGCTTTTGTACGTCAGCTTGTGATCTAAGACAACATAATGACGTACACAGCACACGTCAAGCTGTCGAGAAATTGAGTCAATTTTTGTCGAAATAACTTGAAAGCTCCCTTGTGTAAACTCATAACAGTTTTTGAAAAATTGTTAAGTTTACTTTCTGAAAAAACTCATCTGAAGTCGAAGCATTTGAATCATCAATCTCTTACTAAGCAAAATCAAGTGTCTGTACTGACAATGGAGGTCTCTTCAACACTTAAGAGGCTACTTCATTCAAATAAAAAACGCTAATCCTATGGAAGAAGTTTATAAAAATTTCTCGGTTGCATTTTAATATTTTTAAATGACTTTTTTTTTTCATTGGATAGTTGAGATCAATCTGTATGCAGGCCATTTTTTACTTTTTTGATTTTGTTTACAGATATTTTTTATGGGGACACTTTCATTTTCGGAACCGGTTTGGAAAGCAAAAGCGCCCCCATAAAAAAAAATCTGCAAATAAAATTGAAAAAGTAAAAAACGGTCTGCATTCAGATCCATGAAAGCTATCCAATGAAAAAAATTCATTTAAAAATATTGAAATGCAACCGAGATATCTTTACAAATTTTTTCCATAGAATTAGCATTAGCGATCGGGGTTTTTCGTTTGACTGAAGTAGGCCTTTAACTGATGCGAGCGGTATGTGACACCGGTTGCTCGGTATTTTCCACAATATCTTAACCTTTAAGGGGATACTTCAGTCAAATGAAAAGAACCTTTCGCTTATGCTAATACTATGGAAGAAATTTATAAAGATATCTCGGTTGCATTTCAATATTTTTAAATGATTTTTTTGCTAATTATGCTTATGCTAATACTATGGAAGAAATTTATAACGGTATCACAGTTGCATTTCAATATTTTCAAACGATTTTTTTGCATTGGATAGCTGAAACTAATTTGAATGCAGATCGTTTCTCACTTTCTCGATTTTGGTTGCAGATATTTTTTATGAGGATGCCTTCGCTTTCCAAACCGGTTCCGAAAAGGAAAACATAAAAAATCATCATAAAAAATATCTGTAAACAAAATCAAAAAAAGTAAAAAAACGGCCTGCATACAGATGGATTTCAGCTATCCAATGCAAAAAAAAAAAAAAAAAAAAAAAAAAAAAAAAAAAAAAAAATCATTTAAAAATATTAAAATACAACCGAGATATCTTTATAAATTTCTTTGATAGGATTAGTATTAGCAAACGGGTCTTTTCATTTGAATGAAGTAGCCTCTTAAGGCGCGACACTAGGCACAGAGAAAGACCCGGATAATAATAACCCGGATAAGTCTATGGGAGCGTCCTTTTCAAATATCTCGCTCAAATTTTAATATTTTTACAGGATATTACAAGATAGCTGAGAGCGATCCACAACCGGCCTGGTTCTTACTTTTTCGATTTTGCTTATATATTTTTTTATATTACGATTGTTTCAATTTCAGAACCGGTTTCGAAAGTTAAAGTATTTTTTTTTTTTAATCTGAAACCAAAACTGAAAAAGTAAAAACTAGGCCGGTTATGGATGGTCCTCAGCTATCATGTGCAAAAAAATATGTCAAAATATTAAAATTTGAACGAGATGTTTGAAAAGAACGCCTCCGTAGACTTTACATTATCATCCGGGACTTTTCCTGGGGGCCTTAAGGACACATGGAAGATCTCAACGTAAAATGAAGCAGATTTAGGGAAATATTTAACATTATGCCTTTTACTTAAAAGCAGTGATAGAAACGAAATTTTTTTACAGTAAATACACACATTATAGCCCATATACAAATAATAATAATAAAAATAACATCGTGAAGAAATTAGTTTTCAAGAACTCATTAATTTTTTATATATTTTCTGAACAATGTATCTGTCCGGTACCCTTTTCTAAAAATTGGTTTAATATAATCATCTTAAAATTTGTTGAGATCCAAGAAACTATGCTATTTGAGAACAATAAGAAGCCATTTTCGTTTTGGCTTAAACGAAATAAAATTAAAAATATTTTATTAAAAATTTTTGAAAATCCTGAAAATTTTAACAGCATATTTTTCATTATTTAAAAAAAAAATTCACTCAGACCTAAAATATTAGGTATCTTTAAAAAAAAAACAAGTCTAACATAATTTTGAAAGGGGGGGGGGGAGGATTCGCAGAACGGTTTTTTGTGTGTCCATAACATGTCCGTTTCTTGCGATACACGTACGGTTCCAACGCTCGTTAGGGTTTTCGCATCCGCTGAGCATTTTGCGATGAAAAAAAATAGGTGTTGCCATTGGAAATTTTCGAGTTTCTGTAACTATAACCGTAACCGTGAGCGCCATTTTGTTGCCGTTCACAGAATCTCGAGCTCATACCTCTGAATAGCTATATCTCAAATTTCACCTCGATCGGTTGAGCGGACTAGCCGCTAGAGCTCCATATATCGGCAAAGTTTTTTTATGACCACCCTGTACTTTCGAAACCGTTTCTGAAAGTGAAAGTGTCCTCATAAAGTGAAAACCGTAAACAAAATCGAGATAAAATGTAGAGATTGACTTCAGCTACCCAATGCAAAAAATAAATAAATAAATAAATAAATAAAAATAAATAAAAATAAATAAATAAATAAAAATAAATAAAAATAAACCTTTTAAGATAGTGTAATATAAACGAGATATAAAAAAAAAAAAATCTCTTATCCTCCTCGATCCTGATGTCGCCCACAAGAGACACTAAACAAAATTCTTTACATTAATTTGGGTGCTTTTAGAATTGTTAAAATGTTAACCTTTTTAACAAATACGCACGTACAGCTCATATTCAAAATATTAGAATAATTGAGAAAAAGTAATAAGAAAAAATTATTTGTCATTTATTTATTTTTTATACTAAGTAAATGCAATTAAATTTCTTATAAATTAAATCTGGAATGTTTAGATAAGATTTTAACATTTATAAAATATAAAATACAGCACAATAAATTAGGTATACAGCTTCCTTAAACACACCAGAATATTAGAATAAAATTTAGATTGGTTCAAAATATTAGAATATTTTATTTTACGCAACAATATTACCTTATGAATATGAAGTAAATGGTAGTTAATATTTTGTAGCATCCCCTTTAGCTTTCATAACAGCGTACAATCGATCTTGCATACTATATACAAGGTGTTTACAAACTTTTCTGTCAATATTAGCCCAAATAGACTTTATACGTGCCACTAACTCAGTTTTACTTGAAGGAGGATTTTCTTGAAGTTTTTTCTTTATTATACACCATAAGTTTTCGATGGGATTAAGATCTGGTGAATTTGGTGGCCGAGGAAGTACCTTAATGTTGCGTTGGCGGAACCAATTCTTAGTTGACACCGAGGTATGCGGGGACGCTAAATCTTGTTGAAAGATGAAATCACCTTCAAATAAATCTTCTGATGATGGAATCATGGATTATTCTAAAATTTCTTGATATATCAGAGAGTTAACCTTTTCGTAGACGATGCATAACTTTCCAGGTCCTTCTGCACTCATACAACCCCAAACCATGACAATAGCAGCAAATTTTACGGAACGTTTAAGGCATTCTTTATCAAATGCTTTTTGCTTCATTCTCCAAACTCGAATACCTTGATTACCATATGAAACACAAAACATACTTTCATCACTAAATAATATATTTTTCCAATCTTCATTGCTCCATAAACGTCTTGATTTACACCAATTCAATCTTATACGCTTTTGTCTTGCAGTCATGAGAGGTTTTGTTTTCGGTACACGAGATTCAAATTTAAATTTATGGAGACGTCTTAATGTTGTAGAAACTTCAACTCCTTCTTCTTTCCATTTTCGGTGCAAGAATCGCACACTTTTAAAACGGTTTTTTTTTAACTAAACGCTTCAGTTTCCTGTCATCTCTAGCAGATGTTTTTGGTTTTCGGCCACCATTTCGGCGATTATTTTGAAATTTTCCAATTTTTGAATATTGTGTTAGTATTTTATTAACGCTCGATTGCGAACAATGTAAATAATTCGCTATAAAACATTGATTTTTACCGTGCCGATACAAATCAACCATACGAAGTTTAGTAGATTCAGGAATATCACTCACACGGCCCATTTTAAGACGAAAAAGAAACAAACTGCAAAAAAAAAAAATACTGATTTTAAATAAAATAGTCTGAATTTAATCAATGATGCCACCAGTTAAGAATTGGTAATAATTAAAGGAGAATTAATGTGAAATATTCTAATATTTTGAACCACTTGAATAAATATTCTAATATTTTGACTTTTCAAAATAATTTTTTTTTGCAATTAATCTTTTCAAAAATGATATTAAATTTAAGATAACAAGTAAGTTTAATCAACAATAAGTTCTTAATAAAATATCGTTTGCATATTTTCATTAAAAGACATTAAATTACCAAACGATATTTTCAATTTCTAAAAAAAAGGTAATTATTCTAATATTTTGAATATGAGCTGTATAATAAACATTGATTCAAAGACAGATGCATCTTTGAAGGTGTTTTATACTCATTTGAAACTGGTTTTTATGGTCTTACAAAACATTTGTCTTGGGACTGAGGAGAATATAGAATTAACATTAGCGAAAGGGTGTTTTCGCGTGAGTGAAGTAGCCTCTTAAGGCGCAACAGTAAGCACAGAAAAAGACCCGGATGATAATGTAAAGTCTATAAAGCGTTTTTTTCAAATATTTCGTCCAAATTTTAATATTTTTACATGATTTTTTTGCACAAGATAGCTGAGGACGATCCACAACCGGCCTAGTTTTTACTTTTTCGGTTTTGGTTTCAGATTTTAAAAAAATTAACTTTCGAAACCGGTTTAAACCGGTTCTGAAATTGAAACTATCGTAATATAAAAAATATATAACCAAAATTGAAAAAGTAAAAACTAGGCCGGTTGTAGATCGTCCTCAGCGTCCTATACAAAAAAGCTTGTAAAAATATTAAAATTTGAGCGAGATATTTGAAAAGGACGCTCCCATACACTTTACATTATCATCCAGGTCTTTTTCTGAGCCTAGTGTGGGACCTTAAGGGTGTATTCGAAAAAACGTTTTCCACCTTCAACAGCTCGAAATTTTCCGATTTAATTTCAGACAAACTTTTAAAAGTAGAAACAGGAAATTTGCTGATGGGAATTTTGAAGAGACGTACAAGGTGCCGTGTGATGTCATTTTACGCTCCATTCATTAGAATTTGATTTATAAACAATTATTTTTTCAGTAGGATCCTTTTTTTCTTTCACAAATCTCCCGCTTGGGAAAAATCGGTTCAAAATGCCGTTTTTGATTGCCTTTTTTTTAATGTTTTCTGCATTTATCAAAGAATTGACAGTCACGGCACCTTGTGTAGTTTCTAAATAAGAGAATCTGCGAGTTTGATGAGTTCGAGAACAAAAGTGGATTCAAAAATAAATCGGAAAATAAGCAGTTTGAATCGAAATACACCCTTAAGAGCTGTTAGCGACCTGACAGACAGTAGCCTTTTTGAGGCAGATGTACCACAAGAAACATGGCAATACACATTCTAGGACTTAGTTTCAATTCTACAGTGGGATGCAGAATAATACGAACGATTCAAAAATAATGAAACCGGTTTGCCTTTGCTATGCAAATACGCAAAATTTTGTGTTAAAATTAAATGCAATTTCCAATTAATATTTAAGCACAAATTGTGTGTATTAGTTTTAAATCTGTTTTAAAATATGTATCGTGCAACATCTACGGTGGACTGAAACGATACGAACACCGTAAATATCTCGAAAATGCGGCTTGTGATGGGTGGATATTTTCGTATATCATTTGACCAGGCCTTTAAAATAGATTCTAATCGCATTCATTCAAATCGAAAATATTTTGACGATGAGGAGAAGAAAAGGTTTTCTGACTTTGAAAGAGGCCAAATTCCAACTTATAACAACACTAGAATGTCACATTAAAGGATTACTGATAAAATCAAGCGTTCAAAGATTTTCATTTTTAAGTTCTTACAGAACCCAACTATTAATGCTACTGCAAAGTTTATAGAAAGAACCGAGAAAATATTCGAAGCGATCAAAAAGTTTGATTGTTCACACTGTCACAAGCAAAACAATAATAGCAAAGGAAAATGAAAGCCACATAAAGAAGTCAGCATCAGTATAGACTTAAAATGAGCAATTAAAAGTCGGAGATCCTTAAGTAAGCGTCCTACGTCATTGTCCGAGTTTAACATTAGCCCATAAAAAGCTTGTAAGGAAACACCTGAAGTAACAAATGGATTGATCTAACTTTTTTTTTTTTTGTGACAAAAAAGAATTTAATTTCGATTGTCCAATGGTATTCTTTCATATTAGCAGGTTCTTCAAAGGAGAAAGAACGTATTTTCCACGCGTTGGCTAGGTGGGGGCTCGCTAATGGTTTGGTCCGCTTTTTCACTAACAAGGAAGGTCTCCATTGGGGGCATACTCAGAATTTTTCGAAAAAAATACGAATTAAGCTACTCATGAAGGTAATAAAGGATCAGTGAAAATTAGCGGCGGAATTACATCATTAGATATGTAAAAAAATAAAATAGTTTGGAATAATTGGCGTGAAAAGCTGAAAGCGACGCGGGATTTGGCGACCAGTGCATTTCCTCGCCAAAAGCAGACGATCTTAACGAATCTGAAAATTGATTTTAATTGACTTCACTGTTAAAAATCTGTAGCATTTACTGCAATGTCACTCCACTACTTTTATAGAATATCTCTCTTCTGACCAATGAGAATGCTCCATAGCACGGTGAATTGACCGTGTCATACACTGTTAAAAATCTGCTGCATTTTGTTGCAGCGCACTCCACCGCTTGTATATAATATCTCTATTCCAACCAATGAAAAAGCTCCATTTCATGGCCAAGTAACCGTTTTCTATACAAGCAAGGAAGTGCGTTGCAACAAAATGCAGCAGATTTTTAACAGTGTATTTTTCAATTTGGAACAATTTTAATCAATTTAAATTGTGTTTTAAATGATAAAATATATTAATTTCATTTTGTTATAAGTACATATAAACGTATATTACAAAATTACACTTAAAGTAAAGTAAAAATGCAAAACTAAAATTACTTAAACTAAACTTATTTAAATAAATTGAACATACAAAGTTTTTTCTTTGAAAAGTATTCGAAGCGTAAAAGCGTATTTTTCAAAATTTCGTTTTTTTCGTCAACCGGAGATAAATCGCCAAATAAACGAAATTTTTATTTTTTTTTACGGACGTTATAAGGAGGTTCCGCCGAAATTTTTTTTATAAACATATATAACTATATGAGAAGAACATTCTGTAATTTTTTCAGATTTTTCTGAGTATGCCCGTATGGAGACCTTCCTTGTAAGTAGTAATGAGCTCAGAATTACTTTTCTAGCACGACAACAAAATAGACATACTTTTATTCACATGCTTGAACGCCATTTGTTGCGACAGGATGAAAAAATTAACGGCCTGTACAATGACAATGATACATCAATCAACATTGACAATGATACATCAATCAACTTTGCAAAAAACACAAAGTGGTTTCTATGCTTCATTGGCTGATCAATATCCAGGGCATAAATACCGTTTGGGGCATTTAAAGTGCGCAATATCTACCAAAAAAATGATCAAATGGTCTATTAAAATCTGCTATCTGTAAGGCATGGTGTGTCACTCCATCTGAAGCACTCAGACTGTTCATGTAGTTGCCGACGAAACAACAGGGTACAGAGCGTGTAGAAGATATTGCGTAGAAACCGACAATTACACTAATTCACTAAAATTTTTTATCCCATAATTGTTAAATGATAAATATCGATCGCAGCAACATCTGCTAGTTCGTCAGTGATCATTCTCAATTGAATCCGTATGCAATGTAATACCAAATGTTGCTTCTATCGTTTTTTATGAATCTGCATCGTATGATATTTAAGGGATACATTATTTGGTTGGTCGATTTCCAAACTACTATACCCAGGGGAATTGTTCTCTCAAGCAGTGTGAGCATCGACAGCATAGTGAGTAGCTGCGTTCGAGTTTTGGAACTGTTCTAATCCCTTTAGCCGGAATTAGCTTGATAAAATTAAATAAAATAATAAGGGGATTACTATAACTCTATTTAGAATTTAGTGAATTAAAGGATCGTTCCTACCATTTGGCATATATTAACAGAAATTTGTCCTTACCTGTAAACACCATAATGTTTTCCCGAAGCTCTGTCGCCACAGATTGAGCATAAGTGTTTGGAGCCACTCAGAGGATGGTTCGGAGGATACCGAGGGGACTGCGGCTGAAAAGACAAACAATTTCACTTCAGAACAACTCTTAAACTCATTAACCAGTCTCCTTTTGAGGACTAAACACGCTATTTTAACAAGTTAATTTTACGATTCTTCTATTTCAAGAGCCGACAGCACAAAACCCAAAAGAAAAAAACCTTTATTTAATGGAAGAATCTAATGACCCATGTCTTCCGGAAGTAAAAGGGTGCATAAGCCAAAAACTAATACCACTAGTGGTTTACTCGTAGGCTTAGCATTGTGTTTGCCGTATAATCAAAGGTATAAAATGATTGTACGGTAAACGCAATGATAAGCCTACAAGTAAATCACTAGTGGTATTCATTTTTCGCTTATGAGCCCTTCACTTCCGGCAGACATGGGTTATTAGATTCCCCTGTTACTACGCTTCCATAAAATGAAGTGTTTTTTTCCCCTTGTGCTTGATACCTTAGGTTTTTGTGCTGTCGGCTGTTGGACTATTTCTGAACTTGAAAGAGTATTTTGTACAACAATAATTTGTATAGTTTAGCTAAGCCGATAGTTATGCGAAAACCTTACGCACGCGAATAAAAACACAATTGAAGTCTATAAAAAATAAAATAAAATATCCTATGTATATAACGACCAGAATTGATAAGAAGTTAACTTAATTTCATTTGAATTTCAATTCAAAATGGAAAATGGGAATCTTTGAAAGTGCAAATTGTGTCAGATTATAAAGTTGGATTTGGATTTTTTTTCTCTTTACGAGGAAATATCGCTGTAAAACCTTCAAAAAATGATTGTTTATTCTTTGACTTAAAAATCCTCTCCATTTCTGTCATTGCACAGTATTAAATGTATCAGCTGACCTCTTTTTTTTTCGCCTCCTATTCAAGCATCAATACTTTTAAACGTGCTTCTCTCAGAATGTGTTTTCATACTGGTTTCCATTGTAGGGAAGTTCGTAATAAAGCAATACATTTCAAATGTGGAATGAAGCTACATGAAACATGTTCTGATCTGATGAATTATAAAATTCACCTTTAAAATTCTTCTTCTTATATATATATATAGATAGATAGATAGATAGATGAACGTGGCTTCCAAAAAAATCTTTTCGAATTGCCCTCCTCCATCTTTTATTTAAAATAAAAATAAAAATACGACAGTGCCCGCGAGTTAGGAGTAGCATCTGGCGGATAACAAGTCATTTTCTAGTCCGGAGCTTCCGATAATAAGAACTAACCGAATTTATTGCTTAAAGTGAATTTAATTGCGATTACGATTTGAAAATAATTTGGACAATTTTCATTTTTATAAACCTACAAAATAGTCTTACTTTATAAAGTAAAGAACTAATATGTGACATATATATAGTCATTTGTAGAAAGAAGGAAGAATGTGTGATCATGTGGCAGATGTGAATATCACATTTTCTGAATAATTATTTTATGTTTTTCTATTTGAAAAAATTACTTTGTAGACATATGACGATAACTTTTTAAAGGAGGGTTTTGGTTGGACTCGGTGAGCTAGCTTGCTTTCTGTGTCTGGCTGTTTTGGATACTTCGTGTGAGTTGTGGTGTGTTCTAGTGGTTCTGTCTTTTATAAGTTTGTTTGCGAGCGTTTGACTCTTCTTTTAAATAGCTGGTATTGGTATTTGTGTAAGGTAAGGTGTATTTGTTTTTCCAGTTATAAGTATAGGCTTATTTTAAAAGAAATAAGTCTCTGGGTAACTTCGACTCATGTCGGGGACAGAGATAAAAATCAAAGATAGTGTAGGCATTAATAATATAGACTTCAAGAAATATAATGTACATGATTTAAGAAATGCAGCTGAACAGATAAAATTTATACCGGAATTACCGGAATATGTAATTATTACGGAATGCAAAGATGGAAATTTTCATAAGTTAACACCCGTTCAAGTAAAAAGAGAAATTATTAAAGAATTTGTAAGATATAAAGATATAGATGTGTTCAGATTTACTAGAAATAATAAGGTGCTTACTACAACAAGAAGCTACGATTGCGCTCAAGAAATAGTTAACAAACAGAAACTTTTTGAAAGAGATGTAAAACATCACTTCTTGAATGAAAATATCACCACTAGATTTTTATTATTTCAAATAGATAACGAGATAACTGTTGAGGAAATACGTGAAGAAATTGAAGAAGAAAATAATGTCAAGGTGCAATATGTTAAGAGATTTCTAAGAAACCAAGGTGGAAGAATGGTTCCTACAGGGACAGTTATGATCACTATATATGGACATAATTTACCGGAGTATATTAAATTGTTTTACGTAAGACACAAAATCAAAATGTTCATAGACAGACCCCGAAGATGTAATTTTTGTCAAAGCTATACACACGGTACAAATAAATGTCCAACTAACGAGAAAAAATGCAAAAGATGCGGAAAAACCACCTGGAACTCACTTGTAACGAAACAGAAGTCACATGCCCAAATTGCGGAAAAGATCATGAAGCGGATGACGCAAAATGTGAAATAAGAATAAAAGAGCAAGAGATACTAACCTATAAAAGCGAAAAACACATAACATTGGCTGAAGCCAGGAGACAATTTAACGCAAAAGAAGTTAAAACTTATGCTGCTAAAGTCAAACAGCATTCAGAACAAATAAATGAGAGTTACTTACAAAAAATGGCCAGTTTAATTGATTTAAAATTTCAGCAATTAACAGAGTACCTTGTACAGCTGTTCATGGGTATTAATTTGAGTCAACAAGAAGAAGCTAACAAAAATAATGTAGCAGATGATAAGGAGAAAAACATCACTGGAAAAAAAAAGTATAATAACACAGACCTCATAGCAGAATTGTGCAACACTATTAGAGGAAAAAAAATAAAACTCAGTAAGAGAAATAACGAAGCATCTCAGAATGTAGAAAATCCAGAAGTTTCGGATATGATAACGGACACTGAAAGTAATTCATAATTTTTGGACTGTGATATAAGGGATGGTTTGTTTATTTGGTGTTTGTGATATTGTTTTTGATTTTTGAACTGTGATGTATCGAATTCGTCACTTTGCTGCTGAAGTTGGGGTAAGTGTTTTTTATTGTATATTAGTCTGTTTGTTATTGCAGTTGTTGTTTTATTTTTGTCTTTTGTTTTTCTGTTTGTATGGAACATTTTTTGATACAATGGAATATTCGAGGGTTTAAATCCAATCTTCCCTGGCTTCGTATGAGTATATTTCGTAATAGTTTGATTTGGGCGTTTCAAGAGACGTTTCTCAATCAAAAGTCTACTATTTTTTTTAAAAACAGAAATGTTTTTCGGACGGATAGAGGAAGTGGTTCTTTGAATAATGGAGGAGGTCTGTTATTGGCGGTTCATAATAAAATCCCTGTTAAAATTTTAAAGCTTCCCAGAATCGATCATGGTCATGAATTTCAGGCGATTCAAATTTGGTATAAGAAACGATGGATTACCATTATCAATATTTATGCTCCTAAAGGTTTTACTGCTGTTAATTGGCTAGAAAACATCAAACATTTAATTGGTGATTACTATTTTATTATAGGAGACTTTAACATTAATTTCTTAAACTGGCATAACAATCCGAAAAAACAGAAAATGGACAATTTAATAAACTGGATCAATAGTAATGATGTTGTATTAATGAACACTGGTCAGGCTACTAGATTTAATGTTGGGGGGGATTGTTCTCTTTTAGATTTATCTATAGTTTCGGGAAATTTGGCTTGCTCTTTTGCTTTTGAGGTGGTTTCGGATCCGATGGGTTCAGATCACTACCCAGTTTGTTTTAAGGAGTTGCATCGTGGGGGAATCGGGAGGGGTGATTTCTGGAGTCATATAAATTGGGAAGGGGTGGGACTAGATGTAAATAATTTTAATTGTCAGATTTATGAGAATGGTTTTGATTTATGGACTAAAGAGGTTACCAATGTTATCGGAGGACGTACGGTTTTGGTTCCTGTTAATAGGGGGACTCTTCCTCCGTGGTGGAGTGTCGTTACTCGGAGGTTGTTAGCACTTAAAAGGTATTATCATCGGAAGGCGATTCGGCTTTGTCAAGTTGATTTGTGGTGCAAATTCAAAAAATATAATGCTAAACTTAAAAAGCAAATAAAGAAGGATAATAAATCCTTTTGGGATACTATGGCTAGGGAGGCTGGTAGGGGGCCAAAAATTTACAAAATTATTAAAAGTTTTAATAGAGATCACATTGTTGAAGAAAACATTGATTTTAATTTCCCAAACTGTCCGCCAGATGCTTCTTCTCAAGCTAACTCGCTTGCTGTTGTGTTTCAGAACTCGTATGTGAGGGAGGGCATTCCCATTGATTTTTCTGGGGAGGATGGGATAGATTTAAAGTTTAATTTGGATCAATTACAAGATATTTTAAAGAAAAGCAAATCTACTACTCCGGGAGCTGATGGGATAAAAATGAATTTTTACAAAAAGTTAAATTTACGGGTGTTGAATCAGATTCTTGAAATGTACAATCAGATTTTGATAACAAAAACTATACCGGAAATTTGGAAAGAGGTCATAATGCTTCCGATTAAAAAACCTGGGAAAAATAAAAATGATATTAATGGATATAGACCAATAGCTCTTACTGTCACTAGCAAAAAAATTTTTGAAAAATTAATTCTAAATATATTACTCAGTTGGAGTATTGAGAATAATACCTTCCATCCTAATCATTATGGCTTTATTCCATTTAGAGATTGTGAAGCTGCGTCTTACAAAATTTTCAGAGATATTAAGAGGGCCAGGCAATCTAAGATGAAGGGGTACCTCATAGCTTTAGATATCAAAGGTGCCTACGATAATGTGTGGTGGGATGGATTGTTGTTTAAATTGAAAAAATTAGGTTTGGGGGCTGATCTTTGTATAATAATTCGGAATCTGATACAGGAATTGAGGATTCGGGTTAAATGGAGGGGAAGTTTTTCTAGGTTTTTTAACTATCATAGGGGTCTTCTGCAGGGTAGCCCGTTGTCCCCGTTTCTTTTTGCTATTTATTTAGCTGATATTTTCGAAATATTCGATTCTGTGATTCAGTGCGTAATATATGCTGATGATATTTTCTTATACGGTTTTCATGATGATATTCATTGGTTAAAAAGGATTTTACAGGACAATATTTTAAGAGTTATTACTTGGCTTCGGGCGTGGAATCTTGAAGTCAACCCTAGCAAATGCCAAATCATGAAAATTGGAAAGTGGAATGATAGTGAAGATGATAAGTTTATGATACGGGGGCAAGAAGTCGGGTTTTTGGAAAAAATTAAAATATTAGGAGTGTATTTTAATAAACAAGGTAATTTAAAAGATCATATAGTACTGTTAAAAGAAAAAACAAGTAAAAGACTGAACACGTTCAAAGCGATTGCTGGCATTAGTTGGGGGACAGAAACAAAATACTTAATACAAATATCTAAGAGTATCATTGGCTCTGTTTTAGATGGTAACCCGAGAATATTGATGCACTGCACTAAAAAAGAAAGTAGTCAGGTTCAAGTTATTCAAAATATGGGACTCAGGTGGGCTACTGGATTATCCAAATGGTGCCCTATTCCAATTTTATTAAAAGAGAGCAGGGTATGGAGGAATGAATTACGTAGGGAGTTTCTAGCGATCAAACGGACGATATCGGAATACAAACATAAAGAGTACACTGATATCCTGTCTAAAGACTTATTGTACAAAGAAATTAATAGGCTCAATAGTTATAATACTAATGTCAATGAAATGGTGATATATAAGTGGGGAAATAAACTGGACAAAGGGGTTCAAATATTCATCAATACATGGGCATTTCAAAATAAAGATTTCCCTGATGAGGTCATTAAGAATTCTTTTCATCACTTTTTTCAAACTTATAAGAACAAGGCTATTTTTATCGGGACTGATGCTTCAAAGGATAATCATTTCACGTCTATAAGTATGGTGAACCATCATACTGGGAGTCGTTTGGCTTTTCGCATTCCTACTATAAATTCGATTTTTACTGCCGAAGCCATGGCTTTACTGGTGGCTATAAAATATTATACCAGGGACAGGGGTAATTATTTTTATTTCACCGATGCTAAAAGTGTTCTAGTGGCGTTAAAAAATATACATCGTAAATCGGCTGCTATAATTACCTGCTTGAGGGATGAAATTAATAACAAAAAGTTAGAAAACTATGATATTACTTTTATTTGGGTTCCGGGACATAAAGGGATTGAAATTAATGAAATCGCGGATAACCTTGCTAGGAATGGGCCTTACAGTAATATTTGGATCCCTTGGATATCTCCAGAAGATTGGATAATGGAGGTTAAACATAATAAATTGAAAGAGATGGATTGGGAGTGGGAACAATATCAAAAGAACAATAGTAGGCGTTGTTGGAATTATGTTGATATAGGTTATCCTCACCACAACTTAATCAGGAAGTATGGCGTAGTGTTTATCAGATTTTTAACCAAAACGGTGTTTACTCTGGATCGGAAAATTTTTTTTCTCAAAGGGGGTCGGTGATGCGAATTGTAATCTTTGTAAAGAGGAAGACCAAACTGAGGAACATTTAGTAATCCGATGTAAAAAATTCACGGATGCTCGTTTAAGATTGTATAAAAAATTTCATATTTCGGGAAATGCGTCATATACGGATATTTTTGAGATAGCTGGTAGAAAAGGGGGAGAATATCTCATGTGGCTTTCTAAATTCCTGGATGAAATATACATGCATTGTCCTAGGTGGGTCGGTAATGTTTAGGCTGGTGCTCGGTCAAGGATGGAGATGAGCGTTTGGTGGAGTTTCTTTGGAGGGCAGAAGTGTTGCATTGTGAGTTAGTCTGGACTTTCGTTTATGTGTGATTGTCGGTGCAAGGAGTTTGGTGTAATATAGGAGGTTGGATTTGGGATTTTCTGTGTTTTTCTGCTTGTGGTGTTGGAAGGAGTTAATTTTGCGAATTTCTGTATAGATATCTGTATGGCGATTAAGTTGATTTTAGGGACTTTGGTATTTTAAGAAGCTTAGCGGAGTAAGACAGCTATATAGAAATGTAAAGCTGCTCACCGGGCCAATATCTTGGTCAATACAACAACACCAACAACAACAACTTTTTAAAGCTCTTTGCCATTTTGTATATCTTTAGTAATCAAATCACAGTTTGTAAAATCTCAGTTTCAACTTTGTTAGTGATTAATTAATTAATTAATTTGAATTTTACTGTTTTAACATACAAAGTACTAATAAATATTTTTGATGAAGTTTTTTTCTTCTAATATTGACATATGTTAATAATGACCGACTAGTTGGAGCAGATATGAACAATACATAAATACCCAATAATAATCCTGTGATTCTGTTTCTTTCAGTTGGAGTCACGGGAAACTATGTCAGCTTTAATTATTATAATTTTCCTGAAGTGGAAGACATTTTCGTCGTGCAAAAAACGATGCCGTGTTGAAATCTCCACATCAACATTTGTCAGGAAGTTTACAAAACACGTTTACATTCAATTGTAACTTAAATAGATTTAGTACTTTATAAAATGCAATAAGTGTTATATAATGTTTCAGTAAATGGTTTACAACAATATTTTATTTTTAATGCAAAAGTATTATGTTAAACAACTTTGCAATTTTTCTCTATGTCATTTGTTCGAAACTTGTAATGATGTCTTACTTCCGTATCTAGAACAATAGCTATTTTTTGAATGTGGACAGACATCAGTAAGATTTGAAAATAGTAATATTTTCGAAATTGATAAATGTTGTGATTCTTGGGTATGCGGGATCAGAATAACATTGTATTTACTTATTTTCATTTTATAAACTTTTGCTTAAACAAATCACCAAGTAAGTAGATATATACAGGGTGTTTCAAAAATGACCGGTATATTTGAAAAATCAATAAAAACTAAATAGGCAGCGATAGAAATACCCCGTTTGTTGCAATATGCTTGGGACAACAGTAAATTTTCAGGCAGACAAGCTTCGAAATTAGTTAAAATTTTCAAAAACAGATGGCGCTGCAGTCTGAAGAAATCTAAAATATTTCCACATATCCACCTCCATTTCCACATATCTACCATGCACAGCAATAATATAACAGCAATAAAATCACCTGCAGCGCCATCTGTTGTTGAACATTGTAACTAATTTCGAAAGTTTATTTGCCTCAAATTTTACTGTTGTCCCAAGCATATTGCAAATAACGTTGTATTTCTATCGCTGCCCATTTAATTTTTATTGATTTTACAAATAAACCGGTCATTTTTGAAACACCCTGTATATACAGATTTTCTTTATAGTGAATTGAATAGATAATTAGTTAATGATTATGATGACAAATTAATAAGAGAATTAAAACCATGTCAAAGGATACTTTATTCGAATGTTCATATGTGCCTCACGTGTGTTCGCAATTATCCCATCAGTGGAGCACATGTGAACAATTCTTTGAATTTATAAAACTATTGAAAAAGTAAGAAGTGCTATAAAAGTTATTTAAAAAAATTACCATGTGTAAAAATAGTCTACTTTCCAATGTTGAGCAAATTTTGTACATAGAAATTAGCCCAATTATGAGAAAAAACTATATTTATATGAACATTTCACATCAGACTTCCTCTCCTTTACACCGCATATTTTTTCTTACAAAATTAAAGGAATTAAAATATATTATTTTAATTTTTTTATTGCATGAAAATCAAAGCAAAATGCAATACCTGATTTCTGACATTATTTGTATACTATTTCAATACTCAATTATTTACACAAATTTTATTATAATAAAACAAGTTAATATTTCGCTGCATGTCCTTTATCTTTAATAACTGTTTCAAGGTTTTTAAAAATAGATACAATCATTTTTTTCCTTGTCATTCTGTTTATTGACTGACATGGCTTTCACGAGATATTTTTTAATTAGTTTTACTTGCGATTTTTTTCTAATTTTTATTTTTTTAAATTCAGTGTTTAATTGCATCTATGCGAGTTTTTTGTACTGATCTGTGTAGATTGTGGTACAGACAGTGTTCTCGCTGACATTTGACCAACGTTAGTAATTTGGCTAGTTAAAAATAAAAAACATTCGCCAAATGAAAATAGTATTAGCAAAATAAATTCGCCGTGAAACACACACACACACACACACAAAAACTTTAATTATTTAATGTACCCCCTTTTATTCAACATGATCTAAAATAACCCGAGTTTTTTAACTGCGACAACAATTTTTAATCTAATTTAAACTATTCTCTACAAATATACTAAAAATATGTACATATGGATGTGTATGAAAAAGAAAAGAAAGAGAAAGCAAAAATTGAACACTCGCAATTTGGCCAATCTAATCGCTTGTTTACTCGCCAAATGAAAAATTTAGTCGCAATTTGGCGCATTGGCGAGAACCCTGGGTACAGATGCTTGTCGTCTTCGTTACTGATGGTTGTTGAAAGGAGCTGGGGTCATTTTTTGCACACGAGAGCCGAAACTGATAATTTCGAAATAAGTTTACATTATCGCCCTTTTGTTACACATATTCAACAAATCGTATCAGATAGCAACCGTCATCAGCTAAATAGTTTCAGTTTGGACAGCAATTATTAGATCATTAGACAATCAGAGACAGTAATCATAATAATTTTGTTTAACCCTTTCGGGTCTGGTGTACTATTAATAGTACATGTCATTAAATGTTGTATTATTTTGTTTTAAGAAATATTTTAGCTACTATTTACATATAGTAATGTTAGTATATGTCTATGCATTTACTATGACTTCATTTATGTTTAGACATTTAGTAATAATAATAATTATTATTTTTGATTAATTCTCTTTGCGCCGTTTGCGATTCTTTTATTTTAAACATATGTTTCACTCATTAAATTTAAAATAAAGCTTATTTTCCAAAAATAATGCTGTGTAATAAAACGCAAAAAGTATTAGAATGGCACAATATAAGTTAAAACTTGTTGTAATGCAATATTTTCTAAATATTTCAAAAAATTCTTCCTTAGTCTATTGTCATATGAATTGAATAGTACGCAAAACAGCAACAATTAATATCTTTAAGACAATGACATATTCGTTAAACACTAATTAGCCTATAGGGATGGCTAGTGTTAATGTTATTAACGTAAAAACAATTTTTTCTAAAAACTGTAAAAAAATTTGGACCCGAAAGGGTTAAAAAAAATTCTCTTTTTTTAAATGACTAATTTGAAACTTGCATTTTGTTGGTGCTTTGTTTTACATTTAAGTCCTTTATGATATGTTTACTCTTTTCTTTTTTTCATAAATAGAATACTATTTCAGATATCAAGAGGGCACGTAAGCAATTATATTTGCAAAGGTGTTTAAAGTAAGGTGGGAATTAAGATTATGAGGATTAAATAACCCTACCATTCATTTCCAAAAAGTGATACGTGTCACGTATAATTATTTCAATATGTTTGAAATAGTGTAACATCATAAAATACACAGCAAGAAATTTCCCCATGGACTATAATACTATGGAATTCTTTCCCGTGCTCTTGTACGCGAACTATATACATGATTCGCTCTTCATTTTCAATAGCGAACTCACCATACTAAAATATCAGCAACATATACCAATTTCATAGTAATTCGAGTACAATATGTCGAGTTATAACAAGGCCAAACAGACAAATGACCAGACAAGTATAAGCCATAAATATTTGCAACTCATTGCAAAGTGTTAATTAATCTTACAAATAAAACAGTAAAAAAATTGACTATTCAATCGAAATGGGACATCTTGATAAAAATCTCTCGTACAGAAGTAAAATATTTGTGTGAGGTGCCTAAATTATTTGTAGAAGGAGTCACGAGACGTATTTTTTGCAGGGCGTAGTTATGCTATTAAAAATTTTTCCCAATAGTAATAAAATACATGTCAGAAGAACATTTATAAATGTCAGTTATGAAAATAGAATTCAAATTTCAGTTCAAATTTTAAGAACAAAGCTCCGAAAAACTGACACTTGTCGTAAAATTTGCGCTCACAGGAAGGTTAATCCCTTTGTTACGGGAGCCTTTTACAAAATTTTTAATGTTTTGTCACCAGTTTAAAAAAAAAAAAAAAGAATTTTGTGCCTTTGTAAATCGAGAAAATGCTCCGATTAAACAAGGCAAATTTTACTGGCAGGGATAAACAAGGATTCTGAGCGCTTTTTACGGCACGTATGTCAGTCGCTCGTCTCCAGGGGTTAAGCTAGATGTTCAATAAAGCTGCTATCAGATTCACCAACATTTCGAAAGACTTTTGAGCCAACACTTGATTTCCTCCAACTTTGTGCGAAATATCCTCCCAACACCCAGTGTGATAGCAAACAGCAATGTTTTCCCAAAATTTTCCACAGTTCCAAAAATGTCTGGGCTAGCCGAGATTTCTCATCCAACATCGAACATTTCAACGAATCAGATATAAGCGATTGATACGAACAGGAGATAAATATTAACGGCTGGTACTAGTAGGACTGGTTTTCCGGCTTTTCCTCCGACTTTTTCAAAGACAATTGTAGCCTTTTTCTCTCTTTGAATGGGAAAATGTTGGAGTTAAAATCGACTGAAAAGTCTGGGAATCTGATAACAGCTTAGATGAATAAATTGCTACTCACCGCTGCATAATTTGTGGCTAAAATACCGGGATATGTGGACTGTGAAAGGCTACTGCTTACAGCTGGTAATGTTCCTGTTGTAGCAGTGCTCCCTCCATTTGACACCGGCGTAGTACTGCTCAACACGGGTGGACCTAAAAAATAAACAAGGACACTCAGTACTAGAAAAACATACAAACTATACAGCTGTATACTATACACTTAATAATGCTTCCCGTGTTATTGCTATAAAGCATTTTGTCTTATACCAGTATTACGCTGTTAAAAATTTGTCCTACTTTGACCAAATTTTGGTGCTCAACAGCTGCCACTGTAAGATGGTGATATCTTCAACCAATATTCGGAGCTCCTGTTGAAGTTTAGTTCCAATACGAATCAAATATTTCCAATTGAGCGAAAAATTGCCCAGGCCGGGAATCGAACCCAGACACTTGACTTACAAGGCCAATGCTTTACGTGTTAAGCTAACTGGGCGACATCCGGCCGGGATCCTTCGCTCAGATAACCTTATTGGTCATAACATCTGGTCTGTCATTTAGACAGCTCGTCATTTAGACATAGTCATTTAGACAGTGGCAGAATAAACCGCAGGTAATGGAACTCCATATAACGATGGATACGTAGATATACTATTATTTTAACACAATCAAACTGATCGGTAAATTGATCATACGAATCGAATATTACGAATCGAATATACGAATCGAATACACGGCCTGGGCAATTTTTCGCTCAGTTGGAAATATTCGATTCGTATGATCAATGTACCGATCAGTTTGATTGTGTTAAAATATTAGTTCCAATAGTTGGAACGAGGGTGAAATAGGAAGCTCCAAATGTTGGTACGAGATTTCACCATCTTATGCTGACAGCTACTGAACACCAAAATTTTTTTCAAACTAGAGCAAAATTTTTAACAGTGTATTTACAAAAATAATCAATATGAAAATAACTTACGTACATGTTTCTAAATTTTAAATTACTTACATATTTACAGCGAAAGGACATCAACACCAATGACATTTTTTGTTCGAATCTGATTGGTTTAAACAAGTATGTCGCCCCACTATTATGAATTTCTCGAAAATTAATTCACCTTCTAAAAACTTTTTTGTTTTTTTTCCCAAATATAGTCGAATTTAGCGACATTCCTTGATTCGGCGCCAAGTAACGTGTTTTGGCATTAGTAACTATGAAAATCAATTTCTCGGGCAAATGTGACCTATGTTTCTGCAAATATTGCTAACTTATCACTTCTTGCCAACTTTGCAGCTTCGATTACTGCCAACAATTCAATAACTTGATATCCGTTACAATTTTAATTTTCACTGAAATGCACTGACACGCAGTGATCCCCAAATAACCCACTAGTTGAATTTTCCTACAATGATTTTCTCGCAACCCAAAACAGTAGGGTAAAATAAAAAGAATATTGCCCAGTTAAACTGATGGCATTGTACTCCTGCTCACAGGCTACGCATACTAATTGTATATTACAGCCTTATATTTTCAAGGGTTAATTCCATTTGAAAAACAAATTAAGGAAGGGCAGCTCCTTCCACTTCCCCGTTTTATACTTAAACATTGAACCCTCTAAACTGATCAGGGACATGATTTATCATTATAAAAAATCCACATCCAAAATTAATCATAATCTTAAATTAATCACGGATATGATTTATCCTATAAAAAATTTGAACAAAAACTGATAATTCTGCATGAAAAACCCTTTTATATGAATTAAGGGGAAGGACATGAACCCCCCCCCCCGTTCCCCCTTTTTATACTTATCCAATGAACACCTAATACTAATCACGGAAGTGCCTCATCGAAATTATCCTCCATCTAAATTTTGAACGAAAACTGTTCATTCTGCTTGAAAAACCCATTTATATATCAATTAAGGGGAGGGGAACTAGCCCCCGTTCCCCCTGTTATACTTTTCAAATGAACTCCAAAAACTAATCAGGGAAGCACCTTATCAGAATATACATATATCCAAAATTTTAAGTGAATCGGATATTTTAATCATGAGTTATCGCGTTACGCACATACAGAACGGACGCGCACATAAGCTCCCAGGCTTTAATAGCCTGTGAGCTAAAAATCAGTCGAAATCGTTACAGCTGTTTTCAGGTAACAATAATTTGGCCCATAATAAAAAAAAAAAGAGGCAAATGTGATCGCAGATCGCACAGAGGGTTTCGTTGAATATTTGTTTCAGAACAATTTATACATTAATTAATAAATCCAAATTGTTAATTTATAATTATAAAATTCTTATATAGATAGTAACAACAATAAATTTAATTTTAAAGTAATTGTAATAGGACGTCATTTATTTTAACTAAATTATTTAAATAAAATCCAAAGTTCCGTTTTTTTTAAAATCCGAATTTAAAAAAAATTAGCGGAGATATAAATAAAATTTTAAATTTCTTAAAACGAAAAAAAATTATCGAAATTTTAAATGCTGAATCATAATTATTAAAAAATCACAATAGTTTTTAAAATAGAAAGAAAATTGAATTCCAAAAAAATATTATGAATGTCAGATGAACGAATCCCTAATAATATAAACCCTTAAACTGGCAAACAATACAAAAATTTTAAAGATTTAAATTCATCTTAAAGATTTAAATTCATCTTAATTTAAAAATTTCGACTTGCAGCACCGGGAATCTAACTAACAACCTTCTGTTCATTAGCGAAATGCTTTAGCTCCAAGCTATGATGGCTGCACGCGAGACGTTCAAATTAAGGTTCTCTTTTAAATTTAAATCGCAAAAAGAACAGATGAGAAAAATCATTTGAAAAAAATCATTTAATTAAAATAATAGACTTTTTCAAATTTTTATGATTTGTCGTGTGACATGAGATATTCAGCTGTAAATACATAAAATGCGAAGTCTTTGACTCATACAGTTTTTGTGTACGGACTCTGTGATGGACAGACGGACAGAGACGAATATAGGGTTTCGTCAGATAAATGAAATCCTAAAAACACTAATCGAATTTTCTCGAACAGATGACTTAGCCCAATCGTCGCCTCGTAATTCAAAATGATAGGATACAAAATATAGTCACAAAAATTTCCGCCGTTTATTAAATGCAATTAGTTTGACCTTGACTCTTATGGACCAAAAGTCCCCCACTAATAACTTTTTTGGGACATGTAACTAAGTCCAATAGCCTTTCCGTAAACTAAAATGGTAGGATATTAAATTGAGTGAAACTCGTTCCAGCAGTTGCTTATGCGAAATTAGCTTGACTCGCCAAAATGACCCACTAATCGAATTTCCTCAAACTAATGGTTTTCACATAATCCAACATCCATCATGGTAGGTTACAAAATTTAGATAAATTCATTAGAGCATTTTTTAAATAATAGTAGCTTGTGCTGTAGTGAGCCATGATGACCTACTAATCAAATTTTTTCGAATATATGACTTAGTCCAATGACCTAAGACATAAAATTTAGTCAAAATCATTTGAGCCGTTTTTTAGATAAAATTAGATTGACTCTAACTCGTAGAGACCCAAAATGACGCACTAATCAAATTGGTTCGAACATGTTGTTAATTCAACATTGTAGAATACAAAGTTTATTCAAAATTATTTAAGCCGTTTTCTAGATAAAGTGTTTCCAAAATAAACCACTAATCTAACTTCCTCGAACATGTGACACAACACAATGCTTTTATCGTGACCGAAAACGGTATACTGAAATTTTTTGTCAAAATCGTAAATCGTTTGAGCCGGTTTTAAACATAACTTACAAGGAAGGTCTCCTTACGGGCATACTCCGAAAAATCTGAAAAAAATACAGAATGTTCTTCTCGTGAGAATGTATACGTTTATAAAAATAATTTCGGCGGAACCTCCGTACCCTGTCCGTAAAAAAATAATGAAAATTTCGTTATTTGGCGATTTATCATCGGTTGGCGATGGAAAGCATATTCAGAATGTTTTTTTTTCTTTTTTATGTCAAATGCATTTTAAAGGAAAAAAGTTTCATGTTCAATGTGTTTAGACAAATTAAACATCTTTTGTTTTGTCAGCTTTAATTTGTTTTAAGTATAATTTCGTTATATAGATATTTATATTCAAATTTAATCATCAAAATTTGAGATTTAAAACGAAATTCAAATTTACATTCATTAAAATTGTTTCAAGTTCAAAGTCCAGTTGAGCAATGTCAATTCGATTTTGTTGCTATGGAAACATCTGACTTTTATTTTTGAATACGCTTACATGTATGAAAATAATTTTACTGAATAAGGATTTTTTATATATGAAAATATTTTTTAGAGTGTTAAATTAAATAACTACAGCAACAAATAATACATATATATGCAATTTAATAGATCTATATATATATATATTAATTATATCTATATGTATTAATGTATTAAACTCGCTCATTGTTTATGTTTAAATTCATTTACACGGATTCTAAAAATCCAAAAGTTTTCAGTTGCATTAAAATCGTTTGCTTTTGGCCGAGAAAAGTGCTGCTCGCCAAATCGTGTGACACTTTCGTCTTTTCCAGCCAAATATTCGAAAGTATTTTATATTTTTACACGTTTTCTACTGCAATTCCGCCGCTAACTTTCACTGATCCTTTATTACATAACATGAGTAGTTTAATTAGTATTTTTTTTTCAGTCTGCCCAGTATGGAAACCTTCCTTGTTAGCCCTAACCTTGAGCATGCGACCTGGCCCAATGGTTTTCTGGAAACAAATAACTGCAAAACACAAAATTTGATCAAAAGTGATAGAGCCATTTTCTAGATAGATTTAGTTTGACCTATAATGACCCAAAATGACCCATTATTTCAATTTTCTCGAACATGCAATCTAACTCATTGGTCTTTTTTGTGCCCAAAAACATTTACGCAAAGTCGTTAGAGCTGTTTTTAAGATAAAATTTACACAATTTTTGCTTGTATTATAGTATAAGATTAAAATGGAATCATATGTCTGAAAATAATTAAAACTAGTCGGATTTAGCAATCTCAAAACTTTCTTCTATCGCATATATGTTAATATTTCCTATCACAGTGCCAAAATTAAATAACAGTTTATGCCCATCATTAGGATTCTAAAGATATGAAATTCCGTGCATTAATTCTTAAAATGTGAATGTCGTTTAAATCTACAAAATTCAGCATACCAGAACAACCTATAGAGAGATTGACACCAAAATGTAAAAACAACCAATTCATGCCAAGGATTGACTGAATCTGAAGTCCGTGCATTAGTTCTTGAGATAGAGTTGTTACAGATATAACAAATGCAGTAGAGCAGTGCCACGTGTAGACCGATTGACATCAAAATATAAAAAATGTCATTTCATGTCAAGGAATAACCTAATCTGAAATTTCATGAAAATTCGTGCATTAGTTTTGGAGATTGAGCGATTGCAGAAATCTTAAATAAGGCTGAATCGCAGCGCCACCTATCGAACGTTTTACACGAAAACGTAGACAAACATCAATTGATGTCAAGTACTAACATTTTGTACACCATTCAGTAATTATGTTATTTTTATTTTCAAATCTATCTGAAAGTTCAATACGTTGTTGAGATAGACTGCAGTCATTCCATTCAGAAAATTACGCCTGATTCCTTACAGTTTAGTGAACTGAATTGCCGAATATGCACTGTTTTCATTCAATTGAATTTAACGCGACACATTTTCAAGTCTGAAAAATTTCGATAGGTTACTTACAAAGTTATTTAAAAATTCTTTGCTAGATCAGCCTGATTGTAACGTTAAAAATAACAGCAGACTTACAAACTATTAGGAAAATTTTGATTAAGAGCCTACTCATAGTCAGGTGACCACATTTGCAAAAATATGTTAACCCTTTCCGGCACAGTGTGCCTTAATTTAACCACTACCTAATTTTAATTACAAACTTGCAAATGGCACAAATAATATTTTAATAAAATTTTGCTTTTACAATGAAAGATTAAATTCAAGAGTAAATTCCGGTGTCGGTCGGAAGTTTATTAACAGAATTTGTCCGTGCCGGAAAGGGTTAACCTATGGTGCAGACTTAAGAGCACACACTAGTCACGCGGTAAAAGCCGAGCGTTAATGTAAAGTCTATGGGGGCGTTCTTTTCGAATATCTCGCTCAAATTTTAATATTTTGACATGAGTTTTTTGCACAAGATAGCTGAGGGCGATCCACAACCCTGCCTAGTTTTTACTTTTTCAGTTTTCGTTTCAGATTTTCTTTAAACAATTACTTAAACTTTCGGAACCGGTTCTGAAATTGAAACTATCGTAATATAAAAAATATATAAGCAAAATCGAAAAAGTAAAAACTAGGCCGGTTGTGCATCGCCCTCAGCTATCTTGTTCAAAAAAATCATGTAAAAATATTAAAATTTGAACGAGATATTAGAAAAGAACGCCCCCATAGACTTTACATTAACGCTCGGCTTTTACCGCGTGACTAGTGGACTCTTAAATACCGGTCGGGATATTCACGAAAAACAAAATGTCAATTACCTTGTTTTATACCCCAACATCTCGCCCCAACGTTTCTGCTCTCGACACTGGTAGACAAGAGGTGCTGGGTTCGAACTCAATCACGCTCGACGGCTTAACCGTTCGGAGTTTTCGTGGTTTTCATCGAACCGTAGAAAATCGTGCGTAAATACGAGTTAAGTTTCCTTGGAAAGACCCTATAGGGAGGGCACTCACCCCCTGGGGGCCTATATCCCTCGACCACCATAAATTACATGCAACTGAACATCTCGTATATATTTTTCTAATTTGTGGATAAGGACGTGTTAGATGAAATATTTCCTCGATTAAAAGGCAATTAATAATAAGGACTTTAAAATGAAAGAAACTTTCGTGCCCTTTTCAAAGTATTTCAAAACTGTCAAATGAATTTCAAAAAGGATTTTAAGTTTTGAAAGGCAGAATACAACAATGTAATAAATAAAGGCTTTTCTTTGAACAAATGTATCAGAAAGTCGTAAATATTCAGTAAAACATTTTGGATTTTAACCTTTCGTTTCAACCTTTGACCTTCTGGATTTAAATCGGAATGACCCTTGGTATTAACTTCTTTCGAAATATTACATGTCGGTAGAAGAATTTTTTAACACATTCAGAAAATTAGTATTTAGTGTAAAATGTGGATCTAAAGAGAATTTGCAAAGGAATTACAAAAGAATAAGAAAATTAGGAATAGAAAAGAATAAGAAAATAGAATTGCATCTTGTTAGCACTTTCCAACAAAGTTGAAAAGTACTTATGCTTTCGGTATATCTGTCCGTCTCTCCGTGATCTAACTCTCGTAAATATACTCCGATTTTCAAGCAATTAATAAGGCTTATTTAGGGTCACCAAAGCATGTTTTGTATTGCATATGAAGTATGTACGATTGATGGTTTCATATGACAATAGGCTAAGGAAGAATTTTCGGAGACGTTTAGAAAATATGGTATTACAACAAGATTTAACTTAGATTGCAAATTTCTAATCTTTTTTGTGCTTTATTACACACGATTCTTTCAGGAAAGTAACTTTAATTTTAAATTTAAAGAGTGAAATATATGTTTAAAATAAAAGAAACGCAAACGGCGCGAAGAGAAATAAACAAATAATTATTATTTTTGTTATTATTAAATACCTAAACATAAATGAAGTCATGTAGTGCATGCATAGACATAATACTAACATTGTTATTTTTAAATAGTAGCAAAGCGTTTCTTAAAACAAAATAAAACTCCATTAAAATACATGTGCTATTAATAGTACACCAGACCCGAAAGGGTTAAAATAGTGTTCGTACGAATCGTACACGTCGAGCCTTGCGGACAGGCGATAGAGACTTCCCTCATAGCATGCATGGTCACAGTGACGCCACAATGACGTCACTGTGAGTCACTTTGGTCAAATCACATCTGTGACCAAAATGCCACCACTCAGTGATGTCACATTGTGACTGAGATGTGACTTTCTTAAAATTTTTTTGGAAAATTACAAATATTCTTCAAAACATGTTATTTATTTTAAAAAACATGTTTCTAGCAATTTAAGTATCTCGCTTTTGTCACAGTTTCGTCACAATGTTAATGTCAAAATGGTCACAAATGACACAGTTTTCACAAATTTGTCACACCGTGACTTCACAAAGTGGTCAAAATGTGACGTCACAAACGAGCTCTAAAACGGCCATAACGACTTCACCTTTTAGTCACTGTGACTTCATATCGACGTCACATAACGTCACATCGACAATTGATGGTCACAAAGTCACAATGTGATTTCACAACGACGTCGCAGTGACGTCACCATGCCTTACGAGTTGCAATTGCAAAATTTTAATCTCAATTCTATCGAAGCTTTTCAGCAGTTTTGCCACGATAACATTGAACGAATTAACGGATTGACATCTTTCTTTACAAAAGGAAAATTAAATTAAAATGACAGAAAATTAAATTCCCTAAAGATTATACCTGAAAAGAAAACAAAGGAAAAATACTTATTTTAATTTAAAACAAAAAATACGATTGATTTTTATGAATTTTGTGAACTTTATTATTCTTTATTTTTACATTATATATGTATAGTTTACATTTTAGGCGAAAAAATAAATGTCTTAGAATTTTTATGAATCGAAATATATCACCCGTTTTATCCGTCATATGCTTCGTAAATATTGAAGGTTTGTGCGTTTCAGCATTTACGGCTCTTACGACCAATACTTTAGGCATTTTCTTATCGGCTAACTGTTCAACATTCTTAAAGCTCAAAACATAACAACAACAACAATAATAGTAATAAATACATTTTCTATAATTTCAAAATTTTTTGGCCCCATTAACACTAGAAAGACGGGAATTTTCACACAACTTTTATATAAAAAAATATTTAACACCATAATTTTTATTTAAAACTGTTTAAGTTATTCTTTTATCCTGTTTTTTCTTTGTTTCTTTTAAACATATTTTAGGAAGAAATTTACGGTTCGAACCGTAATATATTGCCTTAGTAGGGGCCAAATTGGCCCCTCACCCTCAAAGATTTAAAGAAATACCATTCTTTGTGAAACAATTACTTCCACAAAAGGAGACAAAAACAGCTACAAAATGCTGTGAAAAACAGCTAATAGTGAAGCACCTTTTTTATAGTGTAATACAGGGTGATTCATAAATATCGGAACAACAGGCTATTTCCTTAACCTTCCTACCCTGTTCAAATTTCGCTCAATCTTGATTAAAAACATTTCATACCAGAATTATTATTTAAAGCATTTTAATACATTAAATTGACTTATCTCTCTGAATCTGCTATTTAACTTTCTTTATGAAAAAAGTTCTGGTTCGAATCGTATAAAACAAATAATAGTTATGGGTCGATTAGACCCATTCAGGGTAGGAAGGTTAAATATTGCCCCTAGAACCAAACTTCTATCTGCAAAGTTTCATAAAAAAGGTACAAAATCTGATGACATGATGCAATTCCAATTTTTATTTATTTATTTATTTATTTATTGGGGGGGGGGGGGGGTTATTTGAAAAAAATACGAAAATTGAATTTTTATACGGCCCCCGTGGGGTATAAAGTCCAATTAGGAAAACTTTCCTTATCCAGTCCTGAATTAAACACACACAAAAAAAACTCCATTTCCATATCTGCAAAACTCACAGAGTTATAGCCATTTAAATAATTCATCTAATTTTAAGGGATTAGGCACAAATTGAAATGAGCGCAATTCAAGAAACAATGTTACTTTAACAGTTCTAGAAAACACGTAAAAAATATAACTATTGAGTTGGGTAATTTTGATAAATATTCTTTTTTTTGTGATGGTTAGCCATATAATTTGCAAACAAAATCAGATTCTAAAAATTTTCATGAAGTTTATAAAGATTTCAAATGATTAGTATTGTTTTAACCTTCCGTCTACCAGACGGGTCCATTGGACCCGACAGCAATATTTCTGGTGTCAATGGTAAAATGAGAAATTGTCGATTGACACCGGAATTTATAAAGGACTTGTCTAGATATTACGAATTCCTTAATTTAAGCTTTCATTGTAAAAGCAAAATTATATTAAAATATTACTGGTGCCGTTTGCAAGTTTGGAATTAAAATTAGGTGTTGCCGTAGATAAATGGGTGTTTTGTCTGGTAGACGGAAGGTTAAGTAAAATTATTTAAAATTAATATAACTCGAAACCATTGCTCACTGGATTGCATTTTAATAGCAATGTGAGATTTGTAGATGTCGAAATGAATTTTTTTTTCTAAATTCAGAACTGGATAAGGATAAATTTCCCAATTGGAACTTTTACCCTACGGGGGCTGCATAAAAATTTAATTTTTGTATTTTCTCAAATAGATCCCCCATGGAGTTGCAACTTATGACATAAAATTTTGAACCTTTTTTATGAAATTTTGCAACTGGAAGTATGTGCCTAGGGGCAATATTTAAGGAGATAGCTTATTGCTTCGATATTTATGAATTACTCAGTGCGTTATATAATTAAGTATTATAATTAGTTAAATTTCGATTCTATTGTCTTTCTAAAAAATCAATTTATTTTAATAAAGTTAATTAAAAGAATCCTAAGTTTTTTTTGGTATTATTTGTTTTCCAAACAATCCATTTATGGTTTAACTACTGCCAAAATGAGTGTAAAAAATGTATCGAAATTGCTTCAGCTATTTTCGAAAGAAAAGGTATTTCACTATTCATTGTTTTTCACAGGGTTTTGTAAGTATTATTGTCTCCCCTTTAAATAATAATAAAAAAAACAGGCATTACCAATGTGAAAAATAACAGTAGTAAATTTGATTAAGCCCATTAATATTAATAATTGACTGAAATAAATAATTTCAGTTTTACACGTTCATTATGTTTGTAATTTTTATTTTCTAGTTATATTCTGAAGATGACTCGATTAAAAAGAGTTGAAACATGTAAATAAAAAATTTTAATGTATTTTAAATGTTCTTATTAATACAATAACGTCTTATAAGAAAAATATTTATTTATAATATAGATTCCTACTTTTTCGTTGTGGAAAAAAGAACGATTGGATTGTTAATATTACGATATAGGTATTACTAAAATGACTTTAGAAATTGCCATTCAGCGATAGCGGCTCATGAACCAAAAATGAAAAAATGATCTAGAATTCTAATAAAATATGTCATTTGTCCCTCTGGAAAGATTCCAGAAGTACTCTCCATTCATCAAATACCTCTAGATTTCAATAACACCTGCCTGATGTCAATTGTTACGATTATTTTGGGTTCAACCGGTTGTAGAGCAAAAACATTTAAGTGGAAGCCTTGATAAGGGGTACGAGGTCAAAAACACAAGAGTATGCTTGCTGGGAGTTCGCCAATTCTCGCTTCAATTTCGACTTCGCGAAGGCCAACTCACACGGGCTAAACATAGCGATTCAGAAACAATCCACCATCACTCACCTGACGGCTCAATTTATTAGCACTTTAAACAGTTCTCACTAACAAGTTGAGATTAATACGCATCCTCAATATATTAGGTGTCAAACAGCCAAATCACTCAACTTGACTTTCTGGAAATTGTACATGTGCATGGAGTAGTAATAATAATAATAATAATAATAAACAAAACCAAGCTTTTACAAATATCTGCCACAATGGAATCTGCTGGATTCGAACATTGGACATTATGTTTTGAGAGTAGACGCCCATAGACTTAACATTACCGAGGAGATTTCGGTTGCTGAGTGACCAGCCGCCTTGACACGTTCGCTGCCGCTTACGTGAAGATGTGATGATAGTTAATGCCGCACTGTAGAAGTGGGCTTTTCCCAGAAGCCGATTTACTTTTTATAACAAAGAATCAGTGAAAGATTTTTCCGTGCCAGCGCGTGACTGACTATCGGACATCACCCCACACCACGCGCTGGCCCGTGAGTGGCTCCTCAACGTTGGCGCCATATCACGCACTGGCGCGTGATCGGCAGCGAATGTGTTAAGAAAGTAAACGGTAATTTGCGAGCTAATAAAAATTGGAAAACAGAGTCGTGAACAGAAATTATAAGGTATTGCACAGATTAGATGTATGGAGTCCCTGCACATCATATATGTACGAGGGAGGGTTATTGAAAAGTAACACCTTCATGGCTGTAACTTTTTATTTGTAAATGGATTTAAACATTTTTTATTTGCATATGTTAACTGAATTTAGTCTCTATGAATACTATTTGTTATAGATGGTTTTAATGAGCTGATGAAAGAAGAAAAGGGCGACCTTCATCGAAATCAGATTTGAGCAGAATTGCGAGGGCTTGGGCCCGCTTCTTCAGCACGACAATGCTTGTCCACAGACAAGTCACGGAGTACAACAAAAGGGTTGTAGAGACTGCCATTCAAAGATGTTCTGCCAAACTCATCATACAGTCCCTGCGACTTTCATCTCTTTCCAAATATCAAATAGTCAATTGGAAAATAAAAATCCTAACTATTAATTAATGAACTGTTACAAAATCCTTAACGAATTCTTTAAAGAATAAGATAATTTTCTGACATGAAGAATAACGCAAACTGTTAAAAATCTGCTGCAACAGGTCCAATCATTCGACCGTTTTTAAAGATAGCGGTGACGCTCTTCTACTATTAAGAGTATCTGAAAATATTATTGACCCTCTTACGGGCAGAATTACATTAAGGTTATGTAGCCATTTTCAATAAAAACATTCGAATTTACTGCAAATTTTTAACAGTGTAAAAGTAATGCTTTACTTCCATATTCAACACAGTTTAATGATATATGAGATACGAGAGTAGTGCAGAAAAACACAAACAAACTAGTGTCAATCATAACTTTTTTTTTTTTTTTTTTCGTTCATATGACGAAACACTACGACTCCTCATTCTGAATATCTGTCACACAGCTTATTCTCCTAAAATGTATAAGTTAGAGACTCGAAATTTTGTATATATAGGGGAGAGGGGGAGGGGCACCTTTGAACACTCTAAATATTTTCCTTCAAATTAATTATTTAAAAGAATTATTAACAAATTTATTTTATTAATTAATTATTAACAAATGTATATGGTAATACATTACTACTGCTTCAAGGGAATAAGTATGCAAGCTTGCATGAACAGTACTGTTTAAGTAAGATATGATTTTTTCCCTCTTGAATCTAAACTTAAGAAAATAAAGTTGTTTACATTTGAATACATTGTTTATATAATATTTAAAAGTCAATAAATATAATTCAAGTAAGAAATATATTGATTTTCTGAAAAAATGTTCAAACGTGCCTTCCTCTCCCCTATAGTTGAATAGATCTTATCACACGGAAAATCATAAAATTTTGAAAAAGTCTGATATTACTTTAATTAAATGAAATAATTTAATGACATTCGATCATTTCAGCGATTTAGATTCATTTCAGCCATTTTCGCGCAGACTAGATAGCTCTTTGGTGGCGAATTTATCTCAGATTCAAAAGGTTAACAGTTCGAAGTTTGAAATTTTTCCCCCGGAATGTATTTATTATATTGATTACAATTTTACAGAATTTTTGTCAACCCGGGAGAACTCGCTGTGAGAATTTCTCTCAGGGTGCCCAATTCTTTTCTTTTACTTTACAGTCACTTAATATCAAATTTTTTGTTTGGCTTAGTACTTTTATTCAAAAAAGAGGTAAAATAATCGAAATCACATTTTAAAATTTTATTAAAATGAGAAATAGTCTTAAAAATAGTCATAAAAAGAGTACGATGGAGAAAGAAAATCTCATGCACGAGTTCTCGCATGTTAAAAAAAAAAAAAAAAAAAAAAAAAAAAAAAAAAAAAAAAATGCTATTTTAAGGCAAAAAATGATATTTCGATTTTCCTCCTTCGGACTACATTTCATTGTTCGCTGGATTTAACTGAAAGAACTTTCGTATTTTTCTGCTATTTTATAGTTTATTTATTTATTTTTTTTTAAGCTAAAATTAAATCATGTAATTAAATAAGTTTTACAGATATACAAAAAATATATGCTGTTACAATTGCTTGAAAAGCAGGGCTCGAAATGGAAAAATCCACAAACCGGAAAGCTATTTATAATTATTGTTGACTAATATATATATATATGTATATTTAAGTATAGAAAAATTTCTATAGAATCATACGAAAATTTGAAAAATGCCCTCAGGAAATAATAATAACAAGTTGGAAATTACACGTGAAGCGTAGCAAATGAGGTGCGTTCGTACGATTACGAAGTTTTAAAAATGTCACTCGCATATATAGATCTAATAAAATTGTAAATAATTAATTACAATTAAATTAACCAAACAATGTTCTCCCTATACCATTATGTAATGGAACACATTTGTGTGGCCTTGTAAATCAATAACAAATGTTCTTTGCACCACAGATTATGCAAAATGTATATTATAATATGTACTTTATAGATGCATATCAACTTTATTATGTTCGAATGATTGTAACACCATTTGAAACATTTCCCCCATTGACCGTAATGTAATGGAATACTTTTGATTGTCCCTGTAATTGAACTATGCTTCCGATTTTCATAAAATTTGAAACGACACGACAAAATTATGTAATAATTATATATTTTAAATTTCAAACGATTCGGTTGGGTAGTTTTTGCGTTGTTATATGCGGACTGAACGACAACTATAGGTGCTACGTATTTACATAATTACAAACGCATCTAAAAAATGTTACAGACAGCACAATAAGCTATATATATAAATGTAATAATATATTTAATAATTGCACGAACCGGAATGCTATATTTACTGTAATTTCACGAACTGGAACAAATTTTTTTATAATTTCTCGAACCGAAATATATTCCGTTTCTGCTGAAAAACAGGTTTTGAATATTTCTAATTTAATTAAAAAGATAACTTGAGATTATTCAAAATTAAAATTAATTTTTTTCTGCCATCTGTGTTCTTATTGATAAAGGATAAGGTATTCTAGAAAATATAATTAAACTTAACAGAGCATAACTCAATTAAAAGCTGCCTTTAATCCATTTAAGCTGATACTTTGGAATTCTTTCAAATTTTTTGTGGAACTCTGTATATGATCTATAGCCTTTATACACACTAAATAGTAATCAAAAGTTTAGCTCAACTTAAACAGGTACACCATACAAGTAAATGCAATTCCAGTAATTATCGCTAATAGACAGTACTTCAGATACAGATACAATACAGTATTCGAATATTTTTGTGTCCCTGTAAATGAACGATAAATGCTATGCACATCATGTTATCCAAAAAAGTATCTTGTAGTAAGCCTCAGTAACATATATGAATTTAATTATAATTGAGGTAGTGAGTGCAACATAACTAAAATACGCTACAAACAGTTTTTCCCTTAAACCATTATCTAACAGAATCCTTTTGTGTGGCCTTCTAAATCAAAGTAAATGCTTAGCACCCCATATTCTGCAGAATGCATGGTTTAATGCACTTCATAAATGCTTATCGATTTTATTACGTTTAAAATTGTCGTAATAACTTGAAAATAAATTTGAAACAGTTTTTCCCATTGACCATCATGTAACGCAATGTTTTTGACCATCCCTGTAAATGAACTATAAATGCCACATATTTCATTTTCAATAACAAATATAAAAAATTCAGAGCAATTCGAATTTTTACGAGAGCTACAGCTTGATCAGCTAGACGGTCAGACAAACCGAAATCGTTGTTGAACAAAAAAAGGCAGAAAAGTAGGCAACGGATCGAAATTTATGCATAAAAAAATAATTCAAAGACAATTTTAACTACTTTTTTTTTAAATTTTAACAATAACATTCGGAACTTTGAAAACTTAAGTTGCCAAGTGCCATTCGACATAATAATGCGCTCACGTTTTACAAATGTCTGAAATGGTATCGAAGTGACGGGGACACCCTGTATATTGACAAACATAAGTTATTAAAAATATATTATTTAAAGCGGGTGGGAACTAAAATCCGTACAGTAAAAGGTTAAAGTTGAAAAGAGAATTTTTTAAAGTTGAAAATGATTTCAAGAACCATCGATAAAGTAAAGCTCAATGCTTGTAACCTTTTCGAAAGGTCATCCCCGCCAGCTGTTTTTTACTAACACTAACCATTCAAACACGGAAATTGAGTTTGCTATACAAAAAACAATAAAGTCAAAGGACCACGCACAGATTTTATGGAAATTGGGCTCTGGTGAAATTTTGATAGGTTGTATTTTTACATGTCTCAATGGTGCACGTTCATGAAAAAGGGTTGGCTTATTTTAACGTTATGATTTCATTTCATCAATTCATCTGGCAAAACTGAAAACCTTCCTTTTTTTTTGCAAATAAGTATCATTTAAACTAAAAAAAAAAAAAAGTATTTAACGAAATGTTTTCTGTTTTTATGTGGTTTTAGAATAACGTTTAATAATTTAATAAAAATTCTGATTTTTATTAATTTGTACGCAATAGCATTGCTGTCAGTGTTAAAATTTCCTTTTTTAAATTTTTTTATCAAATCAAATTAAACAAAAAAAATGTTTGATTAATAAAAGCTAATATACAAACCACATCGAAATAGAAAACCCTCCATGAAATATTTTTTCTGACCCAGGTTATATTTATTAATTAAAAAAAAAAAAAAAACGGAAAGTTTGCAGTTTTTAATAACATTAATGAAAAAGAATTTTTTTTTAAATATTTAAAACAGTTCAAAGGTAAAAGGGTTAAAAGTGCAGTTTTATTCGGATTGAGTCATCCAATTTTACCGGTACGCTGAGGATTTTGGTTTCTTGCGGGTACATGGCATTTTTCAAAAGAGACCATACTGTTCTTTCAGCAGAAAAAGACTATAAATTAATATGAGTATTTTTCTTATTAAAAATATAAAAGTAATGTTTGTGGGTTATTCTTCCATAACTACAGGGTGTCCCAGAACTTCCTGTACAAACTTTGAGGGGTAGTAGAGAACATCGTTTGGAACCACAATTACATAGGAAAGCATAGGGGCGGAGTCTTGTTAACCCAGTCAGTGAAAATGTATATGAAGCAACAAAATTTTTAATACAAAATGAACATTGACACCAGAATTTTAATATGATTTTTCAATTTATTATGTATGTGAAATGTCTGGCTTTTCCTCTTTGCAAATACATTTTTCCGCAATTTCTGATGTCATTCATATTTTTCCACATTTTAGCAATGGAAGTGAAGGAAAAAGCTCAAAGACACAGTTATGACACAATGAGGAAAGCAGAGTAGAACGCTTTATTATACAGAAAAAATCACAAGTAATAATTTAATTTTAAATTAAATTTAAAATTATGTTTCTTTAAAATCAAGTATCTCAGTAGCTATTAGAAATTGCTAAAATGTGGGAAAATATGAATGACACTAAAAATCACAGAAAAATGTATTTGCAAAGAAGCAAAAAAAATTTCACATATATAATAATTGGAAAAGTCATATTAAAATTCTGGTGTCAATGTTCATTTTGTATTTAAAATTTTGTTGTTTCATATACATTTTCACTGGCTGTGAAAGGGTTAACAAGACGTTTCAGCCCATGCTTTCCTATGTAATTGTGCTTCCAAACGATGTTCTCTACCATTCCTCAAAGTTTGTACACGGAGTTCTGGGACACACTGTATATTAAAATATGTCATTCAGTTTGTCTAAGTATTTTGGATTTGCACCGGTATGAGGTTGTAAGCATAGAATTATCAAGAAATCTTGATACATCTATGATTGAAGGGAGTCTGGTTCGGGCGCGGTATCAGATAGACGTCAAATGAAATTTTTGGGTTCAGGTTTGCCCATCTGACCTCTGTATAACTTAATTCCACCCAGTGCATTTCCCTTAAATTATTTAATGGAGAAAATAGTAAGAAAATATTTTTTTTAATTGCAAGAATTAAGAATTTAAATATCATAGCTGGAAAAAAAGTAGGTGTTTTACTCTGTCATGTTTATTTTTTGGTAACGAACAGTTTCTTATTTACGAAAATTAAATACTTTAAAAACATATTTTATTAGAAAGATCGTTGTAATTGGAAGTATATTCTACCAGAAATTGCAAAGAAGGTTACAGTACATATTCAAGTAGATTAAGTTTTTTTAGAATTTTAATAAGCTTGTGAGGGAGTGTCCCTAATAAAGGCACTCTGGTGTTTTGAGTGAGATCGCAATGTTCTAACATGTGTGGCGCCCTCGATCTACAGTTAACTGCGGTTTTTGGGTTTTTATGCAAATTTCTAGCTCCGTCTTCAGTTTGCAAAGTATAAAAGCTGTAAGTTGTGAATTGGAGGGTGTGGTGTGGTGAGTTGGGAAGAGCCTCCAGCGGCGAGTCGTAGAGCTGACGTGTGACTCAGTACAGGAGTTCGGTAAGAGTTACTTTAGAGTAATTTTGTACTGTGGTTGTTTAAAATAAAGATTTGTGCCGCCACGGGCTGTTTATTTACAGGTTAGTAAAAGCAGTCCGCGATCTGAAGAGAAGAGCCGAATTAGTGATTTGAGGCGGACTTAGTTGTAATGTGAGTACAAGCTAAAGTTTATTCTCATAGTAGTGTGTTTAATTGTCCAAAATACCGAACTTTGCTTCACTCCCCGTTCCCCAATTACAGTTAATAAAAATTTTGTGTTTTTAATTCAGAATCTGTCTTCATTAGACTGACACGTCACAAGCTGTAATAAATAAATAAATCTATACTAAGAAAAGGAAATTTCACTCTGTCTGTGTGCGATGGTCAGCAAAATCTACGAGACGTACGAGGCTGAAAATTTTTGTGAGGTTGGTCTGATGATGTTCCTGACACTCTGAATTTTCAGTTTCTAATAATTAGTTGAATTATTAATTAAACATTTAACTCACTCTCATCGAAAAGCCATCTAAAAACCCAGTTACGCATCAGGAGCAACCGAAGAACCGTTTTTTGACTTTATTTCTGCTTCAAAAAATAAATCCAAATGACCAAACTGCTCGGTACAGTTAAAATTGAAAGTATATTCTATAAGATCATACTCTTTATGCTTCAAATGTCGCAGTTAACCTTTTGAAAGAAACAAAACGGCCATTTTTTCGACAAATGTTTTCTTGCAACGCCCCTCCATGACGTAATTTTGGAGTTACTGACAAACCAAAAATATCTTTTTAAAGCTAAAACCTTCTTCAAATTGGTGATGAAATCGCTTTTTAAAAATATAAATTTTAACACTTTTAAACATACTGGTGAACGCAGATCACTTCGCACCTTGTGGAAACTGTATTTTTTCTAACTAAACGCCGTATTTTAGCAGAAACTTTTGAGATTATCTAAATGGAATAATTTACATCACCCCGCAAAACGTTCTGACAAGCAGATTTTTTTTTTTTTTTTTTTTTTTTTTTTTTTTTTTTTTTTACAAAATAAAATGTGCGAAGATTTCGACGAAATCTGGGAAAAGCTATTTCATGGTACGCAGAGACTCCAAAAACCAAATTACGCAGAAAATAAAATAGTAGACAGCAAATATTTTAATTCAATAGTTCTTCATTTAAAAGTATAAATCCAGACAAAATATAAAATCATACAAATTTGAGATTCATTTAAGAGTCATTTTCATCCAACGCTGGATGGGTCAACTAGTAAGCAAACTTATACAAGTCCACAACTACAGTCCACAACCCACGAGTACAGTCAACTTATATATTAATTCATTTATTTTTAAAATCAAATTAAAATCAAAATCAATCAAATTTATTTTTTAAAAAAAATAAGCAGTTTAATCACTTATTATTGCTTATACTCCCTTTAGGAAAAATGGGCTTTTAAAGGATAAACGCCTCTTTTCATTTTCTCTTCGTTACCATAGTTACTTGCCTAAGGACAAACGAAGGGATAATGAAAAGAGGACGTTTGTCCTTGAAAAGCCAATTTTTCCTACAGTAAATTAGATCGTTAATTAGACTCAATAAATCATGTTTGAATTTTAATCTAACAAAAGTTATTTCATTTAAAAAAAATAGACAGTGCGTTTGGAGGACCCGCGATATTGATTACTGGATCTACAGCAGAATCCTATTTTGCTGGGATTGCATTCGGTTCTTAACTAGAATCCAAAGTATGCGCCATATTTCGTATTTTCCCCACTCTACTTCTACACCGCTTTCCCTTGCAAGTACTTGTTTTTATTTTAGTATCAGCACCTGCAAAAAGACAATTGAATACCAATTGGAGTTCCTCGAAAAGAGCTTTATCTAAAATCATCATCTTGTTTCCAGCTGTTTGCTTGAGCTTAGTGTAACAGCAAGTAAAGTGAATCGGATATCAATTTTTAGTGTGTGCTAAGTGTTAACTGGTTTTTTTTTTTTTTTTTTTTTTTTTTTTTTTTTTTTTTTTTTTACCAACACAAGTTCCAGTAGTTTTCTAAATAGTAGATAATTGATAAGTTTTTCTAAGTTGACAAGTAGTATAAGTAGTTATAGTTGAAAAAAAAAATCTTAAAACTCGCGGAAGCCGAATAATGTACACTATTAGTTCCATGAAGTAATCTATTAAACCCTTAATTTATGCATTATCAAGAATAGAATAGGGGGCTTACACTGTTAAAAATTTAATGGAACTTCAACTAGAAAAGGATGAAATCTCGTTCATATTTGGTTGGTTGTGTTTCATGACGGTCAATTATGAACACGAAGGATATAGGCCCTAAAGGGGAGTGCCCGCTGTAGAGGGTCTTTCTAAGGGAGCTTAACGCGTATTTAAACAAGGAAATCCAAGGTTCGAAGAAAATCATAGAAAACTCCGAAAGATTAGGCCAACGGGCACTATTGGGTTCGAACCCAGCACCTCTCGTATATCAGTTTCGAGGTCAGAACCTCTCAGCCACTGCTGGGGCTCATTCATATTTGGAGCTCCAAAGTTGGAAGGGGATTTCACTATGTTATGGTTGCAGTTACTGCACCTTCAAAAGTTGGTCAACCCAGCACAAAACTTTTAAATTGTACTTTTGGCTACGGCTGTACATTTGATGTCTTCTGTTATTAAAGCTCTTATAGGGTGTTTAAGACTTCAGCAACTCAAGACCAAAACTAGTGAAAAAGACAGGTTACCTCGATGCATTACATTTTTCAGACAGATTAATTAACGCTTAAGGGTGTTCTTAAATCAAAAAAGGAAACTTTGTGACACATGCTTTGATTTACTTTTGTTCGGAAATGCATAAAAATAGCAGGTGTTGTTATTCAGAAACTGTCTAATGAATGGCACTCATTTTTTTGTTTTTTAAAAACGCAATAGATCTTTCATAACAAGCCTTTAAAGATGCCGTTTTTGAGCACATTTCCCCACGAAAGCGGAAAAACCGGTTTAAAGCAGGTGGAAAACGGGTGATCGCGTGATCGAAATAGCTTAGAACTGGATAGGTAATTTAATTATCATAAAATGGGAAATTCAGTTCGTTTCGAAATCGCTTCCATAGTCAGGCATTCCAATTTTATAACTTTTTGTCAAAAAATGAATGAGTACATGTGTCAAAACGTTTTATGCTTGTTGAGCGGAGCAGTTGAGAACACCCTTAAGAACCTACAAGAGTCAGTGAAAAAGACCCGGATAATAATGTTAATTCTATGGAGGCGTTATTTTCAAATATCTCGCTCAAATTTTTATATTTTTGAATGACTTTTTTTTTTTTTTTTTTTTTTTTTTTTTTTTTTTTTTTGCATAGGATAGCTGAAGACAGCTAATTTTAAGACTGGTTTTTAATTTTTCGATTCTGATTATATTATTTTTATATTATTACGATAGATTTTATTTCAGAACCGGTCTCGAAAGTTAAAGTAATTTTTTAAGAAATATTTGCAACCAAAATCGAAAAGGCAAAAACTAGCCGTTTTCAGCTATCTCATGCAAAGGAAAAAAAATCGTTTAAAAATATCAAAATTTGAGCAAGATATTTGAAAATAACACTTACATAAACTTAACATTACCATCCGGGGTTTTTTTTCCGTAACTCGTGTAGGTTCTTAAGAACCCACACTAGTCACTCAAAAAGGCCTGGATGCTAATGATAAGTCTAAGAGGGCGTTATTTTCAAATATCTCTCTCAAATTTTTTTTTTTTTTTTCTTTGCATGGGATAGTTAAGGACGATTTATAACCGGGCTAGTTTTTACTTTTTCAATTTTGGTTTCAGATTTTTCTTTAAAAAATATTTTTAATTTCGGAATCGCTTGGATTCGCTTCTAAAATTGAAACTATCATAATATAGAAAAATATAGCCAAAATCGAAAAGTTAGAAACTAGCCTCAGCTATCTTATGAAAAAAAAAAAAAGTCATTCAAAAATATAAAAATTTGAGCGAAATATTTGAAAATAATGCCCCCATAGACTTAATATTATCATCCGGGTCTTTTTCAGTGATTTGTGTGGTGTTTTATACATCTCTTCAAAAAACACCTCAACAAGTTTCATGATTTTACTTTTTAACTCTTTCGGGTCTGGTGTACTATTAATAGTATTTGTCTTTTAAAGAAATGATATTTTGTTTTAAGAAATACTTTTGCTAAAATTTACATATAATAATTTTAGTACATGCTTATGCATTTATCTTATGACTTTATTTATGTGTAGGCATTTAGCAATAATAATTATTATTATTACTTGTTTCATTCTCTTTGCGCCGCTTGCGATTTTTTTATTTTAAACATATATTTCACTCTTTAAATTGAAAATAAAAGTTACTTTCCTGAAAGCGTTATGTGTAATAAATCTCAAAAAGTATTAGAAAGTTGTAATATAAGTTAAATCTTATTGTAATGTAATATTTTCCAAACATCTCCAATAATTTTCCCTTAGCCTATTGTCATATGAATATGAATTAAATAGCACGCAAAACAACAACATTCGTTATGTTTAAAACAATAAAATATTCGTTAAACACTATATAATCTATTTGGATAGCTAGTGGTAATGTTATTAACAAAAAATTATTTTTTTCTAAAAATGGAGAAAAATTCGAACCCCGAAAAGGTTAAAATGAGTCTGAAAATGTCTCAGAAGAATTGGAGCTGTTGAAGCTGGAAAAATATTTTTTCTACTATACCTTTAGGAATTACTGAGAAGAAATTTAAACGACTAAGCCGAATATGACTGAGCTGTCAACTGACTTTTTGTGCTAAAAGAATAATGATTTCCTGCCACACAGATGCTCTTTGAGTTTAAGTATTACACAGTGAATATTCTAACTAGTACTGATTCTATTAACCGGCGATTCAAATAACCAGCAAACATCTTTATCAGAAACTCACCCCCCCCCCTACAACCGAATTCTGGCTGCGCCACTGCCCTCCCCTCCCCTATTATTCCCTTCTAGCTACGGCCCTATTATTATATCTGTTGCTCTAAATATCTTAGACATGAACGTAAATAATTATACAGATGGAGCAATTTTTTTTATTCAAAATTCGGAATATGAAGGATCAAACTGGTTTTTGAATACTAATGATCCACTTGGACAAAATATGGTAAAAAATGGGATCATTAAAACGACCACACCAGTTCACTTTTTTAAAACGCGTTTGTTTAAAAGTAAAGTAACGATAGCCTTTCTGGCGCCAGACAGAAATGCAAAACATGTAATTTCAAATGTGTTTATATTTTCATATATTTACAGTATAAATATGCGCATATATCTAAAATGTTATCATATTCGACTCACACCTTTTAAATTACAACTATAAGCCGTTTTTAACAGTGATTATTCATGGAATTCCATCTAAAGTGCATTTATTTATTTTTTCAATAATAAGGACCTTGAGCCTATGCGTTTGATTAAAAAATATATATCCAAGAATTTCAATTTTTTTTTTCAAATAATTATATGCATAAATTGTCGAACCCTAATGGTAAGGAATGTTTTAAATAAACTATTCTCAGTGAAAACAGGGAGAAAATCATTTTGCCCTTGAACTGTGGAGTAATTGCCGTATTGGGCTCATCTTAATGGATAGGAATTTAAGTTTTATTTCTTAAAAGACTAACATTATTTTAAAGTTATAGTTATGGAAGGTATAAATGAAGTAGCTATAACATTGAATGTGCACAGTAAAGATTATTTCTTAGTCTTTTAATTGGACACTCAAGAAAAGTTTAGGTACGGGATGAAAAGAAAAAAAAAAAAAAACACTTATGCAAACAAGTGTTTTTTTTTTTTTTTTTTTCTGATGTAATAATATTGCTTTTTGGAAACGCAATGTGATTTTTCCAATGAAAGATAACTTGAAGAGATAAGAAAAAAATACTGCTCAAAACAATTTTATTTTTTGTTTATTAAATACAAATCGAGGATATTTTAAAACAGCGCAGAGAAATTTCGATAAATACCCTTTTATTTTCACAAAAAATAAACACTACTGTTTTATTAAATTTCCTTTTGTTTAATTTATAGACCGGGAGGCGGCACCACAGACAATCACTCATCGAGTTCACGGTTGAAATTCCAGAATGAGTGAAAACTCAAATTGGCATATTAAAACGCAATCGGTTTCCCGACCCGTAAGACATGTATGACGTCACTGCAACGTCGTTGTGAAGTCACATTGTGACTTTGTGACCATCGATTGTCGATGTGACATCACGTGACGTCGATATGAAGCCACGGTAACTAAAATGTGAAGTCGTTATGGCCGTTTTAGAGCTTTTTTGTGACGTCACAATGTGACCAATTTGTGAAAAGTGTGTCATTTGTGACTACTTTGACATTAACATTGTGACGAAACTGTGACAAAAGCGACGATATTTAAATTGCCAGAAACATGTTTTTTAAAGTAAATAACATGTTTTGAAGACTATTTGTAATTTTCTAAAAATGTTTAAGAAAGTCACATCTGAGTCACAATGTGACGTCACTGAGTGGTGGCATTTTCGTCACAGATGTGATGTGACCAAAGTGACTCACAGTGACGTCACTGTAACCATGCATGCTATGAGGGGAGTCCTATCTTGGTGGAAAACACCTTAAATCCCGATTTTAAGGTTGACTCGTAGGTTTACCATTATGTTTTTCTGCTCCAAGGCCTCCATGTTTCATACTCTTTTTGGGGTGCAGGAAAACACAATAGAAAACCTACGAGTCAACCGCTAAAATCGGATTTTCAGGTGTTTTCCACCAAAATAGGACTCGGGAAACCGATTGTGTTTTAATATGCAAATTGACTTTTAGCTGATTCTGGAATTTCAGCCATGAACTCGATAAGGTGATTGTCTGTGTGGCCGTCTTCCAGTCTTTTTTTTTTTTTTTTTTTTTTTTTTTTTTTCAAATTTACTTCCGTATTTTTTTATTTTATTGAAACAATATTTAATCAATCATCTAAGTTTCTCCCATCACAATCTACTTATTTTCATTTTTAATCATTCAGGAACTAGAATATATAATACCATTATTTGTAAAACAATGTATGAATCGTTGAATTTAATACAAAATTGCCACATTCCAATAGGGCACAAAAATTAAAATGAATACAAATGAAATTTGGAGAACCAAAGCAGAATCATCAGGCCCACAGTTACTTTGGAACTACAAATAATGGGCGTGGTTTCATCTTCGCATTAGCCATGAAAAAGCAGAATAATACGAATTTGGGGCTCTTATCACGCATAAAACCAAAATTAAATGGAGAAAAAATATTAAAATGAATACAAATGAAATTTGCAGAACTAAAGCAGAATCATTAGGCCCACAGTTACTTTGGAACTGCAAATAATGGGCGTGGTTTCATCATCACATTAGCCATGAAAAAACAAAACAATACGAATTTGGAGCTCTAATCACACATAAAACCATAATTAAATGGAGAAAAATATTAAAAATAAATCATAATAACATTATTAAATTGGATAGAAAAATAAAGATATATATATATTTCTTTATGATGCTTTATGATTTCTTTATAATTTAGCACATAATATAACTAGTGTAGTGATTATAATGACAAATAAATAACAGAATAAAAAGCATGCCAAAAGATAGTTTTTCCTAGTGTTTACATGTGCCCCACGTGCAGAGGCGCCAAATTTTGAAAAATATTGGTGGACTCAAAAAAAATTTGAACAAATAAAAAAATATTGGGTGGGCTTAATCAATAATTGGTAGATGGAGATATCAAATTATTGGGTGGGCTTGCGCCCCATGGGCCCATATAAGTTGGCACCACTGCCCACGTGTGTCCACAACTATATTTTTGGTAGGGCACAGGTGAATAATTTTTTGAATTTAATAAATTATTTAAAAAAAATAAGAACAACAACAAAGGTGATTTTAAAATCTGACCATGTGTATAAAATGTTCTGTTTACTTTTTTGAATAGTATATAGAAATTAATACTGTTATGAGAAAAAGCTACATTTATGTGAACTGTTCACATGTGCCCTTTTCTCCCATACCAAAATCAGTATTGAGCGATTTCACATTTTTAAACGAAAATCTTCAGAAGCGTCCTTTGTAGTACTCAACATTTTAGCCAAGTCAATCTGTTGCCAAACTGTTCAAATGATTGAATGACAAAGAATTTGCGAACAAATTTATTTGAAAATAAATAAATAATTTTTCATGTATCTTATAAAGGCAAAATTTTATTTTATTTTATTTTTATTTACTTATTTTTTTTTTAAGGTGGTTGCCCATTTAGTAGTTTGGAATTAAAATTACGTGGTATAAATAATATACCACTGCCTTTCAAAGGACTAAACCGGGAACATTTTCTTCTGCCTCCAAAGTCAATGTACGGGCCAGTATAGCGTTTTAAAATTCAAACCAGTTTCACCATTATTATAAACAGGGTCAGTGTTCCATAGGCAATCCTTTTAGCTAATTTCTTTTGAAAACATTTCACATGAAAAATGTCCGAGGAACGTTTTTCTAATGCGGGCATTCAGATGTTCGGCAGATCTATAATTTGCTTCACGAATATCAGATATAAGTAGGGAAAAACAAAGCAAACAAATGAACATAAACATGCATAAAAAATACAATGAAAGGAAAAAAAATCCTGGCTTTCTAACTTTGTCCTATACTGAAAAATAATGAACTCCTTTTTAATAAAAAAGCTATATTAATTGAGAGAGGTATTACAAAAATTAAAAACAAATAACTTTGACATGTTTCGGCTCCAATCGAATAAAAACCATAATCATAATAAAAATATAAATCCAAATGATCTCACGGTCAATACACATGACACGCGACAATGAGATGTAAACAAAAACCACGTGCTCTACTGTAAAAAAATTAAATTAAAAATAGACAATGATCTAAAATTATTTTCCAACCCCCACCTTTCAAAGGAGTAAACCGGGAGCATTTTCTTCTGCCTCCAAACAAAGTCAATGTACGGGTCGGTAGCATTTTAAAATTCAAACCAGTTTCACCATCATTATAAACAGGGTCAGTGTTTCATTGGAAATCGTCTTAGCTAATTTTTCCTGAAAACACTTCGCATGAAAAAATATCCGAGGAATTTATTCATTAACTCTAACCATAACTTAGAAATACTTACTAAAAGAAACGGTATCATCGCAAACAAAACTTTTAGTTACTTTTTGTTTGCAATAATACTGTTTCTTTTATTATTCCTAAGTTATGGTTAGAGTTAATGAATAAATTCCTTGAAAAAGTTTGAATGGGATGAATTAAGGTTGGAAAATAAATTTTAGATCATGGTTTATTTTTAATTTACTTTTTTATAATAGAGCACGTGGTTTTTGTTTACATCTCATTGTCACGTGTCATTTGTATTTTTTGATCATGAAACAATTTGTATTTGTATTTTTATTATGATTATGGTTCTTATTAGATTGGATTAAACATGTCAATGTTATGTATTTTTAATTTTTTGTAATACCGTATTTACTCGTGTATAACGTGCACTTTTTTTTCAAAAAAAATTAGGGCAAAACTCTTAGGTGCGCGTTATACACGGGATTATACACAGAATATTTTTTTACTGTTGAATGTAACCCCACGATATACATATGAAATAAGAAATTATTCAACGAAGACATAATCACTTGGAAAATCTTTCTTAATTGAGGTAATACTGCATCTTTATTTCATTCCTTGAAGTTTTTTATACAACAGAGCTAGTAACATTATCTAAATGCAATTCTCATTACCGTCACTCACTCTTTTTCTTGTCATTCACTTACTACCCGAAGCCTAACAAGTTGGAAATTGCACGTGAAGCGTAGCAAATGAGGTGCGTTCGTACGATAATGAAGTTTTAAAAATATCACTCTCATATATAAATCTCATAAAATTGTAAATAGTTAATTACAATTAAAATACGCAACAAACAATGTTCTCTCTATAGCTACACATTATGTAATGGAATACTTTTGTGTGGCCTTGTAAATCAATAACAAAAGTTCTTTGCACAACAGATTACGCAAAATCTATATTATAATATGTACTTTATGATGCATATCATTATCATCATGTTCGAATGAGTGTAATATTATTAAAATGCATTTGAAACTTTTTTTTTTCCATTGACTGTAATGTAACGGAGTACTTTTGATTGTCCCTGTATTTGATCTATGCATCCTATTTTCAAAAAAGTTGAAATGACTTGACAAAATTATGTAATAAGTATGTAATTTAAATTTCAAACGATTAAAATGCATTTGCAACATTTTTCCCCATTGACCGTAATGTCCTTACATTAATCCTTAGTCCTTAATGTAACTTTTGATCGTCCCTGTAATTGATCTATCCATCCGATTCTCATAAAATTTAAAATGACTCGACAAAATTATGTAATAATTATGTATTTTAAATTTCAAACGATTCGGTTGGGTAGTTTTTGCGTTGTTATATGCGAACAGACAGACGGACGGACGGACTGAACGACAACTATAGGTGCTACGTATTTACATAATTACGAACGCACTTAAAATGCATTTTCGCCTTGTTTTCTGGCCTAATGTAATGTTCGTTTCGAATTTCTTTACTGAAATCCATTTGGTCATTCTTCATTAGCATATCAAATTTACGGTGCGCGTTATATACGAGATTTTGAAAATTCGCCATTTTTTCTTGTAAAGTACTGGGTGCCCGTTATACACGGGTGCGCGGTATACACGAGTAAATACGGCACATCTCTCAAGTAATATAACTTTTTTATTAAAATGTTTATATAAAAGGCGAAGTTCTTAAAATCTTCTGATTTAAAAAATCTAATGTATTTAATAAACTTTTTATCATAATGTATAATGTATCTATTTTTATCATAATGTAATGTATAATGTATCTCCTTTGTAAAACAAAATAAAAATTGCACATAAAGACAAATAAATAAATAAAAGGAAAAAATCCGGGTTTCTAACCTTGACCTACAGTAGAAAGTAATGAATTCATTTGTAAAACGAAACAAGATATTAAACTCAACACAAAAAATAAATAAAATAAAAAATATCCGAGAAATATCCTTGTCCTACAGCACAACATAATGAAGTCCTACAGTGGAAAATAATGAACTCGTTTTTAAAACAAAATAAAAGTTGAACGTAAACACAGATAAATAAATAAATAAAAGGACATCATCCGGGTTTTTAATCTTAAAAAATAAAGAATTCATTCGTAAAACGAAACAAAAAAGTAACATAAACACACATAAATAAATAAATAAAAGGAAGATCTTTCTAAAGTAGAAAATAGGCTCAAGATGTGTATAATAATTAATAAAATCGTATGGATTTGCAAACTTTTCAATCGAATTTTCCTTTCTTTCTTTCTATTTTTTAGACATTGTACTATTAAATTTGTGTATGTACTGAATTTTTTGGGATGGATAGTGCTTTTAGAAGCGACTTAAAACAGCCAGGCGTACTTGGAAAATCGAGGAAATCGAACTTTTCTTGCAAAAAAGACTTGTAGAAAAAATATTTCTTTCAAATAATACACGTGCATATTATTTAAATGAAAAATACCGAGGTGAAACCGATATGTAGAATTTTTTTCTTAGATATACGCTTTAGAGATTTTTTTAATCAGATATTCCAAATTCAATTCCGCCCCACCAGTGGCTGAGAGGTTCTGACCTCTCAACTGGTAGATGGCAGGTGCTGGTTTCGAACACAATCGCGGCCGTCAGCCTAACCGTTCGGAGTTTTCCGTGGTTTTCTTCGAACATTCCATCATCGATCATTCATTCCATCGAGTAGTTTTTGAACTAAGCTTAGAAAAGTACACGCTTTGCAATCTACTTTGTAATAATTAAAAATTAATGTAACATGAGGATACCAAATTTGTACGTTCATAATTCCTAATCTATGTGACCGAATGATTTCCCGCTTGGTACCCAAAATAAAATTTAGCTAAAAATGCAAACATACTGTCAAATTTGAGTGTTCGTATTGAAAATTTCAAAGTTTGGCATAATTTGTATATGAATATTATGCTTTTTTTGTAAAATAAATTGAAAGAAGCTGTAATTTCCAGTCGAACGGACATTTTTGTTAACTCTATACTGCTTGTACCAGACACCAGACATATGAGTTACATGCAAGGAATAGAAAAAAGATAACAAACATTATCGTTTCATTTGTCACCGCTGGGATGTGATGCATTACGACATTACGAAGCAAAAAACAAGATTCAAGTGTAGTTTTTCCAATTTCAAAAATTCCTGAAATTTCAAATAAAAATTTTTGCTTTATTTAATGATAGACATTTTGTAATAATAATAATTAAATATTTTTCTGAATTAACTAAGAGGCCAAAACTGACGATTGGTGAAATGGACTCTAAAACATTCCATTGTTACATAAGGCTCGATAAACATCTCCACTGAAGGAAAACTCAGCTTCATTCCGGCACATTGGTCCCACTCTAGGCTCATTTAACTTGCAATCGGCACCAAGAATATTTTATTCTAATTTTGCTTTTACAATGGAAGCTTAAATTAAAGAGTTCTTAATTCCAGTGTCCGTCAATAATTTCTCATTTTTTGAACAGAATTTGTCTGGTTAACTGTTTCTCTGATTTGTTCAATCAATTTGTTAGTTGTTTCTCAATTTGTTTTTGCCAATCGTGATTTGTCCGTACCATGTGCGGACATCCGTATTTTAATCGTGATTTATTATTCTCATCAGTAAATTTTTGTAGCAAATTTTGCCGAGCACTTTTCTGATTCAATTAAGCAAAAACTTCTGTTTTGATAAAAGATTCAAAATGACAAGAATTAAAAGATTAAAGACAGGCCTTAACAATAGGCCTTATTAACAGGCCTTAACAATACAAGGCTGTTTTTGGCCAAATCAGTATTCTTCACAATGAAAAAATTATATCGATATGGAGTAGAAAGAAAAGATGGGGTAAAAGATAATAAGTGAAGGTGGATGGTAACGAACTGTTTTAGTTAATGATCCTAACTGTACAAGAAACAAATGTTCGTTATGCTTCTATATTATATTTCTCATTGAACAAAACCAAAAAGTAAAAATGATTAATTTACACATTCGACATTTAAATACTTCGATATTAATCAAAACTGCCTGTAAACCAAAAACAGGCGTACACAGTTTTTTCACTTTCCTCAATAATTGTCATTTCGCCCACCTAAGATTTAGCAATTCAGAACGAGCATCGCAATTCAAGACAAGCAGTTATGTTTTAATTTGTGCTCTAAAGCCGATTATATAAAAATTTAACTTTCATGAAGGGTATATTTTTGTTTCCTAACGTAAATGAGTTAGCCATTTCAAAAGAAAATTAAATGGGTATCGGATTACAAATTGGCAACTTTGGGGGGCCCATCACATGGCAATTAGGGCCTGGTTGTATGTTAAACACTATTCAGAAAATTTGAATCCGAAAGATCCACTGTTTCGTGTTTTTAGTTTCACTATTTCAAGATATTAACAAAAATGTAAAGAAGAATCAACCAACAGAAAACTAATCCATTCACTCATCATGACATTCTGGAAGGCTCCCACATCTTTTCCCCAGGTACAAGAAACAAACAAAAAAATCCGAAAGTATTCGATTGGAAAAAAGTAAAAAAAAATGCACGTGTATAAAAGTGTAATGCGTCGGCTGGCAGCTCCGAGCTCCCACGAAAACAAAGAACTTCATTTCAAGGTCAATTCGAAGGAGTAGACAAGTTACGCAAGAGCCAGCTAGCGGCCATTGTCACAAAACAAAGTTTGGGTGACAATCAGTCAGTTGTCAATGTCAGGGCTTACAGGGAAATGAGACAGGAGTACAAGGTTAAGCTCAAGGTTGGATTCATTTCGCTTTTGCTAAGCGCATTGCATTTCATTAATCACATAACATTATTGAAAGAAATGGTATGGAATGAAACGGAAACACTGATGACACGGCTGTTCTCTTGGAATGTTTTGAAAGGCTGTGACGTCACTCTGAATTCATTTGATTTTTTCTTAATTAGATCACGCTGGATTAAACTGACTATGTGATCTGTCTTATTACAGTTTTTAAAAAGGCAGTGTATTCGTACGATGGTAACAGGGGGGGGGGGGGGGCTTTGTTCAACTTACCTCAGTTACCTAAGGTGGCTTAATCATGCTACCGGCGGGAGGTTAACCCAAATAACTTCACGGTCCTTCAGGAAGAATGAACTCGTATCAACTTCAAAAGTTTCTTTATTGTACTAAGGTATCCGAATTGTTCTGTTACGTTACGAACTATAAATGATACCCACTTAATTTTCGGAAATCACGCTATAATAGATCTCAATAACTATACATCAATTTCGTAACGATCCAAGTACTTTTATGAAAGTTATTTAGTGCAGACAGACATAATTTTTTTTAAATATCTTGGAAGGAGTTCAAAATTTGTTTTGTTTTTTATTTTTGTAGTGAATACGAAACGAGATTTTGTACTGAATATATGCACTTTATGCGGATTCGGGTTCTGATCGGATTTACTGTGACGCTTTAGGCTTCGAGTTCTTGTAGGTTTGGTTTGTGTCTATTTAATTTTTCAAAAGGAAAACAAATTTTCTCGATTAATCAATAGTAATAATAAATATTTTTAATTTGTGTGTAGGGTAAAACGAATGGGATTTTACAAAGTTTCGTAACAGCTCAGTGTTGAATCTGTGGGAAAAACATGAAAATCGGTAAAATATGAAGTTCCATTGTAGCATAAAATAATACTGATTTTCTTGCATATGTATACACGATAGCCTAAGTAGGTAATGTTTGTCTTATAATTGGTGTTAGCTGTAAGCAGGCCTGTAGCTAGACCATATAGCCAGGTAGGGCAAAAGTTTTTCCAGGGGTGGCAGATTATTTTTCCACTTTTTGTTAATCTTTTATGCATAGTTCTTCAAACACATGTACTGCGATTTCGTGAATTTTTTTCACTTAAAATATGAGGAATTTCTAAAGCCAGAGTGAAATTTTTAAAGTTTCTTCAGAAGCACGGGAAAAAAAAATGTTAAATATATATTTTTAGTTTAGCGCAAATAAATTGCTATTTTTTTATTAAATAATTTAAATGTATACATGTACTATGTTCGTTTATATTAATAATACTTTTAAGTACAATTTGCTAAATGCACAATTTTGTTCACAATTTTTTTCATAAAATTTGTACAATGTTTCGCATGCACTAACATTCTCCAAATGCATAACAATGAAAAAGTTAACCGCCCTTTTTCACTCTGTGACCAAAGACTAAATATAGCTGCTAAAAATCAAAATGGTTTAACCTCGGAAGCAGAATCGGCGCAACGCTGCAATGCAACGCACGTCACAGACTCTTAAGAATGTCTGCAGACTATTTTTTAACTGTTAAAAATGTAGCAAAAAAAAAAAAAAAAAAAAAAAAAAATTCGGTCCTAAATCCAAAAATTAGGATATAAAATGTATCGCGAATTTCAACAAATAGTCTTCGAAATGAAATCAATTTCGTCATAGATCACGAAAAACACGCGAATCTTGTGCAAAGATCACGAAAAAACGGCAAGTTTCTCCAATAACATTGCATAAAAAGGCAAATCTCTTCAAAAAATCACGAAAAGCGGCAGTTTTCGTCAAAAAAAATCACTAAAAAACGTCAAATTTCTTCAAAAAATTGCAAATAAAGCCAAATTTTTTCAAAAAATCGCAAAAAAACCCGGAAAATTTCGTCAAACGATCACGAAAAAACGGCAGTTTTCGTCAAAAAAAATCACAAAAAAAGGAAAATTTCTTCAAAATATCGTGAAAGAAACGCCAAATTTCTTCAAAAGATAGCGAAAAAACGGAAGATTTCGTGAAAAGATTGCGAGAAAACGGCAGTTTTCGTAAAAAGATCACGAAACAATGACAAATTTCTTCAAAAAATTGCGAAAACACGGCAAATTTCATCAAAAAATCACGAAAAAAAACGGAACATGTCTTCAAAAAATCGCGAAGAAGGGCAGTTTTCGTTAAAAAATCACGAAAAAACTGCAAATTTCTTCAAAGGATCGCGAAAAAAGACGGCAAATTTCTTCAAGAGATCACGACAAAACGGCAGTTTTCGCCAAAAAATCGCGAAAAAACGACAAATTTTTTCAAAAGATTGCGAAAAAATAGCAGTTTTCGTCAAAAGATCAGAAAAATAGTCAAATCTTGTAAAAAACGCTAAAAAAATACAAATTTCGTCAAAAGGTCGTGAAAAACCCGCAATTTTTGTCAAAGGGGAGCACTTATAGGGGAGCACCCTCTTTCGGACAATGTATGAAGTTTTAAAAATTCTGAGAACAAAGGCAACTTCTTTTTAAAATTATATTTTTCTTTTATGTCTATCACAAATATTTTGGAGATTTGAGTGCATATGATGTAATGCGAGGGATTGGTCTGCAGACTGTTTTTTAAGTGTTTACTTGTGTTGCAGACTACAGAAAAAAAATTCTGCAGCTGGGGGGTTTAACTGTGCAAAGTGTTTAAGCGAGGTTTCATGAGTTTCTATTTACTTCTTAAACTCGCTGTCAGGTAATTAAAAAATTTCCGGAGCGGTTCGACTCGGTACAAACAAAGAGCCGCACAATCACAGGGATGGCAAATTGGATCTTTAGATCCAATTTGCCATTCGTCCTAGAGGTCTGCACGGGCCGGAATTTCCAAGCCCGGCCCGGCCCGGCCCGTTTAAATTTTTATATTTTAGGCCCGGCCCGTACAAAAATCAGCGAAATCAGGCCCGGCCCGGCCCGTTTTGGCCCCTTACAATTTCTACGATTTCTAAAAAATTCACATTTTTATCATATAACTAAGATTCCTTTAAAGAATACTGCATACATATCTATGGAATGATTTTACAGTATATTTTACAGCAAATACACATTAACAACATTAATGATTACTTAGATTAGGCTTTCAACATTCAAATAAAGATTCATTAAATAATTAATATGGCTTAGAATAAAAGAAAAAAGAAAGAAAGCTAAAAACATCGTTAATTTTGAAGCTGTTTAATAAAAGAAGATTTATAAATATATTTCTATATCATTTTATTATAGATTTCAAATCCAAATTCATTCTTAAATTCAAAGAAGCTCCTTTCTGATACATTTCTAAATTCATTTTTTTTTCCTCAGAAACGCATAAAATTAACAGATATCTTTATTCAGAAGCTATATAATCGAATGGCGTTATCCATTTTTTGATACAAGCAATTTAAGAATACTGTAAACAAATAAAATACTGTCATAATTAGCGTTTTGAATAGAATTTCCGGAAGCAATAGCAAGGGAAGAGAGAAAAATCTGCAATCATTTGAGAAACTATTATATCTCAACAAGGTTATACAAGTATTTTATTTACCAAAAATGAAAAACTCTATTCGATTCCAAATCCCTTCAATAGTTAGGCTTATCACTTTTATACTTTTACAATTTAAAATTAATCAGAAAATGTGTCAAACTTTCGCATTATTGAGAAATCATCAAGAAGTATATATATCCGAAGACTAAGCTAACATAATTTCTTTATCGCTGTTAATAATTTTACAAATCATGTTTTCTGCCAATAATTAAGTCTAGTACCGTTCCGGCCAGTCTATATGTAGAAAAATAATGCAAGCGTGATCTCGGACCGGCATGAGACAGCTAAAAAAATATTAAAACGGGTTACACATAATGTAATTATGGATCGAGAATGGACTCCGGTACTGGCTATGCCGTCTGTGTCTACCAAGGCGATAACACAATTCACACATCTAAGGTTCAGCTTAATACAGAAAATAGCATATACCAAGCGGAACTTTCGGCAATCCTGGATGCAATTATATGGGCAGAAGGAAGTGCATTTAAAACAATAACAATAAATACGGATAGTTTTTCAAGTGTTCAAGCAATACAGGACATATGCTCAAAAGACTTACTAATAGTCGAAATAATACTGGCCCTACAGAGCTCCAAAAAGATTATAAAATTTAACTGGGTGAGAGGCCACTCTGGTTGTGTTAGTAACGAAATGGCTGATCATCTTGCGAAACAAGCAGCAGAGGGTAAAGAATCAACACTGTTTAAGTTCCTACCACCATGGAACAAAGAATATAAACGGGAAGGAAAACCGGGCAACCGAGGCGAGCCGAGGCAAGCCGAGAATTCTGGGACAAGTGTGACCCTGAACTGCCGGCAACCTTGGCGATTTTTTTCGATTGGCGATAACTTGGCATGTGTTTTACCTCTCGCCGTAGAAATCAGCACATAAGACGCCGAGTGTAAGAAAGGCCAAATGAGTGATAAATGCGCCAAACAGTTGCCATTCCTCAGGGAATGCTGGGATATGGGTGAACCTCACTGAAATCCGGTGGCATCGACGATCACCCTGCTCCTAATGGGAAAGAGGCTTCGTTTTCCTTCCCGTTTATATTCCTTCTTCCATGCCTACCACTTCCAGCCTCTTACTTGCGGAGGCAAATTAAAATCCAGGTTCCTAGCGGAATTGCAACAAGAGTGGGACTATGCAGAGACTGGTCGCTATACTTACAACCTAGTCCCCAAGGTCTCTCTGAAAAATCTGCTGTCCCATCGCAACCTCTATCTCTTCGCCACCAATCATGGACCCTTCCCAAGTTATCTTGTAACATTTAATAAAGTAGACTCTAACCGTTGCACATGTGGGGAAGTCGGTGACTCCTTACATTACCTGACGGCATGCACCTTAACTGCTTTTTACCATATACGGAAATCCTCTACGCTTTCAGATGCAGCCTGGTTCAACGTGATATTGAAAGAAACTAGGCTTCTTGACAAAATAATAAACTGTGTAAAACTCATTGAGGATAATCAGGCATTATTTCAGATGCCTCCTCTTTAACTTTCAACTTTACTCGAATGAACTTTCGAACTTTACTATGAACTCTATTAAGAACCATATTCATTGGACTTATTCACCTTCAAAATGAACTATAGATCATTGTGCTTGTAAATATTCCGCACATCTAATTTCGAACCTGTAAATATTTCTGTTGTTAAAACACACGTCTGAATATTCTAAACACACTATCATGCAATAATGTAAAGTTATCATTGTAAATATTAGAAACTTATTTCCCGGGCTCGCCCTGAAAAATAGGGCAGCCCATTGTGACCTTGTACCTTTTTTTTTTTTTTAATAAATGTTAGGTGGGGCTTGTTGAGCTCAAGCCATATGGTAGGCCTCCCCACCTATCTGAATCTGAATCTGTAATTCTCCGATGCCGTTACACTGTGCATTTTTATATTGATGCTGTCAAACTAGTATGGCCACATTTATACTTTATTCTCGTTAAAACCATTTTCGTTGAAAATAGCTTATATTTTATCGTTTCTGCTTAAATCTTCAGAACGGGCCGGCAGGCCCGAAAATTTTTTTTATCGGCCCGGCCCGGCCCGTCTGGCCCGTTCAATTTTTTTGCCGGCCCGGCCCGGCCCGTTGAAAAAACTATTCTAAATCTGCCGGCCCGGCCCGTTAGAAAATTCGAAACAATTCCGCCGGGCCGGGTACGGGCCACGGGCCAGGCCCGGGCCCGTGCAGACCTCTAATTCGTCCCTTTGTAAAATTGTCAAAAACCAACCTTTAGAAAACATTTCACAGTATTTCTTTATTTAGAAAAATAATCCCTTAAGCTCTTTAAAAAATATTTCAAAGGAAAAAGCACAATTTCAGACCACAGACGGTATGTGTCCCAGTGAATGAAAGAAAGTCACTGAATAGCATAGTACCAAAGAGTGTCAAACAATTCGGCTGCTTTGGTGATCCTTAAACAGGCAATTTGTTAGCGGTCAAATCTCTAGGAAGCTAGTTTAAAATTGTATAATCTTAATTACAAATGCGATAAAATAAAGGGAAAAAAAACCTTGCAAGGGGCGTCAAATTCAGAGTTCTAATTTTTACAATAGATTAAATCTTTTAAACTCTAATGCCTGTTTTATTATCTGTTATTCTGTAAAATTTTGAAAAAACATAAATTATAGGAAACATAAAAAAAATGCTTAAAAACACTGTATTTTCATAAACTTTTTAAATGGATTTTTATGAAAAAATATTAAATTGACACAAAATTTATGAAAATATTGTTAACACTACGATAAATAATACCACAAATTCTTAATACAATAACACGAATTAAAACTTTCCTCTTGTACTTGTTTGTAAGAAGACAAATTGCAGTTCTGTAACAGAAGTTAACAATTTTGCTGTAAAGTAAACTTTTGTTGTAGCATTGAAATCAAACACGTTCAAAAATTCTATAAAAACACAGGATAATTTTTAAAAGGTTATCAAATTGGGCATTTTTAACTTAATTTTAGTTTACTATCATCCTGGAAGGTATTTATTCAAAAATTCCTTATATTTCAAAGTGTGACATTTAATAAAAAATGAAATTAATTCCATAAATAAATGATTTAATGTATTATGCATTTATTTTTAATAATTAATAATGCAGAGTTAGGACAACTCAAATATGTAGGGGAGAGAAAAGCAGTTTTCTATACGCACGCACACACATACATCGGATACATATATATTAAACAACATTTTATATTTGAGAATACTTTTAAGCACAAAACGCACTATAAAAACAGTGTTTATTTTTGTTCTAAATTATAGCATGGAACAAAAGTATATGCATCTTTATCTCTCTCTCTAATCATATATTGGGTCTTTCGGAAAGTGGTGTCTGTTTGGGAAAATCAGTTCGTACCGGAAAAATTTGCCCATTACTTACTATTAGATATCGGAAACCATATCTAATAATTAAATGATAGACTTTTTCGGTACTAATTAATTTTCCCAATTGAACACGACTTTTCGAACGACCCAATATTTCAATCAAACGTTTCTATTTTTCAGGGCCAAATATACGAATTTCTTTTACAAATTTGCGCCATCGTATTTAACAATAAATAACAGCCAATTACTTAAGTGATTTGGAATTATTATTTTTCAGTTTTCAATAAATACATTACACTTTGAGTTTCAATTGATATTTATCTTATGATGGTTTTTATCAAACTGTCTCCTTGCAAAAATTGGCTTACAATGGCAACTTAGACGACTACTCTGAAAATTGTTTTACTTTTAAGAAAAAGTGCAGAAAAATCATTCTTCGTCTCTTAACAAAAACACCTGTAACATTTTTTAATTTAAAAATAAAAATGACTTTACGAATGTGTCAGTAAGTAATAAATTTCGATTTGTAAAATTGTTTGAGTAACCTAACATATTGTATTATTTAAATTTGAAATAATAATTGTTTTATCTCAGAAGCACCAACTTTTTAAAATTTTAGTGAAACAGGGAGAGAATCGAAGAAATGAAGGGACAGATCTAATATTATATACTTTATATTTTCACATGGGGAAGGGGAGTATCCCTTGTAAAAAATTCTATAGCGATTTCTAAAGGTTCTTTTATTTCTATATACTCCCAACTACCTGGAGTCAATGTTCATGAAGGATTTAATTTGTTATGCTGCTAATTAGCTGATTTTTATTTATTTATTTTATGCAGGAAAATATATGAGTTTTTTTTAACCTACTTGTACCATATTGTATGGATATTTGCGCTATAATCTCTTTTAAAGAAAATTAAATAGTAACATTTTATGAAAGAGAAAACATTTTACCATAAAATCAAAGTTAATGTTAATTAAATTATATAGTTACATTTTTCCTTTCTTCTTTACTTTACTATTGATTGATATTATGTCATTCCTTGAAGATGTTTTTACTTTAAGATAAAAATTATTTATATTACGCCATATAAAGTTCATTTAAAGCGAAATACATGCAACATGGTAATAATTTCCTTCGCTAATTGCTACTTGCAAAATCTCTCAAAAGAACGAAAAAAGTAAGACATACATGTATATTAAAAAAATAATTCTGTAAATTTCTTATTTGAAATTTAAATTTATATTATTTAAATATGAAATATATAAATACGAAATTTGATGGGAGTTATATTGATAAATGATAATTTTTCATAGTAATTACATTTCTTTATGGTGAATAACACCTATAATTTTTGTGTTTGTTCATTGGCTTCACATATTTTTATTATTCTTTTATATGTTCATGAATGGTGAGAAGAAAAAAAGACATCAAAAAGCGTATTGGGTTTTTTAAAGGACTCTCTTCCAAAGCAAACAAGTAAGCATAACAAAAGAGAGAGAAAAGTCCTAATGCGTGACATTTGCTATTTATTGTAATCAGATCAAGTTTACATGAAACAGACGACTATTTTAAGGAAACAGTAAAGGAAACAATATTGTAAACTAGTTCACCGTAATTTCAGAATCGACTGGTTTCAGCCAGCCTTCTAACGATAAATTTCGTATGGTGACAGTTGTACAAAGAGACGAATATTTAGCTAATAAACTAATCCAGATTTGTTCAATTTGGAGCGGTGTGGAATAATTTCTACAAAGCAAAAAAGCGGGGAATCCAGAACGCCTCAATTTTTGACAGAGGTCTGTTAAAGAGAGAGAGAAAAAAACTTTTTTACTGTTTCCAGACTAAAAACTAAATTTAGGGGTAGAAGGAAAAAATTTACATGAAGGAAGAAAAACGGAAATTTCATTGTTGTATTACAAAAAAGCTTTTTAAAAGGAAATACTGAGTGATAAAATTATCGGATTCTGAGTGACCGAAATGTCGAATTTCATTTTGAATAAAAACTGTAATAAATATAAATTTAATGTTTTTTTCCTTTGTTTTCTTAGAAATTTAATGTGGAGTTTTGCGCTAGGTCGGGCAAAACTTTTTTCAGGTCGGGCTTTGCCCGACCTGAAAAATCTACCTACTTTTCATTCTAACCCAACATAGGTTGGCGGTAATAACTTTCAGAAAACTGAAGTGTATTGTAATAAAACTTTTAAGAGACAATCTCCCCTTTGTTGTGAAAGCAGTAGAAACTGGACGCTCCACATTTTGTATTGTGTTTATCAGTTCATACGGTATCATCGATTGCTTCAGCAACCTGTTTTATTATATCATTTCGCGATATTATCCCATTTCATACAAAATAAGGTACCTATCGTTTCGTTTTCATTGCAATGTTTTTATTTTTCTCGAAATTGTTGCCGTCAACCTGAGTTCAGTTAGAATGAAACACCCTGTATTCGTGACCCATGTGGTTTCCGAGCGCATGATCTGTGGTCATTTTTTCATCCTCTTGATGCTTACTATCATCCCTCTGAATCTGTCGGTCATATTTTGGAACGCTCTGTATATTCAAAGGCTTATAAAATTGAAATACCCTAAACAAGTGCTATAATGCGAAGTTCAACCCAAGCAAGACAAACTTGAATTGTTTTGAAAGCGAAAACTGTGCATCATTTTCAATCGTAGTACTTTTAGCTGTTATTGCGATGCAGAAACATTTTTTAAGTCGGAATTCCATAATCGGAACAAGACAGTTGAAGTCAGGGTTCTCGCTGTCGCTCGCCATTGCGCCAAATTACGACTAAATTCTTCATTTGGCGAGTAAACAAGTGATTAGATTCGCCAAATTGCTAGTGCTCAATTTTTGTTTTTTCTTTCTTTTCTTTTTCGTTTTTCATACATGTGGATATATATATTTAATATATTTGTAGCGGATAGTTGAAATTAGATTAATAACTATCGTTGTTGCAGTTAAAAAAAAAAAGGTGTACATTAAAGGATTAAATATAATTTTTTGTGTGCTACATGGCGAATCTATTTTGCTAGCATTTTTTTTATTTGGCGAATATTTTTTATTTTTAATTAGCCAAATTACTAACGTTGATCAAATGTCAGCGAGAACACTGGTTGAAGTTGCAACATTAATTTTTTTAACGTAGTCATACTGATTGGTAATGTTAACATAAGGCACCATGTTATAATAATATTAATCAGTATGATTGTTGTTAAAAGTTTTTAACAGTATATCTACTTACCCATCGTTTATATAACGTTTCGTTACCTGCGATTTATTCTGTTGAGTTGTCTATTTGGCAGATCAGATGTTATTACCAATAAAGCTTTCTGAGGGAGATATGCTCTCCGGTTATTAGCCCAGGTAGCTTAAACGGTAGAGCATTGACAACGTAAGTCAAGAGTCTGAATACAAGTCCCGGATTGGGTATATTTTCACTCAACTGGAAAAGTTCAATTCGATATTTAATGGAACTCTAGCATTTTCACAAAAGTTAAAGAGTAGGCAAACAGATAGAGAAACTCAATTTATAAACATTTTTAACCTTCCTAGGCTGTTGGAAATTACTCAAACTTAATAAAAATATTTCACACCAGAATTTTCATTTAAAATTATTTGACCTATTTATTTAACTTAGTTCTCTGTAGCTTTTATTTAACTTACTCGATAAAAAAAATTCTGGTTCGAATCGAATCGAATATATCATAGAAACGGGTCTATTCGACCCATTCAGGTTAGGAAGGTTGAAATGGGTTTGAAAGTGCTAGAAATGCTTTCTCTTTCAAAATTCCAGACCCTTTTTTATTAACTGCAACCTCGAGCTCTATAAATATAAAAATATGCTTAAAAAAAAAAAAAAAAAATACTAACCGACTTCAAAAAAAAGAATCAAGCTTGGCGACAACTGGGCGCTAACGCATATGAATGTATAGTTATAATATTGTTGTGATTTGAAAACGGTTGCAACAATGAAAGATGATTTGCGACAAATCATTATTTTTTTTTTATCAAATTCATATTTTTTCATTAAATTTTTTTTTCTAATCATCAGAATTTAATGAAATTAAAATGGGACCACATGGGTATCTTATACTTTCAAACAAAAAAAAAAAAAAAAAAAAGATCAAAATCGGTTCATATTTAAAGAATTTATGAGTGAACAAGAAATACATACAGGTCGAAATCATAACCTACGCCTTCAAGTCGGTTAAAAAACATTTGACATCGCTATAGCATATTTGGGTGCGTACCACCCTTCCTAGAGACCCTCAGTCTTTTACTACCCTTACTAGACGTTGTCTGGTTTAAATGATTCTTATCTAAGAATGGAAAGTAGTAAAAAGAATTTTTGCAGTCACGATCAACATGTGGGTCTTGGATTGGAGGAAAATCTTGGTGAAAAATTCCACACAACTTAATAAAATAATTAAGAAAAAAAATAGAAGCCTCCAACTTGTTTGCAGAGGTTTCAAATTCTAACTGAGCAAAACGTCCGCTTGAATTATGATACATCAGGGTACACGTTTCTTATCGTGGACCAAAATCTATTTTTTAACCCTTTCGGGTCCGATTTATTTATTTATTTATTTATTTATTTTCAGTTTTTAGAAAAAAATACTTTTACGTTAATAACTTTAACACTAGCTATCCATATAGATTAATTAGTGTTTAACGAACATTTCATTGTCTGAAAGATAACGTATGTTGTTGTTTTGCGTACCACTGAATTAATATTCATATGACAATAGGCTAAGGAAGAATTTTTGGAGATGTTGAGAAAATATTGCATTACAATAAGATTTCACTTATATTACAATTTTCTAATACTTTTTGCGCTTTATTACATACGATTCTTTGAGGAAAGTAACTTTTATTTTAAATTTAATGAGTGAAATATATGTTCAAAATAAAAGAATCGCAAACGGCGCAAAGAGAATAGGAATAATGATAACAATTATTATTATTACTAAATGCTGAAACATAAATGAAGTCATTTAGTAAATGCATAGACATATACTAACATTATTAAATGTAAATTGTAGCAAAAATATTTCTTAGAACAAAATAATGCTCCTTTAAAAAATATGTACTACTAATAGTACATCAGACCCGAAAGGGATATACCGTTCATTTTAAAAGCATAATTCCTATTCTTAAAAAGTTTCAAAAGTTGTTCTACATCCTATAAATTGGCATTTACGTTAAAATAGCTTTTTATATAAAGTTACGAAATTTATATTTTTAGACAGCCTTTCGTTTCTATTACTTATATTAAAAAAAGAAAACTTTTTCCATGTCTTAACACGTAAAGATATTCTTGTACTAGCAGAATTTATCGACCGGCATAGGATACTTTCAATTTTATAAAATTTTGGAACCAGACAATGCAGAAAATTCATTGATTTAAAATATAACTTGGTGAATATTTTGTTATAGACGAATGTGACATTTTTACTGCTTTACTTTTTAGAGCAATGTTTCTCAATCTATTTCATTTCACGTCGGATTAGAGCCCGTGATTTAACGTTTTCGGAAATGAAATAAAGTTAATATTAATAAAGTTAAGTTATAAAACAATTAATTTTCAAACCAAAAAATTAAAGCCAGTTCACTTAACTGTTTTTATGACTTGCTTTTAATTATGCAAAAGCAACCATGTTGCCAATTTGTTTTGATACTAATAACCTATAACGCACAAATTCACGCACTTTAACGAGAGTGAATTGTAATTACAGGGTTTTTTTTTTGCGTTAATCTTTTATCGATACTACATTCAATTTGATGTACATTATTCCCATTAGAGTGCCTTTATAGGTGGTGTTGGTGTTATTTATGACGGCACAATAGATATAGGCCCTAGGGGGAGTGCCCTCTGTGGAGGTCTTTCTAAGGTAGCCTAACCCGTATTTACACAAGGTTGCCCAAGGTTCGAAGAAAACCATGTAAAATTCCGAACGGTTAGGGTAACGGGCGTGATCGGATTCGAACCCAGCATCTCCCGTCTACCAGCTTCGAGAGCATCACCTTTCAGCAGTGGTGGGGCTTATATATAAGAGAGTGATGACACAAGCACGGGGCGCATGCTCAGATTTTGCACAAGTTTTTTCCTGAATTAGGGCAACTTAGGTTCTAGATCTCAACTTCCCAATACTCTTCAGATAAGTTCGATTAGGTGAGTAAGTCAACAAATATTAGCTTGGCGATAAGTGCAGTCTCGCCAAATTCAAGACAGTGACATGCTCGTTAAGCTGCTATCAGATTCACAAACTTTACGCGAGACAAATTTTTCAGCCGATTTTAACCCCAACTTTTTCCCGTTCAAAGAGAGAAAAAAGTTGCATTTGTCTTTTAAAAAGTTGGAGGAAAAGCCGGAAAATCAGTACTGCTAGTACCAGCCGTTAATATTCATCGCCTATTTGTACCAATTGCTTACATCTGATTCGTTCAAATGCTCGATGTTGGATGAAAAGTCTTGCCTAGGGCAGACTTTTTTGGAACTGCAAAAAAAAGTTGGGGGAACATTGCAGTATGTTATCACACTGAGTTTTGGGCGGACATTTCGCGAAACGTTGGAGAAAATCATGTGTTGGTTCAAAAGTCTATCGAAATGTAGATGAATCTGATCTCGACTTAGCATGATTTTATTGCTGGTATGTCGCCATTTTCTTTTTTATAAAGATCGATGTCGAATACTCATGTCAGATGTTTTATACGTGATTTCGCAGCTATTTTCGTCCCATTAAAAAAATTTCATCCTATTGGTATACATTCCCGAACCCGAAAACCTTAAGGGGCTACATCAGTCAAATGAAGAGACCCTTTCGCCAATCCAAATCCTGTGGAAGAAATCTATAATATCTCGATTGCATTTCAATACTTTTTTAATGATTTTTTTTTTCATTTAATAGCTGAGATTGATCCGAATGCAATCCGCTTTTTACTTTTTCGATTTGGGTTGCAAATGTTTTTTTATGAGGGTGTTTTCGCTTTCCAAACCGGTTCCGAAAATAAAAGCATCCTCATAAAAAAGATCTGTAAACAAAATCAAAAAAGTAAAAAACGGCTTGCATAAAGATCAATCTCAGCTATCCAATGAAAAAAATCATTTTAAAATATTAAAATGCAACCGAGATATCTTTATAAATTTCTTCCATAGGATTAGTATTAGCGAGGGGGCTTTTCATTTGAATGAAGTACCCTGTTAAGACCTCACACTCGGCACAGAAAAAGACCCGGATGATAATGTAAAGTCTATGGGAGCGTTCTTTCCAAATATCTCGCTCAAATTTTAATATTTTTACATGATTTTTTGCACAAGATAACTGAGGACGATCCACAACTGGTCTAGTGTTTACTTTTTCGATTTTGCTAATATATTTTTTATATTACGATAGTTTCAATTTCAGAACCGATTTAAACCGGTTTCGAAAGTTAAAGTAATTAAAAAAAATCTGAAAACACAACTGAAAAAGTAAAAACTAGACCGGTTGTGGATCGTCTTCAGCTATCTTGTGCAAAAAAATCATGTAAAAGTATTAAAATTTAGGCGAAATATTTGAAAAGAACGCTTCCGTAGACTTTACATCCGGGTCTTTTTCTGTGTCTAGTGTTGCGCCTTAACCCTACCCAACCCGAAAAAAAATGAGCGTCCAACTCAATTCGGGTCAAATTGAGTAACCCAACCCGATGCGGGACTAAAACTTGAACGTATTTGTAAAAGCAAAAAGCTAGTTGTTCTCATCTCCCTCCCTTTTAAAAGTCTGTCGTTTTGAAAATGGTTATTTTGTTAGTCATGTGTATGTAGCGTTCATTGAAGCGAGAAATCGGATGTGTTTACGGCAAGGAAAGTCAACGATGCGAAAAGTCATGTTCAAGGACTCACTCATTTTCAAAGCTCCTTTTAGAGCTCAAACAAAACAAAATGGAGAAAGTCTTGCAAAAAGAAACCGCCTCGTTTCCGATTTAACAATTAGTTGGGTTACTATTTTTTTTTGTCTGTCTCTTATATAATCTTAGTTTTTGAACATTTTTGTGGCACTGGTACTTCCTATTTTGTTGAAAGTAGTGTTGCCAGTTGGAAGTATTCAATTCGTCTGATAAATTTACCAATCAGTTTGATTGTGTTAACCCTTTGCGGCGCAAGGCAAATTCATTGCTTGAGTATTGAAATTAATGACTGGCACCGGAATTGGAAAAACAACTTTATTTGTAAATAAGAAAACGCTATACTTCACGCATTCAATAAACCGTAATTTTTTTAAACAAAATTCCGGTGCCAATGTGGCGGTTGGGAATTAAAATTAAGTGGTATATCTATGAAACCACCTCGCCGCAAAGGGTTAAAATAATAGTACATCTACGTATCCATCGTTATATGGAGTTCCATTACCTGCGGTTTATTCTGCCGAGCTGCCTAAATGACAGACTACATGTTATGACCAATAAGGTTATCTGAGCGAAAAATCCCAGCTGGCTATCGCCCAGTTAGCTTTACAGGTAAAGCATTGGCCTTGCAAGCCAAGTATCTGGGTTCGATTCTCGGCCTAGGCAATTTTTCGCTCAGTTGGGAATATTCAATTGCCTGGCATGGGACTGTGCAGAATGGCGTAACTAGAGCATTTTGTTTAGGGTGACTTTCTGGTGTTCCAACACCTGCGAAATCTTTTACACAGGACCCTAGATGTCCGATTTTTTTATTTTATAAAATTTGTATCAATAACAAATCAAAATTATTTTATAAAACCAAAATGAACGAATAAATCAATGTATCAGATGCAAAATGCATTGAAATAATTCATAGACTAATAAAATACATTCCATATATGCACAATGCAGAATCCAAATTTATCTTAGAAGTTCCCATAACAATATTAACCAAAATTCTTAAGTAAAGATGGTATGTAATGATGTCAATATTTTGAGATTTCTTGGTGGGTTCTATATAAAAATTGATTTATTTAATATTGTTTTAGCATAATGGTTAATGTAATATTATTACATGCCCATTGTACTTAGAGTTTTGATTAATATTGTTATATGAACTTTTAAGGTAAATTTTGCATTTATATATCTATGTATACATTGGGTTATTCGGAAAATTCTATTATTGAATTATTATACATTAATTCCAATACCTAATGTAGCCTAGTGGTCATAGCACCGAACTCTGACATGAAAGGTATCGGGTTCGATGCTCGACATTACCAAAGACCCACCAAGTGCACGCCCTCGTTAAATAAAGTGGTTCGGAAAATCCTGCGATCGGTAACGCATCTCTGGTGAAACCTTTTCCTCGATTTCAGCGACATATTGAAATTAAGAAGGTGACGATGTTTGGTGCTGCCATCTATTGGGGTTTTGTCAAAAATCTTCTGCAGAAGTCTGACTTCCAAATCCCTGGGAGCAGTCCAATGGAAGCTATAGCACTCCATCTTCAACAACAATATCTAATAACTAACGGGCAGAATTTTTCGGAAATTGAAAGAATTTCAGAACGACCCAATATATATCTTATCCGAAAGAAAAGTGACAACTCTGAATAATTTGTTTAGCGCATTAATGGGTCTGACTTAGTTGAATCTTGCCAGAGGAAAAGTGTCCTAATCGTAGTTATTCGGAAAACCGCTAGATTATAGATCATTTTGAGGCTGCAAGAATACCAATCTTCTAAATGTTATCAGTATCGGCGTCTTTTCTTGTGGCTTTTATCTTTATTAACTTAAAACAAAAAGGACCAATGTCCTGCAAAACAGGAACCTTTCCCTCAAGTAAGGTTGAGCTCCTTATCTTTTGACCCATTGTAAGATTTCCCTCATTCTTTCGTGAATAAAAAGTCCTGAATAAAAGGTTTCTTAGAAAACTGTAGAAGGATGGCAAAACAAGTTTAAGGGGTGTCGAAGTGTGTGAGATGATTATTCTCAATCCTCCTTATCTCCTCCACGTCTTTATCCTTAAGGCTTGTTTTAAGTACATTTTTATAGCTGCACGCAAAACTAAGTCTCATAATTTTCATGTTACAGTAAAAATAACGCTTACGGGTAAGTGATACCTATAATTTTTTTAGCATATCATTAAGTTTTTTTTATTCATTGATCTTTCAAAAGTTGTAATTTCTAAGAGATATAAATATTAATTAGTAAATCTTCATAAAGTTTAGTGTACCCTGACATTTTTGTAACAGGCTATCGATTTAGAGATTTAAGGGGGCTTAGGTATTTATTCATTGCTTAAGTGAAACTCTAACTATCAGAATTACATATACACCAGTACATCTTTTATCCTCCTGGTGGTTACTAAAAACACGCAGAGTTTCGACAGCAATTCATTAGCAGCTCACATCATCAGGTGAAACGTAGCGGAATTTTTTTTTCTGCTATTCACCATAAGTTAATCACTCGGGGACTAATAGTGTGACGATAGGATTTGTCACTTTTCTCCTAAAAAAGTAGTCGTGTGATTTTAGTCAATCTGACGAAAAAAATAAGATGTATATTTTTTCACTCTCTCAATTACATTTCGCCATCCAATGTCATATAGTAGTTTTATCGTTACATTTTATCTTCTGAAATCCTTATCGGATTATTACGTTCCTTTTATTCTAAAGTTATTGGCTGGAACCATGGTTTTATTTTTCTGAGGGGTCATCCATAAATTATGTCACACTTGAAGGAGGGAGGGGCTCATGAAATTGTGACAGTTTTTGATAAGAAGTAAGAAATAAAGAATACTGCCCAGTTAAACTGAAGGCATTGAGCTCACAGGCTACAAATACTAATTGCACATTAAAGCTTTATATTTTCAAGGGTTAATTCCGTTCGAAAAAAAAAATTAAGAAGGGGAAACAGCTCTCCCCTTTTCTCTTTTTTTATACTTAATCATTGAACCTCCTATACTATCAAAGACATGCTTTATCATATAAAAAATCTATATCCAAAATTCAGAGCAAATTAGATAATTCTTAATAAAAACCCATTTAGCATTTATATAATTTAAAAAGAGTTATCCCCCTCTTTTATACTTAACCATTAAACTTCCAAAACTATTCAGAGATTTGAACGAAATCTGAAAATTCTGCTTGAAAAACCCATTTATATAAATTAAGGGGGGGGGGACATTAGAACCCCTGTTCCCCTTATTTATACTTATTCAATGAACACCTAATAACAGTCACGGAATCGCCTCATCAGAATGATCCTAATCTAAATTTTGAACGAAAATTAATTCTGCATGAAAATCCCATTTATATCAACTAACGGGGGGGGGGCATTAGAGCCCCTGTTCCCCCTATTTATACTTATTCAATGAACACCTAATAACAGTCACGGAATCGCCTCATCAGAATGATCCTAATCTAAATTTTGAACGAAAACTTAATTCTGCATGAAAATCCCATTTATATCAACTAACGGGGGGGGGGGGCATTAGAACCCCTGTTCCCCCTATTTATACTTATTCAATGAACACCTAATAACAGTCACGAATCGCCTCATCAGAATGATCCTAATCTAAATTTTGAAAACTTAATTCTGCATTAAAATCCCATTTATATCAACTAACGGGGGGGGGGGCATTAGAACCCCTGTTCCCCCTATTTATACTTAATCAATGAACACCTAATAACAGTCACGGAATCGCCTCATCAGAATGATCCTAATCTAAATTTTGAAAACTTAATTCTGCATGAAAATCCCATCTATATCAACTAACGGGGGGCATGAGCCCCCCGTTCCCCCTCTTATACATATCGAATGAACTCCAAAAACTAATCAGGGAAGCGCCTTGTCAGGATATACCTACATACAAAATTTCAAGTGGATCGGATATTTTTATCATGAGTTATCGCGTTACGTACATACATACAGAACGGACGGGCACATAAGCTCTCAGGCTATGATAGCCTGTGAGCTAAAAATGTGACATCACACACTTTGGTTAAAATAAAAGCATTAAAATTCAGCGGATTAAATTATGAAATATGAAGTTATTTTAAAATTAAAACATTTTGTGTTCATAAAGATCAAATTTAAAGCCAAATATGTTAAATTATATTCAAATTTTAAAATACTAATTGTGTTCACTTGCTCGTTCATATTAATATTTTATTACTATTTTATACTATTATTATTATTATTATTATTATTATTATTATTATTTGTAAACCTTATTTCATACAAAATAATCACATGAATATTTTTTTTTCTTGTCCAGCTCACGAATGTCATTAAAACACATAGTTAAAATTTTAAAATAAAATTTGAAATATGATCTAAAACGTAGTGATTTGTTTATGAACTGCAAGTATATGTTTACCTAATATAGCGTGACATGATCAAGAGGGTGGAGGGGGTAAAGCGAAGTGTGACATTTTGTGACAAAGTGGGGAAGGGGAATCAAAAATATGGAAAAAAACGCGTGACATCATTTATGAACAGCCCCTTATCTAAAAGACTGGTAGTCAAAAATCGAAGAAACTTGCATCTATGTGAGTTACACTACAAGCACGCATGTAACTAGCCTATTAACTCTAATTAATAGGGTAACACCTTCTAGAAATTCAGATAATCTGAATCTACACCAGAAAATTTTCATAAAATATATATACATATATATATATATAACCCTTTCGGGTCTGGTGTACTACTAATAGTACATGTCTTTTAATGGACAATTATTTTTTTTAAGAAATACTTTTGCTACTATTTGCATGTAGTAATGTTAGTATATGTCTATGCATTTACTATATGACTTCACGCATAAATTAGTAATAATAATAGTATAATTATTGTTACTATTATTATTACTAATTTATTATTAATAATTACTATTATTAATTATACTATTTAATTATAATTATAATTATATTAATATTTATTATAATAATATAATTTTTACTATTATTACTATTACTAATTATTACTATTATTAATTATTATTTATTATTAATAATTATTACTAATTTATTATTAATATTAATTATTATTAATAGTATAATTAGTAATAATAATATTAGTAATAATAAACGCAATTAGTAATAATAATTATTATTATTATTTGCTTCATTCTCTTTGCGCGTTTGCGATTCTTTTTTTGTAAACATATATTTCACTCCTAAATTTAAAATATAAGTTACTTTCCTGAAAGAATCCTGTGTAATAAAGCGTAAAAAGTATTAGAAAGTTGCAATATAAGTTACATCTTATTGTAATACAATATTTTCGAAACATCTCCAAAAATTCTTCCTTAGCCTATTGTCGTATGAATATTAGTTGAATAGTACGAGAAACAAAAAACTTCGTTATCATCCACACAATGAAATATTCATTAAAACACTAATTAATCTATTTGGATAGTTAGTGTTAATGTTATTAACGTAAAAGTAATTTTTTCTAAAAACTGAAAAAAAAAATCGACCCGAAAGGGTTAATAAAGTGTCGACAACCTATAACACACGTTTAGCGGCACATGGACAGATATTTTCCCATTTCTATTTTTCTTTTTTAAACTAATGCAAAGGAACTATATGGACAAGAACCCCATTAACTGATAAACATTCAAGATAAAATACTTATTTGATTTTACTATTTTTTCCCTTCAGTGTTTTATGTAATTTTATGCTATCAAAAGGATGATGGACCTAGAATTATTAATGCTGGAATCGTAATATTAAGTAACTTAGATTAATATTAAAAGCATCGCCTCTAAAATGTTTTGATTATTCAAACTTTTTTTACAGGGATCAAATATATGCACTTAAGAAACTTATCAAGCGTGCTGATAAGTACGATTATACATAATTAATAGTACTCTTACGAAGTTACTCTGTACTGATAGTAAGATATTACATAATGATATAATATCTGATATTATTAAAAGTTCGAATGGAATGTACTTTATTAGTATCTAATATTTTAATAGAAATGACGTGGCGTGATTTTTAGGCGCATTCGTAATTATATAAATACGCAGAACCTGTAGCCGTCGTCAAGTCCGTCCGTCTGTCTGTCCGCATATAACTACGCAAAAACTACCCAATCAAATGTTTTGGAATTTAAAACGCATAATTGTTGCATCATTTTGGCGAGTCATTTCAAATTTTATGAAAACCGAATCTATAGTTCAATTACAGAGACAGTCAAAAGTATTCCGTTTCATGACAGAAAAAAATGGTTTCAAGTGCATTTTAATGATGTTACGCTCATTCGAACATACTACAATTCATATGCATCTATAAAATAGTATATGCTAAAATATACACTCTGTACAATCTGTGGTGCAAATATGAATATACAGGCCACACAAAAGTATTCTATTACATAATGGGGGAAACATTGTTTAGGATGCGTTTTAATTCTATTAAATTATTTCCCATTTTATGAATGGATATACGTTGCTAAGGTTTACTACAAGTTAATTTCTATATAATATACTGCTTATTTTGAGGCTTATTATTGTTGATTTTAGGATATAATATTGGCAGCTGTAGGGGTGCCGGTAAAATGAACTTATTTTTTTCTTTGCAGTTTGAATCCCCAATAAAAACATAGTGTAGTTGTATTCTTACTATTCATGAACCCGCATAACGTTTGTGGAATCGTACTTTTATTCATTTCATAATCACGTCTTTCTTTTTTGTACATTAACCCTTTCGGGTCTGCTGTACTTTTAATAGTACATGTATTTTAATGGAATATTATTTTGTTTTAAGAAATACTTTTGCTACTATTTAAAAATAATAATGTTAGTATTATGTCTATGCATTTACTACATCACTTCATTTATGTTTAGGTATTTAATAATAACGAAAATAATAATTATTTGTTTATTTCTCTTCGCGCCGTTTGCGATTCTTTGATTTTAAACATATATTTCACTCTTTAAATTTAAAATAAAAGTTACTTTCCTGAAAGAATCGTGTGTAATAAAGCACTAAAAGTACTAGAAATTTGTAATATAAGTTAAATCATATTGTAATACCCTATTTTCTAAACGTCTCCAGATATTCTTCCTTAATCTATTGTCACATAAATATGAATTGAATAGTACACAAAACAATAACATTCGTTATCGTTCAGAAGTGAAATATTCGTTAAATACTAATTAATCTATTTGTATAGCTTATGTTAATATTATTAACGTAAAAGTAATTTTTTCTAAAAACTGAAAAAAAATTCAGACTCGAAAGGGATAATATAGAAATATCAATTCTTACGTTTTTTATTTTAATCTTTCATTTTTATACCGCAAACCTGTAAATTTGATCACTTTTCTTGTGTTAAAAATTCGCGTTATATACGGTATGTAGTTTGAAATTCATGAACTCGCAAAACTTTTGGAATCGTTCATTCTATAATCCCATCTTTCTCCTGTTGTTCATTAATGTGGAAATATCAATTCTTACGCTTCATTTTGAGCTTGCATTTTTACAAAGCGAACTTGTAAATTTTATGAATTTCCTTGTTCGAAAAAAGCACGTTATACGGTATGTACAGTGGAGCATCTTTTATACGACTACCGAAAAACGTCGTATTATCGATTTTCATTTGTAAAACTACAATTAATTTGTTTGCTTTAAATTTTCATGTTTAACGCGTTGATGTAAATAAATTTCTAAATTAAACAAACTAAAACAAACAAATAATAAAAAAAGGGAAAAATACCGTAAGCATTTTAAATATACGTACTTTTTTTTTTCTTTTGATCATTTTACTTAGTATTACAGAAAAAATTGTCTGTGATTGTTTGACGTGATGAGTTGTAATTAATGATTTTTAGAATGAGTCAACAGCCTGAAAAGTTTTTTCGTTGGCAAACAAAATAAGTTCTTAATGTTTCAATGCAATTCACGGCATTTTTTACTATCGATTTTTTTCAAAATGTCAATTTTTTCTTTTACCACGATGGACTCGCGTTTTCGAGACATGTTTGTAAAAAGCTCTATGACCCAAACTGTACGAAAAATGAAGAACGAAAAAAAAAAGATCTGTACTGTTAGTGCACAGATAACTGCATTGGTGTTCATTCATAGCTGGCAAATTCTTAACACGTTCGCTGCCACTCACGCGAAAGCGCGTGATATGGCGGCAACGTTGAGGGGCCACTCACGCGCCAGCGCGGTATGTGGGGTGATATCCAATAGCCAGTCACGCGCTGACGCGGATCACCTTTCACTGATTCTTTGTTATAAAAGGTAAATCGGCTTCTGGGAAAAATCCACTTCTACAGTACGGCATTATCTAAGCATCACATCTTTACGTAAGCGGCAGCGAACATGTTAAAATACACACAAAAAAAAAAAAAAAATGTGTACAAAATCGAAAAACGGACGTATAAACGATTTTGTGGGATATATTTTTACATTAAAAAGAATAGGAATAAATTGGAACCACACTAAATCTTCGTCTAAATGTAGACTTCTTCTAAACGATGCTTTACTGAAATTTGATTCATTTTGAAGCAGACGGGAAGTGTACGTTTGATGCTCATTCCAGTCTCCTATTGACACACTAAATCTGGCTCGCCTGGAGCGAGAATTTCCCCAATGCTCTTGAAAAGCTTCGTCTTCTGCCCTACTAAACGATTTTCAGAACTCAATAATCATTCAGCTAGAAAGTCCAATTAACATGCTTTCAACGACTGCTGTTTGCAAAACAAAAACATTTCAAACACAGAATATTTACGATTGCATCAGTATTTTGCTTAAAAACCCTTCAAATAGGAAGTTGTCATACACCATTCAATTCAATTGAATGGTGTGTGACAAATGTTACTTTTGTTGGAAATGGAATTGAGTACCTCACAAATGATGTAAAAATGTATTTAATTTGGAATTAGACACTAGAGACATAAATAATTAACGTCTGTATTTTAACCCCTTAAATGGTCTCATTAAATTATGGTTTAAAAATTCAAATTCATTACTGCCACCATTTTTTTGAAAAAAAAATTCATCTTATTAAATGACAAGTAAAATGATACCAGAATAAAACAAATAACACTATTTTATAAAACTGGTGGGAATCAAACAATTCTGAATGTCTCGGGCGCGACGATTAATTCGTTAAAGGAATTCAAATATAAATGAATTAGATCTGTATCGGTCATTTCAAAAACTATATATTCTACAGATTCAAAATCTTCAAGAAATGATAAAAATGGGAATTTTTAAGTACTCTTCTCAGGATTGAGTACCTTACAAACAGGGCTAGGAGTAGCTAGGAGTGAACAATAGGGGGGGGGGGGGGGGCTGATAATTTTTTTTCTCTCTCTCTCTGACTCAGAAAGATAAATTGGTGCATATTCACATTGTAGGTACTCTGTTTCTTATTAAACTGTTATAATAACTTCATTGTATGCTAAGAAAATTATATAATGATGAAAGTTTTGAGTATATAACTGGTGCAAAATTAAACATTGTGTTAGCTTCATATGTACAAATAGGATGAGGGAGTGTTGAAACACTTTTTTTAGATACAATTTAGTAATTCTGCAAAAATGTGAAAAGATCTCGAAACTAAATTAGATTTTTCAACAGTATTTCATAATGGGATTTACTACCCTGCAAGTGATACAAAAAAAAATTAATGAAATTCTTATTAGTTATTTAACAAAGTAGCCATGAATCATTAACGTCTGCAATATAAGGGTTGACATGAAGTATAGGTGATAATTCTTATTTCCGAACAGTAATACTTGCTTTATTCATTTGCAAAATTCTGTTATTACGTAAGGCTATTCGGAAATAGTGATGGTCAAAGTCCATCAGCCTCGGTAATAATTCATTAGTCCTAATTCTCTTTCGTATTATATCGCATTTGCTTCTTGTTCTGGTATTGTGCCAATAGAATTTGAATGAATCTTGTTAGTGTCATTGATTAATGTAGTTTTTGCAAACAACGATAACATTTTCGTGGATTTTGTCATTTTTATCTATACATGGAATATTTTGTCTATATACGCAACACAAACAATGGACTTATGTAGTTTGTGCTTTTTTATAATGATTTTTTTTTTCATTATTCACTTGCATCTAATAGTTCTCTTAAAAAGAAAAGGGAAAAAACAGTAATTGGTCATTAATAGCGCGTGAAAAAAATGACTTATTTTTAACCTATTTTTCGAAAAAAAAAAAAATTGTATCCCCGTTTGGCGTCATGAAACAAAAGAATACTCACAAATGAAAAATGTAAAATTAACCGAATATCTCAATTTCAAAATAACTAAAAATCAATAACATGAGGTAAAAAATAATAGAATTAATTTTCGTCTCGTAATAATAATAATAATAATAATAATAATAATAATAATAAAGATCTAAGGACCATCTCTATATTGAAATTTTAACAACTTTGAAATTTTCAATATAAATACCCAAATTTGGCATTTTATTTCAATGCTGCGGTACAGTTTATCTTTGGATAGAAAACAAAAAGTCATTAGGCTACATAGTTTAGGAATTAAGATGATGTAAATTTTGGAATACCTCACGTTAAATTATTTTTTGGAAAACAAATTGCAATGTGGATAATTTGTTAAATACCCATCAAAACTGTTTGAATGAAGTGTCAGTTTAAAATTCGCCTATTGAAAGCTTCTTGAAATCGACAATTTTTTCTATGTATATTTTTTTAGAATATTAATTTCAGTATTGTGAAACCTACATTCATATTTTGTGATTAGAACAAATTCTTTAAAATGCCAAAATTCAGAGAAACTCTTCCTTTTGATATTCGTAAAATGATTGTAATGAGTAAAGTAGGGTAAGGATCTGTATTAAGACGCCACACTACTGACTGAAAAAGTCCCGGATGATAATGTAAAATCTATGGGGGCTTTCTTTTCAAATATCTCGCTCAAATTTTAATATTTTGACGTGATTTTTTTTTTTTTTTTTTTTTTTTTTTTGTGCATAGGATAGCTGAAAACGATCCACATCCGGCCTAGTTTTTACTTTTTCGATTTTAGTGTCAGATTTAAAAAGAAAATACTTTTAACTTTAAAAACCGGTTGTGAAACTGAAACTATCCTAATATAAAAATAATATAACCAAAAAAAAAAAAAAAAAAGTAAAAACTGGACCGTTTGTGGATCGTCCTCAGTCATTCTAAGAAGAAAAAAAATCATGTCAAAATATTAAAATTTGAGCGAGATATTTGAAAAGAGCGCCTCCATAGACTTTACATTAACATCCGGGTCTTTTTCAATCAGTAGTGTGGGTTCTTAAAGTATTCGTTTGTTACCCTGTATATTAACCCTTTCGTCTTTACAGAATTTTTAATATTTTATCACCGGTTTTTTTTAACATAAATATTTGCCCAGATGAATCAGACAAATGCCCCATTTCAATGGTGCAAAATTAAAAATAATAACTAGTAGGAATAATCACGGAATCTGAGCTCTTTATGCGTCACATATAGGTGACACTCGTCACCATTGGATTAATAACTGTCTATAAAAAATTTTCGCAACTGTAAACATTTTTCTGACATTGTATATTTAAGCTTAACTTGAGCTTGTAAGCTTTCTAAACTTAAAATCAGCTTAGATTATGTTTGGGTCTAGTAAATTCATCTCATTAAAGACGAAATTTAATTAACCGAAAATGTAGAAATATAATTATATTGTATTATTCGATGTAATTTTAAAAAACTTTATGAATTTTATTTACTGATTTGTCGTAATCATACTATATTAATTTAAACACAGTGTAGTAAGTTATAAATATAAAAATACAGTTTGGAAAAAAAAGTATGCAATGTTAATGTTCAATTGTTGTTTGTGTTAAACTATATATATTACCAATTTCAAATTGACCCGTTTGTAATTTTAATATTATTCTGTGTGTGTGTGTGTGTATGTTTTTTTAATATTATACCAGAATAGTACAATTTTTTAAATATACAAAACAAAGTATATATTTTTAAAGGTTTATAACTGATTCTTGACAGTATTTTTTCAGGATTGTTTTAGTGATTAAAAAAGTCAAGTTTGTGATTCTTTCTTAACATGGAAAAACAAGCTATGTTAATGTTCAATTGTAGTTTGTGTTAAACTATATATGAGGACCCCAGAAGCCAAGTGGTATAAGTGACAAAATTGAAAAAAATAAACTAAATACACAGACGACCTAAAAATATACTTTTTTCATTTTCAGGTAAAGAAATATAAGTGATTTTCTTATTATTTGCTGAGTTATAGAGGCAAACCACTTTTTTCGAAAAACAAACAATATTGATTAATTATACATTTAAAGAAAATCGTACTTTATTTTTTAACAGTTATTGTAATAAGAGTTCAAAGACGAGAATACAACAAGCAGAAATTTCCTATTTCAATTCACTCAATTGTTATTGATATTCCAATTTAACATCAATTATCTTTAAACTCAATTTACTCCGAATCGAAATTTTGTCACTTGTACCCCTTGGCTTATGGGGTCCTCATATATTACCAATTTCAAATTGACCCGTTTGTAATTTTAATATTATTCTGTGTTTTTATTATTATTATTATTATTATTATTATTATTATTTTACCAGAATAGTACAATTTTTTTTAAATATACAAAACAAAGTATAATTTTTTAGAAATTTATAACTGATTCTTGACAGTATTTTTTCAGGATTGTTTTAGGGATTAAAAAGTCAACTTTGTGATTCTTTCTTAACATGGAAGTCTAATTTGTAAAACACTAATTTCTGTGGTTCAGAAGAGACGTTTAAATAATAGACAATTTTTCATATTTTCGTATTATTGGAGATCAATTTTCTTTGATTTCGGGTTGGGTTCATCTTGAAGTACCTCAAATAGGCAAAAAACTTTTGTTGAGTTCTGTTGTGTTTCGGGTTGACTTTCGGGTCCGCGCCGAATTCTAATCCTGGTGATAAGCTATGCGACGCAGACTGGTAAACGGTTAAAACGGAACGAATTAAAAAGGATTCAAGGTTTCGCATCCATGAAAAAAGACGTTCTCGAGGAAATATCTTCTAATTTAACGCTGTCTCACAAATTGTAGTTTTAATTTAAAAGGATCAGCCTTGCTGAAGGTTAGTAGTTAGTGACTATTCTTGACTGCAGCTTAAGTGGACTCAGCAGTCATCAGTTTCAAGCAGCATAAAAATATATATATATATAAAACAATTATGCAATCCCGTTTATGACAAAATAAACCTAATAAAAATGTTCAAATTATAACCAAATCAAATTTATTATTTAATTATTATTATATTTATATTTAAATTTATATTTAAAGTGTATACTTCAATAATAATTGATTTTTAACTTTGCATATATTTTTGCAAATATTATGCTTTGGTTATTTGAATGCATTGTATGTATATACAGGGTGTCCGAAAAGTCTGGAAACGGTCGAATAACTCGAAAAATACATATGAGATTAAAAAACGTAAATTTACGTGTTAAATATTTTTAAATAATCTACTCAGTGATACCAAATTTGACCTTCATAACCGACCCCCTGGGGGTCAGAGGGGGGTCCAACTTTGAAATCTTAAATTATAACCCCCATTTTTTATTGCAGATTCGGATTCTACGGACAAAAATACGTAACTTTTGTATTTGATGTTTATTTCGAATCCTCGTTTATCACGATGTAATTGAGCATATTAAATCGATACATATTTCGGCTTTTCCAACGGGATTTTCCCTAATCGAAACTAATTGGCGAGAATTTATGACATCAAATTCCTCGTCTTTTGCAATAATAGCGTTTCCTGAAAATCACCCGTGCCGATTATTTCGGTAGTGCTACACAGTTAAAAATTTGATCCATTTGCTGTAGCGTCACTCCACAACTTTTATAGAATATCTCTTTCATGACCAATGAGAATGTTCCATAACACAGTAAAGTACACTGTAAAAAAATTTACCCTTTTGCTGCATCGTCACTCACCGCTTTTATAGAAAACGATTACTTTACTGTGTTATGAAGCATTCTCATTGGTCACAAAAGAGATATTCTATAATAGCTGTGGAGTGACGCTGCAGCAAATGGGTCAAATTTTTAACAGTGCAGCACTATTGAAATAATCGCCACGGGTGATTTTCAGGAAACGCTATTCCTACAAAAGACGAGGAATTTGACGTCAAAAATTCTGCCCAATCAGTTTCGATTAGGGAAAATCCCGTTGGAAAAGCGGGAATATGTATCGATTTAATATGCTCGATTACACCGTGATAAACGAAGATTTGAAATAAACATCAAATACAAAAGTTACGTATTTTTGTCCGTAGAATCCGAATCTGCAATAAAAAATGGGGGTTATAATTTAAGATTTCAAAGTTGGAAACCCCCTCTGACCCCCAGAGGGTCGGTTTCGAAGGTCAAATTTGCTATCACAGAGTAGCTTATTTAAAAATATTTAACACGTATATTTACGTTTTTCAATCTCATATGTATTTCTCGAGTTATTCGGCCGTTTCCAGACTTTTCGGACACCCTGTATTCCTGTATATATTATATATATATGTTACAGGCCAAACCCGATTTTAGGCCAAACTAGATTGGCCTAGGCCAAACTAGTCTATCCTAACACCCATCGGATAAACTAGTTTTTCCTAGGCCAAACCGGCCTATCCTAACGCCCATCGGATAAACTAGTTTTTCCTAGGCCAAACTAGTCTATCCTAAGGCCCATAGGACAAACTGGTTTTTCCTAGGCAAAACTAGTTTAGCCTAACGCTTATAGGATGGACTAGTTTAGCCTGCTGTTTATTGGTCTGAACTAGTTTATCCTAGGCCGATCTAGTTCATCCTGGGCCAATCCGATTTGGCGTGATTTTATTGAATTCAATGACCGCCTCAGCGCCAACATTCTAGTTTGTCCTAGGCTGATCTAGTTTATCCTAGGCCAATGTAATTTTACGTGTTTTTAGCTCACAGGCGTCAAAGCCTGAGAAATAATGGGCTCGCAGGTTCTGTATTCATGTATGTATGTACGCATGTACGTACGCCAGTATGTACATATATACGTAAAGTGATAATTCTCGATAGAAATATCCGATATGCTTTAAATTTTGGATATAGGTTAATTCTGATAAGGTACTTTTATGATTAGCTTTGAGAATTCATTGGGTAAGAAAAAAAGGGGGGCGGGGCGAACGGAAGGCTAATCCCCCCCCCCCCTTAATTTAGAGAAATGTATTTTCCAAGCAGAAATATCAGTTTCCATTTAAAATTTTAGATATAGGATCATTCTGACAAAGCGCCTCCGTGATTAGTTGTGCATGTTTATTATTTAAGTGTGAAAGAAAGGGCAATGTAGGTAACCCCCATAATTTAGATAAATGGTTTTTGACACAGAATATACGGATTTGCTTCAAATTTTGGATACAGGTTCTTTCTCTTAACCCCTTCGCGACGGGAGCATTTTACGAAATTTTTAATGTTTTGTCACTGGTTTTAGAATACAGAAATTTATGACTTATTTAATCGAGAAAATGTTCCTATTAAATAAGGCAAAATTTACGGTATAATTTTACTGGTGGTGATAAACACGGATTCTTAAGCCTATTTGCGGCACGTATACGTGTCGCTCGTCCCCATGGGGATAAATATAATTAAAGTGGTTCTCTGAATAGCTTTGGCGATTTAATGGTTAAGTATGAAGGGAAAAATGAAAGATTGCCTTCTTACCTAGGAAAAACTTTTTATCCTATGGGCATTTAGATAAGCAAATTTGGCTTAGGAAAAATTAGTTTATTGAATTGGCGTTAGGATAAAATAGTTTGGCCCTCAATCAAATTTGGCTCAAAATCGGGTTTGGCCGGTAAAAAACATATTTTTTACTAGAATAAGTATAAATGTGTGTCAAGAGTCATTGCTTGTAACATCAATACGTAAATTTAACATGTCCACCGTAGAGACATGATGCATTGGACATGGTGTTTGCTTATTTTATATTTTTTCTTCAGACTTGTGTAGTGCTAAGATCAGACTTGCATTTATTATTATTATTATTATTATTATTATTATTATTATTATTATTATTATTATTATTATTATTATTATTATTATTATTATTATTATTATTGGATATTCGAGCCAGATCGGAGCTGAAAATAATTTGGAATCGAACAGCGTTTTACTTTTTTGAAAAATTAATTACCTGTCGACATATAAGCTACGGAATCACGGAGTCAAGTTTTTCTTTTCCGTGAAGTCGTACCGGAAATTCGATTCAAAACGTAGCTTTAATAATACTTTCTTAAAAAAAAAAAAAAGTTTTTATGAAAAATTCAGTAACGCCATTCCATTACATATTTTCTGAGTGAGAATGCCTATTAATTTATGCATTTCCGAAAGGGAATTAGTTCATAAATGTGTTAGGATGTAGCTCTTTTAGATTTGAGAAAAGCCGTAAGGAATGACAGAGAAATAGATTCACAAATCTACTTTTTGCTAGACAGTTTCAAAAGTTATGATATTTATAAATCTCCTTTTTTTCTTTTGTTCTAAACTACTTTAATTATTAAATAAATCCGTATTTGAATATTGAAAGATCTAAGAATCTAAATCATGAATAATGTGTATTTTCCATTCTGCGAACACATCGTTATTTAAAAATACATTGTAAATTTATCCAATAAACATTTATGCAGTATTTTTTAAAAGGAATATTAATTGTATGTGAAGTAAAATCTGATTTTTTGCAGAAAGTGGGCAGAGCCAGAGTGAGCCGGACTGAGTCTCTTTTCACTGATAGGCAGGGCTCTACTACACGCAGGGCTCGGAGTTAACTTTTAATTTTTACACCGGATCAAGGCAAAATAACTTTCCTACGGGAAGGGTGGCGCCCGGGCCTCAAAATTTCGGTCCGTGCAAACCTCTAACAGTATTCTGTTACCCTTCGAATAAAATACATTATACAAAGGTGATGTCGAAACCACTTTGCACAAGGTTTGCAACTGAGCAGTAGTCGGGATCAATATTAAAAAGAATATTGCCCAGTTAAACTGATGGTTTTGCATTCACAGGCTATTTACACTGATTGTGTATTACAGCCTAATTTTTTATAAAGAACAACACCCTCGAAAAACAAAGTAAGGGGGATTACCTTTCCCATTACCCCTAATTATACTTAAACATTGAACATCCCAATAAACATCTAATAAACCAATAAACATACACAACTAATCACGGAGGCGCCTTCTCAGAATGATCCTATATCTATAATTTTAAATGAAAACTGATAATTATTCATGAAAAATCCATTTCTGTAAATTGACGGTGGGGAATTAGCCTCCCGTTCGTCCCTCCTTATTCTTATCCAATGAATTCCCAAAAGAAATTAGAAAAGTACCTTTTATCAGAATGAACCAATATCCAAAATTTGAAGCAAATCGAATATTTCTATCAAGAATTATCGCGTTACGTACATACGTACGTGCATACGTACGTACATACGTGCGTATGTACGTGAGTACATACATACATACAGAACCTGCGAGCCCATTTTTTCTCAGACTTTGACTCAGTGAGCTAAAAACAGGTAAAATTACATTGGCCTAGGATAAACTAGATCGGCCTAGGACAAACTAGAATGTTGGCGCTGAGGCGGTCATGGAATTCAATAAAATCACGCCAAATGGAATTAGCCTAGGATAAACTAGATCGGCCTAGGATAAACTAGTTCTGACTAATAAACAGCAGGCTAAACTAGTCTATCCTATAAGAGTTAGGCCAAACTAGTTTGGCCTAGGAAAAACTAATTTGTCCAATGAACCTTATTATAGACTAGTTTGGCCTAGGAAAAACTAGTTTATCCGATGGGCGTTAGGATAAACCGGTTTGGCCTAGGAAAAACTAGTTTATCCGATGGGCGTTAGGATAGACCGGTTTGGCCTAGGAAAAACTAGTTTATCCGATGGGCGTTAGGATAAACTAGTTTGGCCTAGGCCAATCTAGTTTGGCCTAAAATCGGGTTTGGCCTGTAACATATATATTAGAAAATTATTCATTGGGACATTTTTCTCGTTTCTACCTCAGAAACTAATCGTAATTTTTTGTGCCCTTGAAGACGAGCCTTGTACTACAAACTCCAATTTTATTTGTACCACATTGCTAATTCCATTTGATTGTCTTGTCGAGTTTAAGTATGTTATATTGGGTATATATACACTGTGTATATATATATATATACCGGGTGTCCCAAAAATGACTGATGGATTTTAAAATTCAATAATTTTCAAACGATGACAGCTATTTAAAATTTTTTTGCAGGAGGGCTATATATAATGTCAGGAGTTTTTTTACCGTAATTTTTTAGTTTAGTTTGCATCTCAAACAATAGGTGGTGCTGACGGCGATTGAAAGCCAGGTCGACGCTTCACTCAGCACTGATCACCTGGCCTTCAATCGCCGTCAGCGCCACCTATTGTTTGAGATGCGAACTAAAATAAAAAATTACGGTAAAAAAAACTCCTGACATTATACATAACCTTCCTGCAAAATTTTTTTTTAAATAGCTCTCACCGTTTGCAAGTTATTGAATTTTAAAATCCATCAGTCATTTTTTGAGACACCCGGTATATATAGTGTGTCTATTCTCAACGGTGGCCAATGGCTAATTTCTAAACCGTTAGTCATAGACATATAGATCCAATTGCAAAAATGTTTTAAAAATTTTAAAGAAGTATTTTTTAAACGATTTAGGTAAAAAAAAAAAATATTAAAAATTTACGAAAGTTAAATTTTTATACGGTTTTTCGGCCCTATAAGTGATATTTAGTAAATTTTTACCACTACTCTAACAAGTAAGATTTTGAAAAATCATCATTTTTGGCTTAGACAAATATTTTCAATTTTGATTTTCTAAAATTCTATGAGACTTAGTGTGTTATATGACCCTTCATTTTAAAGCGAATTCCAAAAAGTTTGTTACATGCAAGTTGATTATGCTTCGTTAAAAATAATAATTTTATTTTTTTTAAATTTAAAATAAAAAATGTATAAAAAGTGTTTTTTAATTTTTTTTTTAAAGTGTATGTTTTTTGTAATATTATTCACTTAAAATCTTGAAATTTTTAGAGTTGGATCTCAACTAGATCAGAAATTATGAAATAAAAACTAAAGGTTACCATAGATAGTAAATAAATAAAGATAGAGTTAGATTACATTAGTGTGCTATTCTTTAGCTTTTATTTAATAACTGCTGATTCCATTCTGAAAATTTCAAAATTTTAAGCTTATAATATTAAAAAATTTACATACTTTTTTTTTTAAATTTTTAAAAAACACCGTCTAAATTTTTTTTAAATTTCAAATTAAAAAAAAATAATAATATAGTCAACTGGCATATTAAATCAAACCTTATGAAATGTTCTTTAAAATGAGAGGTCATACAACTCTACTTCTGACAGAAGTTGAGAAATTCAGAATTGAAAACATATAAGCAAGCCAACAAATGATGATTTTTCAAAATTTAACGTATGAAATGTATGAAAATTTAACGAAAAAAAATTATAATAATATATTACCAAATTACATCATGAGGGAGAACGACCCTGACAGTTTCATTGAAATCTGAAATGGTCAGGTTGGTTGATTTGGTACTCAGATACACGAAAATAGTAATAGGTATTTCAATATTATAAACCGTATTTACTCGTGTATAACACGCATCCCGAACTTCTGAAGAAAAATGGCGATTTTTTTAAAATCTCGTATATAACGCGCGTTTAAATAATATTACTAGCTCTGTTGTGTAAAAAAAACTGCAAGGAATGAAATAAAGATGCAGTAATACCCCAATTAAGTAAGATTTTCCGAGTGATTATGTCTTCTTTGAATAATTTCTTGTTTCATATGCATATCCTGTGCTTATATCCAAAAGTAAAAAATCATTCCGTGTATAACGCGCACCTAGGAATTCTGCCCTAATTTTATATATAAAAAAAAGTGCGCGTTATACACGAGTAAATACGGTATTAACAATAATAAAGCTATATAATAAATAGAACCTTTCTTACTAAGCACGAAGAAATGCATTTTTAATAATTGTACAATAAATATACATATATATTAAGATATTAATACTATTTAGATTAACTAACGAGATTGTCTCTAACAGTGTCTAAATTTGTTAATTCCTCAAGTTGTACTCATCTATTGTTCAGTGTCGAAACTTGCGGAACAGAGGTGTAAAGAAAGCGAAACAATTGGATCTAAATCGAGCCATTCAAATACAAAGCAGCTTTCTTTCACGATATTAAATGAATGTAAATTAAGTAACCCGTAAGGAACACAGTGATCAATTAAACATGACAAATGCGAATAATGAAATATTCATAGATCATATTTAATCAATATTACATTTAACCCGGGAAAACTCGCGCTTACCCAGGGTATGAATGGTTTTAACTTTGCCACTAATAGAATCTAATTATAACAGTCACTTTATTAAAACGGAGACAATTCTTACAAATTTTGCGATAAAATAAGTTGAAGATTATTATTAAAAAATTAGTGGTTACAATTGTAAAAACTAAACGCACTCCGGGTCTTTTAAGCCCTGCGCGCGTCCTTTCGGGTTAAATATGTGTCCCACTTGTGAGTTACATACTACATAAAGATATATAGTCGAGTCTCTGTATAACGAAATCCATTGTTTCAGTAAAAGATTCGTTATATAGAGAAATTTGTTGAATAGAGAAAGCCGTTAAAAGTTATGTTTAATGTGCAAATTCCGAACAAATATTATTTTTTATACGTTTAATTAAAAATGTGAAGTGTTTAACTATAAATATTCACGTAATATCCTATTTCTTAATTATTTGAACAGTTTCAAAACAGAGAATATACATTTATTTAAAAGCTTGATAAAAATCACACAAGAAAAACGTATGTTAATTTTTTTGCCATTGAAAACACAATTTTCTCAATTTTTCGGGGGCGATCTCATTGCTCCGGGAGTGAATGTCCCCCCAAGCCACCCTCTGAAATCAACACTGACTTCAATTACCACATTGATCCAGGTTTTATATGTGCAACAATTAAATTGACACTGTTTCTCGAAGGATGTTAAAAGATGTGTGGGAGGGGGGCTGGTGGAATGAATTCGTTGGACTTAAAGATTAAGGAGATTTAAGGTAGAGAAGCAATGTAAAAAACTCAGCCTTGAACGATAAATCAAAATAAGTGATGGAAATTTGATTCCATGTGATTTTGAAGCTTTTTTAAAACTGAATAAATAAAGGACATTTTATGAAAAAATTCGTTATATGGAGATAGATATTTCGTGACATAGAGACTGTTTTTAATGTAATTATGAAAAAAGGGGACCGTTCCTGCTAAAAATTCGTTATATAGAGAAAATCGATGTATGGAGTTTCGTTATAGAGAGACTCGATTGTATATATTACTCAAGGATTAAAAAGTTATTCTACTATAGTTAACATCATTTTAATTAGCCAAATTCAACGTTGTTACATAAATTTTGAATAATGAGATGCTTTTTAGCTGCATATTTCTTTAAGGCTGTAAAGTTGTCTTAAATTCGTTTTTCTCTATAGTTTTCTCATTAAATCCCATACTACTTTCAACTTTTTTTTTTTTTTTTCTCAAAATATCTTCGAAAACTGAAGTATCCTTTAAAGAACGTATTGTCAGAATGATCATGGTTGGGCTAGCTTTTCTCCACAGCTGTTTTAACAATGTTATTATAGATATGTTAACAACAAGAACAATGTTATTATAAATAACCCTGCTAATAGGAAAATTTAGAGATTTTTTTTTATTTTTAATGTATAGTTTATGTTTTAACAACTTGTACGTTAATGGATATAGGTACAGTAGATCCCTTAAATCCACACGGCTTGGAACCGGAAGTTAAATGAGTTTCTAGTCATTACTTTGTTTGCATTTTTTAAATTGTAATTTAAATGGAATAATGCAATAAAAATTATAATAAATCCTTATAATATAATAAAATATTTAAAAAAAATAAATTAACAAACTAAATGAGAAAAAGGAATAGGTTATTAAAAGTAAAGTTCAAGAAAATAATTAATAATGTACAATTAACAATGTGCCTAATAAAGATGAGATACATTTTATTTGAATTGTTCAATGAAACTTTCTTCATAAAAATACCCTATTCATTCACATCAAAATCCACAAAGTAAGGAAGTTTTATTTCAGATTAATACTGTCTTAATAACCAAAAAAGATTAATTAATACATATAAAAATTTGGTAAAAAAGATTACCAGTGATATCAGAAATATATTGATTTTTTTTCAGAAATAAATTTATACTTCCTTCATCAAAAACCATTAATTCAGTCATATAATCACGAATTGGGATCAGGTGGGGTCTGGGCCGTAGCTAGAAGTGAACAATAGGGGGGGGGGAGCTCAAGAGAACGTAGGGGGGGCTCATAATATCTCTCTCTCTGACGCAGAAAGATAAATTAGTGCATATTCACATTGTAGCTACTATATGTTTCTTATTAGACTGTTGTAATAACTTCATTTTATGCTAAGAAAAGTATAGGGTGATGAAAATTTTGAGTGTATAACTGGTGCAAAATTAAACATCACGTTAACTTCATATGCGCAAATAGAATGAGGGACTGTTGAAACACTTATTTTAGATACAATTTAGTAATTCTGCAAAACTGTGAAAGGGTCTCAAAACTAAATTAGATTTTTGAATAAATTTCATTTGAATTTTCGGAACGTAAATTCCTTGAGTGACCTTGGAATCTTTTCCAGGGGGGGGGGGGGCTCAAAATATTTTAGGGGGACTGAGCCGCCCTTAGCTTCGGCCTTGGGTGGGGTAGTTATGATCAGGGGGTAATTATGACCGCGCCTATAATGAAGAAAATTGTGTCTAATAAAATTTTATTTCACGCTTAGCTATAAACCTCATAATATAGTTTTCATTTTAGACATGCTTTATCACTAGCCTGAGGCATTTTTTGAGATCCAAATAGCGATTTGAAACAAAGTCTACCAAAATTTTTAATAAAAGGATTTGTCAGTTTGGAGTTCTAATGTTCTTAACCCTTTCGGGTCCGAAATATTTTCAATTTTTAGAAAAAATTACTTTTGCGTTAATAACATTAACACTAGCTATCTAAATAGATTAATGAGTGTTTAATGAATATTTCACTATCTGGAAGATAACGAATATTGTTGTTTTGCGTACTATTCAAGTAATATTAATATGACAAGACAATAGGTTAAGGAAGAATTTTGGAAGATGTTTAGAGAATATTGTATTACAATAAGATTTAACTTATGTTGCAACTTTCTAATACTTTTTACGCTTTTTTTACACAGGATTTTTTCATGAAAGTAACTTTTATTTGAAATTTAGTGTAAAATATATGTTTAAAATAAAAGAATCGCAAACGGCGCAAACAGAATGAAGCAAATAATAATAATAATTATTATTATTAAATGCCTAAACCTAAATGATGTCATATAGTAAGAGTATAGACAAATACTAACAATACTACATATAAATAAAAGCAAAAGTATTTGTTAAAACAAAATAATTCTCCATTAAAAGACATGTACTATTAATAGTACACCATTCTCAAAAGGGTTAATTACCCCAAAACAATTGAATGTATAAAGGCAAGTATAAAGAGGAAATATAGTGGTCACATTTTCCCCACTAATGGTCCCAATCTTTTGTGATTATGAGTTTTTGATGGGGTAATTATATCCATGTTTTTAACTTAAAAAGAAAGGGGGCTATAATAATTAAAACTTTTAAGAAGTGTTCTTAAAAAGTGAAACTTACTTACTAAGTCAAAGTTATTAATTATAAATAGAAGTTTTCTTATACGTCCATTAAAAACATTTCAAAAATATATGTTAAAATATTTAATTGCTAAAAAGGACGTCAAATGCGAATAAAATACATCAAAAGATCTTAATAATTTGACATGTTTCGATTGAAGTTACTCAATCATCATCAGAAAAACAAAATATACAAATAAACACAAAGATGGAAAATGACAATAAACTGTTACAAATGAAATAAAATAAAAAATAAATAAATAAATAAATAAAAATAATTTATAATAATAATTAATAATTAATAATAATAATTAATCATAATATTTTTTTTTTTTTTAATTTCATTTGTAACAGTTTATTGTCATTTTCCATCTTTGTGTTGTTTATTTCTATATTTTGTTTTTCTGATGATGATTGAGTAACTTCAACCGGAACATGTCAAATTAAGATCTTTGATTGTATTTTATTAGCATTTGACGTTCTTTTTAGCAATTAAATATTTTAATATGTATTTTTGAAATAAGTCAAAGTTACTTACAATGCACTAAAAATGCCACTTTTCCAATCAGAAATAACAAAAAAAAAAAAACAATGTTGAACATGTAAAAAGTGGTCATAATGACCCCTCCTGACCCTACACATTAAAATGCACTCGGAATGATATACAGTCCAGGATCTATAATGCGCACACCCATAATCCGCAATTTTCTATAATTCGCATTACTCTACGAATGTAAACAATGAAATAAACAGTTAAAAAAATTTACAAATTTGGGATTTTTTTAAGCAAAAATTAAAAAAAAAAAAAAATAATAAATTATCTACTTTTTTAAATATAACTATTTAATTTCATTAACAGTAAAAAACAAACTGTATTACAGAACATATGTAATGTGTATATGTAATTATTTTTATTTAAATGCACATATATATCAATTTTTTAATAAAATAACTATAAAAAGGCATTTTTTGAGATACAGTAAAACCTCCATAACGGACACTCCCGAATAGCGGACACCTCTATTTAACAGACAATTTTCGAATCCCCACTCCCAAAACCTAAATTTTTGTATGTTTAACCTCTGAATAACGGACACTATTTACGGTGATAAAGGATGAAAAAGAGTTTTTTTAAGGTGAAAAAAAAATGAAAAAAAAAGTAAAAAGGTCTCTAAATTTATCAGGGAATTTTATGATCACAGATAAATGGGCTGGGGAAAATCCCCCCCCCCCCTCACGTTCAGTGTTGAATTGAAGGGGTTGCCCATGAGGGACATCTTCCTGAGCATTCAAATATTCTTCCGGAAAATCTTGTGATTTTATGCTTTTAACAGTCAAAAAGTGTAATCCCCCTCCCCGCCCGGAACTCTATAATGTCCAATAATGTCACTTTGAAAAAAAATTACATGTAATCGCAAGCAAAAGTTAACTTTTGTAACAGGTTTTTTGCATAAGAATGTAATAAACAGTGGATAAAGGTTTGTACAATTTTATTTCAGTCCTATTGCTTAAAAAATAATTTTAATTTCTAATTAATCATATAACAGAGGTTTTAGGACACATAAAAGTCAATTAAAGGAATGTTAAGCATTTTTTAAAATCTGGGAAAACCTCAGATAATCAAAAAATTGATTATCTGAGGTTTTCCCAATAGCGGACACCTCCGAATAGCGGACAACTTCTGCGTTCCCGAGGTGTCCGTTATTTAAAGGTTTTACTGTAGCATGTTAGATTAATTAGTAGATTTCATATTTATCTTTTCATATTATACTGATTATAGAGTTAAAATGTTGTCTAAGAATAATAAAATGATATACAGGGTGATTCAAAAAAACGTGGACAAAATGATATGACAAATCAAGCATACAACAAGGATAAAAAATCACATAGGAACATAGGGTTGCAAACCACTTATTGCTGCAACATGATGTTTAATTTTGCATCAGTTATATATTCAAAATTTTCACCATCATATAGTTTTCTTAGCATAAAATGAAGTTAGTACAACAGTTTTATAGGAAACATAGTACCTCGAATGTGAATATGCACTAATTTATCTTTCTGCGTCAGAGAGAGAGAGAAAAAATTATGAGCCCCCCCCCCCTATTGTTCATTTCTAGCTATGGCCCTGTTCGCCCCCCTTTCGCAGGGCTCTGAATCTAAAAAATTCTGTCATTTTCCCCCTACATCTGAAGTGAACGTTACTTTGTTTACATCTGCAATTAAGTACGTATTTTAGGGTTGAAGATTTGAGAGAATCTACTACATTTATGCAAAACATGGAATGGCCTTGAAACTGGCAGATTATTACTTAGGTCTAGGATTTAAAATGGGGAGATTTTTAATATCTATTATTTTTATTCTTTATTATTAAAAGCTTTCAGCATACCAAGGCCTAGGATCATGGAGTTTTTAAATTTATTAAAAAGATAATTTCCTATCACATGTAGAATTTTACATTATTACTGCTGTTGTATCCTCAAATTAAAACAACCATGCTAAAATGAAAATATAGGGGTATTTTGTTAATTTTAATGCATAGTTTTTATTTCAATAACTTATAGGTCAATAAATATAGATATTTATGTAATCGTCACGTGCGGGACATTTTGTCCGTTTCTCATGGAATATCCCATTTTAAGATAATTTTTGAAACATAATAATCACGAGAAGGAATTTGCAATCAATCAATTATTAAAGATTTATCGTATTTCTAAAGAAAAACAGAATTAATGTTTAATGTAATTTAATGTTTTGATTTACTGTTTAATTTTCCGTCAAGTACCATCTCGAAAATTTTACGCATGTAAGGACGAAAAGAATAGTTTGTCAAAAAAAAAAAAAAAAAAAAAAAAAAATGCACATTTTCGAGCAGGGAACATAACAAATCATACTTTCTATTCTTTACTATGCTTTCAATTCTTTAGAAAATGTAATTTTAGTGAAAAGTCTTAGCTTAAAAATTCTAACCTGAAATCCGCGGAATTTTTATAAATTAAAGATTCTTATTTATATTAATTAAATTTTTATAACTCTTAAACAAACGAATGGGTGAAAAGAACTTTAGCCTTTCTTTGGAGGAGTTTACTCGGGCAGTGGGCCTTTGGACGTTTGAATAAAGGAAGTAGAGTTAGGCCAAGTTACCTGCTTTTATCCGAACCTATTTTCTTATTGCAGTTCGAATGACTTCTCATTTTTGTCCTTTTCGGGTTGACTTTCATTGTTCGGGTTCGGGTTGTATTTTGACTCTTGCGGATCGGGTTCTTGTTGAATCGATTTTTCAAGAGAAAAATCGATCAAAACTTTCTTTTCCTTTTTCTTTTTTTTTTTTTTTTTTTGGATCAAATTTGTACAAAATAAAACCTTTATAGTGGACAATTCTTTTCAGCGAACACCTTTTTAAATTCCTAAAACTTATATATTTGAATGCTTTTACCTCTGAATAGTGGAAACCTTCGAATGTACAAACATGTCATTTGTGTGTGTTTTCATAAACTCTCACAAATAAGATACACGTGTTTTTGTATCATCAATGAAATGTTGGTAATATTTTTTATATTCCGAGAGACAGAAAAAAAAAGAGTTTTTAAATGTACCATAAAAAAAAAAAATAATCTATGATCATATTTCTTACATTTCATTTATCATGTAGTAATTTGAATATAGATATTTTTTCTCATTCACATTGAAATCTATATTTATTTTCGTCTGAAATATAGTTCTGCACAAACGTTTTGGGGAAGTCCCAACAACCCAACCTGCAAAAACGTGAGTCTGATCTCCAGGAAATGTTTTAGTATGAACCCGGACCGGAGGAAGATAATTAGAATCAAAAGACCTGAAAAAATAAATATATAAAAATAGCGGCAACCCAATCCGATGCTGGATTCTCGAATTCAATGCTCTCGAGGTGTCCACTTTTTAGAAGTTTTGCTATAATTGAATATAGAATGGCCATTTTTCTGCATAAAACATAAAATTGTTACAGAGATATAATTGTGGATTACTTTTCATAATTGATTTCCGGTTGCAGATAAGGTTTGTGTTGAAGTATTTTGGTTTGCGGTTTGAATTTGGATCGAATTGCATGAAAATTATTTTGTTGTATTGCGCGTTTCTTCAAATGTAGTTTTCGGGTCGGATTGAACTCGATCTGTGCAGGGCTCTCAAGTTTTGGGAATTTGGCAGCACAAAGGTTAATGCTGCCACTTTAGGACACTGCTTGCCTATATTTTTCTCTTTAACCGTCTAATATCCTCGTTTGATCACATATGCTATCGCCTGTGTTTCCAATTTAGTGGATTATTCAATGCATATATTTTAAATTCGTATCAGAAATTAAAAATGGCAATATTTTCTTCATTTATAGACATTCTGCCACTAACCCATTACTGGAAGCGGGAGTCAAAATGACTTCGTGTTGTTCTTTGAATCCGATTATCACATGTTTTCTTGTTCTTGAACACAATTATCGCCTCAGTACCATCAAGTAGTTCTTTTAACATTACGTGATCGCCAAACTATATTGTGTTTCCAAAATAAATTCCAATGCTGTTTGCAAAAGACGAAAAAGGAAAATCGTCGCTTAATAAAATTCATGTCTCTAGCTACCGGTTAAATAAAGCGAAATTTATTATTAAAATATTGTGGTACGAATTCAAATTTTCTCAATTATGGAGTTTGTAGAACGTATTGAACCATTTTAATTATGGTAAAACTATGTGCAATATTGTATTCATTCTATTTTTTACAGTAGAAAAAAATAAATAATATATTGATAAAGAACTGAGCACAACCTAGTTTGGGGAAGGATTGAAACAGGGGCCGTAGCTAAAAGTGAATAATGGAGGGGGGGGGGGCTTAAGAAAAATTAGTGCATACTCACATTGTAAGTCGTATGTTTCTTATTAAACTGCTGTAATAATTTCATTTTATGCTAAGAAACTAATATAATGAAGAAAAATTCGAGTGTATAACGACCGCAAAATTAAACATAATGTTAGCTTCCTATGTGCAAATTGGATGAGCGAGTGTTCAACATTTATTTTAGTAACAAACTAATATTTCTGAAAAACTGTGAAAGGGCCTCAAAATTAAATTAGATTTTTGAACAGAATTTCATTTGGATTTTCGGAACAGAAATTCATTTAATGACCTTGGAATCTTTTCCAGGAGAGGCTCGATTTTTTTTTTTTTCTGAGCTTCCCCTAGTACCCAGGGATGTAGTGGAGGGTATACGGGGGTATACGACGTATACATTCTGGATTTTTTAAAGAAACACAGTATACCTTCTGTTTATCAAGATAGCTATAGTACACACACTCTAGGGTATACAGTCTGCCTTGAACGTATACCCTCTGCTTAGAGCGTATATCCTCTATTATTTTTACGACTGCACCCCTGCCTAGTACCCCCTTAGCTACGGCCCTGGATGCTAAATGCTCAGTTTTGGTATGTAAATAAATGCAAAGACTTACTTGGCGTATTAGGCGAATGTAGCCATGGAAGGCTGGTATGAGATCCGTACAGTAAAGCGGTTACGGAAAGTTTCGGTCGCTCTTTCTTGTGGTGCATCATGCTTGCTTTTCGCTGAGATCAGATCGTCCAATAAATAAAGCACAAACACACATGCACACGGCACACTTGCAAAATGAGATAGAAGGAAGACGATCACTTCTTCCAGGAATCACCGGATAAACATTCTCCCAATTTTTTGTATCACAGTTTGGTTTCACACATCACTTTATCACAGCTTTTCAAAAAATGGGTATCATTTCCTTCGTTGCTATGGAAAGAAAATGATGACAGAATGGAACTTTTTTATGGCAACATATTTTGTAAAACCCTCTCTCAATAGAACCAACCGACAACCTTTTTTTTTTTTTTTTTTTTAAATCTAAAAACGTATGCTAATATTTTACTAAAATTTTGGATGGAGTGAGTGTGTATTTTATCTTCTTGGAAGAAAAAAATAAATAAGAAATATTCTCCACAGCTCTGTAATTATGAACGCTGGATAAAAACATAAGTCTTGGATTCATTGAGCGTTAACATATTGAACATGAAAAGAATCCTTAGGAGTCGTGTGATAGACGGCTAAATATATCTCCAAATTAAGTACAGTTTTTTGCAGCCTAAGTCACCGGAGTCCGCAAAAATAAAAGAGTAATGTAGCAGACAGATTCGGTAATATCTATATTTCTTTTTTTATTATTATTATTTTGAGCCAAATCTAAACTCATCCAAAATGTCTCCAAAATCCACAGGTGCGAGACTTGAGTTGCCAAACTTTTTGTGCTAAGTGTCAATCGGTGTCGGTAAAAAGTCCGAAAGCGGCCGGTCCCATTCTCGGCTGCACTGGCGCAGATGGAGAGAAGAAGAATGCTGAATCTCTGCGAAACAGGGTTGCAGGGCTGAAAGGGCGCCAAGCTGCCAAGGCGTGACATTTTCAAGGCCGCGCGCGAGGAAAGAGTTGCGTAAGGATTTGCAGGGATGTCAATAAAGGCATGTGAATGACCCAGTCGGAACACATTACGGTGGGCTCGAAAGAATTGGACAGAGGTACGCAATAAAAATGCGCACGACAAAAAAAGAAATGAGTGTAGAAGCTGCTTAGAAACATTTCTCTATGCAAGATAGAAACATATACTTAGTACTCCCTGTGAATACGTGATTGTTTTTCTTTTGGCAGTTTCAAGGTCGCCGCTTTTCGCTCAGATGAACCACCGGCCACTGATACGAGACACAACGCCACTGGGTCATGACAGAAAACGTTACTGGATCGGTTTGCAGTTCTTAACTTTTAACATTTTTTTTTTTTTTTTTTTTATGTGTTAGAAGTTTGACATAGTACAACATTAAAAAAAATTATAATTTAAAAGAGGATGTTGATACGTGATTATTATTATTGTTGTTTGTTTGTTTTGTTTCTTTTAATAAGTTACGTGGGTTTCGAACATTAAAAAAACGCATATATTATCTATTTTTTTATATAATAAACAAATTACAGTAAACTCTGTCTAAAGCAGAATTGATCTCGACCGACAACATTTTTCATGACAAACAATATTTCGCGTGATTATTATTATTATTATTATTATTATTATTATTTTGTTGTTTGTTTGTTTCTTTTAAGAAGTTACATAGGTTTCGAAGATTTAAAAAAGCATATATTCACTGTTTCCTTTATATAATAAATAAATTACAGTAAACTCTGTCTATGCCGGAATCAATCAGGACCGAGAAATTTTTTTCCGTAGAAGATAACATAGACAAATTATACTCTTATGTCTATAGATTCGCAGGGATTTGAAAACCTTTCCGAGTTAGACAAATTTCTGTCTTACACAGAGTTCGCCTTACAGAGAGTTTAAAAATTTCGTTTTCGTTTCGTTTAAAATTTTCGTTTAAAAATTTAAACTTAAACAAGTATGTAAACAAGCGACATTTAAATAATGTTTTATTAAATTTTCATTCAGAATTTTGAACATCCAGCCGGTGGGACCTAGTTTCCAAAGACCCCTCAAAAAAAAAAAAAAAAAAAAAAAAAAGTGTCTATGTGGTGGTCGGGATAACTCATGATATTTGAAATTAAGAAGCACTTTTTTTCTGTTAGTAAATAAGTATAACTTGTAATTGAACGACGGATTTAAAAGAAAATTGAAATTTTAATTTTTGTTTGATTTCTATGCTATACAATTTTTGGTACAATTTACACTACCTGTAACCTTGCAAAATTAGTTGTAATTAAAAGAAATCTTTTGCTCAATCGCTAGTGAATCCTATTTTGAAGAAGTGCTCACAATTTCAATACGATCGGCGCATTAGTTTTTGAGAAGTCGTGTCCACCGATTTTAATGAGTGTTTTTAAAGAAAAGATATTAAAGTTTTAGTAGGAGTAAAATAAAGAATTTTTGGGGTTAAACTAAAATATTTCAAATAGTTGACCCTGAGAAAGCTAGAGAGACAGACAAACAATACCTAATCAGCTACCTCAATATATCTGAGTCGCTTAGAGGTCTGTACGGACCCGAGGCACGTAACCGGGACTGCGGAATAGTTCCGAATTTTCTAACGGGCCAGGCCGGCCGGGCAGACTTGGAATATTTTTTTTCAACGGGCCGGGCCGACAAAAAACCTAAACGGGCCACACGGGCAGGGCCGGGCCGATAAGAAAAATTCAGCGGGCCTACCGGCCCGTTATAAAGTTTTTAGCGGAGACGATAAAATTTGAACTATTTTCAATGGCTTTAATGAGAATAAGTATAAACGTGTGTCACGAACTGATACTAGTTTGATAACATCAATACAGAAATGTAACTTGTACAGTGTAGCGATCGGAAATTCGATTCAAAACGCTAACTTCGACAGTATTTTCTTAAATTACTTGTATCAAAAAATGGATAACGTCATTCGATTACATAGTTTCTGAATAAAAACACTTTCTAATCTTACACATTTCCGAAAAGAATTGAATTAAAAAATGTATCAGAAATTAGCTCCTTTGGATTTGAGAAAATCTTCAATAAAATTATGTTGAAATATTTTCAGAAATCTACATTTTATTGTACAGCTTCAAAAGTTATGATGTTTTTAACTTTCTTTTTTTATCTTTTATTCTAAGCCATATTAATATTTTAATGAATCTTTATTTGAAAATTGAAAGTCTTAGAATCTAAGTAATCATTATTGTTGCTATTGTGTATTATCTGTAAAATATACAGAAAATCATCCCATAAAATCACATCATTCTATCATCATATTATTAAAATTTTTAATAATATGATGAAAATGTGAATTTTTTCGAAATAATAGAAATTGTGTTGGGCCAGATCAGACCGGGCCTTTTTCATTGATTTCTGTAGGGGCCGGGCCGGATCGGTCCTAGAAATATAAAATATAAACGGGCCAGGCCGGGTCGGGCTCGACCGAACTTTTGAATTTTACACCGCGCTGGGCCTGGGCCTGAAAATTCCAGCCCGTGTAGACCTCTAGGAGGGGGGGGGGGAGGTCGAATATTTTAGAACATTTGCCCATATCTCAACAGCTGTTTTAGGTAGAATTGTAAATTTCCACAAAATAAATGTATTAAAGAATAGTGAAACAGGTATTTTGTCGATTTTTGAAAATTCCTCCCTAAGGTGGTTAAAGTGTGTGTATGGGGGGGGGGGGGGTCTAAAATGTTTGAACATTTGACTACAGTCGTTTCAGCAAGGAGCGTGAAATTCCACAAGTTACACCTACAGAAAATATGATTAAATATATATTTCAGCGATTTTAGAAATTCCCTGCCTAAGGGAATTAAAGGGGAGGGGGCTAAAAGTTTAGGACATCGGACCATATCTCAGCAGCCAGGTAGAAGCGAAAAAATCAGGATCACAAATTCATTAAAAATATAATTAAACACACATTTTAGAAACTTTAGACGTTCCCTCCGGATAGTGTTAAGTATTTGGTAGAAGTGAAATTCAAGATAACAAGCCTATTAAAAAGGTTATTAAACATTTATTTCTGAGATTTTAGAATTTCCCGTCCTGTAAGAGGATTAGCGAAACTTTTAGGTAAATCCCCTATATCTCAGCACCAGTTTTAAGTAGGGAGTGAAATTCAGGATAACAAATCTACTAAAAAATAACTAAACACACATTTCAGCGATTTTAGACCCCCACCCCCTTTTAAGGAGTGATCGTAAATTTTAGCACATTTCGCCATATCTCTGCAGCAGTAAAGCCCCCCCCCCCCCCCCCCCAAGTAGTGGTCGAAAATTTTAGGACATTTCGCCATATCTCTGTAGCAGTTTTATGTAGAAGCGGTGAATTATAGATAATAAACCTTCTAAAAAAAATTAGCATATCTACTTCAGTGATTTTAGAGCTGTTTTGTCTATTATGTCGCCAACATCAAATTTGAATCGGATAATGCAACATTATATGAATAAGACAAAAATGATGGATATTTCATTAGATACTCTGTTTTTTTTAATCCTTCCCTTATAACATGCATGATCACAGTGATGTCACAATGACGTCACTCTGAGTCACTTTGGTCACATGACATCTGTGACCAAAATACCACCACTCAGTGACGTCACATTGTGACTGTGATGTGACTTTCTTAAAAATCTTTAGAAAATTACAAAAATTCTTCAAAACATGTTATTTAATATAAAGAACATGTTTCTGGCAATTTAAATATCGTCGCCTTTGTCACAGTTTCGTCACAATGCTAATGTCAAAGTAGTCACAAATGACACATTTTTCACAAATTTGTCGCACCGTGACTTCACAAACAAGCTCTAAAACGGCCATAACGACTTCACATTTTAGTCATTGTGACTTCACATCGACGTCACGTGACGTCACATCGACGATCGACGGTCACAAAGTCACAATGTGACTTCACAACAACGTTGCAGTGACGTTATCATGCCTTACGGGTTATTACCCGTAAGACATGGTGACGTCACAGTGACGTCGTTGTGAAGTCACATTGTGACTTTGTGACTGTCGATGTGACGTCACATTGTGACCACTTTGTGAAGTCACTGTGTGACCAAAATGTGAAAAATGTGTCATTTGTGACAAAATTGTCTTTGAAACTGTGACTATTTTGTGACGATAGTGACAAGATTGTGAAGACACTTTGTGACATTTTTGTGAATATTTTGTGATTTGTGACGATTTTATTGCTAAGTTTGTGACGGTAGCTACATTGCCAGTGTTGTAATGTTACACTGGGACACAATTATACAGTTATGAGCATTGATATATAGTGTAAAATCATTTACATCTTTTACAAAACTTTATTATATTTTGACGATATATCTCAATTCAAACTTGATAGCTGCTATGAAAAGAAAGCACCAAGAGAAAGTTACTGAATCAAACTACAATGCCATGCAGATTTTAATCTTTGTTACATTTTTTTTTCTGTTGCAATAAATGGAAATATTTAAGACAATTGAATATTCGATCTATCACAATTATTTGAAATTTAGCTATTTGTTTTTAAAAAGCATTAAAATTATGAAAGAAACATTTCTGTTTAACCTTTTAAGCGGCCTTCAGATTTTTGCGTGAATATTAAATGATTCATTAAATATTAGCAATCAAAACATATTTTGTTTTGATAAAGTCTGTATAGCATTGCAGTTTGATGCAGAAACTTTCTTTTTATAGCAGCTCTCAAGTTTTAATTGAGATATATCGTCAAAATATAATAAAGTTTTGTAAAAGATGTAAATGATTTTACACTATACATCAATGTTCATAACTGTATAATTGTGTCTAAGTGTAACATTACAACACTGGCAATGTAGCCACCATCACAAAGTTAGTAAAAAATCATCACAGTTTACAAAATATTCACAAAAATGTCACAAAGAGTCTTCACAATCTTGTCACTATCGTCACAGATTATTTTATTCACGGCAAAAAAAAAAATACATTGATATAAATTTTGTATTAAATTAGCCCGTAAGGCTCCACAATAGTCACTAAAAAGACCCGGATGATAATGTTAAGTCTATGGGTGTGTTCTTTTTAAATATCTCGCTCAAATTTTAATATTTTTATATGTTTTTTTCTTCATAGGATAGCTGAGGACGATCTACAACCGACCTAGTTTTTACTTTTTCGATTTTGCTTATATATTTTTTATATTATGATGGTTTCAATAAACCGGTTTTGAAATTTAAAGTATTTTTTTTTAATCCGAAACCAAAATTGAAAAAGTAAAAACTAGACTGGTTGTGGATCGTCCTTAGCCATCCTATAAAAAAAATTCATGTAAAAGTATTAAAATTTGAGCGAGATATTTGAAGAGTGCTCCCATAGACTTTACATTATTGTCCGGGTCTTTTTCTGTGACTAGTGTCGCGCCTTAAATTCTATAATTATCTGACTGAAAAACACGGCCAGGGCACTTAAAGGGTGTAGAAACATATATGATAAATGTGTTGACACAGTTTTTAAATGAAACAACTATTTTAAAGGCAATTTAATTTTGAAACTGCAAATGCTCGAATGTTGTTTTAGATACGTAAAAAAATTAATTCAAACATAAAAATAATAAATTATGGATATTTGTTATACTTTTGATAAGCAGAAAATGACATAGTTCTCATCAATATTGTCAATATACAAATAAAAAAACTTTAAAATATACAAACTTACTTTCGCAACTATCTATTCCTAGCAATCTCTAGCTTTTTAATTTTACAAAATTTACAAAGCTTAAATTTACATTTTACTAACAACGATCGGAAACTAGTCCATTGATAAACGTAACTTTGGTGTGAACTCGTACCAATAATACAAGTATGTTGAGAATTCTAAAAATTATATTTTGGAAACAATTGCTATTTTGGAAGATAGTAACAATAAATAAAATCTTATTTTTCAGCTCACTGTAAAAGCATGAGCTTTTGAGCATGTTGCAGATATTTAGAAAGGGTAATTTTACATCAAAGTTTGCCTGCAATAAAAAACATATTTTAAAAAAAGCTTATTGATTAAAATAACTTTAATAATTGATTGCCAAAATTACATCTTTATTTATGAAAATATACACATTAAATAATAACATAATTAAATAATAATTTTGTTTTTGGTGTCCATTTTGGCATGTAAAATTTAAATACTAAATTTGATTATTTAGGTTTTCAGTTATGTAAAAATATTTCATGCACTATAAACATTACTGAAACTGTCTACATTGGGTGTTCATTATAGGAAAATGACTAATTGACTATCCCAATAATGAACACCCCTCTTAAAACCTTAAAAATAAAGGACATTTTTTAAATGGTCATTAGTATATAAAATTCTAAATTTGCTATTACTATTCAAACGAAAACATTCAAATTTTGTAAGAAAATAAAGAATACCAAAATTTATTAAATAAAGGCAGCTCCTAGCATATTCATTAAGATTTTCACTGAAAAACAGTGGAACTTTGAAACATTATTTTCTGCTTCCTGATTGGTTTAATTAAAAGTTGTCAAAAATAGCCCAGACTGTAATACATGCTAATGGAAATTATGAAAAAATAATTAAAGCAAAATATTTATTAGTTATTGTTTTATGAACCAAAAAACATGAAAGGGGTTCCATTTCTGGAAGGTTGTCTATTGCTAGCATACCTAACCTATGAAACTTCCGACCATAAACTTAAAATAAAACACATACACGTTAAATAAAATTATTAATATTTTATTTACAAGATTAGACGGTAATTATAAATAAGAAAGCCATTTTAATAATGATGTATATTAATAGTGCATATAATACATATTTTAAAATTTAGTGTTATTTCTAAAGCACAATCATATTTTAACTCTTATTGATTGATTAACTTCTAAATTTTCTTTCAGACTTATAATTGTTATACTTTGAAAATATTCCAATAAGAATGTTTATCAACTGAGACGTTTTCACCCACTATGATTATTCCTTTTATAAATTTTATAATATTTGTTAGGTTGAAAAATACATTGAACAATTATTATTCTTCTTATTATTATTGCATATTCACGATCTCTTTTAATAGTTCTTTTTGTTACCCTATATCTTATAAATTTCTCTTCAAAGCAGATTCAATTAAAAAAATAAATAAAACTGTGCCATGTTTCATAACATTCCTTGATACAAAAATTTTAAAAGTATGTTTACAAATAATTTTATTTAAAAAAAAAGGATTTTTTTATTAAATATTTTAATTAGCATAAAATGTTTAGTAATTGTATAAACGATTGATTGTAATACTCTTCCATATGCTAATATATTTATGGAAACATTTTGTTTTAACCAGATATTATAAATAAAGAAACAAATTAGATTAAAATGCAATTGAAATCACTAATTTTACTAACCTGATCCAAATTATTGATGGTGAATTTTTCTATATAAACAAAATAATGTTTTTGAAAAGCTAACTAAAATCGTTCTAATAATAGCAATAATGATAAAGCAAAGAGCAAAAAGAAAAAAAAATATCATACCTATGTTTTGTTGACGTTTTCCTATCCAAATTGCTTTTTGCCGATCATGTTAAGTTCAATATTAATTATTGTAGCACAGACTGGAATCATTTTCACCAAGTCAGCGCCACAATAATTCTCTTGAACTCATATTTTGCTTGATATATTAGCTAAAAATTGCTCTTGAGGATTTTTTTGTTTAAATTTTTAAATCCGTTTCAATACGCGCACATAACTGCCATATGCTCTCCAGCAAACTTATTTCTGGCACCTTAGAACTTTATTTTATTCTCCGGTAAAAAGTCGTCTGCAGACGATCATGAATTTTTTAATGCGCATGACCGTTTATTTCATTTTGTAAACAACAGATTTGGAAGTTAAATACACAATAATTTAATAAGAGTGTCTCTAGCTAAACTTTTTTATTTATTATTTAATAAATTTGGTAATTTAATTTATATTTTACTTTTGTCAGTTTCAAAACAATTAAAGTTAAAAATTATTCATAAACCTTTTTTTTTTTTTTTTTTTTTTTTTTGTAAATAATATTAACAATTAGAGTTTATTAGATAAAGCATAGTTTAAATTTTTAAAATGTGTAAAGGTAGATTTAATGGTGATAATATATTTTTTTAAGTAAAGTTATCTAAAGTAGTAAATACACATCTTCTTCAAAAAATATAAAAAGTGTTATAGAGAATGAAAAGTTTTTCTTTGTCAATCTGTAATTTTTTTCATATTAATTTTCTGTAGGAAAAAAATCTTGTAAAATGACTTTTTTAAAAACATACTTAACAACATACTAAAACAAAAAATGCAAGAAGATTTTTGCCGTACAAGTTAAGTTCAATATTAATTATTGTGATACAGACTGGAATCATTTTTACCAAGTCAGCGCCACAATAATTCTTTTGAACTTAATTTTTATTTGATATATCAGCTAAAAATTGCTTCAAGAATTAATTCAAAAGTTTTTTAAGTTCATGTTTTTGTCACATTGCGATTTTAAAATGTGGTGGTATTATGTCACATATTTGTGACGAACGTTACATGAAGTGACATCACAGTGACGTATTTTTTTATATTGCCAAAACAAAAACATAATTTTACATTAAATGTCATGTTCTAGATACTTTTTGTAATTATTTTAAGTTTTCTAAGATGTTCACATCTAAGTCACAATGCGAATGTGGTGGCAGTGGTCACAGAGTGGTGGCATTTTGGTCACAGATGTGATGTGACCACAGTGACTTGCAGTGACGTCACAGTGACGTCACTGTGACCATCCATGCTATGTAAGTAGATACATTAGATTTAAGATTCTTTTAGAGGAACTGTCCATCGTAGCAAAGACTGATAGTATCTTATAAATTTAAAATATGGGTTTTAAAGAAATGATATCAAAATTCGAGTGATTCCATGATGGGAATTTAACAGGTTAGTTTTAAATTCAATTTAAATTGTTGTTAGTTTATCATCTATAATAAACATCCATTGCTGTGTATATCGAAATAATACTTTTAAATTTCCAATACACTGTTAAATATATCACTTTCGATGAGTCTATAGTATGCATTGAAATGTATTTATTGCAATAAATTGATTTATCTTTAGCACCATACTATCCAAAATCAGAAGTAAAATTTATGTAAATGTTTACTCGATGTATTAAACTGATTCTGAGTAAAAAAAAAAAAAAAAAAAAAAAAAAAAAAAAATCTGAAATTCCCAGCAAATTTTGTGAAAGGTCACAACAGAGGGTGAGAGGAGGGGGAAAGTCCCGCTCCCGGCACTTATGTGATTTTTCTGCACTGTTTTGACGAAATTTGCATCTTTGCGATCTTTTGACGAAATTTGCAAATTTGCGATCTTGCGACGAAATTCGCAATTTTTGGCGAAATTTCGAATTTTTTGCAATCTTATGACAAAATTCGCGTTTTTTCCGCCATCTCTGGATGAAATTCACGTTTTTCTCGCAATCCTTTGACAAAATTGGCTGGTTTTTTTTTTTTTTTTTCGCAAAGGATTGACGAAATTTTTTTTTTTTCTGTGATGATTTGTCGAAATCCGCGATATTTTTTATGTCCAAATTTTCGGATTGATGACCGATTTTTTCTTAATTTTCGCAACAGAATGACTTAAATTTTTGAAAAATTCGAAACAGAATCCCTCTTTTATACGTTATAGTATCCAAACTAAGATAAATAAATGTAAATGAATAGTACTGGAACAATTTCAAGATTTTCTACCCCCACCCATAAGAAAAAAAACATAAATGGAAAACTGACATCATTCTAACTTAAATGGCTATTTTTGTTTTTCTCTGCAAACATTTGCTTGTTAAATTTTGTGAGGCGTATCAATTTTTTTTTTTCAAGTAACTTGCTATACAAATGTGGAGTAATAATACTGTACAGCTAATACTATAATTTTTGTTTATTATGAAGCAGTCTAAAGAAACATTAATACATGTATTCATTTCCAAAGATATAACGATATTTCTATAAAAATGATTCACACAAAAAATGTTTATACTCTCAAACCCACATCCATATCCCAAGGAAAGAAAAAAAGGTTCTTCTTGACCATGAAGATCGAGTAAATCAAACTCGTAAAAGAAGAGCTCCACTTAATGTTCTTGATCTTGACTTGATGCACGTGTCTTATCTACTAACTTTATCCAATTTTTAAGTACAGCGTTGCCAAATTGTAACTCTTTTATTTAAATATGTTATACTTTTTTTACCCTGTATCTTGGTTTTTTTTTTTTTTTTCATGAGGAATATTTCAGGACAGTCATTTTTTCATGACAAATAGAAGGATTGATTTTTGTCCTTAAGGCCCCACACTAGGCACAGAAAAAGACCCGGATGATAATGTAAAGTCTATTGGAGCGTTCTTTTCAAATATCTCGCTCAAATTTTAATATTTTTACATGATTCTTTTGCATAGGATAGATGAGGACGATCCACAAACGGCCTAGTTTTTACTTTTTTAATTTTGGTTTCAGATTTTTTTTTTAAATTACTTTAAATCTCAAAACCGGTTTAAATCGGTTCTGAAATTGAAATTATCATATTAGGAAAAATATGTAAGGAAAAATATGCAAAATCGAAAAAGTAAAAACTAGAATCGGTTGTTGATCGTCCTCAGTTATCCTATGCAAAAAAATCATGTAAAAATATTAAAATTTGAGCGAGATATTTGAAAAGTACGCTCCCATAGACTTTACATTATCATTCGGGTCTTTTTCTGAGCCCAGTGTTGCGCCTTAAGGGGCCGTCTATAAATGATGTCACGCATTTTTTCAATGTTTTTGACCCCCTCCCCCCCCCTTTGTCACAAAGTGGCACAATTCATCATACCATCTCCCCCTCTCTTGTCACATGTCACGCTATATTACGTAAAAATATAGCTACAGTCCAGCAACAAAACACTATGTTATAGATCATATTTCAAATTTCATTTTAAAACTTTAACTACGTGTTTTAATGACATTTGTGAACAGAGCAATAAAAATGGTTTGTATACTTATTTTGTATGAAATGCAATTAAGGCTTACAACAAGAAAACATAGTTTACAATAGTAATGAAATATTGATAAGAAAAATAAATTGAAAACAGTATTATAGAAATTGAAATTGACTTTAATATGCAGGGTGTTTATAAAGTCCCGGACCCATTTTGATATTTAATAACTCATAACATAATGAAGATATAAACAAACTTATGGCATTTATTGATGGAATAACTCATTTCCTTTTCAGGTTTGAATATCTTTACTTTTGTAAATATCGTCTGCGCGTGTAGTTAATTTCAGATAATTTCATTTTCCAGTCTAAATATCTGTACTTTTCTAAATATCGTCTGCTTATTAATTGCACTTTTCTCTCTTTTGTTTTTGGCAACTATTGGAATGTTTTGTTTACTTTTGATGTGTTTGTTCTATGTTACTTTTGTATGTGATGTTTTATTCGAGCGGATATTAAGGTGAATGCATACACCACAAGAGAAAGCACAGATTTTATGGTTGTTCATAGAAACAAAAATCCCTGTCGGCTGGGCCTATAGGCGGAGGTAGATTTCGAAGAGTGCTCATTTCAACAAATATATATATATATATATATATATATATATGATTAGAGATAAACCCAGTTTAATAACTTTATTTGGCCGTTTATGAAAAATTTTTAATTTCATTTTTCTGCAAAAACTGGTTTTATCAGAATCATCTTAAGAAAAATTCAGCTCAAATGCCCATTTTGACAACGTATTTTGAAAAAAATTCTGAATTTATTAAAAAATCGACCAAAACAGTACATTATACAGTTCCTAAATAACAAAAAACTGTCAGTTGAATGCATTTGAGAAAAAAATTGAATTTAAAAATGAGTCATAAAATAACCGATTTGTTGTTTGAATACATCCTTAATTCTTTAATCATGATTGTTTCGGAAAATTTTGTGCGAAATACTCACTTTGACAGCATTTAAAAAAATATATTCTATTTTTATCAAAAAACTGGCCAATGCGTCACAGTATATACTTCCTAAATAAGAGGATCTGTAAATTGGATGCGTTTGAGAGCGAAAATGGATTTTAAAACGAGTCATAAAAAACGCAATTTGCTATGTGAAAACTTCCTTAAATTTTCAAATCACGAAGACTTCGGGAAATTCTGTTCAAAATACCCTTTTTGGTAACCTTTTTCGAAATATATTCTGTCTTTATCAAAAAACCGATCAATGCATCACATTATATAGTTCCTAAATAAGAGGATCTGTAAATTGGATGCGTTTGAGAGCAAAAATGGATTTAAAAACGAGTCAGAAAAAAACGCAATTTCTTATTTGAACACTTCCTTAAATTTTCAGTCACGATGATTTCGGAAAATTCTGTTCAAAATACCCTTTTTGGTAGCCTTTTTTAAAATATATTCCGTCTTTACCAAAAAACTGACCAATGCATCACATTATATAGTTACTAAATAAGAGGATCTGTAAATTGGATGCGTTTGAGAACAAAAATGGATTTAAAAACGAGTCAGAAAAAAACGCAATTTCTTATTTGAATACTTCCTTAAATTTTCAGTCCCGATGAATTCTGTTCAAAATACCCTTTTTGGTAGCCTTTTTTTAAATATATTCTGTCTTTATCAGAAAATTGACCAATGCGTCACTTTATACAGTTTCTAAATAAGAGGCTCCATCATTTGAATGCGTTTAAAATCAAAAATGAATTTAAAACAAGTAAGAAAAATCATGCGTTAAGCATAGATTATGAAGCACTTTCCAACACTTAATGAAATCTTTAACAAAACTTTGTTATTTAGAGAAATAATAGTGTATAGCCAAATATACCCAAATATGTATTCCAGTACATTAGAACAGCCCTGTATTTCATATGTCAGTTCATATAATGGGAAAATTTAGCTTAGCAAGAAAATACCCAGTAGCTTGAAATTTCTTTTTCAGCAATTCATACTATTAGATGGAAACATACTTGAATACTTTTGTTCAGCCCTGTAGTTTACATTATACCTTTATTACACGTCAGCATTAGGCTAAAAGTTATTGTAAACTAAAACACTTTTAAAACAACTGAAATCACATTCTCATAAATCATCATTCATAGGCGTCCATGTACCGAATTCTTTGCGTGGACCTGTATATCCTTTTATCTATATTCTGCAAACATTTCTCAGTAAATTGAATGCAGCTCAGCGTAAAAATGCATAGCTTATTTAAGAACCACGTTTAAATAATTTACGCTCATATTCAGTAACGTTGGTGAGCTCTTTTGGTTAGCCCTGTATATGAACTATAACATTTATACACACCATATAATGTGCATATATTTAGCGAAATATAAACGCGAATATCATAATTAAAATGCATTTCATCCCTCCATCAGCCATCATCGGACACATATACGGTACTTCGGAAAGAATATACTATTTGAAATCTTTTGTATGGCCCTGTAAATGCTATGTACTTCATATTATGCAAGACAGTAGAGTATAATTTATATTAAGCTTCAGTGACATATATCAATTTTATTATACATGAAACAGCTTAATATATTTAAAATATGCCACACACAATTCCCCCTTTTACTATTATCTAATGGAATTCTTTTGTGTGGCCCTGTAAATGAATAATAGCTATATTTTCACCTTATATTTTATAGAATGCATATTTTAATATGTTTGACAGGGTATAACATTTTTAAAATTCCTTTGAAGCGATTTTTCCCCATAGGCCGTAATGTAATAGTAAACTTTTGATTCGCCCTGTAGATAAACTAATCATGGTGGAAACTTCATTTTCGATAGGACTTGTGCTAGGTTAAACGTCAATAACGTCCTAAAATTTCATGGCAATCCGAGTATATTAACGGTTTTTCCCCATAGGCCATAATGTAATGGGAAACTTTTGATTCTCTCTGTAGATAAACTAATCATAGTAGATACTTCATTTTCAGTAGGGTTCGTGCTAGGGTAAACCTCAATAACGTCCTAAAATTTCATGGCGATCCGAGTATATTAACGATTTTTCCCCATAGGCCGTAATGTAATGGGAAACTTTTGATTCTCTCTGTAGATAAACTAATCATGGTAGATACTTCATTTTCAATAGGGTTCGTGCTAGGGTAAACCTCAATAACGTATAAAAATTTCATAGCAATCCGAGTATATTTACGGGAGTTAGAGCGCGGACAGACGGACAGACGGCCATCCGGCCAGACGGACAGACGGACAGACAAACCGAATGCATAAGCACTTTTCAACTTTGTTGGAAAGTGCTAAAAAGAGTCAGAATATAAGCAGTTTGGATTTGAGGTTTTTTCTCCAACTCCTATTTTTGTTTAATTTCTTTTTGCTATACGAATTGGTCCTATGAAAAACTTGTCAATATAAAAGTTGTAGATATTTTTGAGAAGATGTAAAATAAATTTAATCAGATTTGATATCTTAAAACTTGACGGAGTTATGGATTTTTCTCTTTTTTCACCGCCCTTTTTCTTTTCGTTTTTAAATTTTTTCATCGGTAAAAGTTGGTCCTATCAAAAACTTGTAAATACAAAAGTTTTAGATAATTTTAAGAGCATTTACAAAAAATTTAGTTGGACTTCATATCTTGAAAATTGACGAAGTTATGAATTTTTTTCTCTCCAAAACCCTGTTTTTTCGCCCCTTCAGCCCATTTCTAAATTTATCAAAAATCTGTCATGCATAAACTTTTGGCCCATTTTTAAGAAGCAATATAAACTTTAAACCGATTCGATGTCTACTTTAATTAAAAAGCTATGGCGTTTTTTCGGTTTTCACAAAAACTCCCCCTATTCCGACCCCCTTGGTCCGATTTTGCCCATTAACGAACTTAGCCGAGATTTTATCCTCTTTGATTTTATGTACCAGTTTGGTGAAGATTGGTGAAGAATTATAGAAGTTATCGTGCCCATAAAAAAGTGAGACATATATATATATATGGGTGATTCTCAAAATAGGGGACAATTTATGTCTTTCGGCATACAAAAAAAATTGGGAGGTTTTCTGTCATGTTTTTATATTTAGATATGTTTGTCTTAATATTATTCATTATTTGCACTCAAGAATTACTCACTTTTTAGTTAAAAACACCTTAAAATAACAGAATAAATGTTCAAAATGTCATTAGCATGGATGTCCACAGCAGCTGTGCCTTGTATATACTAGCTTTTTCAAGAGTTAATATGATGTTTATAAAATAAAACAAATGTTATTCTTTCTTTAAATTAATCAAGGAGAGGATTTATCCAATAAATTTCTTTTTAAAAATAAAGTTATAGTACATTAAAAAAGAATTAAAGTTTGTCCTCCATATTCTATTTTCAAAACAAGGTCATACTATAACAGCTGGTTATTAATCAAAATTTCATTTTCACGTATGACAATAGTTTGAAAATATAAAGTTTCTCCATGGCAACAAGTAGCCATTTTATCCTAGCCTGAAAATAGAAGCATGTATTGTATTTTAAGAATAGAAGTTGAATATTAGGGGCGTACATCAATTGTATGTCATTAGAATGGATAATAATTTTCATGTTTATTTTATAATTAAAATTTTTATTTTACTTATTTGCATAGGACTTTTGTGTTTTAAAAAGCCCCAGAAAGGACTATTGCATTGTGATTATATTATGGCTCATAATCTTATTTAAATTAAAATTTGTCATTAGCATGGACAAATATCAGTGTCATTAGCATGGTTTTTCTGTCCACGCTAAAGACTGCTATGTGCATAAATGTAACCATTGCTTATATTGTATCTTTTCTAAAGTTTAATTTTACATATAAATTTAGGTATTACATTTATAATCCCTAAAATATGCATTAAATCTGTCAGAAAATCACTAAGACAGCTTCTTACATTGTTAGTGTCAGAATGTTGCTCATGTAAACAAAGTTTGCTCTTTGGTAATGTTTTTATTCTCCTTATATGTATATATGTAAAAATGGAAACCATTTGCTGAAAAGGAAGGCTAATAAATATAGAAAAAAATAATTAAACAGGAAGAAAATAAAAATTTCTTAATATATTTATTCCATGCAATTGGTTTTGTCATTAGCATGGCTCAAAAAATACTAATTATTTTTTTAAAGTTAATTTTTAAATATTTAGCTCTGCTGACTACATATAAAGTATACCTAATACTATATTAACAACACCTATTTTTTTCAGAAATTTTGCTAACAGTAATTTTTTTAAGATTTTACTTTTGAAATTGTCCCCTATTTTGAGAATCACCCATATATAGATAGATAGATAGATAAACTGGTGCGATTGCAATAGGTAGTATTTCATACGAAATCTACCTAAAATCGATAGTGCAAGCACAAAGAAACTGCAGAAGAATTTCATTGACAAGGGTCATGAAACTTTTTGAGTCTATCTAACCATTTATGTTATTAATTTTAATCTATCTTTAGTATTTTATCAGTTATTAAACATCAAAATGGGTCAGGGACTTTATAAACACCCATTATTTGGTTTTAAATCTTATCTTTACTTTATTAAGACAAATTTCATAATTTAATCTACCGTTTTTTTTTTAATCTTTTGTTTTAATCAAAAAGTGTGATTTCACATTTGTTCTTACACTCTAAAAAATAAATGTGTAAATTAGCTAATTTTACCCGAATATATGTGTAAATTTCTAAAATTACACACCTGTCGTAAAATTTACACATTTTTTTCTGAAATTTACCTGTTTATATGTGTATTTAGGATGTGAAAGTAAGTGTGTAATTTTTTATCCGTTGAAAAACTCAAACAAGTGTGTAAATGTCTAGAAATGCTTGGATTTACACTTATTTATGTGTTAGTCTAATTTAAACTTAATTATAAGTACACACATAAGTGAGTAATTTTTTACAAATGCATACTTGTCATAAAATTTACACATTTTGAACAAAAAATTACCTTTTTTTATGTGTACCTAGCATGTGAAATCAAATGTGCAATTTGTTATCGCTTGATTAACTCATACAGATGTGTAAATGTAGAAAAGTACTTGCATTTACACGAATGAAAGTGTTAATCATAATTAAGGATCAACTGAATCAACGATTTTTAAGATCAAAACAGAAACTGAAACCGAATTTTGGTACTCATCCTATTTTCGGCCGAAAACGATAAAAAAAAATTTAAGTAATTAATACATACAAAATGATACAAAATTAGGTCCGTTCGTAATTATGTATGTATGTAAGACCGATTGTCGTTGTTCAGTCCATTCATTCGTCTGTCTGTCCGTCTGCCCGCATATAATAGAGCAAAAACTATCCAACCGAATCGTTTGAAATTTAAAATATAAAATTGATCCATAATTTTGTCGAGTTTTTCAAATTTTATGAAAATCGGATGTATAGTTTGATTACAGGGATAATCAAAAGTATTACGTTACATTACCCTCAATGAGAAAAAAATGTTTCAAGTTCATTTTAATGGTGTTACAGCATTCCAAACAGGAAAAAAATTATATACATTTACCGAAGCGTATTAAAATATACATTCGGTGCAATATATGGTGAAAAAACGTTTATTATTCATTTACAGAGTTACACAAAAGAATTCCGTCACATAATGATATATGAGAAAACATTGTTTTCTGCGTATTTCAATCATGTTAAATTATTTCGTATATAATTAAGTTGATATACGTTGCTCAGTTTTATTGCAAGTTACTTCTTTAATAATAGAAAGCGCTAACAGTATTTACAAGCACTCACAAAAGATTTCGGATACTATACTGCACCAGAACTACTCTACGTTACAGATTTTTGCTAGAAGTGCACTTTTAGTTGTGATATGAGTTTTTAAGTGTAACCATATTTTTGCATATTACTTTGTGTATATAAATGCTGTAAATCATATACAGGGTAACACAAAAGAATCTGTAAGAGTTACAGAGTAAAAATGAAAATAGCAGTGGTTTTCGAATCAGTTACGCATTTTCACGGTATCCCATGATAAGTAATGATTCTAGGTTTGCGATCTTGATTGCGTCCTATTTAAGAAGAGGTCCTATTATTTTCGTGTTACTGAATTGGAGATATATAATCGTATCAAATTTTATATTCATGCATTTTAGCATAAGAATTTAACAGCTAATGTATTAAGCTCAGAATATTTATAAAATTAATTGTAGTACGAACGCAGCTCATTTGCCACGTTTGACGCGCAATTTCCAATTTGTTAATGATGCTACACGCTTTCGAATATAATACAATCTATATGTATCTAAGAAGTGTATGATAAAATATACGTTCTGCACAATCGGTGGTGCAAAGAATATTCATTATTAATTTCCAGGGCCACACACAAGTATTCCATTACATAATATTATAGGGGAGATACCGTTCGGGGCGCGTTATAATACGATTAAACTATTTCACATTTTATGTACGTTGTTGAGGTTTATTATAAGTTACTTCCTGTATAATACAAAGCAGGGATGTAGTGGAGGGTATACGCGGGTACACGCCGTATACCCTTTGGATTTTTTTAAGGAACTCGGTATACCCTCTGTTTCTCAAAAGAGCTATAGTGTATACACTCTAGGGTATACCCTCTGTTTTATGCATATACCCTTTGCTTTTTTTACGACTACACCGCTGACAGAAAGCAGATAGTATTTACAGGGACACACCGAAGATTTCGGCCACTATACTGTATCCGAAATACTGTATCCATTACACCAAAAACTGAATATTTTTAGAACTTTGTCATAGCACGAACGCATCTCATTTGCTACGTTTAAAATGCAATTTTCAGCTTGTTATAAATTAATTATTGACATATAGAATCACATTTCTAACACACAAATATATATATATGCATGTGTATGTATAAGGTTCAAATAAAATGAAAACGTATTCCATGTATTAGTTCTTGAGATAGAGTGCCAACAAAATTTATATCACATAGAGACAGACAGAGTCACAGACATACAAACAAACATTTTATAAAAACATTTTTAACCTTATAAAATGTGTAAAATCCATTAAAAACAAGAATTCGAAAATTTTCACGAATCTAGTATTTTTTTCTTGCAAAAATAGAAGAGTGTAAAAATGTTTCAGGTTCAGGTATATATGTCAGTTTATCTTTTACGGTGATTTTTTGTCAACAATCAGCTGTCGTTAACAAAACACACTTCTGCGACACTTATACTTCTGTGGTTTCAAAAAGGAAAAAAAAAAATATTAAGCCTGCTGTTTTGAACGAACAGGTGATAAACTTGAAAGTTTAGTAATGTAAGCATTTTTTGCTTTATAATTTTTGCATGCGCATATGCCATGTGCAATAGGGAAAACTCGCAGACGATTTTTTAATTAAAGACAGTAAAATTTATTTGTTGATCTTTGGAATACACAGAGAACGAGAACATTTTGTTTGTAAAAATAGCCGTTTATGTACGTGTAGTCCGTCTAAGTTTAAAAATTTAAGCAAAAAATATTACAAGAGTATCGCAAAATTCTGTGTTTCATACAAAATACGTCCAAGAAAGTTTACAAATGCTGTTGGTATGTGTAAAATAGATTCATGCCACTGTTTTTGTAATTAATATTGGACTATTTGTTTTCTACAAATGATTCTATGGATTACCATCAAAAAATGAAGAAATATGTCGATGGAAAATAGGTATGAAAAATATTTTTTCTGTTTGCTTTTCTTTAAATTACAATGATTTTGTTGAAATAAATAAAAATCTATGAATAATCCATATGTTTGAAGGAATGAGACTGAAATGTCATAATTATATTGTCTATTTATTTTTTTTTTAAATTCTAGAAGCTTTTATTATTTTATTTTGTGAATGATTTTAATGAAAGGAATTTCAAAATATCTATACGATACACAGTTTCAGAAAATATATGATTAACCCACGAAAAAAGAAATAAAAGATAAACAGTGCACAAAAATTACAATAATGCATACAACCACAGTTAAAATTCATTAGCTTTTATTCGATATATTTTTTAAATGTTTCGAGATTTTTATGAATTTAGATCTAATAAAACAAGTTTACAAACCAATTTCTAAATTTTATCGCATTCATTTGGATTTTACTTAGGGTGTTAACTATTTTAAAAAGTGGATTTAAGCTAGCGATTAAATCATTATTTTAATCAACAATTTGAAATAAAAATCAATTATTTAAATCAAAATTGATTTAAATCTCATTGTTCTAAATGACACAAACGTATTAAAATCTAAGATTAATATAATTTGGAAAGTGTATTAAAATTAATGTAATTTGGAATACTGTATACAGTACACCAAAATCTGATAAAAAAGCTTTAAATAATTGTTTCTAATCTTAATTTCTGAGTCCTGCGAAACATTAAATACAATAACTTTGTTAAGGCATAAAAGATATTTCATTTAAATATTATATTTAAATCTAAATCTAATATAATTTGTGATGTCATAATTTCCTTTAAGTAATTAAATTGTTTATTCTTCTATATGAAATAAGCATTTAAAGTATGCTAAATTTCGGCTATATATATATATATTAGTATGCACATACATTGTGTAAGGTATGATTTATGCTATTAACAGTAATTTTTGTTACTACAAATGCAAAATGAGCTACCAATAATATTTGTTAGTTATGTTGGTTATGCCATATTGAAATTACTTATTTGCTGTTTTTATTAATTCTGTTGATTACTGTTTCATTTTGGCTATTTGTTAAGGCTGCAACACTTTGCCCCTTTTGAAATTAACAAAATGCACCCTACCTTTTAAAAAATAGTGAAATATAGCCAGATCTTTTTTGAAATAAATCCCTCCATACCGCAGTACTTCTAAATATGTGCACCTAAGACTTAACAAAAATGATAGAACTTTATTTCTTGGAAAAAAGCAGGATATTATTAAAACATGTTATTTAATTGTATTTTTCAATTCGTGATTTATAGAAATATTGAAAATTAATGATTTTTATATTTATCATACTAAAAAATTATGTACTTATTTTTATTGCTACTAAGCACATTAGTAATATATTTTCTTATGTAATAGTGCCTTTTTTTTAGAACAAGCATTCTGCCCTTTTTCTTTTTAGAATAAATATTAAATACTGAATTATCGTTTATTAATTTAAGCATTACAATATGCATTATATACCTAATTAAAGATTGTAATCAATTTAAAATTAAATGCAGCAACTGATAATTTTAATAAATGTAAAATCATTATTTTTTAATATAGTTTTACATAATTATTGCAAAATATTAATGTATATAACTTTATAGTATTATATTAATTAATGAAATTACTAATTTACAGTTTTTATAATTTTTGTAGTTACTAAATAATAATTAAATTTTATTGATTAAAGTGCAAAAACATAGATTATGTTAGTAAATAAAAGTCTAATTTTTTAGAAACCTAGAATCTATTAATCTTAGAAACCTAGGCTAAACCTTCATCTATTCAATATTTCAATGCTGGAGAGAAAAAAAAATCCGATTCAAATAAAAAGAAATATGATTTAAATACAAAAATTCGATCTTTATTATTATTGCTTTTTAAATCATGATTTTTTTACACCCTATTTTTACGGAATTTTAAACTAATTTTTGTTGGCCGATCCGACGGGGGAACTGTCTGGTAGGCGGAGTGTTAAAATAAGTTTTGTTATTTATAACTATCCTCCATACTTGTAAATAAAATATTAATGATAATATACCAAAGTGTGATTTTATTTTATGTATGGTCTGCAATTTTATACTTCATTCACATAAAAAAAAGTTATTAACTGTGTATTCCTACTTTGTTTTTAGCTGTGTCTGGTAAAAATAAGTACGGTTATATGGATTTCTAACAGACAATTATATGGAAAAAAATTTATCACATTTCATTTAAAGCCACTATAGTAAATTCTTATAAATCCGCTTGTATTATTTTATGACGATATCAGAGTGATATTGGCCCTGGCAACATAGATTCTTGGAAAATTGTGCAAAAACGTTCATATAAGACCTGAAAAATGAGCTTTGTTTTCAAAAATGATAATCATAGATAGCAAGAGTTATTATTTTTAAATGTACAATTTTATAAATAAAAATGTAATTTTCGCAATGAATGATTAAAATTATTTTTTAATAACTAAATTTTTTAAAGTTTGAATTTTGCTTCAGTCAGATCATAATGTAAAGTGAATTACACCTTTGTATCTCCGTGTTACATAACTGCGATGTACACTAAAGTCAAAATGACCAGCGAGCATTAAGGGGGCATTGGAAAACATTTTTTTCACCTTCAACAGTTCGAAATTTTCTGATACAATTTCAGACTCACTTTTAGAAGTAAAAACACGAAACTTGCTGATGATACTTTTAAAGAGATCTATAAGATGTCGTGTGATTTTATTTTTTGTTAAATTCATTAGAATTAGATATATAAACTATTATTTCCCCAGTATGACTCTTTTTTTCGTTCCCAGATCTCCCGCTTCGGAAAATTCGGTTTAAAACGTTGAGTTTAACAGCATTTTTTTGCAATATTTTCTGCATTTATCAAAAAATTGAAAAGCACGGGACCTCATATACTTTCTAAATAAGAGAATTTGCCAGTTTGATGCGCTTGAGAGAAAAAACGAATTTAAAAATAAATCAGAAAAAAGGTAATTTGTATTGAAATACACCCTTAATCGGGGGTCTTATTTATTACTGCTATCATCCATCATAGCATTTTTGCCACATATGTTCTTAAAATTCTCAACATACGACGATACTGAGTTTGATCACATGAGCAGTTTTAGATCATTATTGCTAAAATGAATTTTGAATTTTGATAGCCCAGAACAGATTTTTTTTTCAAAGGTAAGTTCATTTATTTTACAATTTAACACTTGAAAATTATAATATGGATGAGAAGTGTGTTATTTTCTGCTTATTACAAATTTGGAAAAAATAATTTATTATTTTTGTGTTTTAAATCATTTCTTCATGTTTAAAATCACATATTGTAACATAAGAGTAAATATTTGCAGTTTTAACATTATATAGCATTTAAAATAATTATTCGGTTTAAATACTATCTATTTCAGCGTGTTTATAATATATTTTGCTATAAAACTTCGAGTTTTTATTATTTTACATGCTATACATTTCTTATTTCATTTTATACCGATGACAAAAGACAGCTTTTCATATAGATTTCAATTCATGGTTTTTCGTTTGTGATTTTTAAATTGAAGACTTTTTGTAAGCGTATTGCATTCAAAAACTACAAGAAAAATAAATAAAAACTCTAAAAAAAATGTCATTTGATGTCAGAAGAAATAGTTTTTTTAACCTAGTCCGAAAAATTCAAATGTTTACACCAAATCCAATTACAGACACAGAAGCAATTATAACCTTTTTTCAGATAAATTTTTATAAAATTAAAACGCGTCCCAAACAATGTTTCCTTCTTTACCATAATGTAATGTAATATTTTAGTATGGCCCTGTAAATTAATAAAAACTACTCTCTGTACTACAGATTATGCAGAATTTATATTGTAGTATATACTTCATAGATGCAAGTCAATTTTATTATGTTCGAAAACGTGTAACATTATTAAAAGGCACTTGAAACTATTTTTATACATGGGCCGTTATGCAAGGGAACGCTTTTGACTGTCTCTATAATTGAATTATGCATCTCATTTTCATAAAAATTGAAATGACTTGATAAAATTATGCAAGAGTTATGTATTTTAAATTTCAAACAATTCGGATTAAGTAGTTTTTGCGTTGTTATAGCGAACGGACAGATAGACAGACGGACGGATTGAATGACAACTATAGTTATTACGTATTTACATAATTACGATCGCGTACTTAGAAACAAGTCAAGCATACGAATTTGTTCTTCATGTAATTTTGTTTTGCTATTTTAAAAACTTTTTCGCAGTTTACACATCAAAGAATAAGGTAAATCTTTGTACACAAAAACCTATGTATTTTAAATATTACACAAAAATGTATTTTCCATGTTACATAGACATATGTGTAAAAACAGAATATTACACAAAAATCTGTGCATTCTGTACATAACACAAAAACATGTGTATTTTGCATATTACACAACATTGTAGGTATTTTCCTATTGCACAAAAATATATGTAAAAAAAGAGTATTACACATATGTATGTGTAAAAATAGTGCTCAGAAATATGTGTATTTCAGTGCAATTCACACATTAAAGTGTGTATTTCAAGAGTTATCAGATAACTTTTACACATTTGGACTTATCATCAAATTACACATTAAAATGTGTATTCTGAAATTTACACATTTGGCGCAATTTACACACAAATTTACACACATAGACATGTCGTTTTTGTATCATCGATTTACACATTTTTGTGTGTAAATTTACACATTTTTTTTTTAGAGTGTACCCCCTCCCACCCCCTTGTCACAAACTGCCACAATTTCTCGAACCCCCCCCCCCCAATCCAATCCAAGCGTGACATCATTTATTTATGGCCTCTAAGGGGACACTATACCTTTAAAACCATCGCTTCAATTTTGAATAATACTGTAATATGTGTGGTGGCACAATACTTAATGCTAAAAATTAAATTAAAATTTTAAAAATCTTGTAGAAGACTATCTTACTAAATGTTTTAAAATAATTCGATTTTTTTTAAAATCCTTACTACTTTTATAAAAATGAATATTTTTGCTTCGATTTTTTTCCATATTCATTAGCATATACTACACAAAACTGGTGTATGGGATTTTACGTCTAATACGACCTTTTTTTTACCTCATGTATATTTAAAACTGAAGGAATTTTAAACAACTCTCAATTTAAATATTTTTTAAAAATAACTATAAACTTGAATGTTAAATCAATGCACAAAAATATTAAATACACCACGAAGAGGAATTTTAAAAGAAAATCAAACTTCTATATAAATTAGCAAAAGAACCTTTGTATTTATCGAATAAGCAAAATAGGAACAGGGAGAAAAATCAGTTTAAAGTCTTTATGTGTATGTATCACTGCGCTGGATCTATTAAAAAAAATACAATACCTCGCAATACAATTGTCGTATAGGTAAAACTTAGGTGTTAAAATATTCACAATTAAAGAAGCTTTCAGAATTAGCGTTTTCATAATTTTCTCAATATTTTATTGGCATGGATTTTTATTATTATTATTATTGTCATTATTAATTGGGAAACTCTCAGATTTCTTTTAAAACAGCTTTAATGTTTATTTCAAAACTGTGCAAAGTTTTTCAGATTTCATTTGAAAAAAAAAAAAAAAAAAAAAAAGAAAAGAAAAGAAAAAAAAAGCGTTAAACTGTGATTTCCATTGATATATAAATGTTTATTTTTTTAAAAAATACATTATTTCTGTATTTTAAAACTTTCTTAATTATGAGACAATCTAATATAATGAAAATTAACTTTTATTTGCATTTATTTCTCAAAAACAATCTCTTTAAAAGGACAGTCTTAATAGAAAACATTACTTTTTATTAATCTGATAAATACAAGGAGACAAAGATTAATTCATTCTGAATAATTCAAAATAATTAATTCATAAATATATATACATGTATATTGATACACATTAAAGTTATAGTTACAACAAAAGGATTCTAACCCTCGAGCCAATCGTACGCCAAACCTAGGATTTTTTTTTAAATTATTATTATTTGTACGTTGATTGTACTGCCTTGATTTCTCAAATTATTCATCAAAAGGACAATCTTAAAACCGGCTCGGATGCCACGCCCATTCTCATAATTTTTTCGCTAACATTTTATACTTATTTCTATTTTTTAATTATATTCTCACTATTATATATTTTAAATGAATTGTATAGTTAGGGAACATGTTGTCCAAGTGCAAGTAAAAGTCTTTCTTATTTAAAAAAAAAAAAAAAAAAAAAAATAATAATAATAATAATAATAAAAATACCTGGTGCTAACCTAATAAAATTTGTATAAGAAATGCTGATATGTAATCAAATGGGAAGTGAAACAGAACCGATAAGGGTTAACCCATTAATGCCTGAATTATTTTCTTCGTTAAAATTCAAATTTTGCATTTTCCCACCACTTTTAAAACAAGAATAACTTTTATCTTAATTTATCGAGGAATTTGGCTCGAGAAAGAATGTATTTATTTATCTTCCTTTTTACTGGTGTGAAAAGCGCTTACTTCAATTTTTTTAAACTGTCCCAAAAATGGGACGCTAGGCACTAATGGGTTAAAGCACGACCTCGTTTATTACATAAAACTAAATTTTACCCAAGTGTTTATATATATAGTTCAATTGGTTTGTTTGATAAAATTGTGCAAGAACTTCACACAAGTTAAAAGTGTCTAAGTTTTTTATCTCTTCTGAAAAATCGTACTTTTCAGACAAAAATCTCATTATCTTATAAAGTAATCGAGCGATTTTGATAATTTTTTGAGGAGGTGGTAGAGCATAAATATAAAATCATATAAGGCACACAATTTTTTTTTTTTTTTTTTTTTTTTTTACTTTAATTAGTTTCAGAAAATGAATCTAAAAAATGGAAATTTCTGAAAAAATTGACGTTGCTTTAAAATAAAATGTTTTAGTCGAAGAAAAAACTGTCTGCCATAAATCTTGAGCATATTAAAGTTAATATCGATTTCAAATTTCGACAAAAGGGAACGGGTAGTTAACTAGCTCAAATTTTATTTTATTTTTATTTATTTATTTATTTATTTTTTCATAAGATAGCTGAGAATAATCTACAACCGGGTTCAAAAAAAAAAAAAAAAAAAAAGAAAAGAAAAGAAAAGAAAAAATATGTAACTAAAATCAAAACGGTAAAAACGTTTTGATTTTGGTTACATATTTTTTTTTTTTTTTTAATATTATGATAGTTTGAATATCACAACCAGTTCCGAAATTTTAAGTATTTTTTTCATGAAAAATGTGAAACCAAAAACGAAAAAGTAAAAACTAACCTGGTTGTAGATTGTCCTCAGCTATCCTATGCAAAAAAAAATTACATACAAATATTAAAATTAACTCCCCCATAGACATAGCATTATCATCCAGGACTTTTTCAGTGACTAATAAAGCAATCGGTTAATCGTCGCCCACTTCTGAAAGATTCATTACTCAGGGTTAATCTAAAAATTTAATACCGACTAATCTTTATAAATTTTTTTACCACATATATAAATAATGTTAAAAAAAAAAAAAAAAAAAAAAAAAAAAAAAAGAGAGAGAGAGAGAGAGAGAGAGAAATTGCTGTTATCGGAGCCTAATAGATAATAGAACTAAACAAAATAGCAATTTCTTTCTTAATGCTTTTTACGAGTACTTTCTTAATGCTTTTTTACGAGTTAAGAGTAATACAAACATGGCTTGCAGCAAAAATGTACGAAAAGTACAAAATATGAAAACACAAATAATTTTACTTCGAGTTGAGATATTTTTTGTAGAGTCCATTAGTAAGAAAAAAATATTATACATTAGGGTGGAGCGAAAAAAAATTTTTTTTTTGAAAATCAAAAACGGGTAGGTGCCAAAAGTTGCCTTTATACTAGTACATTAACTGTGTGAAATTTTACCGCTGAAAAAAAATGGCTTGAGTCTGCGCTTTTGCTCCAAAAATCGAAATTTTGAGTAAAATTTGTCATTTTTTGACATTTTTTCTAAAAAATTAAAAAATTCCTACAGAGCTGGTTAGTATTTAAAAGTGTTGCTTAGATCTTTATATTTATCTGCTTAACATATTTAAACTATAAAACAATATCTGTAGTCTGTATAATTGGAGCAAATGTGACAACTTTTTGTGAAAAATCAGCGTTAACCTCTCTATTGGAACATATGACGAAATGTTCTTTTGAATGCATTTCTTACCTAACTGCTTTCAAAACTATTGTGTATATAACTCATAGACGTGGTTGAATTATCCCACCCGTCACAACCACCCAATAATCTAGGCCCAGTGTTTTATTTATGTATTGAATTGTTATTTTTTCCCGAAGACAAGTATAAGTTGTCTATATATCAAAGTAATTTATTTCTTCTTTGTATTCACTGACTTTGGATGATTTGGATTGCTGGTGTGACCTGCTGCACGTATATTTTTTTTACCATGTATAAAGAAGAGAAGCTGAGTAATGTATTGGGTATGTTCTTAATTAAACCTATTTAGCAGTCTATTATCTTCATTAAATTTTCATGCAATTAATACATTATGATTGGAAATTCTGTTACCACAGCATTTTTTCAATGAATTACATTTTATATATAATGATTTTCCAAAAAATTGATTGTATGACTTCAATTTCTAGTATGTCATCATTTACTGTACTTATTACATTGAATATATTTTGAGAAGATGGCTGCTTAATATTATGACGATCGTCACAGAGGATTGCAAACAAAATTTGCGTGTAAAACAACAATATTTCTAAAGAAGTTTTAGTATGCTTTATGTCGTTTCCTGTGTTGTTCCATAGTCTAGTAATTTCTAATAAGATTTTAGATCTATTATTTAGGTATGTAGTACATTTGGTATAAAACATCCCGCGGTATAAACTTGGATTATACATTTTGTGAGTGAACATATAGGCGCTGATTGCCAATCTGTGCTTATATAAAGCGGAAAATTTTATTAACTTTATGAGCTGTCTTTTGTGTGAGATGTTTTCTAAACTCCTATTCCCCATTCTTTCTGAGAAATAGCTTTCCTTATGAATTAGCTTTGCAATCTCTAACAGAAATTTCTAGTCTGTTCTGAGTATCTTTTTCTCAATTTGAGAAAAAAAAATTTCAAAATTATTCTCTATTTTATAAAAAAAAAAAAAAAATGTAATAGGAAGTGAATAGTACGTAGACAAATATTTTTCCTTATTGATCCAGTGAATCCATGTAGCTTAGAACGTTTTATATTGACTTTTCTAATAATTGGCGCAGAGGAAATTCACTGGAGTTGAAGTAGCGAATGATTCAATATTATACACAATTCTAAGCTTACCCCATGCAAAATGGTTCACAGTGACTAATAAAATTCTCCTAATTCTAAACGAGCACTTATAGTCGATTAAAATCCGTACATTCCCTCATAAAGTACTATGCATTATATGTTTATGCCCAGGACATTTCACCATCAAATGTTGTCCACTCATAAAAAGAGGATCTAAAAGTTAATAGGAAATTACCTGGATACGAAAACACTTAGAAAACGGCATAAAACTAATGCAAAAAAAGTTATTTACAACAGCGGTTGTAAACTATAAGTGAACAATGGAGAACACATGGAGAACAAATTTTCATTGCAATTCTCGCTGATGATCACCATCACATTAAACAGCTCGCTTCTCAACATATAAAAAATGCAAAAGTAGAATAAATGATGGCGTACTTATAGTTGAAATATCTGAAATCATCTTTGAAGCAAATCATTACGTAAAAAAATACAATTGACTGACAAAATGTTGTGGTAACAGAACTTCCAATCACTATTCATCAACTGAATGTAAGTATGATAAATATAATAGATGGCCGAATAGATCCCTTTAATAGATTCCCGTGCATTACTCTGCTTGTCATTTTTTGTATAAACTGTAAAAATATACCTGAAGATAGTTACAGCAGCATGTGGATGCAAAGAACAGATAAACAAGATGAAAGCATCGAAAACATGCCAAATTTTTATAAAGAAAATCACAAATCAATGTATAAATAAAACACTGTACTAAGATGATCGAATAGTTTGGCCGGGTGGTATAGGAAATATAGCCACCTCCACGACGCATGTCCAAGGTAGTTTTGAAAACAAGAGCTGTATTAAAAACAACAATTCGTTGTATGACCCAATAGAGTGGTAATGCTGTTTTCTTATTAAAAGTTGCCTGTTTTGCTCCAGCTATAGGGAATAAACATATTGTTTTATAGTTTAAATATGTTAAGCAGATAAATGTAAAGGCCTAAGCAACACTTTTAAATACTAACCAGCTCTGTAGGAATTTTTAAATTTTTTTGAAAAAATGTCAAAAAATGACAAATTTTACCCAAAATTTCGATTTTTGGAGCAAAAGCGCAGACTCAAGCCAATTTTTTTCAGCGGTAAAATTTCACGCAGTTGATGTACTAGTATAAAGGCAACTTTTGGTGCCTACCCGTTTTTGATTTTCAAAAAAAATTTTTTTTCGCTCCACCCTATTATACATATATTTATTTTGAGTTTTGCAATGTTTTTTTTTTTTTATTCAAAAAAGTAAAGTAAAATAAAATAAATCCTTAGAAAGAGTCCAAGAAATGTGTATCAAGAAATTTTATGTAAAAAAAATAAAATTCTTTTTCTTTTTCTTTTTCTTTTCTTTTCTTTTTTTTTTTTTTTTTTCGCTGTTCAATCCTTTTTAGTGATAAGTTTGTTAACATAAATCCATAACTGAAATTAAAAAGTACATAAATAAATCGTGAGATCTGAAGAGGTTAAACTATTATTAAAATACAAACCTGAGTATATAGAAGTAAGTAATAATAATAATAATAAATGCTTAAAACAAATTAATTTGGTGAAATACAGAAAGTAAAGCTGTAAAATGACTTAAAATTAGAAAAGCATAGTTGCCAATGGTTACATTATTTTGTCACTACCATTTACTACCTTCCACTACCTTCGCCTTATTAAGTCTCAGTAAGTTGCAACTAAGAGAGGCGAATACTCACATTGACTTTGAATTTTTTTTATTAATTTATTTTTTAATGATATGATCCTTCATGAATATTTTTTCCATATGCTGCTTTGTTAGTGATTATTGCACAATCACATTAATATTAATTCTTACTGTTGTCGTGTGTTAGTTTTGTTCGAAAGGGAGCTTTTTCTGCAGTATTATAATAAAAAATTGGAAATTGCACGTTAAATATAGCAAATGGGGTGTTTTGGTACTATAAGAAAGTTTTAAAAATATTCAGATCTTGGTGTAATAGTATACAGTACTTCGGATACATTAGAGTATCCGAATCTTTTGTGTGTCCCTGTCAATACTAAATATTTTCTATTAGACAGGAATTAACTTGTAGCAAACCTCAGCAACGTATAGCAATTTCATAAAATGGGAAATAGTTTAATATACTTAAAACGCACCCCAAACAATGTTTTTCCCTATACCATTATGTAATAGAATACTTTTATGTGACCCTGTATATTAATGAAAAATATTATTTGCACCACAGATTGTTCAGAATATATATTTCATAGATGCATATGCATTTTATTATCTTCAAAAAAGTGTAACATTATATGGACTTCAAACTATTTTTGCCCATTGAAACGGAATACTTTTGACTATCACTGTAAAGAACTATACATCCGATTTTCATAAAATTTGAACTGACTCGATAAAATTATATAATAATTACATATTTTATATTTCAAATGATTCAGTTGGATAGTTTTTGCGTTATTATATGAGGACAGACGGATGAATTGAACGCCGACTATAGGTACTACGTATTTACATAATTACAAACGCGCCTAAAAAGGCTCTAAATACTTACTTATTAGGTGGGTCATGAATTTTTTCAAATATTAAGGTGCGTTGTTGCTGTTTCTACAAGGTAGAAGCGCGCCGACGCACTTTGCAATATGCACGACCTACACAGGCGCCACAAAAGTGAAGGAGCCAAAGATTCCATAGTTTAGGAAGATATGCTTCAAAAAGAAAAAAAAAATCCTACTTTTAATTACATAAAAATGTATTACATTTTCTTGACATCTTATAAATGTTTTGAAGATTTACCTGACTGTAATTTACTTATAATCACATAGTTATATTGTCTCTAAATTCTCTCTCCTTGTTTTATAATCCATTCTATTTTTATTTAATTTCTAAGCCTTCGAATAAGTAATTTAGAAAAAAAAATGTTAAAGCAAGAATTAGCATGAGTTTGCTGTTCATCAAATGATTTTTAGATTAGTCAGACTAGTAAGATAGTAGAAGTGCGTCTGTAATTGAATTTTACGTGATCTGTTTTTCTGTTCTTTCATTTTCTATTGATGTATTCACGTTTTACTGACATAATCACACAAAACCCAGGAAAAAAAAAGTTAAAGTTTTGGATCAATATGAATAAACAGGATTCACACCAGAAAGGCCGTTAGCGGTCATTTTGAGCGCTTCTCATATGGATATATCGCTGTTCAAACTAGAAATACCTTTATAAAATAAGTTTAAAAGAAATAAAGAAGAAAAATGGTAAATAAATAAACTAAAGAGTTTTAAATAAAAATTATGGTGTGAAATATTTTTATAAAACTTAAGTGAAATTCCTAGCGTGACAAATGTTAACAAAAGATGAACAACGCATTTTTTTTTTTTTTTTTTTTTAATGATTTGCAGTGTTATTACATTCAAAGGAAAACTAAAATTTATACTTCGTATGTAGAAATTGTTGGAATCTGTGAAGAGTATAATATTAACAAGTGCTACAGTACAAAGTATAAACAAAACTAAAAAAAAAAATCTGCTAAACATTGGAAAGATAATTGTCAGATTTGAAACTGATATAATTTTTAAGTATATTTTTCAAGCCTATTGAAGATCATACATTTGTTTTGCTTTATTAATTATTGACTTTATGACATTGTATTTCCCGCCCAAGTTGAAATCATTTATTGCGAAGGGAAGATGTGCAGAGCCATTAAGGAATTTCAAAATACAATAATCAGAAGAACCGTTGGTAGATAGAATTATAAAGATGGGTATGTGTTTAAAAAATGACAGTGCTTCTAAACTTATTGCATAATGATTTTATAAACTTATATTCGTTCACACATGCTTTCCATTCATACGGGTCTCATATGAGGACAGATAAGAATTACCTTATAAAGCAAAAAATTTTCAGCATTGATTTATGGAGAACTGATTTGTGGACAGATAATACCTAGCATGCAACACAATAATAAAATTATTTTATAATGGGTTCTCATTTATCACAAAAAAGATAATAATGAAAGAAATGAATAATAATGGGAAATAATTTATGCATGAAAAGGTTAATCATGATCAGTCTAGTACAGTCAATCAGGACAACTTTGACCTATCAGGGTAACTTTGGATCAAGAGAAAAAAAAGTTTAAATCTGCTACATCACTTGCGTTAAGGGTGTATTTCGATTCAAACTGCTTATATTCCGATTTATTTTTAAATTCATTTTTGCTCTCATATGCATCAAACTGGCAAATTGTCTTATTAGAAAGTACACGAGATGCCGTGATTGTCGATTCTTTGATAAATGCAGAAAATATTGCAAAAAAAGCAATCAAAAACAGCATTTTGAAATGATTTTTCTGGAGCGGGAGATAGAGGTCTGCACGGGCCGAAATTTCCAGGCCCGAGCCTAGCCCTGCCCGAACGAAAAAAATATTGGCCCGGCCCGAAAGTTACAATTTCGGCCCGAACTCGGCCCGGTCCGGAAAAAAGTTTAAAATTTGGCCCGAACCCGGCCCGACTCGAGTGAATTTCTACAGAATATTGATCTTTACTCTAACGCAAGATTTCTGACCAAAAAAACTTATATTAGTCTCTTTTTTTTTTTTCCATGTTTGTAATCTCCATTTATGCAGAAGTGCCATAGGCTGCGATATTTACGTTTTTAATGAACCTTTGTTTGTTGTATGTAAATGTTTCAGTTATCATTAATATTATTAATCATATTCCATGTAATGGAGACAAAAAAAATCTAAGAAATGGTATATGGTAAAAGTAAAATTTTCTAATAAAGAATCTCTTTAGAAGAAAAAAAATAAATAAAAAAATACGTTCCCTTCTTAACAGATGTAAATATTTAATATATTTTTTTCTCGCGTATTGTTGTATTCATTTTGCACAGATGAACAGTTTAAAAGAAACTTGCAGTTTTCAGTTTTAAAAAAAATTCTGTCATAATCATTTTTTTTTATGTGTTTAATTCTATTTTAAAACGCCTAGTAATCTACGATACTTTAAAAGGAATAAATTCTAATGTTTAGTTGTAGAATAATGACGGCTTAAAAGTATATGCCTTTTTTGCAAAAATTTTTGGACAAAGCCAAATTTTACTTATTTATGAAGAGTCGAGAAAAGGATTTTAATATAGGAAGATTCAATAGGAACTGATTATTTTAGTCCGTAAAACAAGGAAGAATGAAATCAGTCTTGGCTTCGGAAAAAAAAGTTAGGCCCGGCCCGATAACTCCAGCAAAAAAATTAAGGCCCGAGCCCGCCCCGGCTCGAAAAGATTAGTGACTAGGCCCGGCCCGGCCCGGCCCGAGTCTTCAGAAGTAAGGCCCGAGCCCGGCCCGTGCAGAGCTCTAGCGGGAGATCTGGGCACGAAAAAAAGGGTCATACTGAGACAATAATTGTTCATAAATCAAACTCTAATGAATTGAGCGTAAAATGACATCACACGGCATCTTGTATGTCTCTTCAAAAATTCCCTCAGCAAGTTTCATGTTTCTACTTTTAAAAATATGTCTGAAATTGTATTGGAAAATTTCGAGCAGTTGAAGGTGGAAAAGCGTTTTTTCGAATACACACTTAACCTCAACGTTTTGGTCTCAAAATATAGATAGCATCACACTAGTGTGACTTTGGCAACTGATTGGAACTAATTTGTCGAGATTCCACCATGGCAGAATGGAACAAAGTTTCGTAAAGATGGAGCAAAGTTACTCTGATTGAATGTAAATTATTTTTGTCATATGAGCACAGTGAAGATTAAAAGTTTATATATTACTAAAAAAAAAAAAAAAAAAAAAAAAAAAAAAAAAATTCCAACGTAAAATTTTAATTTCGATCTATTTAAACAAGATCATTATTTTCATTTTAAATTATATAATTATGAATTTAGATTATGAAAAAAAATAATAGGGATTTTCACTTGAAATTAGAAATCATTTCTATAAACTTCAAGGCAAATTTCATCTTGCTGTTTTGTTATTTGATAGCATAGTGTTTTCAAATAAAATCTATTACAATTGGCAAAACCTTGCGTAAATACGGGTTAGGTTCCTTTAGAAAGACCCCCACGGAGGGCATCCCACCCCTTAGGGCCTATATCCCATAGTGTAGATAATTGGCCGACATACATACAACAACAACAACGACAATTGTCAAAACAATTTTCAAAAAGAAAATACATTTTATTTTAAATGATGCCGGTCATTATAACACAAATAAGTCGGAGGAGAAATTTTAAGATTATATCAATTAAGATTTAAACAATACATTAAAAAATGAATTTCAGAAGATGTTGGAAGAAATATAAAAATCAATTTAATCTAATTACTTGACCTTTAAGAGTACATATTGAAATGAGTGTTCAGAAATCAGTTTTACAATTAATTGAAATTCAGTGGGACTAAATACTGGACGAAAGTATAGGGATGTGGCCTTTCCAAATTTTGTAATTATTTATCAGTCGACAGATTTTCCAATGTGCAATTAGACGCATTTCAGCGATGTTCGGATGCGTAAAATTGTGCGTCACCTTTGCATAACTTCCAATATTCTGTTTCTACATCTTTTGCGAGTGGGTAGATATAAATTAAACAAGAAATATTTTTCAAATAAATTAAATTAAATAATTACTATTTAGAACTAAGACGCAATTAATCAAATGCATTTTCTAGATCAAAATATGTTTCTATTTTTTATTTGATAGAAAAAAGGAAAATAGACAGCCATGCTTTTGTTAGATTAAGGTTGACAGACCGAAAGGTTCAAAAGATGAGATGGTTTGGATATGCAGATTGCCAAGGTCACCAATGAACTGGCAACCGGGAAGAAGGAACAGAAGAGGAAGACAGAGAAAACGATGGAGCAGTAAATTGAAATTTGGACGAAAAATTATGGACTGAGTGTGGCAGATGCGGAGGACAGAAGTGCACGGCGAAAAAATTACATATGGTTTTTGGTCCTGAAGAAAAAGAAAAAAAAGTTCAATCAATTTTTGAATAACTACAATTTAGAAAACTCAATTAAATTTTATAGATTTGGTTAATGAATTGTATTATCAAGTATTTTTTTCAAAAATAAGTAAAATAAACTATGAAAATGATAATTTTAGAAACTTGCAGGCATACATCTTTAACACGGCTGTATTTTGAAAGAGATCTTTTTCCTGTGCGATGTTAATGCTATTTCTTTTAATTTGACCTTTCTTTTAATTGATTTTAATTTATTTTACCTTTGAAAATTTGACAAAAGAAGATATATTTGGCATCGCATAGCGTTTTGCGGTCTCGTTTATCTCCCCCTGCCATTAGGGACTTAGTTGTCCTCGGAATACACTTTCTCATTTTTTTTCTGATCTCATCGTGTCATATATCGTTGGAAAGCTTGTTGTCCCCAAATTCAGCTTTTACTGTAAAATTCATATATTTCAGAAGCATCGATCTATCCCTGTTATCACGATTCACGGTTAAATTTTTTGGCAATTGATCGATAAGTTTTGGAATTACTGCTTTTTAGCTTATCTGTGGGTGGATCCAATTATCGGTTCTATAACATCCAACATTAGAATTCAGTAATCAATTCTTATTGTGATTGATGCTGTTCAATGCGATGTCAATGTTCATCGACACTCGATTTTTCCGAAATCTCCCATCACTATTTTGAACCCTCAAAGAGAATTTTGATCCTTTCTCCTCAGAGAGAGAGGAAGGGGGGGGGGGGGATAAAGCATAATTTTCCTGTCCAAATGATTAATAAACAGAAAATCCGAAATCTTTTAACAGGGCTCAGTAAAACCCTAAAACTAAGCTTTCGGATAATTGATTGCATCAATGCCTATGAACATCAACAGTTTCGTTTTATTATCTTCTGAAATGTTTCCGATAAAAATGTATCAAAATTTGATATCTTCTTTTAAAGGTTAACGTTCGATTAGAACAGTGTGACTCATTCAGAAAACTTATCAGAAATTAACAAGAAGAGAGTGGGAGTGAAGGGAACTGTTTATAAAAGGAATATTACATTACGGTGACCTGTAAGAAAAGGGACACAACTAAAGCAAATCATTTTGCTTATTAGTCTTCTAATAGAATAAATAAGCCTGATATAAGAAAAGTGTCACAAATTAATTATCCAGAAGACCGCTGAATTACGCGATGTGTCCTTTTGTCACCCTGCAAGAGAGAAGGGTACAAGGGAGGGGGGGATATTTTCATTCTTTCCTATCTCTTGTACGTCTTGATCTTGAAGCTTCTAAGCGATTTTACAGAGATAAGTGCTATCGTTTTAAATTATAGCAAAATAATGTCAGTCTTTTTGTATGACAAGTATGTATTTTAAGAATTTACACACTTATGAGTGTACGTATAATTAAATTTAAATTAGAATAACTCACAAACTCGTGTAAATCCACGCATTTTTCGACATTTAAACACTTGTCGGAGTTTTTTAAGTGATAATAAAATGCACACTTACTTTGATAAGCTAAATACACATAAAAACAAGTAAATTTCAGAAAAAAACATGTAAATTTTACGACAGGTGTGTAATTTCAGAAATGTACACATATACACGGGTAAAATTAGTTAATTTACACATTTATTTTTTAGAATGTGGCTGAATTAATAATTTTTTAGTTATTCCTAAGTTAACACGCGCTCAGATAGCAAACATACGAACAAAAGTCATAAATATGGTTCTATTATGTTGAAAATGTTAAAAATTAATTTTATTTTAGGAAATTTTTAATAAGAGCTAAACTTACAGAATTAAATGTGTAAATTAAATTGCTTTACATCTGGGTTGCCAGTTTGATCTCAACTTTCAGTTTAAAACTTCAAATTCATATCAGAAATTGTGAAAGAAAAATTTTACTTTAGGTATACTGCCATTAATAAAAGAAAACAAATCCTACAGAATTTCTGGTGTGAACGTAAAATTTCGGAGTTAAAAGACTTGAAAAAGAGGCCAAATCTGGCAACCCAGCTTTACATGGAAATATTTATTTATGCCTTATAACCTAAGGTATAAATTCTATTTATTCTTTATACGGTTACTGAGAATTTCAATTTAATTTAGCGTTCGAGGAAAACATGTTTATTATATCGACGAAAACATTTTCTTTCATGTATTCAAGATTTTAAATTTTAATATGTAGAATATTTGTGGCTTCTATTTTCTGAAAATTTTGACGCAGAAGAAGCTCTACAAATTTTTCTCTCATTTATATATTTACCAAGAAAATGCTTTATTATTCGAAAAGGCTTCTTTCTAATAAAAATATATTATTTTTATATATTTCAACATTAAAGAGGCAGTGGGCAGTGAATAGGAAGAACAAGTAAAATATACATTTTTTTCGGTACAGTGAAAAACATGTTTAGCTTTTTAACCTTTTACTATTTTTATACATTTGCATTTCTTAAAATTCACAAAACGGAGGCTATGAGATCTATGCTGCATCTATTTTGAAACACATATTGGCGTGTAGGAAGCACTGTAAATGCAGCAGATATGTATTCAACAAAAAAATAATTGTTTTAGTCATTTAAAATTAATTAAAACGTCCTATTTCTTTCGTTAACCCTTTTAGAGTCAAGTAATTGTGCTTCTGTAATATCCAATTCTCACCTTATTTTTTATAACCGAATAGCAAATTTACGACTTTTTTTTTTTTTTTTTTTTTTTTTTTTTTTTTGCATCGAACTTAGAAAAGAAAAATTTAATACATTTTTTTCTGGTGTAAATCTTTATTAATTATTTGTGGGATGTAATAAATCCCACTCCCATTCAAACAGTTAAACTTCAATAACGAGAATTATTTGTTATTTTCTCTGTGTTTAAATGCTTAATCATATTCACAGTAGTTTATTAAGCAAATATTCAAAATTTACAAAATCAAGATAACTGTTTAAATCAGGGCATGAAATTTCAGCTTAAAAGGTACTCGCCAAACTAAAATTTTTACTCGCCACTATTTTACATTCATTCAGACAACAACGTCAGCCACCACACCTGCTCAGAAAATGAGATATTTATGACAAATTTAAATTGGCGATTGTTGGAAGGAGCTGTCTGTTAAATCCAGAATATTTTACATTCCTGAAAAATATGCTATATTTTTAACAGGTGTAACATGAAAAACTTTCTACAGACAAAAAAAAAAAAAAAAAAAAAAAAAAAAAAAAAAAAAAATTGCAGAAATTGATAAAACGAAACATATACATATACTGCAAAAATTGGCGTGTGACAACGGGCGGCTGCAACAATTGGCGCAAAACATACTGGCACGTTCACGATACGTAAGTGTGTGTGGGGGGTGGAATGCAGACAGAGGAATTTCATTTCTTTGCAGGAAAGACGAAGAAATAGGCGACGGTGCACTTTTACTTCATTTGTAAAAAAAATACCATCACTTCATTTTGAAATACTTTCGTTTATAACTGTGCATAGTTTGATTTGAAGCATAACATTTTAAAACAGGAAATTTACTCGCCAACCTTAAATATTTACTCGCCAATGGCGAGCTGGCGAGTGGAAATTTCGCGCCCTGGTTTAAATTGTGTACATTTTTTTTTCTTTGTCTTACATCAGTGTATGAAAAATCTTCGTAAAACTCGTCATTCTGAGGAAAATCGTTGAAATATCTTTATTTTCAAGAAAATGAGGAACAATAGTTGTGTTCTGATAGGTATGTTTGGCTCAATAAATGAATAAAGACCTAGTTTCCGATTCAAAAACAGTTTGTAATAGTAATATGCTGTAATCACCCCTATGAATTTGACTAACGACCTTTGACATACTGTGTTATATCCTCCTCAGTGCTGAGACAAACATTACTAGGGACCTCAAAAACCAGTTTAAAATTACTAAAAAAAAATCTTCAATGATGTATTTGTCTATATATATTAGGTAGATTTCGTATATGAAATACAATCTATAGCGGTTGTTCCTACACTGTGAAAAAAAATTCTAAAACATTTCTGAATATATGGGGCGGCTACGGTGCATGTAATTTTCAAAAACGTTTTTGAGCATTTCGAAAACCCCTTTCTGCAATATTCTGAAATGTTGTTGACTATTTTAGAAATTTTAACTTTTGTTTATAATTTCTAAAAACGTCAAAAAACGTTTATGAATTTTGCAGAAAACGGTTTCAGAAATACTCAGAAACGTTTATGAAAAGTACATGCACCGTAGCTGCCCCATATATTCAGAAATGTTTCTGAATTTTTGTACAGTGTATGTTGGAATTTCTGAAAAAATTTTACAGATCTACACCGATCATGAACTCTAGATTCCAAAACTACCATCAGTAAAAAAGTTTATCGATCTATCTAACTATCTACCTCTTTATTTCTCTCTCTCTCTATATATATATAGATAGATAGATAGATATCACTTTTTATGGACACAATAACTTCTATAATTCTGTACAGATCTCCTCCAAATTGATACGTAAAATAAAGCGACATATAAAATCTCAGTCAAATTCATTAATGAGCACAGTCGGACCAAGGAGTTGGAAATAGGGAGGGTTTTTGCGCAAACGGAAAAAACCCATAATTTCTTAAGGAAAATAGATATTGAATCAGGTTAAAGTTTTTTATCACTTCTAAAAAATGGGCTAAAAGTTTATGCATGACAGATATTTGATAAAATTAAAAATGGGCTCAAGGGGCGAAAAAAATGCGGTTTGGGGGCGAAAAAAATTCACAACTTCATCAATTCTCAACATATCAAATCCAAGTAATTTTTATAAATGTTCTTAATGTTATTTAAAACTTTTGTATTTACAAGTTTTTGATAGGACCAACCCTTAGTGCAAAATAAATAAATATAAACGAAAATAAAAAGGGGGGGGGGTGGAAAAGAAAAATTTCCATAACTTTGTCAATTCTTAAGATATCAAATACCATTTAATTTATTTTACATCTTTTCAATAATATCTATAACTTTTCACTGACAAGTTTTTTATAGGACCAATCCTTATAGCTAAAATAAATTAAACAAAAATAGGCGATGAAGAAAAAATCTCAAATCCAAACTGCTTATATAATGACTCATTTTTAAATTCACTTTTGATTTTAAACGCATCCAAATGACATGTTCTCTTATTTGGGAACTATATAATATGACATATAGGCCAGTTTTTTGATAAAGGCAGAATATATTTTTAAAAATTCTGCCGAAATAGGCATTTTGAACAGAATTTCCCGAAGTGATCGTGATTGAAAAATTGAGGAAGTATTCAAATAACAAACTTATTTTCTGACACCTTTTAAAATCCATTTTGTATATCAAACGCATCTAATTGACAGGTTCTCTTATTTAGTAACTGTATGATGTGCCGTATTGGTCAGTTTTTTGATAAAGGCAGAATGTACTTAAAAAAAATTATATCAAATTGGGCATTTTGAACAGAATTTCCTTAAGCGAACGTGATTAAAGACTTGAGGATTTATGGAAATAGCAAATTGCTTATTTTCTGACTCCTTTTTTAAATTCAATTTTTCTCTGAAATACAATTAATTAAAAGTTTCTCTTATTTAAGAATTATATAATGTGCCATATTGGTCGATTTATTCATAAAGTCAGAATATATTTTTAAAAATACTGTCATAGTGGGCATTTTGAGCTGAATTTCGCTTAAGATGATTCTGATAAATCCAGCTCTTACAGGAAAATGAAATTAAAAATTCTTCAAAAACGGTTAAGGGGCCATCCATAAATGGTGTCACAGATGTTTTCCATATTTTTGACCCCCTCCCTTTATCACAAAGTGTCACACTTCACTTTACCCCCTCCCCCTTCTTTTCACGTGTCACACGATGTTACGTAAACATACGCTTGCATTTCAGAAGCAAAGCACTACGTTTTAGATCACATTTCAAATTTTATTTTTAAACTTTAACTATGTGTTTTAATGACATTTGTGAGATTCGTATTTTGCATGAAATAAGATTTCCGACAAAACAACAATTAATATAGAATAGTAACAGAATATTAATTTGAAGAAGCCATTGAAAACAGTAGTATTTTGGAATTTAAAATAGAATTTAACATATTTTGATTTAAATCGTATCTTTATGAAAACAAAATATTAATTTTAAAATAACTTCATACTTCATAATTTAATCTACTGAATTTTAATGCGAACTAAATAAATTTTAATGCAAACTAAAATGTGAGGTGTCACATTTCTTCTTACTTCCTCCCACCCTCGTGTCACAAACTGTCACAATTTTATGAACCCCCCCTTCCTCACTTCAAGCGTGACATTATTTATGGACGGCGCCTAAATAAAATTGTTAAAGTGGATTTATCTCTAATCATATTTTACTTTTTACTGTAGAAATGAGTACTTAACTACGAAATCTACCTCCGCCTGTAGGCCAAGCCGACAGGGGTTTTCATTTCTTATAATATGCACGCATTTAATTTAAAAAAAAAAGCCTAGAAGTAATTTTAACATTTAAGAAAGCGTTTAACCTCTTCAGTCCTGATGTCGCCTGGAGGAGACACTAAACAGTATTTATTAAAACTTTTACGTCATTCAAAATTTTCATTCCAGATTTTCAAAAACTGGCTCCTATTAGTGTTAATACATGATAGCATATTGCAGAATGCTTTTTTGTTACCAAAAAATTTTTTTTTGTTCATTTAGCGGTATGCAAAAATGGCGTCGCCAAAAAGAAGGAAAATTACTCACTTGCGTAAAATTAAGCTCTTTTATCTATTAATAATAATTTTGCTTAAATTTATTCGGCCTAAAATTTTATAATATAAAGATTGTTCTTTTTAATGATACCATTTGTGTTAAGCTTTAAGTGCTCTAAGTATTAAAAAAAGTAAGGTCATTTTAGTGTCTCCTGTAGGAGACATCCGGTCATGCTCCAATAAAACTGCATTTTCTGAAGTTGTTGGCAGAACTATTTTTTCTGAATTTGAATTCAGTATTTTTATAAAGATTTTCTTACCGTAAAATGGGATTACTTTGTGACAAATGAGGTAATGTTGTGACACATGGTCTAGTTTTGGTATTTTGAATCTCCCGCTCTGTTCTGTATGGTAGAAAAGCAAACAGCATTAATAACTCCCAGTACAGAATGCCAGATAACCTAACGATTTTCTTCCGAAACTTTAACATGAAATACGCAAAGTAGACCAGGTGTCACAACGTAATCCCATCTTTGTGAAAATAGATATATTATGATTTCAAACAGTATAATATAATATCAAGCATACCAGCTAATTATTTTCTTAATTTTTCAGTGTGAGAACAGTTTTAAATTAAATGTGGATTTTTTTAAATTATTTTGAGGTAAATTGGAATATGTTTTAGAATTCATTATTAAAATAAATAAATAAATAAATAAAAGAAAAATAAAAAATAAAAATTAGAGAATGCAGAGTTAATTTTTTTATAGCTTTTATCTAAAACAGTAAAAAAACAATTAACTAAAAACAGTAGAGACTCGAAAAAGCCTTTTACTTACAGAATCTGAGATGAAAATTTTTTTGCTATTACAATTATAATGACCTATTTAAAATATCCTAGAATACGGATGTAATGTTCAAAAGACACCCGCTTTCAAGAAAACATATCGAGTGACAGTTACTTTTCAATTAGAGACACTTTAAACAAAGAGATGGTCTCAGAGTAACCGATGAAGAAAAGTCTGAAGATAAATTTGGGAAAGCCAGATCTATTCTCCAAACTGTTCTATCAGGATGCCTGTTGAATAAAAAATTCTCAGCTAAAGCTATAGATGAACAAATGATTCCTTTTTATGGCCATGCACAAGGAAGACGATTCATCAAAGGAAAACCAAATTCCTGTGTTTTGAAGTTCTTTTAGCCTCAGATTCAGATGGTCTGCCATTAAACTTTTTTATATATGAAGGTACGGGCGTCAGAATAAATACGGATATAAATGAGAATGATGGAAAATATTTAGATACTGGTGGAAAAATAGTGCTTAAACTTACAGAGAATTTACCTCCAGGCTGTACCTTGTATATGGACAGCTATTTTACATCAATTCCTTTATTAAACATTTATTATCTATTATATAAAGCTGAATGTCAGGGAACAGGTACTCTACGAAAGAGTAACATACCCCGAAACGTAAATTTTAAATCCGACTCTGATATGAAAAAGCTTGGACGGGGTTCAGTTGACCAAAAAATTCGTAATGATGGACAAATTTGTATCTTGAAATGGTTTGATAACAAACCAGTTATACTTGCCTCATCAGCTGACAGTAAGCATCCTGAAGATATATCTAAGCGATGGTCAAAAAAGGATAAAGAATATGTGTCAGTGAATCGTCCATCCATTATAAAAAAGTATAATGAATTTACGAGAATTGTTGATTTCTTTGACTGAGATTTAAGCTATTATAGAATACATGCGAGGACAAAAAATGGACCATAAGAATCATTATGAAATTTTTTAATTTTGCCATAGCTGCCAGTTGTGTAGAATATAGAGGTCACCAAACTTTGCTCAATAGAGCAAAGAATGAAATAGTAGACTATCTTGTATTCAGAGTTCATCTACAAGAATATCTTTTCTATGACACAGACGAATGCATTTGCTCAGAGTATATTCCTAATGAGCCATCATCACCACAGAAAAACAGATATAACCAAAGAATTTCCTTGCCATCCACTCCTTTGAGAAAGAGAAAGGTTTCACATCTTCCTGAGGTACCCAAACCATCCAGAAAAAAAGATCCATAAAAAGTTTTTTTTATGTATGCAAGAAGACAGACAATGGTTTCAAATTATTTCACGAAAAAAAATATTTTAAAAAATGATTTGAAAATTCTTATTGATATTTAGGAAAGTATCTGCAATAATTGCATTTATGGCTAGTTCCATGCAAACTTGTTTGTCTGTTACACAGCTGAAAATCGCTATGCTTGTTGGCCACCGTTTTTTCCGAAAAGCTTGCTTTGCCTTATTCAATAGAAGAGATATTTTTGACGAAATAAATCACATTTTTCCGCTCTAAAATACTAGTATAAAAAAAACTTAGTATGTAACAGACAAACAAATTCGCATGGAAATACCCTTATATATATTTATTAATAATTTAAGTTTCAGTTATTTATAAAAGATTAGATAATTATAATTTAATTTTCAAACTATTATAAATGTTTTTTCTATACAATGAATTAACTATTTAATCTTAAAAATATGTTCTGTATTATTTTAAATGTGCACTATAACATTAAAAGGCTGTTTAATCGTAAATTAAATATAAATGTATACATAAATTTATGCTTCGTATTTATCATATCGTACATGATTATGACCGGATGTCGCCTGTAGGAGACACTAATTTTCTAATTAAAAAGAAAAATAAAATTTTTTTCAGCATTTTTCCATTGTTTTTCAGAATATTTAAAACCCATTTAACATGAAAATTTTAAAATTTAGTACTCAAAGTTGGTCTCAGGACTGAGGAGGTTAAAGTCATTTTAAGTGTGTATTTTAGTGTCTCCTCCGATCTGAGATGAATATAGCTAATATTGATTACGTTCATTTTATTTGACTGTTTTCACACTAGCTTTCTTATCTCATTGTTTTAATTACATTTGGGATTCATGGCTACCCAGTGCTTTGATTTTTGGAATAGCATGCGCATTGTATAATAGAAGAATTTGACGATTCAATAAAGTCAAAAATACTATTAGAAAGAAACGGTACGCAAAAATTTGAGCCCTTTGTGGCCACAGGGATTTTTTTAACCACTTAATCGTCGCGCCTGAGACATTCATGCATTCATGGGCTGTAAGTTTCATGGTTTTTATTCAAAATTGTTTGATTCCCACCATTTTTATAAAATAGTGTAATTTATTTTATTTTAGTATCAATTTATTTGTCATCAAATAAATGAATATTTTCTTTTTCAAAAAAGTTGTGGCAATAATGAATTTGAATTTTAAAACCGTAATTTAATGCGACCATTAAGTGGTTAACATTATTATTTAATGCTTAACTGTGTTACAAAAAATTGTCACATAACTACCATGAGCGGTGTGTGAGATCACTTGATCGAATCATGAATAGAATGTTCGATTGCCATAAACTAGTCATGTGACTGTCATAAACAATTGCGTTTTTTGTATGAAAGAGTAACGGGCCATTTTCAATACTTTTTTAATTTTTTCAATAAAACTACATAAAAGTCGCTATGTTTGCAAAGAAATCTTGATATTTTCCTGTTAGCCGGGTAAAAATCTTGCCAATTTTTTAACTCGCTAATTAATATTTTTTATTTTTCGTGTGGTAAATTAAAATAATTCTTTGATGTTGAAATTAAATGCCATGGTTCATGATATTAATCATTATTTTTCTTTTCTTTTTTCCTATAAGAAATAAGTAAAAGTCGTGGATTTTAAATGTTTCAGTTTTAAATGAAAGTTGTGTATTTTTATAAAATAAATGAAAAGATTCTATTTTACACTACTTGATTATCCCTTCGACCAAAAAACTCTCGCCAAATTATAAGATTAAATGCCAATAATGAATGATCGTAAAATGTCATATTAATACTAAACAAGTTACACCTGTTTGTTACGTCATCAAGTGATTTTTAATTAGACTTTTTTTTATTAATGTTTTACTAATTCATTTGCTCTTTTCATTATTTAAAGTAAAATTATGTAAGTTTGTCAAATTTGGCAAAATTGTTTCACGGGATAATCAAGCAATACCTTACATCTTAAATGAAATTAATGAAATGCGAAAAGAGGAGGCGAGAACAATGTTTAGCGATTTATCCCAAGTGTCGGGATAACATAAAAATACCGAATTCTTGATTCCATCCATTGAAATTTTTATGTGCCTTTCATCAAAGCGAATATTTCGATAGTTCGAAAAAATATTTTGGGATAATCGAAGTTACTGATATTAAATAGGCTTCTTTTCCTTCCTAAATGCTAAGTTTACCAAATTCCAAATCTCTATCTCAATTTGTTCGGGAGATAGAACGTTTACAGAAGGATACACAGACAGACGGACGGCAGAAAAAAATTCTAAAAAATATATTTTTTGTAACCTGCAGTGTCTGAAACCTGTGAATACGTCAATTTTTTGTTTCTATTTTCAAATCGATTGCAAAACTTACCCTATACTACGTATGATGGGTAAGTAATAAAATCTTCTATCCGACTTTTTGCAAGAGAAAATGTACAGGTGGTTATCAAAATAATGGAAACACTTGTGAATGAAAGGGACATTTAAGAATTCCCTTCGTAAGCATTAAAATATAATCTTAGCTACCAGATTTTTTTTAATATAAAAAGTACATGTATTAGGTAGTATGAGAGAGCTCTAGAAAAGTTGTCTACGTTTTGATTTTTTTTTTTTTTTTTTTTTTTTTTTTGTCAGAAGCGTAAAATGTCAGACCTCACAGATTTTCAAAGAGGCAAAATTGTAGGAGCCCGACTAGCTGGAGCAACGGTGACCGAAACATCCCAGCTTATAGGCGTTTCTAAAGGTACGGTGTCTAAAGTCATGACAGCATACACACAGCGCGGAAAGACAAGCTCAGCAAAGCAAAATAGTGGACGGAAGGAGAAGCTGAGTGAAAGAGACCGACGGGTATTGAAGCGGATTGTAATGTCTAAAAAGAAAGCAACTGCAGCCAAAGTGACCCCAGAGCTCAATCAGCATCTGGATTCTCCAGTGTCAACAATTACAGTTCGGAGATACCTTCATAAAGAGAACATTTACGGCAGAACAGCAATTCCCAAGCCACTTGTCACAGATGCTAATGCCAAACGTCGTGTAGAGTGGTGCCACAACCACAAAACCTGGTCGATTGATAAATGGAAGACTGTTATATGGTCAGACGAATCATCTTTCACATTTTTCCCCACAACAGGACGGGTACATGTCTGGAGAACACCTGCAGACGCGTATGATCCTGATTGCCTCCGTCCAACTGTCAAGCATGGAGGTGGATCGGTCATGGTATGGGCAGCCGTGTCATGGTTTTCTGCTGGTCCAATCGTAACCCTGAAAGGAAGGATCACCGGGGAGAAGTATAGAGAAGTTTTAGCTGACCAGGTCCATCCCATGATGCAAATTTTGTTTCCTGCAGGAGATGGAATTTTCCAGGATGATAATGCCCCTATTCATGCAGCCAGAGTTGTCCAATCATGGTTTGATGAACATGAGGATGAGGTGGAACATCTACCTTGGCCCGCACAGTCCCCAGACCTCAACATAATCGAACCGTTGTGGTCTATTTTAGAGCTTTTAATCCGGAATCAATATCCTCCACCGGCATCTCTCACAGAACTTTCACAATATCTCCATGAAGAATGGTACAATATTCATCTAAACACTATTCAGAATTCGTATGATTCGATTCCCAGGCGAATCCAAGCTGTATTACATGCCAAAGGCGGTCCTACGCCATATTAATAAAGAATTCCTTCAAAATCTAGGGTGTTTCCATTATTTTGATAACCACCTGTATGGCTCCTGCATGGTACCACCCTGGACTACAAAGGCATGTCCTCAAAACTTTCACTAGGAAAAAATAGGTTTGTTTGCATTGTTATTTTAAATTTATCTTTTAAAACTTAATAATACTTTTTTATCTTTAAATATTTATAAAGGTCTTAATTAAGATTTTAAAAAATATTATGATGCATACCTATTTGCATAAGATAGGGGCTTAAGAGGCTACTTCACTAAAATGAAAAGAACAGTTTGCTAATACTAATCCTACACTCTAAAACTGGGAGGAGTGAAAAGCTCACTTTTTGTAGGAGTGATTTGCATTTTCACTCTTTTTAGAGTGAACTTTACACAAATACACTCTTTAAAGAGTGGAATTCCCGACTCCTTAAAAAGGAGTGCAATATCTCACTCCGTTGTCGAGAGTGAAATATCTCACTCCATGGTCGAGAGTGAAAAATCTCACTCCGTTAACGAGAGTGAAAGCCCGGCATTATACACTTGAAAAAAAATCCCCGCTCAACTTTGAACCAATATATGGAGTAAAACAATGAAAAGTACCAAAATATGACAATTCTTACTTTTCAAAAATTACATTTTAAAATATAACCTATAAAATTACGCTTATTTGCTATTAAAACGCACTCGTTTTCAAAAATGAGTGTCACTCCTTCGATAGAGTCAACGGTCACTCTTATAAAGTGACTTAGATATGTATTACGCATCAGCCAATCAGAAATCGTCTTCTCAGTTGTGATGATAAAAATGTTTCCGCCATTTTATCGTGTCCGTTATGTGTCTCAATTTCGTTTCCTCGGTCTGCAAATGTGGATTTTTAATTTGTATTATTAATACTAAAAAGTAGTTTAAATTTTGATCTTGGATATACTCCGATATCTTATGATTCAAAATAATCCACATAGATTAAGTTTCTTGATCTGGAGTCAAATGGAGAACAAATAATTCAGTAAAAAGCAATAATACTCCATTAATACTCAGTGACGAAGATGTTGCACTGCACATATCTTATTTATCAAACAAAGGATTATTATTCATCAAACAACGGATAATATTTAAAATGAAAAACCGGTAAGTCAATTTTAATTTCAACTTTTTATTTTCCGAATGTAACTTCCAAAATGTTGAGTTAAAGTTTTACGTTAAGAGCCCACAATAGTCACAGCTTCAAACGATTCAAGATGGCGGAGCACATCCAGAACTAAGTTGAAAGGCTGTCCAAAATTAAATGATTGACAAGGGGCTTCTCCCAATTAGACAACAAAGTAATTCGAACCAATTAACTACGACATTTTCTTTTGAAGGGGAGGGCGTTACTATTTGTGCTCAATTTTCTATTGGATAATGTCCACTTCATGTCAATGTGAGTAAATACCAATGGGGACAAAGACTTCTGAAAAAATACTTTATCGTCGTTTACAGTCATTTTTATTTCAAGTTTATTTTTCCGCCGACGAATCTGCACTAGTGACAAAAAAGCATTCGGGAGCTTATTTACGTTAAACTGATAGCAGCTTTTTTTTTTCTTTTCTTTTTTTCAAATTTATCATTTGCATTTTAATATACTTAAAATATTTTCTTTTTCTTGGATAGAGGATATTTGAAATCGATCGCCAACAGAGGAACTTTTCTACTTTATTTTATTTTAGAGGTTTTTTTTCTTCTGCTTGGAAGATACTTCGAAAGTAAAGCTGTACTTTGAAAAAAAAATAAAAATTGAAAAAGTAGAAGGTACTTGTTTTGATATAAACTTCAAAAGCCAATATAAACTCGAGCTTTTAAAAGTACAAAAAAGAAGTAATTGACGCACAATTTATGACAAAGAAGTAATAAAAAACTCAATAAATTCAAGGCAAGAATTCTCTGATGAAAATTAACTGAAAAATTAATTATATATGTCTAAAAAGGATTTTATTATTTTTATTAGAGTATAACATTTGTACAGTTTTATTTTCCGGAAATAAATGAATACTTTTTCAAGAGATTTTTTCTATTTTAACATTTACTTTCTACCTTTTACAATCGAAATAATAATATTAGTAGGAAAAAAATTGCATTATTACAAGTAGGATACGGTTTATGTTTATATATAAAACATAGTTTTATTTATAGTAAATATATTTACTTGGGGGAGGGTAGATATTTATGGCAAGGGCAAAGGGAGGTTGAGTAAATTATGAAAATATTACTGATCGCGATTTTGAAAACAGGTGTTCCCCGGAAATTCAACCAATGATTTAATAACTTATTTCACAAGCATTTCGCTTAAGTCTGTGTAATTTTTATTAAAAAAAATCAAATGTAAGTTTATTTTTCCAAGTTAAATGTTTGCGCAGGGCGAAGTTTTCCATCCCGGCTTAGTCCGATGTGAAGGTGATATATTTAACTCGTACCGACAGGTCAATTTTTTAAAAAAGTTCATGGTTCCAAGAATCCGTAGAAACATAAAAATAAAATCTAGATAATTTTAAATCTGGTATCATCGGACCCGGATCATTCTACACCTCTTTCTTTTAAAAAGCCACATTTTCTCAACGACACCTTACATTACAATTCTTATATATATATATATATATATATATATATATATATATATATATATATATATATATATATATATATATATAACGATATTTATGTTCAAGGTATTACATACATCTATCTATGTATACAGGGTGTTTGAAAATTACATGTCAGTAAAGGAAAGGCAATTTGAGAAAGTCGTAGTAAGCAGATTTCGTATAGGAATCTGAGTGCGGAAATGCAGCGTTCAGGCGGTGAAAGGTGCTTTTATGTTCAGTGGATAAAAGCATTTCGCTGGCTTGATTCGTCGTTCTCTGCTGCATTCCTGCACAAAATTTGCTTAGTAAGGTCCCCTGTATTTACTTTTAAATTTTCGACACATAATTTTGAACCCGCCCCCCTCTCCCTCTCTCTACATACATATATAGATATAGATAGATATAAATGTGTTTGTCCGGATTAACTTATAATCAAAACACGGTTCAAGCTACTGAGCTTTGAACATGAAAATTGGGGGGGGGGGGGGGGAATACTTCTTATGACATAAGAAAGGATTTTTTTAAAATCCTCTCATCTCCCCCCTAACGGAGTTAAAGAGAGGTCAAAAATTTTAGTCGATTTTACAAAATTGCACTTTAGAGGATAAAAAGGGGGGGGGTGCGAAAATTTTAGAATACTTGGCATATCTCAGCAGCCGTTTTAGATAGGCGCATGAAATTACAGAAAATAAATCTACTAAACAAATAATTAAACAAGTATACCAGTGGTGCTAGAAGTCACCCCTTATAAGGGGTTCAAAAGGGGAGAATAAAAATTTTAGAACATTTGGCACATCTCAGCACACTTTGTAGGTAGGAACATGGAATTCCAGAAAATAAATCTGATAAATAAAAAAATAAAATAAAATAAAATAAACACATATTTCAGCAAATTTAGAAATTCTACTTCTAAAAAGTTTGAAGGGGGGGGGGGGGTGATAGTTTTGAAACATTTGACCAAATCTCTGCAGCTATTTTAGGTAAGGAGCATGAAAATGCAGAAAATAAATCTAATAAAAAATAGATAAACACAGGTACTTGAGCGATTTTACATTACCTCTATCTCTTCTTAAGTGAGTTAAAAGGGAGATCGAAAATTTTATAACATTTGGGATATTTTAGCAGCCGTTTTAGATAAACGCGTGAAATTACAGAAAATAAATCCTAATGAAAAAAAAAAATAATAAAAAAATAAAAATAAAAAAACTAGCCTTAAAAGGAATGACTCCTGGAATAATACGCATGTGTAAGATTTCGAAATAACGAATCAGGGTGGACCACTCCTTCATGAGTCGGAGGGCTCCGTCTATGCATCGCGAAGCGATTCCAACCGGGATTGCAAAGCAATACCGAACGGAATCGCGAAGCGATGACGCGGGGGGTTGGCGAGCGTAGCGAGCAGGAGGGCGGAGCCCCTCTATAGTTTACAACAACTGTAACTGCTCATTCCAATTGTGCATGTTTGGGGCGCTGTACCCTACTTTGCCCCTCCGAAGGGGAACTTTTTAAATTTTTATCCACAGCACTCGTGCTGCATATCTTTAGAAAGGTCTGAAACTGCCTTTTCCTATTATGGATGTCTTGTGTGTCTCCCCTTCGCTCTGCCCCCCAGTAGGGCACAATTTTAATTTCTGTACCGCACATGTCCTGTGACACATCATTTGAAAGGTCTGCAACTGCTTATTCATATTATGGATGTCTTGTGTGCTTTACAACACCAGTCGTGTGACACATCATTTCAAAGGTCTGCAACTGCTTATTCATATTATGGATGTCTTGTTTGTCACCCCCCATTCTGCCCCCCAGGGGAGGAACATTTTAGTTTTCTTTACAACACCAGTCGTGTGACACATCATTTGAAACATCTGTAACTGCTTATTCATATTATGGATGTCTTGTGTGTCACTCCCCCCTCTGCCCCCCAGGGAGGGGCTTATTTTTAATTTCTTTACAACACCAGTCGTGTGACACATCATTTGAGAGGTCTGCAACTGCTTGTTCATATTATGGATGTCTTGTGTGTCACCCCCAATCTGTCCCCCCAGGGGGGCACATTTTTAATTTCTTTACATCACCTGTCGTGTGACACATCATCTGAATGTTCTGCAATTGCTTATTCATATTATGAATGTCTTGTGTGTCAACCCCCCCATCCTGACCCCAGGAGGTGGCACATTTTCAAATTCTTTACAACACCAGTCGTGTGACACATCATTTGAAAGGTCTACAACTGCTTATTCATACCATAGGGTATTGGGTGAAGCAAGCAGGGGTAGCCTACACCTTGGAATCTCGAAGCGATACCAAACGGAATCGTGAAGCGATTACGCAGGGGGGGGGGGGGGGTTGACGAGCGTAGCGAGCAGTGGGGCGGAGCTCCCCTAGACTACTAAAAAATAATTAAAGCGATTTTTAAAATTCCCGCATTTCCACGTTTCCAATGCTTTTTTAAATCAAACCCGCTTTATACGGAAGGGTGATATGCGGCTGTCGTACCTGCTTTCATTTTGCACCCATTTCCATACGCAAACATAAAATCTATCCCCCCCCCCCCTAAAGAATCCAGAAACTGCACAACTTTTCGTTCTGACTTTTGATTGGCTAATTGGTGAAATTGAGCAGGAACTTCCGGTGTAAACACAAACAAAAGGAGTTATGTTACGTTTGGCGTGCTTAAATCTTATTTTTTTTTCTTTTTTGCTTCTGTTTTCACTTTGTTCTTGTTATTACAAACTTTTATCGAATTGGAAACAAATGCTAATTTAACATTGTAATGCGAAATGGTTAAAACAAAAATAATAAAGTAAGAAGTTTTTAAGAAGACTTTTAATTTTATGGGAAAAGGGAATGTGGAGTTTCGGAAGAGGGGACTTTAGATGAAATTTTAATGAAATGAATGTAAATTCTTAATGAAATTTATGATTAATTATTTATTTTTGTTATAAAGAAAAAATAAAACAGAAAAGTATATAATAATAATAAATTGTTGAATTTAATTACTGTGTGTTTGTATTGGGGAGAGGGGGGGGGAATCAAGTGATGAAGTAAAAATTCGGAAGAAGAGCAGGGAAGAATTGGTTTAATGATTTTTTTTTTCTTTTAACTCAGAAAAATTCCAAATCTGATTAATAAATAATACAAAAATAAAATAGGACTTTTTGCAGATTTCGCATAAAAATAAATAATTTTAAGAACAAAAAATTACTTTAAAAATTATTAAGGTCTTTCACACCCATACAAATCCTGTAGTAAATTGTAAAACATTTTAGTAATTTTTATTTTTTGTTTTATTTGCAAGTATATTTTTTCTTTCTGAATTCCCAACTTGGAAAATAAAAATTTTGATCAGTTTATTCTTTGCTTACAACTGTGATTGATGTGATGATTGTGAAAATTATCATTTTTTTATATTTTGTTATTATTAATGTGGAATACCTATATAATATAATTTATTGTTATAGAAATTGGAAGGTAGGTGGATGTAAGAGCAATGGACAGCCTTCACTGTTTTTGATTTATAAAAAATAATAATAATAATAATCAATGTAAAATTAGCTTTTACTTTTTTTCATAATTCCCTCTTGCATGTTTTGTAATATTGGTTATTATTGACATTTTTAATGAAACCAATCATGAAACAAAAAATCATGTTTCAAAGTTTCACTGTTTTTCTGTAATAATCTGAACGAACACGCTAAGAGCTGATTTCTCTTAATAAATATATACATTCTTTATTTTCATGCAAAATTTTTATATTTTTGCTTTGCTAGCAATAGAAAATTTTGAATTTTCATAGTAATGGTCATTTACAAAATTTCATTTTTTATTTTATTATTATTATTATTATTATTATTATTATTATTATTATTATTATTATTATTATTATTATTAAGATTTTAAGACTCGTGTTCATTACGTTCATCGTGTTCATCAGGAATATTCAAATGGTCAATTTTCAGTAATGGACATCCTGAAGATTCGTTTACATTGAACTTACTGTAAACTCCTAAAAATGTAACTTTAGTAATGTTCATAGTGCATAAAATATTTTGACTTTTAACTGAAAACCCAAGTAATCAAATTTAATTTTTAAATTGCATTTACCAGAATGTAATAACACTGAAATTTTTACAAACAACTGCTTTAATTGGTTTCGTATAATTAATAAAATTTTCAGTATTTTTTTTTTTTTAATTTTGCCTTGCGTATTTTATAGTCTAGTAATCATTAAACCAAATCAGAAACCAGAATATTCATTAAGGCTCTATTACACACACTCTTTGCGTGGAGATCCCGATTGTATTTTTCTCATGTCGTAAAAATTTCCTTGTGCTATCTTGTCCCTGTATATTGACGACAACTTATAAACATCCTTTCATCTCAATCACACAAGCGAGAAGTATGTTGTTGAATAAATAATTAAATAAGTATTCGTTTTTAAAAGCTGCTGTACACTGCCTAATGCAGTTGGTACTCAACCCTAGGTTAGTTTGACTGGGTTTTCATTTAAAAATATAAAACCATACAAATTGGAGAATGTGCGATCCAGAAAGCAATGAACCTTCAGACATTAATTTTGTTTTAAAAGATTTTCTTCTAAAAATATAAACCAACATGCATTTTAGTTATTTTTAATGTTATTATCACGGTACCGAGCTGTGTAGTGTTAGTATACAGTTATAGTACCTTGTTATATGACTAGTTCGGATATATAGTCCCATTTTCACACATTCCAAATAAATAATAAGTTGTTAATTGCATTATTATGCCGCCATACATAAATATTCATTGTATAATGAATATCTCTTTTCTAATGACTATCTTTGAGAAAATCGGAATATGTATGTAATGTAGTGATGGTTGATATCGATTTTATCGCCATTAGGACAACTCAACTTTATCAATACAGTAAACAAATCGATTTTATGTTCAACTCAATTTTATGATACTATATACACACTATATGGCCAAAAATGACCGTCCACTTGCGATTTTTGACATTTTGTAAAATATCTAGAAAAATACTAGAGGAATTACTCTGAAACAATAAGTGTATAAACATAAAAGTACATTACATATATTTTCGTGAAGATTTTTTCTCGAAACTCCATAGGGGACAGTCAACAAATTGAAAAAGAACGAATACCTTTTGGATAACTCTGTCAAAACTAATGTAAGCAAAAGCGCTCAAACTCTACATTATAATTAAGTGGTTTAAATTAAATAAACATGCATACTCGTAGAAATATTAAGGTTTTTATAAAAACATTCCCCATTTTTTCTTCAAGTTTTTTTTGCTTATAATTTGCAGAGTTCTTACTAATATAACAATGTTCTTTTTCGAAAACATGACAAAAAACATTGTACATTGTACCCTCTAATCAGAATTACAAAATAATAAAAATAGTTTGAAAAATGAGCAGTTTTACTAAATATGTTTTCATTGCGCATGCGTCAGCGTTATCAAAATTTCATTTTCATACTCCTTACAGAATAGCAATGTGCAGCATATAGTCCACACGCGAGAAGGAAATGAATTCGCAAAATATAAAAACCCTATTTTTCCTATTGTTGTAAGCTGAGAAGTACCCAAATATTAATATTCTAGATGATGCCAGTCGATTTTAAAGTCTAACTGTTTATATATATACATACATATATATATATATATATATATATATATATATATATATATATATGTTACCGGGCAAACCCGATTTGAGGCCAAACTAGTTTGCCTCACATGACAAACATATTAAGACTTATATGCATTTACGAAATGCTCTACAATATACATTTTGTAAAATATACTTTGGAAAAAAAAAAAAAAAAAAAAAAAAAAAAACAGCTAATGTTTCATTTACATGCCCACACGAAACAATTCCATTACGAAATGGTAAAGGGGTAGGGGAATTGTGTGCGACATATTTTAATTATATTAAATTATTTTATGAATAACAAAATTTATATACGTCGTTGAGGCTTAATATCAGTTATACGATATAGTGATGCATAATACGAAGTGCATAGCATTTACAGGTACACACAAAATATTTCAAATGACATATTCCTTCCGAAGCACATGTATCTGACGATAGCTGATGGATGGATGAAATGCATTTTAGTTATGATATGCTTTTTTTTAAGTTTCACTAAATCTATGCATATTATATGGCGTGTATAAATACTATAGTTGATATACACTTCCAGCAATTATTGCTCAAATACAATAGATTTGTTTTGTGTGTCTTTGTAATTAAATGACAAATGATATAAATGCTCTATTCTATCGTAATCATCTTTTAGTAAAATTCAACGATTTATATCAGTTTCAATCCATTATAAATAGCGTAATGTCAATAAAATACTCTGCAAACAATTTTTCCTCATGAACCATAATGCTATATGAAATATATTCTTTTGAGTGTCCTTGTAAATAAACTATTAATGTATATGCACCTCATATACAATACCAAACATGCTATGGTAAGTATCATTGACTGATTTTAATTGCATGAAAAGCTGAATATAAGGTACCCTGGGGTAATAACGCCACGTTAAGGTTCTAGCAATTTTCACGGCTCAGTTTTAGTTTGTATTTTTCAAACAAATATGTGATTTGATACAGCAACTCATTGACTATCTATATAAAAAAAATAATTTAACAGATATGAATACATAAAATGTAATGGCGTGATTTCTTGACCAATGCTATTTGGCATTATTACCCACCTATATGGGTAATAACGCCATGCAAACAAAACTATGAAATAAGTTGGAATAATTGCATGTAGATTGCCCAGTTCTAAAAATACAAACTCTCATCTCTAGAAATTGACAAATTGCATCCTAAGCTATTGAAAATGCTCATTTTTTTGTGAAAGTGTAAGAAAAATAAAGGCGTGGTGTGGGGAGGGGGGGATGAGGCAAAAGAATATCAGACCGTGAGCTTATTTTTGCTTAAAAAGGACCGCTTAAATAGAATTATTCGAAACATTGCACAGTTTTAACTGTGTTTATTTGAATCAGTATTTAGGATGTAGCTCGGCCACTGTAGGGAATCAACCGGGTTAAAAATTGCAAGGATTGGCGTTATTACCCCGTTATAGTTATTGCGCTGAACATTTTAAATTACAAATGATCTCGAGAAGATATCCAAAATCTTCAACAACATTTTGAAAGGCCATGAAATGTACGACAAATTTATGTAATTAACAAAGTATTTCCGGATAAAAAAAATAGTCTTCACATCACAAAACGTATCTCGCAAGTTTTAGATCAAGCGTTAATTTTAGCTGCTTGTAAAAACAATAAAACTTAAAAATGAAACAAATTAACTTGAAGCTGTTTTTTGCGATTTATATGACTCAAAAAACTTCTCCGCAAAACACATGAGTATCATTTACCAGATTATTTCATAATTATGCAAAATATTAGCACTTGGCGTTATTACCCCAGAGTACCTTATTTACGTGAGTTAGAGTGTGGAAACGGACAGACAACCAGAATCAATAAATATTTTTCAAACTTATTGGATAGTGTTACTTAACAATAAAGACATTTATTTTCCGACTGCTGCACACTACAAATATCTTGCAATATATAGCATTTGCCATGAATAGATTACAACAATTTAAGCTCCTTTGATGCTTATACACAAAGTGTCCACTTTCAATAGTGGCCAATGTCTAATTCCTAAACCATTAGTCATAGACATGTAGTTCCAATAACAAAAATGGGGTAAAGAGCAATTTGAATCAATAAAAACATTTCTTAAAAAAAACACGAAATTTAAACTTTCACACGGTCTTCCGCTGCTATAAAATATATTCAGTAAAATTTTTATATTATACCGACAAGTAAGAGAAAAAAAAAATAAAGGTTTGGTTATTTAATGATTAAAATTGCCCGAGTGATAGTTGTTTAAAGTTGGAACATATTTTTTACTGCTAATTAGAGATCATTCACAAATTTAATAGAAATATAATTTCATCATATATATTAAAAATGGTTGAGAGTAAAATTAACATTGCAATGTAAGTCTGAAATCTTTAACCGTTATAATAAAATACATAATTTATAATAAACATACAACGGGAAAAAACGGAATTTTTGTTAAATAAAATAATGAAGATTAACTGTTTACAAAATGATACATATTTTGAAATATTATTAGATAACACTGGTTTGCAAAAGTAGGGTTACATCATATTTTTTAACTTTTGATAATTGAATTTTATGCATTTTGTGCCGCTGAATCCGATAAATGAAGAAGAATAAAATATAAAAGATAATGAAAAAGTATTTTGCAAATCATAAATTTTAAAGTTAAAAAAAAAAAAAAAAAAAAAAAAAAAAATAACGAAAATTTCGTTTTATAAAATAGATGTGTTTTTAACCTTTGATAATTACTTTTTATGCATTTTTTACCGTTGAAACTAAAGACCTTCATTTATAACTATCGAGTCTCAATTTTCAGCAAATTGTAAATTTCAAGTTAAAAAGTTAAAATTTAAAATTGAACCTCTTCTCCCACATCATCTAAACCTTCAGATGTTAGCTGTAAGAAATTTATAAGGAAAGGATCCGAGGCTTGTGTCATGGAATCTACCAAACCTTTATGCATTGCTAGAGTATAGTCAATACATAAAGATGTCACAGTCACAATGATAAAGTTTAATATTCAGGGGGAAGGGGCTTAAAAATGATCCCCAAAGTTCACACATTATTGAAGCTTTAGTATTTAATCAGATAAATTCTACTCCTTTGCAAGCCCGAGCGTCTGGATTGTACAGTTGGCAGTTCGCCAGACATTTATTTTTCCTTTGAAGAATCTAGAGACAGTACCCTCACAGAATGCACAGCACATAGGTTTCATTTAGGATTCTTCCGAGGGGCGAAAACCGGTTTTCTCGAGATACAAAAGTAACGTTACTTAGAAAGTTACTGTATGAGCGCTCGCTTCTACAGTTGTGGTGTGCAGTCTATGCGATGCCAACGAGATGGATCTTTTTCGTTGCATCTGAATACTTTAAAATGTTTGTTTAAAAGGCAGCAAATATGTTGAAAATGCATTACATATAAACAAAAATTGAATAAAATATTTTCAGAATATAGATTTTTGAATTTCGAAAACATTTCATATTTTTTTTAATAGTATCAGCAAATTTGCGTTATTATTACTTCAAAATTAAAATTTTATTTCTTTATCTTTTCATTTGTTCAGTTTGTATTGCTATGTAGTTAAGGACTTTTTTAAATGTGTCTAAAAAATGAAAAATAAAAACTATTACTTACTACTATCATAGTACAAAATACGTAAATTACAAAAATAAGAGATAGCAAAAATTTAGATCGTTTTTCAATTTAAAATATTGACTTATGAATTATAAATTTTAAAAAAGGGTAATTTTAAACTATGGAAATAGACACACAATATACAGATTTCCTGATATTTACAGGATTAATATGATAATGCTTGAAAATAGCTTGAAAATAATGAAAACATAATATCAGTAGCATATCATAAGCGTCATAACATTAATTTATGTTAAAAAATATTGTAAATAAAATAAATAATGTTATTATTATCAGGCATCTTGAAATATAATTCTGTTTTTTTTGTCGCTGTCGTGTCTTGAAAATTAGATTAAATGTGAAAATTAATACTCCCCCCCCCCTTTTTTTTTTCTTTTTTCTTGAAAAATAAATTTATTTTTATGGTGAAATGTGGAAAGTTATTTGAATTCTTAGTACTTAAATAATTACACCAGCTACTTTTATGCAGTTACGAGTGATAATGATTTTGGGGACGGATCAGAAATTTGCGATTATGGATTTAATAAATAATGACCTTTTCTGTAAACATTTTCGAGGGAGGAGGGGGTGTATTTTCTTATATTTATTTTAAGTTTAACTAAATATTTATTTGTAAATGCATGTTATCTAATGCTTTCAATCAATCAAACTAGCTGTGTATTTTGAAATTAAGGTGTTTTTTTAATTAAAAAACGTAATTTTTTGACATAAGTTGTAATTTATTTTTTGTTCGGAAATGCATGAAACAAGCAGGTGTTATTGTTCAGAAACTACCTAATCGCACGCATTTTCTTGTTTTTTTTTTTTTTGCAAACGCAATATATCCTTCAGAAAATAGTGTCAAAGTGGGCGTTTTGAACCGAATTTCTGCACGAAAGAAGAATAGCCACTCAACAGGTGTGAAAAACGTGTTTGTCGCGTGATCAAAAATGCATATAATTCAGTATGTAATTTATTGATCAAAAAAGTTAAATTCGATTCGATTCCAAACCGCTTCCATAGTTAGGTATTCCAATATGAAACTTTCCGTTGAAAAATGAATTTGTAAATTTGTCAAAATTTTTTGCACCTACAATCTTAAAAAAAAAAAAAAAAAAAAAAAAAAAAATGGAAAATTACAAAAAAATTTCTAGTAAAATTATATGTCAAGAACTTTTTATGCAATGACAACAATAAAAATTCATGTAACAGATTTTGAATTAAAAAAATTTAAAGTTATTTAGAAATTTTTGGGAAAATCGGATTATCAGAACTTTTTAAGTAACGGTAACCAGGATTACAGATAAAATTTTTGTAAAATTACCAAAATTTTTGTAGATTCTTTTGTAAAGTTACAGATGTCTCTAGTTTTGCTTACAAGTTTAGTAGATTGACATCATTTTCTCGTACAGCGTACATATAAATTTTTGAAAGCATAACAAATTTCGGTAAATTTAGATTACTAAAGTTACACTTTTTTTTTTTAATACAGTGTATTGAGAAGCGCAGTTTAGAACAGCCTTAAAATAACCTGTAAAATAAAGATTCATCAGAATACATGTATATGGTATCACTTAAAGAATGGGATATGAATAAAAACTGTTCCATAAAAAAACTTTAATAATAACTATAATGAAGTTTTTCATTCACATATCTGTGATGGTATCATGAAATATCGCATTTAAAGTTCATATTAATCTACAGTTATAACAATTTATTGGAATTTAATGAAATTTTCCTCACATAAAGCTTAGTTAAGCTTAATAAAGTTAAAGTATTGCTAATCTGAAGAAAAATGTTTCGTTCAATTTATAATGAATAAAAGTAAATAGAAGAATAAAAAAAATACACTTACATAGTAAATAAATTTATGTCTTACTAAATCAATCAATGAATGCAATAAAAACAAGTTGGAAATTGTTCGTGAAGCATAACAAATGCGGTATTTCGTACGATAACGAAGTTTTAAGAATATTCAGATCTTGCTGTTATAATGGACAACACTTCGGAAACAGTATAGTGGTCGAAATCTTTTTTGTGTTCCTGTAAGTATGCAGGAAGTAACTTGTATTACACCTCAGCAATGTATATCATAAAATGTGAAATAGTTCAATATAATTAACACACACCCCAAACAAAGTTTCCACGAATAGAATTATGTAGTAGAACACTTTTGTGTTAACCTGTAATTTAAAAATAAATATTCTTTGCATCACAGATTGTACAGAATGTATATTTTAATATATATATATATTATAAGTTCATGTCAATTCTATTATATTCGGAAGAGTTTAACATCATTAAAATGTACTTGAAACTGTTTTTTCCTATTGATCCCAATGTAATGGAGTACTTTTGATTGTCCCTCTAATTAAACTATGCATCCGATTTTCATAAAATTTAAAATGACTCGACAAAATTAAGGTAAAATTATATAATTTAAATATCGTGCGATTTTGTTGGGCAGTTTTTTTTTTTTTTTGTTTTGTTATAAGCGGACGAACGGACAGACGGACTGACAACTGAACGAAGAATATAGGTGCTAGCAATTTATATAATTACGGACCCATTTAAAATTAATCAGATCTTGATGTAATAGTACACAGTATTCCGGATACAGCATAGTGACCAAAATCTTCTGTGCGTCCCTGTAAATACTATCTGCTTTCTTTTATACAGGAAATAACAGGATATAGTATTCCTCAGCAACGCAAAAATAAAATTTTAAATAGTTAATTACAGGGTCAATCCATTTCAAGTGGTCCAGCACTGGTCGCTCGACCATTTTTGAAAAATCTGAAATTTTTTGTACAACCCTAACATTATGGAAGTTCGAAATGACCGCTATTTTAATTTTACTATTTTTTGTTTGTGCATGGCGGCCATTTTTGTTTCATCGTGTGCAGCGATTTTCTCAGATACTAGGATACACAAAATTGTAAATATCTCGTCTTTTATTTTCCCAATTGAAATGGGGTTTGCAGCATTTTGTTCAGAATAAAATAGGCTAAATGAATGGTGGTAGAAAATTTTTTTAAAATAAAATTTTACAGGTGGAATTTTAGCACAAAATTTAAGATTTTTCCCAAAATCTGACCGTTTGCAAGAGGAAATTTTTCATGCAAGGAAAATTGTCACACTTACACAATTTTTTCTACAAATAGGTCAAAAGTGCATGTACGCATACACCAAGTCCCAGATCTGGGAGTTGATTTCTCTTTGTAAAAAAAATTCCGAAATTCGTCAAAAATTCCAAAAATCGCACTTTTTAGGCTTTGATACCGCTGGTGGGGCACAATTTAAAAATCTGAAATTCTGGCCTTTAATAGTATTGTGTAGTAATGTTATGTACAAAAAATTTCAAGAAGGAGATTTGACTACAAGCGGAGATATGACATGGACAATATGTGAAAACAATACTGCCAAACTATTGTAACCTACTATGTAATTGTTCAACAAGACTGTCAACCTTACACAATTTTTTCTACAAATAGGCCAAAAGTGCCTGTACTCATACACCAAGTCCCAGATCTGGGAGTTGATTTCTCTTTGCGAAAAAAATTCCGAAATTCGTCAAAAATTTCAAAAATCGCACTTTTTAGGCGTTGATATCTCTAGTGGAGCACGAGATAAAAATCTGAAATTCTGACCTTTGATAGTATTCTGTAGTAGTGTTATGTACAAAAAATTTCAAGAAGGAGATTTGACTATAAGCTGAGATACGGTGATTAAAAAATGTTAAGAAATGCTATTATGAGTACATTAGGAGAAATGAGATTAGTCTCATTTATTACAATATTTACACAGAAAATATCGTTTGTTGAAAACAGTTTAATATTAAATATTTAATTTACAACTATACCAATATTAATAAATGTTCAATTTACTATTAATAATAAATGTTTAATTTACAAAGATACTATATATGCTCAACAAAGAGCTTAACACTATTTACGAGAGATGTTATGAGTTAGACCAGTTACTCTTGTCAGTCCATCAAGCTGTTCTTTCTCAAAATTTTATTTGAAGCCATCAAAGTCTTGTCATCCCTTGTTAACTTGAATGAAATTCTCTGGGCTTAATAATTGAAACCATGTCAATTCGATCAGTTGCAATCCATTGTCTGAAATTTACTTTTCCTGAAATGTGCATCGAGTAAAATTGTTTCAATAGGTTTCTAGTAGGTTTGTTCCTCTGGACAAATAGTGTATTGGCTTAGCATACATTCTGAATTGTTTAAATCACACAGACGCATTTGAAGAAGATATTTGTAATTAACATTTAACTTTGATTTAACTTTGTACCATAAATAATTAATTTAAAATTTTGGAGTTATGAACAATTACATAGTAGGTTACAATAGTTTGGCAGTATTGTTTTCACAAGTTGTCCATGTCATATCTCAGCTTGTAGTCAAATCTCCTTCTTGAAATTTTTTGTGCATAACACTATTACACAATACTATCAAAGGCCAGAATTTCAGATTTTTATCTCGTGCTCCACCAGAGATATCAAAGCCTAAAAAGTGCGATTTTTGAAATTTTTGACGAATTTCGGAATTTTTTTCGCAAAGAGAAATCAACTCCGAGATCTGGGACATGGTGTATGAATACACGCACTTTTGACCTATTTGTAGAAAAAATTGTGTAAGGTTGACAGTCTTGTGGAACAATTACATAGTAGATTACAATAGTTTGACAATATTGTTTTCACATATTGTCCATGTCATATCTCAGCTTGTAGGCAAATCTCCTTCTTGAAATTTTTTGCACATAGCACTACTACACAATACTATCAAAGGCCATAATTTCAAATTTTTATCTCGTGCCCCACCAGAGATATCAAAGCCTAAAAAATGCGATTTTTGAAATTTTTGACGAATTTCGGAATTTTTTTCGCAATGAGACATCTACTCCCAGATCTGGGACTTGGTATATGAGTACACGCACTTTTGACCTATTTGTAGAAAAAATTGTGTAAGGTTGACAGTTTTCCTTGCATGAAAAATTTCCTCTTGCAAATGGATAGATTTTGGAAAAGTTCTTAAATTTTGTGCTAAAATTTCACTTGTAAAAATTTATTTTAAAAAATTATTCTACCACCGTACATTTAGCCTATTTTATTCTGAACAAAATGCTGCAAACCCCATTTCAATTGGGAAAATAAAAGACGAGATATTTACAATTTTGTGTATCCTAGTATCTGAGAAAATCGCTGAACACGATGAAACAAAGATGGCCGCCATGCACAAACAAAAAATAATAAAATTAAAATAACGGTCATTTTGAACTTCCGTCATGTTAGGGTTGTTGTACAAAAAATTTCAAATTTTTTAAAAATGGTCGAGCGACCAAAAAAATATTTTCTGGACCACTTGAAATGGATTGACCCTACAATTAAAACGCACACCAAACAATGTTCTTTCTATACCATAATGTAATGGAATAGTTTTGTGTGGCCTTTTAAATTAATAATAAATGTTCTTTATACCACAGATTGTGCAAAATGTATATTATAATATGTATTTCATAGATGCATATCAATTTTATTATGTTCGAATGAGTGTAACACCTTTGAAAATACATTTGAAATTTTTTCCTCATTGACCGTAATGTAACTGAATACTTTTGGTTGTCCCTGTAATTGATCTATGCATCCGATTTTCATAAAATTTTAAATTATTATGTAATATTTACATATTTTAAATTTCAAATGATTCGGTTAGGCAATTTTTGTGCTTTTATATGCGGACGGATGGACGGACTGACTGAACGACAACTATATGTGCTACGGATTTACATAATTACAAACGCACCTAAAAATGGGTTGAAGTCAGACTATTATAATAGCAGATGTTCATTTCGATGTGCCTCTACTCCTATCCTCATTCTGACCTTGTAAAAGTTAAAAGAGCCTGATGGAATAAATACAGATAATTTTTAAATTTTGAAGTCTCAAACATTTAAAAACTGAAAAGACTGTTCATACTATATATAAACATGATAATACAGGATGGAGAAGCCATACTACTCACGTTAAGGATGCAAATGAGTATAGTTCCAAAACAAGTTGATTTTACTATCATATTGGTTATGGAAAATCTTGATTTGAATTACTTAAACATGTTTTGTGCATGTTCTTAAAATAAATTTACACTGTCTATTAAATTATTATGAATATGTATATAAATTTATCATGTAAATAATTTCATCACGTCACATAGTTTTCTTTTATTTATTAACAATACAGGCTACACATACTAACTGTATATTACAGCCTTACATTTTCAAGGCTTAATGCCGTTCGAATGTCATTAAGAAATTTATTCATTAAGATTTTCTTTATAACTTATAAACTCATGTTGAGCGTAAAAGCTTTATGCTCGAAACACAAGCTTGTCGGCATGATGAAGGATTTTGAAACTTTCATAGCATAAAAATTAAAGCTACACAATATTAATAGAGGATTTCATAACACATTAATACTTAAATGACGAAAACGTTAATATTAGATACGAGAGAAAGCAGTATAAGCAGTAAAAATATTTGCGTGGAATACGCACAGATAGGAAACGATTTAGTTCAAACGCATGCGCAATAAAAAGCCAATGGTCGAAAAACGGACGAAAACCGGTAAGATCAATGATCAATGGGTCAGATAAATGATCGAAACCGAGACTTTTTTTTTTTTTGTTTATAAATTTTGTGAGGGTGCGATGTAAAAAAAAACATTGGTTAGATATGTAAATTGGGTGTATTTTAAATCAACAAACGACGAATTCCAACAACAGTTGTAATTTATCTGTTACAGGCCAAACCCGATTTTAGGCCAAACTAGATTGGCCTAGGCCAAACTAGTTTATCCTAACGCCCATCGGATAGACTAGTTTTTCCTAGGCCAAACCGGTCTATCCTAACGCCCATCGGATAAACTAGTTTTTCCTAGGCCAAACCGGTCTATCCTAACGCCCATCGAATAAACTAGTTTGTCCTAGGCCAAACCGGTCTATCCTAACGCCCATCGGACAAACTAGTTTTTCCTAGGCCAAACTAGTTTGGCCTAACTCTTATAGGATAAACTAGTTTAGCCTGCTGTTTATTGGTCTGAACTAGTTTCTCCTAGGCCGATCTAGTTCATCCTAGGCCAATTCAATTTGGCGTGATTTTATTGAATTCAATGACCGCCAAGCGCCAACATTCTAGTTTGTCCTAGGCTGATCTAGTTTATCTTAGGCCAATTTAATTTTACGTGTTTTTAGCTTGCAGGCGTCAAAGCCTGAGAAATAAAGGGCTCGCAGGTTCTGTATGTATGAATGTACGTATGTATGTACGAATGTACGTACGTATGTACGTGCATATGTACGTAACGCGATAACTCGTGATAGAAATATCCGATTTGCTTCAAATTTTGAATGTACGTTCTTTGATATAAGGTACTTTTCTGATTAATTTTGTGAATTTATTGGATAAAAATAAAGGGAAGCGAACGGAAGGCTAATCCCCCACCGTTAAATTAGAGAAATGGATTTTTCATGCAGAATTATCAGTTTTCATTTAAAATTTTAGATATAGGATCAAACATACAAGGCGCCTCCATGATTAGTTGTAGATATTTATTGTTTAAGTGTAAAAAAGGGCAATGTATGTTACCCCCCCCATAATTTAGATAAATGGTTTTTGACGCAGAATTTACGGATATGCTTCACATTTGTATGTAGGTTCTTTCTGATAAGGCGATTCCCTGAATAGTTTTGGGGGTTTAATGGCTAAGTATGAAGGGAAAAATGAACGATTACCCTCTTACATAGAAAAAACTAGTTTATCCTGTGGGCATTTAGATAAACAAGTTTGGTGTAGAAAAAACTAGTTTATCCAATTGGCATAATGATAAAATAGTTTGGCCGAGGCTAATCTACTTTAGCTCGAAAACGGGTTTGGCCAGTAAAAAAATATCTTTCACTAGAAAAAGTATAAATGTGTGTCAAGAGTCATTGCTTATGACACCAATACAGAAATTTAACATGCTCACCTTAGAGACATGATGCATTGGACATGGTGTTTGCTTATTCAAGCAAAATATTATTATCTACTTTAATATTACTCACCCATCATACGTAGTATAGGGTAAGTCTTGCAATCGTTTTGAAAATCGAAAAATTTTTTTTGACGGATTTACACGTTTTAGATAGTGGAGATTCCGAAAAACATATTTTTAGAAAAAAAAATTTGCCGTCCGTCCGTCTGTCTGTCTGTCTGCCTGTCTGTCTGTCTGTAAACGCTCTATCTCCCGAACAAATTGAGATAGAGACTTGAAATTTTGTATGTAGTTAGTATGTAAGAATGGGACGAACCCTATTTAATATCAGCAACCTCGATTATCCGGAACTATTTTTTTCGGACTCTCGAAAAATTCGTTCTGATGAAAGGTATGTAAAAATTTTCGAATTTTTTTGTTCTAAGGAATGGACGTAAAAGGCAATAAAATAACACATATTTTGCATATAGAATGAAGTCGATCGGATTATTAGTTGCCGAGATATTTGTAATCTTGTTTTCCACATTCTTCGATTTTTCATGACCCTGTATTTCATTCAAATTTCAATTCAAAAGTATATTTTAATTGGAAATGAGACGCTTAATCCGACGCAGTTAATTGTTAGTTAATATAATTATTATTTTTGGAGTTATAAGGATGTTTCTTTTACGCAATTCGGTACTACTTGAGTAATTTGGCGTTTTATATAATTTGTCGAAATTGGTACATCAGCAGTTCTTTAATATAGCATTGCTATGTATATTAACAATATTTAAATTTTGTTTATGAATTGCAATGCATTGTATAAATAGTTTTCACATGTTTTATTTTCATATACATATCCATGATGGGTAAGTATTACGGTGGCCCCCAACGACTAGTTCTTTACTTTTGTACAGGCAGAGCTCTGTCTGTACAAAAATCAGTGAAAAAGAGACTCAGTCCGGCTCAATCTGACCTACTCAATTTCTGCAAAAAATTCAGGTTTTACTTTACATACAAATAAGATTCCTTTAAAAAATACTGCTTATATACTTATTGGATAAATTTACAATGTATTTTTAAATTATGATGTGTTCACAGAATGGAAAATACACAATGTATTAATGATTATCTAGATTCTTAGAGTTTCAATATTCAAATACGGATTCATTAAATAATGAATGTAGTTGAGAACAAAAGAAAAAAATATGAGAGTTATAAACATCATAACTTTTGAATCCGTTCAGTAAAAAGTAGACTTGTGAATATATTTCTCTGTCATTCCTTAAGGCTTTTCTCAAATCCTAAAGAGCTACATCCTAACACATTTATGAACTACTTCCTTTTCGAAAATGCATAAGGTTAACAAATTCAGATAATATGTAATCGAATGGCGTAAACCATTTTCTCATAAAAGCGATGTATCTTTGAGAAAATAATAAAACTACGTTTTGAATCGAATTTCCGGTTACGACTTCACGAAAAAAAATTGACGCCGTGACAAGAATAGCTTACATGTCGACAGGTAATTAATTTCTCAAAAATGGAAAACGCTGTTCGATTCCAAATTATGTTCAGCTTCAATCTGGCTCGAATATGCAATCATAATAATAATAATAATAAATTAAAGTCAGATCTCAGTTGGCACGAGCGTGCAGAAAAAAAAAAAAAAAAAAAGCAAACACCATGTCCAATGCATCATGTCTCTAAGGTGAACATGTTAAATTTCTGTATTGGTGTTATAAGCAATGACTCTTGACATAAATTTATGCTTTTTCTAGTGAGAGATGTGTTTTTTACTGGCCAAACCCGTTTTCGAGCTAAATTAGATTAGCATCAGCCAAACTATTTTATCCTTATGCCAATTGGATAAACTAGTTTTTTCTACACCAAACTTGTTTATCTAAATGCCCATAGGATAACCTAGTTTTTTCTATGTAAGAGATGTAATCTTTCATTTTTCCCTTCATACTTAACCATTAAACCCCCAAAACTATTCAGGGAATCACCTTATCAGAAAGAACCTATATACAAATTATATGAAGCAAATCCGTAAATTCTGGGTAGAAAACTATTTATCTAAATTATGGAGGGGGGGGGGAGTTAACCTACATTGTCCTTTTTTACACTTAAACAATAAACATCCACAACTAATCATGGAGGCGCCTTGTCTGAATGATCCTATATCTAAAATTTTAAATGAAAACTGATAATTCTGCATCAAAAATCCATTTCTCTAAATTAACGGTGGGGGACTAGCTTCCCGTTCGCTCCCCTTTATTCTTATCCAATGAATTCCCAAAATTAATCAGAAAAGTACCTTATATCTATGAACGTGCATCCAAAATTTGAAGCAAATCGGATATTTCTATCACGAGTTATCGCGTTACATACATACGTACGTACATTCGTACATACATACGTACTTCATACATACAGAACTTGCGAGCCCATTATTTCTCAGGCTTTGAGACCTGTGAGCTAAAAACACGTAAAATTAAATTGGCCTAGGATAAACTAGATCAGCCTAGGACAAACTAGAATGTTGGCGCTGTGGCGGTGATTGAATTCAATAAAATCACGCCAAATTGAATTGGCCTAGGATGAACTAGATCGGCCTAGGAGAAACTAGTTCAGACCAATAAACAGCAGCCTAAACTAGTTTATCCTATAAGAGTTAGGCCAAACTAGTTTGGCCTAGGAAAAACTAGTTTGTCCGATGGGCGTTAGGATAGACCGGTTTGGCCTAGGACAAACTAATTTATCCGATGGGCGTTAGGATAGACCGGTTTGGCCTAGGAAAAACTAGTTTATCCGATGGGCGTTAGGATAGACCGGTTTGGCCTAGGAAAAACTAGTCTATCCGATGGGCGTTAGGATAAACTAGTTTGGCCTAGGCCAATCTAGTTTGGCCTAAAATCGGGTTTGGCCTGTAACATATCTATCGAAGAATACATATCAAATTGAAAGTGAATTGAATGCATTATCATTTACAGAAACATAGAATTGTGTGTTTGAAAGTAATATGTCTAAAATCGCAGTTATTAGTTCCTATATTTTCCAAAGTTATTAACTACAAAACTGTTATTTAAACTAAAAAAAAAAATAATCATCCCGATCGATTCTGATATATAACAAATGTTTTAATAAATATTGAAATTAACAACACAATTTTCAAAATTACGCTACACATTTTATGTCCCTTTATCCTGTCTAATAAAAAAACGAATACAAATATATTTATATGAGTTTTCACAATCCAGAACAATATGATATATACGGTAAATACCGAGAAAAAGACTATGTTTACTGTTTACTTAATTCATTTTATGTTAAATTATTTTCAATGTTTTAACTAATTTTTTAATCAAAGAAAAAAAGACGAATACAGACATTGTATCTTCAAACAGCGACTAATTTGATGACCTTAAAAGCCTTCAATCAAAGAAATATGAATGAAAATCCACTTATAAAGAGATTAGCCATTTTTTTAAAATCATAATTCAATTTTTTTAAAGCCGATAAAATTAGTGTGCTTTGAGAATCCTGGGTGTCTGGACGGGTGTTGTTTACAGAACCTTTTAGTAGAGTAAAAACATCCCAACGAAGAAGCTTCAAAACGTAAATTATAATAGGAACCATTTAATTTTTAAATATATAGCATAGGTACAGACATAAGTATAAATAAGTGTAAAAAAAACGTGCAGAAGGGGGAACAAAGGGGGTAGTCGCACCGGGCGCGGAAAGTTAGGAGACGCCAAGTTTATTCTACGGACGTCATTTTTGACCTGCCACAAGAAAATATTGAGAGGAGGGCACTAAATTTCAACTTTGCCCCCGGCGCAATTTTCTCATCACACGCCACTGAGTGTAAAATAACTGTATGTAATTTTAAAATAGATGTATGTAGTTGTAAAATAAATATTAATAAATTACAAAAATTCAATCATGTCAAATGTGAAAGAAATACGTTTATAAAATGCATACGATTTTTGTTTTATTTTTTTTCTCTGTATCCATTACTTTCATTGAAATTCTCTCACTCTTTGCAAATACATAAATATATGTTAATGATCCTAGAAAAATGTCCTTATTTATATTTGTCTTACATTTAAATAAGCATATATATTAGTTTGAAAATAACTAATCATTATTTTGTAAAAAAAAATCTTGTCGGAGACAGAATTTTTTGACAGCCGTGTGCAAAAGAAATATTAGATGTCTGGCGTGTTGCCAACTGAACAATTCAGGTGCTCGCAAAGGAGTAGGATTTATCTGATTATATACTAAAGCGTCAATAACGGTTGAACACTGAGGATTAAGCTCCCCCCTCAGAATATTGCAATTTATCCTTGTGATATGCTTATGTAGAGACATTACTCTAACAAGGCTCGCTGGATTATGTGACATAAGTCTTAGACCCTCTCCTTGTTAGTATAACAGTTGAATAAATTACTGAATTAAATGAAATTTTATTTAATAAAAAAAAGTTTTAGATCTATTTCAGAGTATTAAACTTTTACTATTTTTTAACTTTGAAATGTACGACTTACAAAAAAAATTCTTACGTGATGGCTTAACAATGAAAGTCATTTTCAGATTCAATGCTTAAAAAATACACAAAAATAAAGTATCAAAAGTTAAAAAAAACACAGCCACCTCTTCTATTTTATAGCATCTGATTTTTGTTATTTTTAATTATGACAACTTACGAATTACGAAAAATCCTGACATCTTAGTTAAAATTTAAGGTAATTTAGGGTTTCATTCATAAACTTGTCAGATGTTGCAATCCCAAAATTTTCTTTTATCTTATACATGTTAATACTTAATGAAAAATGCAGCATAGCAACACCAACTGTTTGATGGTTTAAACAAAAATCTAATCAGCAACAACTTAAGTCAGCTTATTACTGAATCTGAAGTTTCATAAAAATCCGCGCATTAGTTTTTGAGATAGAGCTATTGGAAAATGTTTTTAAAATATCTGCATAACAGGGCCACATGTTGGGTGATGTACACCAAAAACTAATCAGGATCAATCTTTTTATCAGGTACTAACTCAATCTGAAGTTTGATGGAAATCCGTGCTTTAGTTCTTGAGATACATTTATTGCGAAATCGTGAAAAATGCAGCATAGCAACGCCATTTGTAGGGCAATTTACACCAAAAAACTAAACAACACTAATCTATATCAGAGACTAACTGAATCTGAAGTTTTAGAAAATGTCGTGTATTAGTTCTTGAGATAGAGCTATTGAAATAATCAAGAATAATGCACCATGGCAGTGCCTCCTATTGAGCGATTTGCACAAAAGCGCAATCAAAGCTATATCATATCAAGTACTAACTAAATATAAAGTTTTATGAAAATTCATGCGCGTGTTCTTAAGATATGGTTGTTGTGGAAATTGTAAATAATGCGGAATAGTAGAGTCGCCTGTTGGACATTATGCATGAACCCAATCTGATCTAATTCATATTAGTGTCTCACAGTATCAAAAGTTTTGTAAAATTCCGTGCATGTTCTTGAGATAGAGCTATTGCGATAATCGCGAATAATGCACCATGGCAGCGCCATCTGTCGAGCGATTTGCACTAAAACGTGTAATCAGCACCATGTTATATCAAATACTAAGTATAAAGTTTTATGAAAATCCATGCAGTAGTTCTTGAGATAGGGCTATTGTGGAAATTGTAAATAATGCATC